>CM042697.1:479770019-480970019 GCA_023614405.1 Avena insularis
CAGGCTTTCACTTCCCTCTTCTTGTAATGGTGTTCTGCATCTGGTCTTCATGCTATCTAAGGAATCTACCTCTGTTGTACCTTCCAGTGGACCAAAAAATCACTAAATTTTTTATTTGTATCCTCCGGTGTTCTCTGACGCGATGATATCATCTGCATCAGATCCGATGAAGAACCTGCATTACTCTTTGTTTCTGAACATTGTTTGTTAAGATCTTCGGTCTGAATCCTGAGAGTTGGTTGCATAATCCTTCTATTCATGTGCATAGTAATGCTTTGAGTGCGCGATGGACTGATCACCATCTGACTACTCTTATCATTCGCTCTTGTACATTGAATTGGTGGATCAAACAATTTTACTCCTCCCATGGATGTTAGAGGTGGACTTATATTTTGAGTCCTCTACCTTCATCTTTTGCTTATCCGGAGTGCTCTTGATAAACGTGAGGACCGACCATTGTTGGTGGTGTCGCGGATTTCAGGATGGGAAAGAATCCTTGTTAGTGGAGTCGCGAGAATCTACACAAAGCGGGAATATTCAGCTCGCCGGCCTTCTTCCCCATACCATGAGGCGGATCTAGAGGGCAAGATTCATTGTTAGTGGTGTCAAATTGTAGCACCCCGGATAAAACCACTACTACAACATCGCTCGTGCAGAGCATAACCCTCAAATGAATCAAGCCGGGGAGGCCTCAATCAAACGCACCAACCGCATCTTGCTGAAGTCCGGCCGCCGCCGTCCAAATCGATTCTAGCCATGATTCGCCTCACCGACCGCACCATCAACATCCCGGTGAGCATCTGTGTACGCTGGTGCCCTTTTCCATCTCCCTCTCGCTCTTTGTCAGGCCCGCGTCGTAGCGCCGCCGTCCGTTACAACAAGGGCACGAATGCGGGGCTCGCCCAGGCTCTGTCTTCAACAACGATGAGGTGCACTAGGAGGTGGGTCCAACGCTGAGGTGGATAAGTGGTGGGTCCCACGCTGAGGTGGATAAGTGGTGAGTCCCATGTTGAGGTTGATAAGGTGTGGGTCCCACATTGTTATTGATATGTGGTGGGTCCCATACAGAACAGGCTCACAAAATCCAACTTACTAATGGCCAATGTTAGCTTTGTCTCTTGCGTTTGAATCCTAACGAAGGCATGTCACGTGTGAGATATTTGTGCCAGATAAAACGCCACATGAGATCCATTGCTTGCAACGACGTCACTTTCTAGATGATTATGCTCAACGATGTCGCATGTGGGCTATTCACCCCGCCACGTGTGTGTGTGTGGGGGGGGGAGTCTTGGACTTTCTCTTCCGACCATTTAATGTTACAAAAGGTGTTCAAGTGCACTCATCTACGATCTTCGAGACTTGAATGAAGCACGACATAGCCGACATGTTCCTATGTAAGCGTGTGTGTACCTTCGTCAGGCCCCTATCCCATTCATGTTGGATTCAACAAAACCAAGTACCTCAGGTTGACTGGGTGAGGGCCCCTAACTATTCGTCAAACTAATTTCTTAGAGCGTTTCATGAAAAATGGTGTACATCTATTGGCAAACGTGGCCGAAGAGAGTGGCCAGACGATTTGCTTCAACATTTTTTAGCAGTGTTGTACTTCCCATGTTGTACTTCCCAGCCGCACCCAGGGGGCGTAGAGAGAAGTCTAGTTTAAAATAAACTATATTGTAAAGTAAACAACTAGCTGGAGTTATTCCTATCCAATGCATTCTAGGAAAGTATCCTCATTAAAACCATTACTTATCCCGATGATACAAACAACCCAAATATATAATTTATTACATGCATACTAATGAACTTATTTATCTCCCTCTTACATTTGACAATAAAAATGAAGTAGACAGATAATCGTATCTTTTGGATCATGCAATCACATCAAACAATTGTTCCATGTTTCTCCCATATTCTACTAGAGCAAATGGAATGCTGGAACTTATTCTTACAACCTCAGGTAGTAGTTCTTGCTAGAAAGTGATGAACAAAGTATACGATCATTAGATGACCTAGTAAAAAACTTTAGTACAATGGTATGACTCAAGAACTTTAGTTGTCTGGCCCTGGTAGAAAAGGGCCTAGAGAACGCATGAGGAGGACGATATGCGTGATGAACTCCCCACCTGTGGCTAGATGCTGGTAATGGAAAGAACCGCCGCAACGAGGCGCAATGTAGTAAAGCATCTCCAACCACACCCCAGCAATAAGATCCCAGCGCTTGGAGTTTCCGTCAATACCCATGAGCTCCTCGGCCACCTTAGATGCAAGAGGCAGTATCGGAGAATAAATAGCTTCCACACTGTTCTCTAAAATTTCCTTCAGACGAAATTCCTCCTGCTCCATATCCATAGTGAAGGCTGGTGTTGGTACTAGTGTTGGTGCTGGTGTTGGTGTTGGTGCTGGTGCTGGTGTTGATGCTTTGGTGCGTTTGAAAACCTTCATGATAGCTTCCTTTTCCCCTAGATTAACCATCTGAGGCTGAGGCTTTTTCTCTACAAGAATTTCCTTCATTTCATCATGAACTTTGTTGTGAACAATTTGGCACTTACTTGTGAGCATCACACCACACTTGAAGACAAGGTAGAATATATAATTTGACAGATCTCTGCTCATCTGCGTCTTCTTTGATATGCTAGAATAATTGATGTTTGTGTTGTTGTTTCTAGAGTAGTAGCAAATGTCTGTTGCAATGTGCCAGATGAGGACGCTTGTGGGAAAATCCTTCACACCATTGATGCTATAATACAGAGATTCCGACCCTGGGCCTTCGGGGATCCACTTTTGAAGTGCTAGTTGCCCCCGGAATTGGGCAAAATTGTATTGTTTGCTTATTCCAAACTGCAGCAGATTGTTGAGGACAAATCCCTTGAGATCTTCGGTCACCGGTGTGTGTGTCAGGCTTGGGTCCAATAGTTCGACACCCCAAGTCGCCAAACGCCTGTTGATCCGGTGCCACACATATAACATGCCTCTGGTATCCTCCATCGTATACCTCTTGACCATGTTGTATTGCCCTAGCTTCTCGGACCACTGTTTTCTGCTCCATGTCTGCTGAATGTAGTTGGCTACACAGAAGATGAATTTTTTAATCCTATTCTCACCTTGAGAAGTGGCGATCCTCAGGAACGAAACAATGGACATGAAGGCAGAGCATGCGTCTAGGATTATGGCTCCTACCAGCAATATGTAAGTCACGATGACATCAGCTCTGTTATGAACTTGGTGCCCCTTCTCAGCCAGGATGAAGAGCACTAGTGCTATCGGGGTTGAAAGGTACTGGTACAGGGTAAGAATCAGCCAGAAAATGCTCCGAGAGGCAAACCATAATATGGCAGGTCCACAGCCCTCAGAAATTGTACGGAGAAGTAACTCCAGGGAAATTAAATTTTCTCCTTTTGTGTAGAATCTCTCATAACATTTTAGGAGCGTTTCGCCCACATACTCATAGGGCCCACGGAGGCACGTATTTGTTTCCTGAAAGTTCTTTAGCCTGGTTGGAAGAAAATCCGCCGCAACCAAAAAGCTCCGTATTTCATTGAGAGGAGCATCCGTTGACATGATTTCTGAGGATTCTAAGACATCCCTTAATGAACCCCGCCTGTTTTTCTTACCAAGCATCACATCAAACATTTCACGGTACTTTTCATGGGCATCATCATCTATACTCAGTCCAGATCTGCTGGCGTTTGCATCTGTGGACATGGCGATGAACTTCATCAGGCCAAGCGTGTGTGACAAAGCACGCATGGCTTCAACCCTGACATTTGCTGGCCTGGCAGAGTAAAGGCAGTAGGTGCGGCCAGCGTACTTGAAGCTCCCCGAGAGGAAGACGAGCACGGTGGCTGCCAGCATCCGTCTGTCTTGCCATGACGACTTGGACACGACGTAGCCAGCCACCGCCACCTGCGAGACCAAGCCCAGCAGGTGGCGCGTCCACAGCTCGTTGTCCTGCACGGAGAGTGCGGTGATGGTGTCCTGCCCGCCCAGGTGGACGAGCAGGAATGGCGCCCAGAAGAGGAGGAGCTCGTGCTCCGGCCCGCTAGCGCCGCGGACGGCGAGATGGCCGAGGACAAAGATGGCCACTGAATCAGCCGACAGGTAAGCAAGCCAGAGGACGGTGCCGAGGACACGCCATGTGCTGCGCCTCCGCATGCCTGCCGTGAAGAATAGGAGGAATTGCAACGCCAGGCTCGCTAGTATCAGGCAGTGGATCTCCCATTCGTTCCACAGATTTCTTACAGGAACCAATAAGCTGTGAACCACATTGCCCAAGAAGCAATGTCAGTCGTTTGATTCGACAATTACTCGTTGTGCATATATTTTGCACTTCATCTAAAAAAAGATTGCACTTTGTAACTAGCACTACTAAAATATGCGCAAGCACCCTCATTTAATTTTTGTGTTATAATATACTACTACTACTACTACTACTACTACTACTACTACTACTATTACTATTACTACTACTACTACTACTACTACTATTACTACTACTACTACAATACATGTATCCACGGCAAAGTTTAAAATAGCCGGCTATTCCATTTAGCCGCGGCTTTTTTAGAGGCTGTGAAAGGCTATAGCGGGCTATTCCATTTTAGCGTATTTTAAAAAATTGAGCAAATTTTAGTTAAATCTTTTCAAAAGATGGAGAAAACTATGACTCAAACAAGATTCGAGCTACAAATCATGCAACTATTGAACACAAATAAGTATTCAACCAATTAACTCATAAGTTGTATTGAAGCATATTTAACATAAGTTCGAAAAAAGAAAAAAAAAAGAAAACTTCACAGAGCATAAGTTTAGCGGCTAAATTGGAGGCTAATTTAAGGCTAAATCGGGCTATAACTGGCTATTTTCCATTTAGCCTACGAAGGGCATAGCCGTAGCCGGAGACCTATAGCCGGCTATTTAAAACTTTGATCCACACATGTCTTCTCTATTAATTTGGTGGTGCAATTTCATCGTGTATAAGCTTACATAAGTATTCTCTAAAAGTTCAGTATAAATAGATGGGTCACAGGGCACCATACATTCAACAATTATAATACGTAAAAGCACGTTTAAGCATGTATTGCCGGTGATTACCATTTTTGTGTGGAGCAACAAGGATCACTATCCTGGTCTTGTCTATAGAATCAACGAAGTGATTCCATTTTTCAGTTTATATACGATAATTAATGCATTTTTACTTAGGGACCCATGGAAAACAATATTTATTCCCGCAAAACAATTCCTGAGGCCCTAATTGTTTTTTTATCAAACCTAGAATAGTAAGTTTTATCTAGAAACTTTTTACTAGCAATTATAGCACAAGTACACGTAACATATCTGATGTGCAAATAAATAAGTAGGAAGGATGGGCATCAGTTATACAGTAAGCTAGCTTGTGTGTAGATGTAAACGAGATGGATGTGAAAGTTGCGTCATGTTACCTCGTTTTTCCTGTCAGATTTTCGCCACCGACATCTGCAACACTTCTCAGCGGCCTCATTATAGCAAGATGGATTAAAGAACTACACCATATGGAATGGAATGTATGTGCCCTTGCCCTGTTGAACCCATATATATAAATATGGATGTGGTGGTAGTGTAAATCCTAAGTTTTGAGTTCCAATACATGCTTTGCTTCCATGGAGAGCAACTGTGAATCTGAACTATAGTAAAGCTGCATTGTGCGTCTTTGGGGAGGAACGACACACGAGACCATTGATAGGTACTTCCTTCATTTTAAAATATAAGATGTTTTAGCTTCTGTAAAACTAATGTATCTAGACATCTTTTTCTGTGTAAACTAAAAAAGTCTAGATACATTCAAAAGATAAAACATCTTATATTTTAAAATAGAGGAAATAATACAAGTCAAATTAATAAAGTAGGATATATCTTGGGCTTTCGCTCGAGAGCTCAGCATCAACACCAGGTTACACTATTGTGAAGGCAAATAATTACCGTCGGCCAAAAACTTCAACTAACACATGTCAATTTGCAAAGAACATAAAACCGAGAGTTAAACATAAAACTCTTTGCATTTTTTTCACTTCCACAAAAGATCTTCTCCTCCCTTTGCTTGCCTTTAGAGTATGGCATTGATCTTCTTTAAGAAAAACTAGCTACTCGTGGTCCTATTTAGACCTAGCTAGCGGCATAAATTCTTTGCTCTTGATGCAAAACTGTGACCACTAGGAATCATTTCTTTGCTCCGTGTTGCTGCAAAATTATATGCCACCGGTTGCTTCCATTGTTTTTAGAGAGAGAGAGAGAGAGAGAGAGAGAGAGAGAGAGAATTAGTTCTTGCTTTCGTTGGTTGTCCTCGTGTCGGGCTGGGCCTGGACCATGGCCTTGTGGATTAGTGTGCGGTCGATGGACAACAACCGATCGTAGATGTGTTGTACTGGATTTTCCATTCTTTCTGAACGATTCATTTCAGCCATATGTTTCTCGTAGCTAAAAAGAAAGGCATCTACTTCTCTATTGAATTTGAGGTTTTTGAAAATAAAATATTCCATTCAGTTTTAACACTGGTGTAAACATATGTACACACGATTGTTCAATCCCGTTTTGAAGGATTTTACGTATAGCAGCACCGGTGTAAACACGAGCTTTGGTGCCTAAATGATCTTTACGTTTATACCTTTGCAGTTTCCCTCTTGTGAGACTTTCACTGGGTTCTAAGCACTTTTCAATATAAGATTATGTCAGCCTTGTAAAATAAGAGAACTTGCATTAATTTTTGTCGAAATT
Organism: Avena insularis; assembly: GCA_023614405.1. Classification (NCBI taxonomy): domain Eukaryota; kingdom Viridiplantae; phylum Streptophyta; class Magnoliopsida; order Poales; family Poaceae; genus Avena; species Avena insularis. Next base: position 479,776,770 of record CM042697.1, read on the forward strand.
GTCGTGTGGGAGAACACAGACATTAGGGGTTCTTGATAGCCGTTTTAGTTGTTCACAGATGTCGTCGGAGAGGTTCGCAATATAGGGGATTCAGTTAGAACACTCATATACTAGGGTTTTATCCAGGATCAGGCTGGCGGGAGGCTAACAACCCTATTTGATGCATGTCTGATGGTATTCCTATGTGAGATGACAAGTGGATACAATATCCCTTCTTCTTGGACTCTCTCGAGGAGTTTCTTCCTCTGTGCCATGTTTCTCGGCCTCTGACCTCCTTTTATATCTCAAAGGGTAACCATAGGGGCCTATCTTCTAGATCCGCCTCGCGCGGACTACTCCCGGAGTCATCCACGAAGTATCCACTACACGCTACCTCCTTGGACTTGATCCTTATACATCTCCCTTTTTCATTCTTGTGGCCTCGTCCTTTCTGGTCGGCTGATCCCGTGTCTTTTCTTCTATGGTCCTGGCCTCCTAAAGAGAGGGTACCACCGGCCCACGCTACACACTTTGGACCCTCAGGCTCACTGCGCTTCTTGTCAGCCCGACCGGTGACCTTGATCGGTCTGGGCCGCATCTAGTCTTATCAGGACGCCGTCAGATGATGTTCCCATTCCGGAGCTCAAAATCCTACGTCGGGAGTGACGTCTCGTGACCCGTGGAGAAGGAGAATGCTTCGAGTCCTGTCTCCTTCTAGGGTAGGCTTCTTCCATGGCGCATTCTTTAACTAAACATCGTGCGAGGCTTCATGGCCCACACATCGGGTGATAGTGGGGACTATGATCCTCGGGATCGTGGGGTCCCCGATCCTCGTGGCCCATGTCAGGAATATGCAACTTGTATTCCTCTAGGGGCCAAAGGCCACAATATATAGTATAGGTACAGGCGCAAATATGCAGGAAGCCACCTAACATATGGGGAAAATACAATATATAATATATACATCTAACACCCCCCCCCCCTCAAACTCATGGTGGATCCACAACACTGAGTTTGGAGAGTAAAATCATCTTTGCGCTCAGTGCATGCCGTAAAAGAAATCCGCCAACTGTAAATCAAGGCATCTTTGAACGCCATACAACCCGAGCCTTTTGAGCACGTGTATAGAAAGCATCAACACCAATATGCTTGGTAAGCTCATGCTTGACCGGATCATGTGCAATACTAATAGCACCTATACTATCAGACAAAACAGAGTGGGTGTGGTAATAGAGACCCCAAAATCCACAAGTAACCACCGTAACCAGGTCACCTCAGCAGTCAACAAGGCCATAGCACGCAACTCAGCCTCAACACTCGAACGGGAAACCACTGTATGTTTCTTCGTCTTCCAAGCAATGAGCGAACCACCAAGAAACACACGATGGCGAGAAAGTGAACGGCGATCCGAAGGATCACTCGCCCACGTAGCGTCCGAATAGCACTGGAGCTGGAGGGAGCTGGAACGAGGAAAGAAAAGGCGAGGAGTGATCATACCCCGAAGATAACAAAGAACGAGGAGAAGATGACTATAGTGAATGGTGGTGGGAGCAGAAACAAACTGACTCAGAATATGAACAGGATAAGAGATGTCAGGACGAGTGACAGCAAGATAAACAAGACTCCCAACAAGATGACGATAATGCGTCGGATCAGGTAGAGGATCACAAGCGCTCAAACCAGGCACGGGGGGCCTGTTTGAGGCCATAAAGAGAACGTCGAAGACGACAAACCATCCCCTCAGGAACATAATACCCAGGAGGAGGCTGCATATAAACCTCCTCACTCAACTCACCATTGAGAAAGGCGTTCTGAACATCAAGGTGGGACACAGACCAGTGACGAACATAAGCAACAGCAAGAAGAGTACGCACGGTGGTCATATGAGCCACAGGAGCAAAGGTCTCATCATAGTCACGACCATGCTCCTGCTGAAAACCACGATCCACAAGACGCGCTTTATAGCGCTCAAGAGATCCATCAGAGCGGGTCTTAATCTTATAGACCCACTTACACGTGATAGGACGAACACCGGGAGGGGGAGAAACAAGATCCCAGGTGCCAGTGCGCTCAAGCGCAGCAATCTCCTCAGCCATGGCCAGCTGCCATTCAGGATGATGCGCAGCATCCCGATAAGAAGTCGGCTCGGAGGCAACAGAAAGACCATACTGACTAGGAGAGTAACAGTTGGGGGCACGACGCTGACGAAAAGGACGAGTAGAGGGAAGCTCATCGGAGGAAGACGACGCAGGAGACGACGATGAAGAAGGAATATCAGAGGAAGACTCCGGAGAACGAGGAGAACTAGGAGAACTAAACGGAGCAGAGGAGGACGGTGTCGAAGAAGATACATCAGGGGAAGGAGATCCGGAAGAATACACAATAGGAGTAGAAGGAGGTGTGTCAGGAAAGAGAAGAAAAGAGATATCTTCCACCGGGTAGGTACCAGCGGTGGGACGAGGATAGAAATGACGCGTCTCATCAAAAGTAACATCACGAGAGATACGCATCCGATGACCAACGGGGTCCCAACAACGATAGCCCTTATACTCATCACTGTATCCAAGGAAGGCACACTCAACAGACTGAGCGGTCAGTTTGGTGCGTTCACGAGGAGCAAGGAGAACATAGCAAACACAACCAAACAAGCGAAGCATGGAGTAGTCTGGGACTGTCCAGATAGGCGCTCAAGAGGGATACCACCCTGCAGACCGGCAGAAGGCTGAATATTGATGAGGTAAGCCGACGTAGCGACAGCCTCAGCCCAGAAATGCGGCGTAAGAAAAGAAGCAATCATCATGGCACAAGTGGTCTCAAGAAGATGGCGATGCTTACGCTCAGCAACGCCATTTTGGGCATGTGCACCAGGACAGGAGAACTGAGCAAGAGTGCCCTGCTCAACAAGAACACCTCGCAACATCTGGGAGATATACTCACCAGCTGAATCAACACGAAACACACGAATGGGGGTAGAATATTGAGTACGGACCATGGCTGCAAAACGCTGATATATGGAGAGCACTTTACTGCGAGAGCGCATAAAATACAACCAAGTGTACCGAAAAAAATCATCGATGAATAAAATATAGTAGCGATGGCCCCCTTTCGAAGCGAAAGGAGCCGGACCCCAAACATCGGAATGAACTAAATCAAAAGGTCGCTGAGATACAGACGCGCTAGTAGGATAGGGAAGTTGAATCTGTTTACCCAACCTACAGCCCTGACAATGTAAAGACCCATCTCCTGAGACAGACCCCAGAAGACCACGATGAACTAATGACGACGGGCGGGAGTCACAAAGGTGACCAAGACAATGATGCCACTGCTGAAAGGAGCTGGTAGCAAAGGCGACGACCGAAGAAGAACTGGCAGATGAAGTGGCAGTGGAAGGAACACGAAGCCAGTCTAACTCCCAAAGTCCGGAAGAGTCACGACTGCGAGGGCCAGCTCCAACAAGGGCATGCGTGCGACGGTCCTGGACAACACAAGAATCAGCATCAAGAATGATGCGACAACCAGAGTCAGTAAGCTGGCCAGCAGAGAACAACTTCATCTTAAGAAGAGGGACATGAGAAATATCAGGAACAGAAAAATAAGAAGTAGAAAGGGTGCCCCGACTAGAAACAGGAAGAGAGGTACCATCAGCCATAAAAACACGGACAGGAGAAGGGAGAGAACGAAGAGCGGACAGAAAAGAAGACTCAGAGGTCATATGAAAGGAAGCTCCAGAATCCAGATACCATGGAGACATACCTGACTGTGTAGAAGATGGTGGTCGCGCAGTGCTTGAAGAATCAGTCACAGAACCAGCAATGCCCGTCGAAGAAGAGCCTGTAGCAGCAAGCAAACCGCGAAGACTCCTGATGATGTCCTGGTCAGAGAAAGCAACTGCTGAAGACCCGGAAGGAGCCGACTGCCCACGAGCAGTCTTGGCGTAACTGGGTCCCGTGTATAACAGTGGCCCAAGTGTGGCCATCCACTGTTGCGATGAAGCGATGTGAAGAGAACCACGGCGACCACGACCACGAGCTTCTTTGGTCGACTCGACCACAGGTCTTTGGTCTTGACTCGAGACCGGCTGCTGGTGCTAAAGCTGACCCTGACCTTGACCTGGAGGAGTGGGTAGTATCGGCGGCGGCACAGGAGACCACGACTGAGTCGAGGGAGCAGACGACAAAGGAGCACCACAAGTAGCAAGAACATATGGAACCGCAAGAAGACCAGCACCACGGAGACGGGTCTCCTCAGCCCGAAGCTTAGACAACACCTCAGAGAGCGGAACACGACCACGAGCATTCAACTGAGGACGCCGGGACTCAAACTCCTGGCGAAGTCGAGACAGAAACTCATAGATACGGTGAAACTCCAAATCCGAAGCGCATGTCTGCGGCAGGAGCATGTGCCACAAACAGCGAAGACAGAGAGAATCAGGCGGCCGGATAGCAGCACTCGAGTATAGAACTCATCAATAGTGGAATCATCCTGAAGAGCATGCTCTGGCGAACCACGGATAGGTAAAGAGCATCCCAGACGGTGATAAGCGGCCGACGAAGATGTGCCCAGCGACAGCGATAAAGGGGAGACTCATGAACTCAGCGACATCTTGGGGAACCGGAGGTGAGAATAGCGGCAACATGAGCATCCTCATCGACCCGAGTGTAGGCGGTCGGGCGTGGCGATAGGTCTCGAGATCGGCAATCTTGTTTGAACTTGGTCATAAGCAAAGGACACTATCATCAAGACTGGCGGCATCCTTGGCCTCCTGAGAAGCATCAGCACCGAGAACAATCGGTGTCGGCGGAAGGGGAGCCACAGGAGCAGGGGGCACGACGGATAGGAGACCTCGCCGGAGAGCACACCCCAAAGACGGAGACCGCGCATGTGAACGCGCATGAAGGCAGCGAAATCAGGATAATTCGCGCCATCGAAGATCACCGGGCAGCGAGAAATCGCAACATAGCCCGATGCAGAAGACATCTCTCTCAATTTTTTTTGTCAACTCTCAGATCCAATCGGAAACCGACGAAAACAACTGTCAGATTCGATCGGGCGGCTGAGTCCGTGAAGAGGCTAGCGAAGGAAGCGAGCGAGGCGGCGAAGGCGATTGGAGTCCGGGCAGACGGGCGAAGCGGCGGTCGAAGCGATCTGCGTGCCTAGCGTGCGTTTGTCGGGTAGAGCAGGTCCCGCGCCGCGTCAGGGAGCAGATCGAGTTGGCGTCAGGGAGCAGGTCCCGCGCCGCATCAGGGAGCCGATTGAGGGAGCACAGACCGCGTGGAGAGGACCCGATTCAGGGAGCCGATCTAGGGAGCACAGACCGCGTCATAGAGGACCCGCGTCAGGGGAATCTATTAGGCTCCTCGTGAGCGGTCAGTCGGCGAGGTCCGTCTGCGTCGAGGAAGCGAATCGGCGGCGCAGAGAAGCGTCACGCAGATCTAGACACCGAACGGCGAAGATCCAGACGCCTAGAACGCGCGTGGGATCTGGCAGAGACCGTCTGGCCCACGTGTGGATGCATAGATAAGACGGAATCTGTGAGCCAGACGGGCGGCGGACCGTGGCGATGGCGACAAGGTAGTCGGCGGCGAGTGATGGCGGCTGATGAAGTTGCAAGAAGGAAGAGGCTAACCTAGCTCTGATACCATGTCAGGAATACGCAACTTGTATTCCTCTGGGGGCCAAAGGTCACAATATATAGTACAGGTACAAACGCAAATATGCAGGAAGCCCCCTAACATATGGGAAAAATACAATATACAATATATACATCTAACAGCCCACACACCAGGTGATAGTAAGGTGCACCACATGGAATTTCTGTGCTATTGCCCTGTTGAACCCATTTATTAGTATGGATGTGGTGGTAGTGTAAATCCTAAGGTTTAAGTGTCAATACATGCTTTGCTTCCATAGAGAGCAACTGTGCATGTGAATCAATAAAGATGCATTGTAACTCGTCTAGGGCTTTCTCTCCAGAGCTCAACATCTTTGCCAGGTTACACTACTGAAGGCAAGTAATTAACTAACACATATAAACTTGCAAACCACATTTCATTCGTACTCATGAACGACACGTTCTCAGGTTGTATGCATGCATGTGTTAAGGAAGTTTGGTTAGGGAGGGCAAGCAGCACGTGAACGTTTGTTAAAGAGGTAGACGCCCACAAAATACACTCATCTTATGAACCCACACACGTGTACCCTAATCGGGTGTTTGCTTAGTCCACCATTTTTTATTTTTAAATCTCGACCACCAAAAATAGTCGTCCGATCCACACATGAATACATATGCACACATGCGGACAAACATAGTACTCCCTCCATCCAACAAAAGATGTCGGACGAGCCATTTTACAAAAAAAACCAACTAAATTTCCGATCAAACCCGAGGTCCTCCGTCCTCTTCCTCGCTCTCTCCCTTCTTCCTTGCTTTCTTCTCCACTCCGCCTGCCAGCTGCGACGCCGCCCGCCGTGTTGCTCCACCACCCCCTCTAGCCCACGCCATCGCCGCCTTGTTTCCCCCGCGCCGCCATGCCTATTATCTATTCCTCTCGCGCGTCGCCGCCCCTCTCCCTCCCTCTCGCATAGCCCTCTTCCTCTTTGAGTTCAAGATATGATTTTCCCCTCCGGCAGCCGGATCTGCAGCGGCACTGCTCGATTTTCAGAGCCAAGGGCAGGGAAAATCTCACTGGCTCGTTTTTCTCAGCTCTCCTCACCTCCCACCCGCCCGATGCCACTGCTCCCCATCCTCCCCATGCCGTCGCTTCCCCTCTCCTCCCCGCCCCGCCCCACGCCGCTGCTTCCCCCAAGGTCGAAATTTTCTCTCCAAGGCACTGCCTTGCTCCCCCCGCAGATTGAGGGTACCGTCGATTTCGATCTTGCCGGTAAGCGGGGAGCCATACGGTGTGGGGTGCGCCGGTGAGTTGTACCGCGGCGGGGGCCAGCACGGCGATTAGAGTGGTCGTGGTAGCTGGCAGGGACACCGCGCCGGAATCTAGAGCATGACATCGGCATCCCTGGAGGGTTGGCATGGAAGCTACTGCTGCCTCCCCGAGCTCCTCCTTGATCTACTGACGACCACATCCACGAGAACTGTTGTGGTGAGGCCCCTTTCCTCCTCTGTTACTTCTATGTCATGTCGTGGACTGCTTGCTTAACCCCTCTGCAATTTGAGGCGTTGTGAATCATGTCCTAGACTGCTTGCTTAGCTCCAAAAGGAACACAGGTCAAGCTAGCAATGTCAATCATCTTAAGCTAAGAATGTTGGGTGAGTGATCCCACCTTGCAATTCTTGCACTAGTGATCTGTTAAACAAAGCGGGAGCATGCTGGTTCAGCATCCATTTTTGGCCAATTGTGTCAAGGATCTTTAGGGCTACACAAACCAAGGAAAGGCAAGTATGAGGCACCGTGACGACCGATGGTTGTAGAGTAGGAAAATTCTTAGCTAGAGCTGAAAAAATGGGCACATTGTAAGAAGTTGTAGAGAAGGAAAAATGCTAAGTTGGAGCTGAAAAATGTCACATCATGAGAAGTTTTATAGTGCGGTAAAGTACGTGGGAGGTTCCCCTCCTTTGTTCTGTAATTCTCAAATGATAAGAAAAAAATGGCCCCACCATGAGTATCATCTATATCCAGGTCAATGATACTGTCCATTTGCTGCAACCACGTCCTGTGCATCTGAAGCTCTGTTCTTAAATAAATAGTGTTTAGTTTTGAAACCTCTGTTTATTCAGGTTACTAGTTCAGACTGCATGCAAAGAAGCTGTATTGACTGGATACATCAGTTCATACTGTTATAGCACTAGTATTGCCTAATAAGATGCATAAGAAGTTTAATTGCAAAAAATATCACATGGGTATCTAGCCTTGAGACAATGCACATACATGAGCCATTGTACTAGAAGTACCACAGATACTTGTTGTTTTATAAAACTGATGTAACACACCGAGCCTTTGTACTAGCCTTGTTTCTTGTTGTTTTAAATTAATTTGCTTGCTGTAACATACTGGTGCAGCCCCTAGTGTTACTTATTGTAACTACTCCTAGCAACATGTAATGTTTGAATTACTCCTGAATATTTTGTCAAGGAACTGCACTTGTTTACATCTACTCCTAGTATAACCTGTACTGAAAGCAAAATAGCGAATATGTCAAAATTCAGTCATGAACTAGTCTTGATATTCTACAGCCACACTAATTTGCCCGATTGGTGGTATCGAGGTGTTGTTTTCTAATCAGTGGTTCAGACATAAATTGGAATACTTAATTTGCTAAATCCAGTCTACCCAAAAACATCCAGTGCCATAGAAAATCCATTGCACATTATGTAGGGAGTTTTTCAGTTGCCCGTTATGTTTGTATACTAGTACTGAATGCTTGATCCAAATCCTAATAGTGTTGTAGTTCTTGGAGTAGTGTTGTAGAAGTCAACTTGTCAACTGAATAAATTAAGAAAAAATAAAGCAAAACAATCTAATTTGGAACTTGTCTACTAAATAAATTCAAACCAAATTCAGAGCAGTATGTCTGACTGAATTTTTACAACAGCGGGATATGAATTTCCTATGCAGACTGTGAAATGCGTCGAGTTTGGTCTTTCATAGATCATACTGCTGGTGGCTCACTATACTGTGGTGTGATTCTATTGTGCATAACTTTGGGCTGACCATTTGGTATTGTTGTCATACATAGTGTCATTTCCTAAATATTTCTTAGCTTGTAATTTTTTGTTTGCATACAGGAACTAGAACTGTTTGCATATCTGAAACTATTTTCTGGAACCTGTACTTCTTCAGAGTAGCAGCAGCACGGGCACCACCGGTTGACAGGGGAGAAGCAGGGGAGCATGGCGGAGCGACGATGGGGCGGAGCAACCCCGCGGGAGATGGGACGACCTCCAACGCCGAGCAGAGCAGAGGCTCCGGATCCCACTTGCAAGAGGACGGACGCGTGCGCAACAACTCTTGCTCCTGCTCCGGCTCCGAATCCGTGGCGCTCAAGCTCGCCCGAGCTCTCGCCTCTGTGGTGCCAGGCAGTTGCAGAGGCGAGGGAGGACGACGACAATCGGCCTCGCCTCCATGGCGCTCGACCTGACCGAGCCACACTCGCGAATCGCTAGAGACCTCGCCTCCCTTGTCTTGGCTAGGGCCAGGTAGGGCGATCCCCACATGAGCCCTCCGTCGGTGATCGGAGTGGCCATGGAGCGGGACGGGCTGTGGGGGACCGGCGGACGGCGAGGAGGACGAAGACCGAGGGGGAGAAGATTTGATTTTGATTTTTCAATTTTAGGACAAATCTGAACGGTTTTCAAAGTTTGAGGGTTTTCTTTGCAAAATTAAAAATGAACTAGGCCTCCAACATCCTTTGTTGGACGGAGGGAGTAGTAACTCAGTCCATTTTAAGATGGTCGAGAGTTGAACATAAAACTCTTTGCATTTCTTTTCCTTTCCAAGAAAGATCTTCTCCTCCCTTTGCTTGTCTATAGAGTATGGCATTGATCTCACCTAGCTAGATGTTTAAATTCTTTGTCCTTGATGCCAGGTTGTGACCACTGGGAATCACTTCTTTGCTCTGTGGTGCGGCAAAATTATATGCCACTGGTTTCTTTCGTTGTTTTTTTGTTGAGGGAGAGAATTGTCCTCGTGTGTGGACTAAGGTCTGTTGGATGGGCCAAACACAACTACAGATGAAAAAGACTCGGGGTCTTCTGGCTAGCAAAAGAGGTGAACCAGACACTCTTTCATCTTTTTGACAACTACAGATGGGATGTTAAGTTTTTTCTTTCCTTCTAGGTGATTCATTCTATTTGTGTGTTTCTAATCATCTACTCCCTCCGTCCTAAAATAGATGTCTCAAATTTGTCAAAATTTGAATGAATCTAGACACTATTTAGTATATAGATTTATCCAAAATTTGAAAAACCCAAGACATCTATTCTTGGACGGAGGGAGTATTAAATTTCACTTTTTTATACTTTCTCAAGAAAAAACTATTGAATTTGAGTTTCACCAAATAATCTATTGAATCTGCACTTTTTCGAGACATGTTCACACGATTGTTCCTTTCAATTTCTGAAGATTTATACTTGCATAACAACACTAGTGTAAACTTTACCTTTGCAGCTCCTAGGCATATATGCATTGCAGCGGGAATTGACCCCTGCAAAGGAGATTGTGACGATATATTTGCTCCCAATATTATCCGGGGTTCTCCTACTCTCGGATTGTCACCGGGAACAAAGCGGAAAGCACTTCCCCGGCTGGTATTGTGCCTGACTTATACAATGAGAAATTTGCATTGGTGTGTTCAAAAAGTATTCTTCCATGATCGACCCTCCCCCAGATTTGTAATTATGTGACGGTTGATTGGTTTTTTAATTATTTAAATGGCGTAACTCTTCAATGACTACCAATATCTTAATTGATGCCAATTCACTAGAAATTCACACTGATACTGTTGTAAAAAATTGGGTGTCCACATAAGTTTAGTCTCGAGCTAACATAGCATTCTAGTTGCGGCCTACACATAGCTACCTGTTACATACACATATGCAAACTAGGAAGTTAAAACATAGCATTCAACGGAAGGATGCGCCTAAAAGGCGTTTGTGAATTTTAGCGTCGCTTGGTGCAACCTCGTTCAAATGCTTCATGATCATTCTTCTAAGCACAGGGGCGTATCTAAATATCAGGCCCAAGATATCAAACTCGTGGTCGACTCCTTGGAAGCCATGAATTTTCACTTCAAGCTCTGGTAAGGAGATAGTTTGGCATCTCTCCAGTTGGTTGGTCGCGGTAGGAGGCTTCCTGGCATCCTTCTCTACTCTAAGAAAACAATGAATGTGAGTTTGGTGGAAACACCAATGCGGTCCTAAAACAAGTGAAATTGTTCTACTCTATTTCTCTCGATTTCAAATTTACGTACATTGGATCCAAACTAGGGTATGAGCAGTGCGAGCTTGTGACTGCGTGTAGCAGTGCGAATCTGATGCATGGCCCAGGGGTGTGAGATGTAGCTCTAAATTAATGACGGACAAGTCGACAGCAACCTGCAATCGAAGATGCTTCTCAACCTTCTCCTACTGCATAGTTGTACCTAGAATACATTTTTTGGATAAAGTGCATATATTAGTACCAAGGTGATGCACCTAGTTTGTGCAACAAGATAACCCCCCCCCCCCCCCCTTCCCCCCAACAAGTAATCAAATGAACAGTAATAGCACCATTAGTGGTTTGGCGCCTCTTGCATGACGGTGCGTTCTCTGTCAACTCAGCCTATAAGCTCTTTTTCATCGCGAACACGCAATTCGCTTGTGCGGATCCTATTTGGGATTCCAAGGACCCGATGAGATGCAGGTTTTTCATGTGGTTAGTGGGGCGCAAGCACTACCTCACGACAGTCAATCTAGCTCGCAGAGGGTGGCCACATAATACCTCATGGCCACTGTGTATTATGGTCAATGAAGATTGCACTCATCTCTTTGTGCACTGCCATTTCACCGAGCAAGTCAAGGAGCGTATTTGGACTGGGTCCAAGGCTGACTTGATCCCCATTACTCTCTCGAAATAGGCTTTCGTCCCGCTTTATAAATAAAGCCAAACGGCCAAACCGATACAAAGTGGTGAGGAGATCCTCTTACAAACAGATCAAAGATAAAAAAGCAAAGCCTAAGAAGCAGCTAGCTTGCCACCGAAGACGACTAGACTAAGACGACCGGAGCTCCACGACAACGCCTCCCAGAAGGTAACGACGCCACTAGCACCGTCGTGGCCGAGACCACAAGGGTCTAAGGTTTTCACCCGGAGCCCTAATGTGGTGAGAGTAGCCACAACAACGCCCCCAAGAGGGTCACGACAACCACAGGCATCGCCGTTGTCGGCGCTGAAGCGCTGGGCTTTCGCCCGGAAAAACTCTGACCACATTCGGTATCTCAGCCCACGATCAATCCTCAAACCGAGCTCCCAAACACGATTTGGGCGCTGCCACCACCAGGATCCCCCGGAAAAACTCTGATCCCCATTATTGATGATACGTTTGGCAGCACCGAGGAATCGTGGCTTATGGAAAGAAAGAGGGCATCGAATAACATTCATCGTGACTTCAACACCGTTGCAATTCTGGTGCATTGGAGGATCTGGAAGGATTGGAATTCACGAATCTTCCGGCAGGAGTGTAGCACGGCTAACCGTGTCTTTGAGCTAATCATAGAAGACATTTGGCCTTGAAAGGCTGTCGGCTATATTATTGCGTTTTAGGCTCACCTAGAGTTGTGTAGCACCCAGGCCTTCTCTTAAAAGTTCACCTAGAGTCGTGTTCAGATCTGGGGAGTTTTTTATTTTGCTCGGCCACCTCAGTCGTCACCTGCCACGTGGTGGCACTCTAGTTCGGCATAAGGCCCTTTGATAATAGCACCATTAATTAGTGTTGAACACACCTCGACTACAAAAAGTTTCTCCAAAGTGACTCTTGGTAATTTAGTGATCAGTCAAACAACAAATTAATCATGATGGTCACCTGGTGATTAATTTTCAAGATTTAGTGTGCACAACACGGTGTGGCACCATACTTAATTATATGTTCTCGACAAGCATAGATTGTGCACATCATAAAAGTCCCCAACAACATGAATTTAGGTTTGGACAAAACTAAAGATTCTCATTGGACTAGCAAGGAGAAGATAAAAGATAGCATTCCACACAAGGATGCGTCTTGAAGACATCGAGGATTTTGGCATCACTTGGTGCGGCCTCATTGGACTGCTTCGTCACGGTCATTCTTCTTAGCATCGGCGCGCATCTGAATAAGAGTTCCAAAAAATCAAACTCATGGTCGGCTCCTTGGAATCCGTTGATTTCCACTTCTTCAAGCCTTGGCAAGTAGATATTTTGGCTTCTCCAGTCCGTCGGCTCACAACTGCAGTTTTCCTGGCACCCTTCCGTCTCCTAAGAAAACAATCTATCGTACGTGAATTTGGTGGAAACTTTAAGCCATTCAAAACCGACACTCTAATAATACTATTACTGAATTTTTTTATTGTCAAAATTACTTACCCTGCATCTATTCTTGGGTATGAGCAGGCGGATCTTGAGCATGCGTAAAGCAGTGCAGACACGGCGCATCCCGAGGAGATACAACACTAATGCTCCATAGACATGGCCGAAAGGTGTGAGAAGCAGATCCAAGTCGATGACGGACAAGTCCGCGGCAACCATATGCTTCTCTACTAGTTGCTCCAAGTAATTGTCAATTTCACCGGTGCTGTCGAAATTAGACGGTCCCTGAAAAAACAACCAAATCTCATCATTCAAGATCGGCGATTGTCAAGATCGGCTGGATGGATCAAGGACTAACTGCGCGGGCATCTATGCGCAGCAGCGGAGGCGACGGTGGTCGTGGTGGCACCGACGACGATCCCGTCATAAAGATCACCGTCAGGAGTTCCCAACACCCGAACTCTGTATACCAACCGGGGCACCGAGGGTTCCCGTACCGGCAATGCCACAAGACCTCCTCAGCCATCGGCGCCACAATGGACACGGTGAGACCGTCAGCATCGGCGTAGTACGACATTGTCAGTTTCTTGAGCATGGGGGCGGCGATGTCTATGCGGTTTGTTTTTTCGATAACCTCCACCACGAGCTCTTGCAGCGACCCTGATTGGACGGTGATAGCGTTGGTCGACCAGGGGCAGTGGACGTTGGTGTACTTGAGCACGCGCAGGTGAGGGCAGTTGGCGACAAGGTTGGCGAGGCCGCCGGATATGTAGTAGCCTGAGAGGACGACTGTCGTGAGCACAGGGAACGGGCACCCGCCGTTAGTTGCCGGCGGCGGTGGAAGGCAGAGCTCTGCCGGATGATTGCCCATAGAGAGGGAGATGGAGGTGGCACGGTCGAAGGACGGCAGATGGACGGGGTGAAGCAGGCAGGCGACGCCCAATGGAACAGCGATAGAAAGCTCCTCCGGCAGGAACCACGCGGCGGTGCTCAGAAGCGAGGTGACCCTTTGTGTGCTAATGAGGTTATCCTGATCGGCAACACGGATGTCGAGAAGGGACACCTTGCCGGCGGCGGCGGGGGTGGAGGAGGGGGAGGCCTGGAGAGCGTCCAACGCTGTGTCGATGGAGCTAAAGGGGATGTCCCGCAAGACGAGAGAGGGGAGGTGGGTCCAAAGGCCACGCCACCGGCGGGCGAGGACGCACGTGCGCGCGGCTGTGGCGATGCAGCGGAGATGGACGAGGACGATGAGGAGCACGTCGTCAGGGAGGGCGCCGAGGTGGTCCGGCGCGGCTGGAATAAGACCTAGCTCGACGCGCCCATTGCCGGAGGCGCTGAACCGCCCCGATGGTAACTCCATGATGATTTCTCTTTTCCTGATCACAGCTTGATTGGGCTGCCGTGTATAGGCTTCTACCGTTATATCAGAGGGGTCGATTAATTTAGAGATTTCGGGCCAAAAAAATGGAAAGTTCACCTTTGGAAAGTTCACCACCAATTGCTAAGAGAAACGGATCGAAAGGCAAATTAACCAAACCAATTCAGCTCCTGTGCCATTGCACCGACACCAAGTTTTTGTTACACCACAGGGATCGATTAATTAGATGTTTCGGGCCCAAAAAATGTGCCAGCTGCACGAATGTTGTACGCATATACTCCCTTCATCCAAATCTTAAGGTCTATAACGGTTTTTAAAAGTCAAGCCATGTAAAATTTGACGAAACTTTTACAAAAAACTATCAAAAACTATTATATTATATAGATACTATGTGAAAATATGTTTCGTGATATATAAAAGGGTATGGATTGTAAATATTAATATTTTTCTCTAAAAATTTGGTTAAATTTAGGTAATTTGACTTTTGAAAAAAAATTATAGGGCTTATGCATTGGGACGGAGGCAGTATATTAGTATAATTTGCATGGTATGTCAAATCTTATATTCTTGTCTTTCCTGAAGTCAGGCTAATAGTAGTAGTGGCTTGGTAAGTGGAAAAGCGGAGGGCGAGTCAAGCAATGAGATTCAAATTCAGTGGCTTGACGGACCACCGCATGGGGATGGATTGGAGGGAGGGGAGGCCGAAGCGGGCCGGGCTGGTTGCTGGGCCAGCCCGGGCCCCAAAATTCAAACTAGTCCACACTCCACACACATAGATATGCTATATGATCTACACATCACCGCTTACTACAACAGAAATTCAAGAATTTTTAATGCAATCCAATCCACAAAGTTCAAGAAATGTGTGCTTTCCTTTGCAGCTGCAATCCTTTACTTTTCTTGTCCATTTTCTACCTTGAACCACCGCTGCCCTGCCGGGAAGAAAGAACCCTAGAAACTGCCCCGCCGAATCTTGCTTGTTAGTGCCGCCCCCGCCGTCATCCGGTTGCCGGCCTGGCCTGCTACCTGTTACCCGTTAACTCCAACAGGAGATCCACTGCCCACACCACCGTTCAATTGAGGAGGAGGCCATGAGGATGAGGGCAAGCACAGCCGGCATAGGACAGGGGAGTCCCACCGGAACGATACGAGGTAGAAAAGTGTATCCATGATCGAAGGACATGAACGAGCGAACGGCTTCGTCATCTCCTCGACACGTGGCCCAACAAAGCAGCAAGCCCATTTTGATCAAGGCTGGACCTAAGGCAGCCTAGCTAGCCTGTTTTCCTTTTTGTTTTGTCCAAAAGGAGCAGAAAATGCTAAAAACTGCATACAGATAGAGATACGCCCATATAGACGTAAGTTTTTGCCAAAAATTAAGGTAGAGTAGTTGTCCTATCTTGCCTAAAGTGAAGCTCCGTCCCTGCAATGCACTTATACTTTATGAGCTTAACTGCTTGAACACGAATATGACTAGCTAATTAGTCCATGTGTATGTAATTTGCATATCTAACATGTGCCAGATATTAAAATTCTGTCCAGCTTTTACCCTATTTTTCTACATTCATGTCTTGTCAGATATTTTATCGTTTAGGCCAATGTAGAGTTAGATCAATTAGTTTGTTCTCTCTGCTCCCTGGACTGAATGAAAGCAAGCAGAGAGGGTGATAAACATACTACAGAGTTATGATAACAAATTTCTCAAAACTACTCATGCTGGCTTTTCCTGTAGTATTTGTGACTCATGTACTCATGTAGTTTCGAGTTATCATGCTCAACACATTGCGAGTTCCCATGTGCTCATGTCATATGTGTGTGAGACGACGAGACCTTCTATATATAAATCCGCGGTTGGTTTCATTTTCCAGCTGAGGTAGTTTAGTTAACTCATAGTCAATCGTTGTTATTCTTGTATATTTGCAATGTTAATATGTGAGAAATTGGAAGAAACCAAACTGCTAGCTAGCAAACTTCTCGCACTAGGACAAGAAAAGCGCAGGGTGCCACCGCTCCTACCTCTGCAACACCGTAGGCGTGTGACGATATGAAGCTATAGGTGCTAGGTGTTGGCAATGCTCCCGATAAAACGTAGCAGGCAGGGCGGATTGGTTTGCAACACCAGCAGCGAAGTCGTCACAAACAAGATTGTCCACCATGGCACATTGTAAGAAAGAAGTGTGCATGGTATTGCCGCGCCTTGCTCTGAGACTGACCAGGTCCAGAATATCCATGAACCTTGAGTGGCACGGTGCTGAGTTGATTTCAGTAATCAGCCTTTGTACATTGTCCTCAATTCTAGTTCATAGATTTCGATTGATTTTATTTGACTTCCAAAACTCCCAACTTCTTATTAGGGCGGATAGACTTGCTACCTGCAGGAAAATAAATATTGCATGAGCATGACTGAGATCTGAACTTGCTACTTGCAGAAAAATAAGTATTGCATGAGCTTGACTGAAATCTGAACTTGGAAATCCGAGCGTCGGCCTAGCTTTGCCCAGCACTTCTTCTGTTTTTCTTTCTCCCGTTGCTAATTAATCTCCAGATCTAAAGAGTGAAGCAAAATGCCATTCCGATGAGCAGGTTGCGGCTGCAGAGCGCATCACGCCCGGCCTCCACCACCAGCGGTATCGACAGGTCCGCGGCGCCGCACCCGACACCCGCCATGTACTCTCAGCAGCGAATGCGGGGGTTAACTTGTATGGCGACGTTACCAGTGCGGCGGTGGGCGGCGGCGATGAAGAGGACGAAAAGCTTTCTGTAAGATAGGAATATAAAGTTTGTTTTCTGAGTATGATGTCCATGTTCGAATGATGATTTTGCAGCCATGATCATGAATGCTACATTGTTGTCTTACTTTCAGTTACCATTGGGAGTATCTGATTGTGAATTTTTAATTCCCATCCGTTGTACATTTTGCCCTACAGTTAGAGTTCATAGATTTCGGGTGCTCTTGATACGGTTAGGATTTCTTCACGAGGAATTTTTCGCTTCAGATATGGTTTGCCTGAGGTCTGAACTTTAAGCATGATGACTGAACTCGGAGATCGGACACATGTTTTTTTTTCCATTTCATTGCTGTATGTACAGACTGAAGCAGAGCCTCGGCTTAGCCTAGCTTTGCCCAGTTCTTTCTCTGTTTTTCTTTCCCCCGTTGCTAAATTTCAGTTCAGATCCTAAAGACTGAAGCAAAATGCCACTCGGGTGGGCAGATCGCGGCAGTCCTAGATTATTGGTCACTGCATCCCGGCGACTCCGCCGGCACGCTGCACCGCCGCGCGCATCACGCCCTCCACCACCTGCGGCATCGACAGGTTGGCGGCGCCGCACCCGACGCCCGCCATGTACCTGTGCACCTCGTCGCGGATCATCTCCTGCATCGCCGCAGCGAACGCCGGGCTGAAGTTGTAGGACGGCGTTGGAGCTGCAGTGGCCGCCGGAGCGGGCGGCGGCGACGGGGAGGACGACGGCTGATGGAAGTGGCTGTGGGAGCTGTCGTGGCGGAAGCCGCCCTGGGCGACGGCGTCCATGCCGGGGAGGGAGAGGGAAAGCGAGGTGAGCGGGTCCTCCGGCTCCTCCTCCTCCACCTCGTGCCGCCGGCTCATGGCGCAGTCCGCCGGCTCGAATCCGCCGGCACGTGCCACCGGGCGGTACACCTGCCCGTGGAACACGCCGGCGCCATGGCTGAGGTCGCTGCGGTCCGACCCCGATCCGGATCCAGACCCGGACGGGCTCTCCGGCGAGAGGCTCGCGCGCTTGCACGGCCTCTCGCCCGCGTCGGTGCCGGCGGCGGCGGCGGCGAGCCTGCGCTTGAGGGAGCAGTTCCAGTGGTTCTTGACGGCGTTGTCGGTGCGTCCGTGGAGGAGGCGCGCGATGGCGGCCCAGCGGTTGCCGAGCCTGGCGTGCGCGCGCGCGATGGCGGCGTCCTCGTCGGCCGTGAAGGGCCGGCGCTCCACCTGCGGCGACAGCTGGTTGCACCACCGGAGGCGGCACGACTTGCCGGACCTACCGGGCACGCCGCGCCCGATCGCCGTCCAGTTGCGCGCCCCGTGGCGCTCCACGAGCCGCCGCAGCGCCTCGTCCTCCTCCGGGCTCCATGGGCCCCTGATCCGGTCGCGCTCCGCCTCGGCTCCCGCTCCTCCCATCGCGCTCTGGCTGGCTGGCTGTTGCAACGTCGAAATGTCGAAATGGCGACCGGAACGAGATGGTGATGGGTCTGCGGCCGGTGTGGGTGGCAGGCAGCTAGCGGCGGCGGTTGAGGTGTAATACGGAGGAAGGGGACGGGGAGGCAGGTATTTATAGCGTGCGGCGGCCGGTGATCTGACCGGCAGCAACAGCTGGCGCACGAGTCCCGAGCTGCAGCGGAACGAAGACTCTGCCCGAGTCGCTTGTCGTTTTCGTCTTGAGGATGCGTGTGGGGACACCTGCAGGTGAGACCCACAGGTCAGTGAGGTACGCGCGAGAGGTTCTGTCCGCTGGCTGGGTGGAGTCGAAATTTGAACCGTTTCGTGAAGTACGTGGGGGGAGTGGGAGCCGTTGGGAGTGAAAGCCTGGCCGCCCGTTATCTGCCCCACGGTGTTCGTCCGTTACAAACTCATTTCTCACTTCGTTTTTGAAAAAATAAACTCATCCCGGTTACTTTCCAAAAAGAGAAGTTGTTTTCCAAAATGTAGCCTCTAAGAGCATCTCTATTTGGGCCCGAAATCCAAACGTATTTTGGTTCGGACGAAACTAGTTTTTGGCCTGGAAACGCCGAATTTTTCACTCGCATTCTCAGGCCGAGTTTCCGCGTTTGGCTAAAATTCAACAAGTTTCGGCAAACTTTGGCAGAATATAGGTGGTTTTGGGCGAACTTTGGGCGAATATGGACGAACTTTGGGTGAATATGGACGAACTTTGGACGAATATAAGTGATTTTGGGCGAATATGTGCGAATATAAGCATTTTGGGCGAATATGGGCGAATATTGATGAACTTTAGGCGAATATGGACGAACTTTGGGCGGATATGGACGAATATGGTCGAATATGAGCGAATATGGGCGAACTTTAGGCAAACTTTGGATTAATATGGGCGAATATAGGCTGACTGGACGGGTCCACTTGCTGGCTTTTTTTTCTGCCGAATTCGCTTCGTCCGGCGTTTCCAGGGCGTTTTCCGGATCCTAGGAATGACCTGGGAAATCAAGACCAAAGTTGGTCCAAATCCGGATAAAAACAGGATCCTGGGAACGCGACTGGACCAATTTTAAAAAAATCGCCCTGAGTTCGGCGTTCTGGGAACGTGAGTGAAGATGCTCTAAGCGTATTATCACCATCCAAACAAATCAATACGTATGTCAGGGATAAGTCATTTCCAAAATGTAGTCTCTAAGCTTAATGTCACCATTCAAAAAAACAATACGGCAATATATATGTCACTGATGAGTTGTTTCCAAAAATGTAGTGTCTAAGCTTGATGTCACCATTAAACATATACTAACTCCGTCCAAGAGCTTAAGTCTTATAATTTTTTTAAAAAAATCAAGCTGCGAAAAGTTTGACCAAACTTTTAGAAAATATCAAGAACTATGATACTTTCTCCATATCAAAATAGATATTGCATATTTGAATGAATCTAAACACTATTTAATATGTAAATTTATTCAAAATTTGACAAAACCCGCTAAAATTGACAAACCCGCTACATCTATTTTGAGACGGAAGGAGTATTATAAACATAACAT
The DNA here is from genome assembly GCA_023614405.1 of Avena insularis. Taxonomy (NCBI): domain Eukaryota; kingdom Viridiplantae; phylum Streptophyta; class Magnoliopsida; order Poales; family Poaceae; genus Avena; species Avena insularis. The sequence continues at coordinate 479,796,844 of CM042697.1, forward strand.
ATAAAAATATGTTTTATGATGTATCAAAGTGTATGGATTTCGTATTGTAAATATTAATATTTTCTCTAAAAGCATGAGCAAACTTTACGTAGTCTGATTTTAAAAAATATAAGGTTTAAGCTTTGGGACTGAGGTAGTAGTCTCTAAGCTTAAATGAGCCAAAAGTTGCGCTTCGGTGGGTTGCTTGGTACGGTGAAACCGGAGTTGTCCGCTCAAACACTATGTAACGTCGGTGATGCTCTATGACGGCTACGATGTGTTCTTCCGATGACTCGTGCATATGGGTATAGGTTACGTTTTTAGAGCAATCACATATTTTATTAATTAAAAATCAAGTTACATGAAGCAATATATATGAAAACTAAAAGACAAACCGAAATAAAATGATTATGTTCAAAACAATGCAGATAAAATCGTAAGAGACCAAGAAATGCAAAAAGATTCCTAGGGTTTCCTACAACCACTGAAGCCAGCGGCCGCCGTCCAATTCCAGCACGCTAGAATAGACGTCGAACCTTCAACATTGCAAGATCCAAAAAAGCACCATCACCAACGAGGTTTTCTGAGTCGATGAATAGACCTGCTGCACGCAGTGAGGCACATGTCGTTATGACACGTCGACCAGGTTACGTTCCCATGCTGTCTTGAACCAAGCTCTGCTGCCTCTCATCGGCAAAGTCGGAGAAGAACGACAGATCCACCACCTCCGGACCAACATCCTTGCACCAGAGAAACCACCTCGCCCTGTCCACCAGCACCGTCGCTGAGAAAAGACGAACACCGGCGACACACCGAGAAACTGATCTCGCCAGATCTGAAAAATAGCGAGAAGACCAAGCTGTCGATCTAAATGAACGACTAGCACACCTTGTCATAAACTCCGAGGCGTCGACGTGAAGGTCGTCACCGGTGTAGGAGTAGAGTTGAGACAAATTTATTGGTCGGGAGCCGTTCCCACCACCCCAACAACGCCCCATGACAGACATACCCTAACCCTAACTACTAGGCGGAGAAACGAGGTTTCCCTTCCTCCTACCGCCGGAGCGGCAAGCGGAGGGAGAGGGAACTAGCACTCTCGCCGATTGAGATCTGGAGGGAGGGAGCCGTCGTTGCCTCCTGTTTCCGTGAGGCATTTATTCATTTTTTTGCCATTTATTCATTTAATATGGCATAAATAATACCTTTAAATCTCTAAATCAAAATTCGACAAATAATATATCCATCATTATTAGAAAAATGTGAAGAATCCAAATATGACATAAAAACTTGATAAAAAATTAATTTTTTAAATAATTTTTTCCTTTTCGAATTTTAAAAATCTAAAAGAATCCAAAGCACCCTAAGGGTGTTGAAATCGAACTCGAAACTTTTTTCGGCACATTTTGATAAGTTGTACATTTTTTCCGACATCATACACAAAAGTTATAGCCATTCGAAGTTTTTATGACATTTTTGTGGCAAAATATGTCCATTTTCGTTAATTTTCATAACAACTAAATCACTTAATATAACTACAGTTTGAAGGATTTTATTTTTGAATTTTTATATTTTTGGCATATTTTCGAAACTAGAAAACGCAATCTCCTGCAGGGGATGGACAGTCGTGCTCAGGGCTGGCCGTTCTCCTGCCGCGATAGGATTTTGCCATCTGCCTAGCATGGGAGAACCTGCCCGATTTTTTTAGTCCTTATTGATATTTCAAACTAGGACTAAAGGTCTATCTTTCTTCCCGGTTAGAGACACCAACCAGGACTAAAGGGTGTTGCCCGTGACCGCACCCGCCTCTACCCCTTTAGTCTCGGTTGGTGTCTCCAACCGGGACTAAATGGCCCGTTTTCTATGGGTTGTTGGAACCGGGTCCAAACACATCTGGGACTATTGCTCTAGGCAGCTCTGGACGAGAGCCTTGTTTTCTACTAGTGCTTATTCTTGAACGGAGAAAGTACAATCACAATTCAAATCGAAGAACCCGGATTTTGACTGAGGTTTAACTTAACACTCTTTCTTTTAGAAATTTTAACTCCTGGCCATTCAGCCATCCAAACCGAAAACGTTTCTGCCTCTCTTCCTTTAGATATCCGGCCGGAATGCTGGTTCCCTCTGATTCGCTTGCCGCTCTGGCGATAGGAGGGAGGGGGCCTCGTTTTTCCGTCTAATAGTTAGGGTTAGGGTCCCTCTGTCGTGGTGCGTCGTTGGGGTGGTGGGAGCGGCGCATGGGCAAATAAATATGTCTGAACTCTACTCCTATACTGGCGACGTCTTTCACGGCGAAGCCTCGGAGTTGATGACAATATGTGCTAGTCGGTCAATTCAGATAAATGGCTTGGTCTTCTCGCAGTTCTTTGGATCTGACGAAACCGGTTAATGAAATATTTATGGTTGCTCTAAGAAAATATAAGAGAACATAGCAAAACCGATAGTCTGGAACCTAGAGGCTTGAGAAGGAAGCGACTTATATTTTAATAAGGGATAAAAAAGATATAAATTGGGATATAAATAAAATTAGCATCGGTTGGCATGGATGATCCGTTGAATCGTTATAGGTCGTCTCTGTTCGTCGTTTTGCGCGGGTGGACAGGCGGGCACGCCCGGTGACGGTAGAGTCGCGGGAGGGTAGCGCCGGTGGTGCGATCCATCGTGCATGCCCTGCCCCCCTTGACCTCCCTCGAGCCCAGACCTCATCCCATGATGGTCCGCAGTTAACCGCAACCGTCCAGCCGTGCGGCCGGGTTCCACCTCCACCGTACGTACGGCGGGTGGGTACGTACTCCCCCAGCCCGAATCTCGCGTCGCGTCGCATCCATCCAAATCCCCGCCCTGCCGACAAGCCATTCCAGTGGCCATGACGGGTGGGTCCGGCCGCACGAGGGAGCCAGTTGGGGTGGTCCTCGGTCCACGCGGCCAGGCTGGAGCGCACCGCTGGCCCTCGACAAGCGGCGCGGGCAGCTTCGCGCGACGTTCCTCCTGCGGGCATCATGCCTGCAGATGCAGGCAAGGCTAGGCCGCAACCTCACGCGCGCGGCGAACCACGGTCGGGCGTGCCGTAGTAGTCCGTCGAGGCATAGACACCCCGCGCGCCGGCGTGGTCGCCGGAACCGGCGGCGAGCCGAGCACGGGACGCCACGCTCCGTTCAACGTTCGCTCTATCGGTCGGAGCTCGGGAACGCTAGCGCCAAAGACAAATTCCTGCGAGGCCGATCGCGGCGGTGACCGAAAGCAACGGGAGACGTGGCGCGGCGCTGGGTCCAAGTTCCGAGGCTGCCAGGATCCGCGGCCCGCTCGCTCGGCGCGCATGCAGCTTCGCGGCAGCTTCCTCGGACGGGCCGGGTTTGTTTAAACCGGACGAGATCTTTGCTCAGTTTCAACCGCCACTACCCGATTGGATCCTCCTGCTAATAATCCGTCCAGCCCCGATCGCGCTGTCATGTCAGTCCACGCACCTGCGTGAGTCTGCAACCCAATCGATCGATCGCACCCGACCTGATCTGACCCGTCCTCTGTGGATTAGGATATTCCTGCTACTCGCCAGGCCCGCACGGGGCACGAGAGGCCACGACGCCATCGTACCGGTGGAGGCGTGGTGGTGCCGTACGTGTCAGCCATGAAAGATTTGCTTTGCAGGACCCCATCTGAGCCGGTACTCCTCCTGTTTCGCGAAAAGTAGATTGATGATGGTTGTTCACGAAGGACTCCATGGCCCAGCCGTCCTTGATCTCTTTGCAGCCAAAAGGAAGAGACGACGACTGGAGAGGCCACCAAGTTCGCTGGTTGATCGCAGCACCAGCCCAGGTTCCGCTTCTTTTCAGCTAGCCCAAAAGGGATTGGGCGAGCACGGCTGGGCACGGATGATTGATGCACTGGGGAGGCGGAAAGTTGCTGCCGGACTGACCAACCGACTTTGGGCAGAGTATGTGCACCAAATTACTGGTCCTCCGAGCGAACGGGCGGAGACGGGCTTTAGCATGGGCCTCCAACCCTATTCTGGGCTCCCTTCTATCCCCCCTTATCTGCCTCTGTATTTGTTTTCATTTTTACATGATGAAAACCAACACGAAAGAGATAGGTACAAACCAAATATGGTACTGTATGGTTACATAAGCCGATGATAAATGTGAATGGTACATATATAATTACGTATGTAAGCTGATGATACGGAGAAAGACTATGGAATAGGTAGTACTCCCTCCGTTTCAAAATATAAAATGTTTTAGGTTTGTGAAAAAAATAAATCTAAACTTCTTTTAGTGTGTAGATTAGTGAATCTACATACTGCCTTTTATTTTAAAACGGAGGGAGTAGTACAAAAATAGGATGGCCAACTGCCTTTTCTAGATATTGGCAATGCGCATGGAGTTAAAGCTGGGCAACACAACACGGTCACGTGATGGCCATATCATCATCATGAAGAAAATGTTCTTCCGTATCTTCCGTAGATGGATACTATTTCGTTTCCGATAGCAGTTCCGCGCGCCGGAAAAAGGTCGTATTGTTTCCAATTTAAAATACTATTATATTATGTTTACTCTTCGTGAAATTCTGTTCCCGGGTATGCACTCCGTTTTCTGCCTTGGTTGTCGGTGTATTTCCATGTTTCTTTTCATGCAAGCAAGCAGCATGTATTTCCATGTAGATCCCAAGTGAAAATTTCCTCATTGTTCTTTTTTTGCATAGAATGTGCCAAAGAACAGATAAAGATGTAGGATGATGCATGTGGCGTCAGATCAATCAAACTTTAGAGCTATGGTTGAGAAAAAAGGCACAACAAATGTGAAGGCTAACAATCATGTCTACCTAACCATAACTCAATTAATCTGTAGTATACAATAATGATGTTTCATTGTTACGAATATCCACATTTTGAATATATATACGTCGTACACAAAAATAAACTCATACCTTAAATAAAACTAGCCATAATGTTTGATCAAATTCAAATTGTATTTCCGTTACAACACCTTATGGTATAGTATTCATACATGATGTAGAATGCACGGATGCTCTCATATTTGAAAAACCTTGATTTTTTATGAACATTTTAGATATACTAGCAGAAAGCCCGTGCGTTGCAACGTTGCGGCATTTGATCAATGAATAACCTTTCTAAAAATGACAAATGGTACACATGAAGGTAAAATTGTTTCAGAAATTCACAATTCTAACAAAAAAATGATTTGCAAGAAATGGAGTTCTATATTGGTATGTCTAGGCTATTTAATACTATTATCATACATTACATGCTAAGATACATTACATGCTGGTGGACCAACTCTCGTCATGAACTGTGGCAGGATCATCTGAAGCTTCCAAGTAGAGTAAATTGAAACATCCAACATCAAGTTGACAGTTAAAGGAAAAAAGTATATCTAGCTGAACATATTGGTTCATCAACTTAGAAAAATATTAAATTAGATACAATAAATATTAGCTGATAATCAAAATCAACCGGTGAAAGGATTTTAGCATCCAAAAGTGCAGCAGGTAAAAGAATTAGGACATATAGTCATCTTGTTGTTGACCTCGTTCGTTTATGAGAACCGACAGAAAATAAACACAAAGTGTACGTCATGCTTCCAATGCATGCATGATTGAAAATAAACACAAAGCTGCTTGTACGCTGCATGCAAGAGTGCATGACGATGAGAGGCGGCGGGAAATCAGCGCGGCTGCCTCTCCCGTCGGTCGTCGACGTCCTCGGCCACGTCAGAAGAGAGAGGAGCGATTGGAACAGGGGATCGGGTGGAGGTGACGGCGGTGTCGCTCGTCGATTTGTCCACCGCGGCCGTATAGCATGCACCTAGGATGGTTAGTTTGATTTTGATTTACAGGTGGCGTAGCTTGTAATACGTGGTTTAGTGGAATGGTAAACCTGTCTAAAAAAGTATTGAATCGGAAGAAACACTTCGTGCTTTATTATTATTAGGTATGATTATTTGTTTTATGTACATTTATAAATCCAAAGTTATGATTTTCAAAGTTTTTTATTGAAATAAAAAAATATAGTTAATTATTTATAATGTTATATTATTAAAAATTGAAAAACTAAGTTTATATTTGGAATTTTTAAACATTTTAAACAAATTTCATTTTAAAAGTTCTCGAATTTGAGCGATTGTTTGATTCTGAGGTAAATATCCTGCATTTATACTAAACATTTTTACTTCTTTACAATCATTGACACAAATCATAGTTTCTCATTGATATAATATTCATCACTTAAACACTATTGTTTCTACTATATGTGAAAACATTAACCACACAATTGTAGTACTATACAAATCAAACATGAATTCTTAACAACACACTGATCCAAAATTAGAATTCTAATTAGTTGTAAACCATATTTTTATTTTTATAATCTTTTAGACTATTTTCATTAACTGGCAAATCTAAAAAATAACAAGGATAGAAAAAAATCATATGGATCTACATTATATTGTGTGCCTCTGAAAATGTATTATTGTTTGTTTGTGCATGTTTCTGATTATATATTACTTTGAATATTTTCATCGAGGGTTCTACCATGCATGAGTCTAACAAATATCCTAATATAGATTTGCAGATGTGACTCAACCAAGTATTCTATAGTGTATCAGGTATCCTAGTAGAGATCAGAATCAACTTTCACAAAATTACCTTCGTTCCCGTCAAAACTAATCTTTTTTTGAATGTTAGCAGGAGAGCTGCTAAATTCATTGATTAGATAGAAGTCATCAAAACTGATCTTGACGTGGTTTCTCAAATAGTATCCACCTTTAGGTGTACTATTTCGTCCTATCCTCAAACTTACCTTGGCCTCCCTCTATTTACGCATAACATCCGTTTTTTCCGACTTTGCCCCTCTCATGACCAAAAGTGGCATGCGCCTCTCGGCCAGTGTGACTACTCCTTACCTATTAGAGGCCACGCTCCTTGTCAATTCCGTTCTGACTACCATGATCGCTCATCCTATGAGCGAGGGCTTCTTGTCATATGGCGTCATTAAGCCCATAGAAAAACGTTGTCACACCTTCCTTTGGACCGACGAAGAAACTTGTAATGGCGGGCAATGTAAAGTTGCTTGGGCTGATGTTTGCACCCCAAAAAAACTTGGACTACTTGGATCCTCTCCATTCCAACACAAAACTCTTCACTTCTAGCAAAATTCCTTTTAAAACTACACTCAGATTCTAATGCTCATTTTGCTAACCGGTTTCGTAACATTATCTAGACACCCCGATCTAAAAAGCTATACTTGCATGCCTTGATAACTTTTGGTCTATTTTCCTGGTCACTGTTGGTTGTGTCTCCTCCCCAGCCTTTTGGTCTGATACTTGGCTCGGTCATGCCCCTTTTCATGGGCATTTTCCTACTATCTTCTCCCACTACATTAGGATGAATACATTCGTCGCCTTCATCCTCTCTTTTATAATACAGACTATCTTGGCCCTCGTTTGTCCAGTGTGGTATCTGTTGATCTAGTTGTCTTCTCGGTTAAGCTTTTGTTAGTTAATCTTCGCCCAAACGTTCTGAACACTTATGTTTGCCGACTCACTAACAAAATTCTCTCACACAAGATTTTTATGCCAACTCTTTCAACATATACAGATTGATGAACAAGAAAATACAATTTGGAGAAGCCATGCCCCCCTATAGCACAAGATGTTATGTCGGCTCGCTCGTGATCACCCTCTCCCCAACAACGAGCGAGAGACGGCACAACCACCAGCTCTTACCCTCCGCTGTATGTGTGCCCCTCCTGCTTGAAGATGAAGATATTGATCACATGCTAGCCAGTTTCCCACGGGCTTAAGAAGTCTAGGCTCTATTCAACTATGCCATTGAAGATCCCAACTCCCGCTGCTTCGCTGATCTATGGACTTCTCGCTGCCGCCAACCCGAGGAAACTGCATTCTGCACCGCCATCCTCTAGAACATTTGGAAAAGAAGGAATTATCTCATGTTAAAAAATGTAAATGAACCCCTCTCTTTACTCGTCCGTAGATGCATAGAGGACATGCGACTCTAGGCATACCACTAGACAAAACCTACCCCTCTGCGGCCATTCTAAATTCTTGGTGTAATAGCTATGATCCTCCTTAAATCTCCAGCCCATGTTGTGTTTGTCCTATAAACAATATTAATGAACCATGATGTATTATTGCACCGATGATATGAAAGTTGTTCTGCCGGCATAAGCCCGTCTCAGTCCCGGTAAAAAAAGGCTCGCTGATACTTAGTGGATTAACCGTGTAGCAGTCGAATAGGTTGCACTGTGCAGCAGTGCAGGTGACACGGAAGTTCACCTCAGGGCACATCCTTCAATCGGTTGATATGTTTCATCTTATGATCCCACATCCAGAGCTCCTAGATAAGCTAGTTAGAACGATAACAATAAGTTTTGAGAAAAGCAAGTTCCATGTTATCGGTGCTTTTCCTGTCCTGCACATCTTTAGGCTCGCCCAAAATATGCATGTCAATTTTAAAGTTTGGTTTGTATACATGTTCCTTATTATCATGCTCATGTTCCTAGGTTTATTAATGAAACATCTCTTTCGTTGTTTTAGTAAAATGAGATTTGGATTCTCATTTAATTAAGCAAAATCTGACGTATTCGAGTGCAAAAAGACAAAAGCTGATAAAAAACAATCTAGGACACAAATAATGAAATTAAGAAAGAAAGACAATGAGAAAAAACACATTGTATTATTGTAGCCAGATACTCATTACTATGTATTGAGTCCGACGGCCGTCTCCAAATGGGGCACATCATTTGTTGGATTATTAGGCATAATTTCCACGATTAATGATTAATTCTAGAATATAAATCATGACAAAACCAGCTACTAGCTCATGTAACTCGAACATACTAGATGTACTAAACAACAGGATGATCGGAAACAAACAGCAGCTTAACATGTACTCGCAGAACATGATGAATAACCAAACAGGAGCACGTAAGTACGCACTGCTCGGTTGTCGTAGTAGAAACTTTGGGGAAGACTGATCGAAGCAGATGGCGACGAAGACGGCGGTAGGCAGCACCGCCTGACTTGGATGGAAGACGACCCGTGATGGAGAACTCGAGCAGTCGCGCGGAGCGCTTCACAAAAAACCTTATTCGCCCTCTTCCGTACAGTATCAAAAGGGCGAGTGGTTCCGGAGACCTGCTCTCCCGTCCGCCGGTGCACGCCGGCAAGCGGGATGGAGTAGACTACGGTGACGGCGCAAGTAGAGAGGATGGCAAAACCCTAGATTGGTTTTTGGTGGTGTTGTGGCGGTAGCCGCGCAGGACTTTATATAGAGCAGCTCAGGAAACCCTAATGGAGGCGAACGTGGGCCGAGTCCACGTTACGCACGTTCGGGTCGGTTACAGTAGCCCACGATCCGGAAGCGACCCGAATAAGCTAACTGTTTGACACGTCTGTCAAAACCTTACAGTTTTCCTGAGCAGCAAAATAAAGCTCGGCTCGACGAGATTCCCACGCGTGAGCGTCGTGACGAGACAGGCGGGTGGGTGAGCGTCGTCGGAGGAGGAGCGCGCGCGTGTATCTCTCTTATTGCCACCCACTTACAAAGTGGTGCAACACTCCACCTTATAAGGTGGTGCAACTCTCCTCCAACTTTCCATGTGGGACTAAACTTGAGCTCCCACTCCACTTCCATGTGAGCTGCCATAAACATGGGCCCAAACACATATGAGATGCCACAAATTTGGGCTTTGAGATTTAGGGAAAATCTGAAATGCACATGGGTCTAAAGGAATTGGCCCATTATTTCTAACAATCCACCACCAGATCTCAAATGCCCATTTGAAGATTTGTCAATCCTCGCTACTTGTTTATATACCAGTTTTTCAGCAGAGACTGTTAAGTTAAACTTCCGCCTAGAATCTTGAACTACGTCTATCAACAACTTGAACAATGGACGAACCTTAAATTGCAAGTTTGGTGCCAATAGATTTCACTCAAAATCATAACTAGTATCTGGCTGCCAGTAGCCTACCCCATGGGTTGGAGCATATGCGTCATACTCCCTGGTCTCTTCATGAGTTTACTAGATATCACCCAAGTCTCATAGACCGCGACGTTTACAGTCGAGCTCATATAGGTGTGTTCTTTCAAGAATGCCCTGTAGGACGGCATCTTTGCTAATTAAAGCCAACAGAAACACATTAAGGCATGTTGCCAACCTGCCTTATAGATTATGAGAGTTATGCATCTTCACATAGAGAGGGTTATAAAATACTCTCCTCCGTCAAACCACTAGCTTGTTCTTCCCAGGTCCTAATTCACGGGATCTCCGATCACATGGGTTAGTTTACCACTAAGGTGTGACATCCATGGGTCTCAACCCCATCTCGCTCGATGCACTTTCTATCACATTTCGTGATAGTCCCTTTATAAAGGGATCTGCCAGGTTTTTGTTTGTTTGAATATACGTAACAGTTATTATTCCGGAGTTTCTCAATTTCCTGACAAATTTCAAACGTCTCTTTATGTGTCTTGATGACTTCGCGTTATCCTTAGAATTGTTCACTTTGACAATAACAGTTTGGTTGTCACAATTCAAAAGGATTGCCGGCACAGGTTTCTCAACCACAGCCAAGTCCATCAAGAGCTCACGCAGTAAGTTTTGCTTCCATAGTTGACCTCGTCAATATGGTTTGTCTACGAGACCTCCATGACATTGCGCCACCTCCAAGGGTAAACACATACCCGCTCGTGGCATAGAGTTCATCAACGTCAGAGATCCAATTCGAATCACTATATCCTTCAAGCACAGCAGGGTTCCCTGAATAGTGAATCTCATAGCTCATTGTACCACATAGATAGCGCATGACCCTTTCAAGTGCATGCCAATGATCAATACCCGGGTTAGACATGAACCTACTCAACTTGCTCACAACAAGAGATATCGGGTCTTGTAGCGCTTGCTAAGTACATTAGAGAACCAACAACTTGTGAATATTTCAGCTGATCTGTTGGTTCCTTCTTATTCTTTCGTAATGTCAAACTGGGATCATAAGGTGTTGGAGAAGTCTTGCCATCATTAAAGCCAAATCGACTCAAGACCTTCTCAACATAGTGATATTGCGTTAAAGTAATCCCATTCTCGTTCTTAATAAGCTTGATGTTCAGAATGACATCAGCCTCTCCCAGATCTTTCATATCAAAACTCTTTGACAGGAAAGATTTGACTTCATTTATCACTTTCATGTTTGTACCAAAGATCAGAATGTCATCCATGTACAAACATAATATAACGCTATCGCCCCCACCATGGCGATAGTAAACACACCTATCAGCCTCATTAATGACAAAGCCAGCAGAAAGTAGAGTTCTGTCAAACTTCTCATGCCATTGCTTAGGTGCTTGTTTCAGGCCATATAAAGATTTCAATAACTTGCACACCTTTGTCTCTTCACCTTTTACCACAAACCCATCTGGCTGATCCATATAGATCTCCTCTTCCAACTCTCCATTAAGGAAAGTTGTCTTCGCGTCCATTTGATGAACGAGAAAACCATAAGAGGCAGCCAGGGATAGTAGTACTCGAATGGTGGTCAGTCTAACGACAGGTGAATAGGTGTCAAAGTAATCTTTGCCTTCTTTCTGTGTGTAGCCCTTAGCTACAAGACGCGCCTTGTACTTCTCAATAGTACCATCAGGCCTTAGTGAAAGTACCGACTTCATACGACTAGAGGGGGGTGAATAGGCGTCTACCCAATTTTAATTTGTTTCTCACTTTTAGGCTCAACGAGAAAGGAAGTTATCTATAGATGCAACTAAGTGAACAACCTAAAGCAAGAAAACAAAACACCAACCACAAAAACAGTAAATAGCAAGGAGTAAAGGAAGGGAACGAAGTAACCGGAGAGGGGACACGGAGATGTAATTCCCGTAGTTCACTCCTAAGGAGCTACGTCTACGTTGGAGAGGTGTCGGGGCCACACAAGGTCACCCGAGCGCCACAAAGGCCTCACCTTCTTCTCCAGTGAGCTCCCCCACAAAGGAGGCCTCACAATCAACTAACCGGTGACCTTGAAGGCGCCAACCGAAACCTTTACACCAAGGTTGAGGGGGAGGCTCCACAACTCAATTGGAGGCCCTCAACGATACCTCGAAGCTTTACAACGCAAGCCTTAGCTCCGAGGATGCCCTACACCGTCTAGGGTTCCAAGAAACCCAAGAGCAACAAGATCCACAAAGGATGGGTGGGGGAAATCAAATCTTCTTTGGTGGAAGTGTAGATCTAGGTCACCTCCCTCACCTCTCAAAAGATCAGGTCATTTGAGTGGCTAGAGAGAGAGATCTAGTGAGGTGAATCTCAAGCATTCATGGAGAGAGAAAAATTCGAGAGGGAGTGGGAGGAAGAAGAGGGGTGCCTTAAATAGGCCCCCTCGCTGAACTGTACATGATCCCATGACCTCACGGAAGTTCCGGTGAGAGGCCGGAAGTTCCGCCTAGCCTGGCTCCAACGGTCATCAGACCGTTGACGCCCGCTCTAGAAGCGCAACCGGAAGTTCCGGTCAAAACAGATCAGAAGTTCTGGTGGACTTCCGACGCAAATTCCGGCCAAGTTCTGGCAAATAGAACACTTCAAAACAGAAGGTTACTGAGCCACCACCGGAACTTGGAGCGAAACAAGGAGCGGAACTTCTGGGTCACGAACCGAATCTGGCCGGAAGTTCTGGCGTCTGGGTGGAAGTTCCGCTCAGGACCTTTTGGCAGGACAAGTTCCGATGCAAGTTCCGGCCCAAGTTCCGGCAATTAGAACACTTCATACAGAAGGTTACTGATTCACCATCGGAACTTGGGGCGGAACTAGAGTCGGAACAAAGCTTAGAACAGCCCACAGAAAAGGCCTGAGCGGAACTTCCGGCGCCAGGCCGGAAGTTCCGGTGAGACACAGAAGGCTCCAACAGAACAGGAACTCACTCTCTCACGGAATAGTAGGATGGTTGTGGCGGTGCATATAGGTTTGTGCAAGAGCAAGTGATTTCCCACAGCCTTCCAAGTTGGACCCCCTCTTAATAGTACGGTGACCTAAAAACAACAACCGGAGAGAAACTAGGAGAAAACTAAAAGGCCACCGACTCCAAGAGATCCCAAGAGAGCATCCACCACACGAGAAGGAGACATCAACAATGTTCCCCTGAAACACAAACGCACAATCAAAAAAACACAATTGGGATCATTAACACCAAAAACATCATGGGAAGATATAGTCCTTTCAATCTCCCCCTTTTTGGTGTTAGATGACAATCCCAAAGATTTGCATAGAATCAAACCAATCTTTGCAATGGACGGGACAAGCTCCCCCTGTATGTGTGCAAGGTAGAGAAAAACTCTAAGGACAAGACTGGCACACATACAAGGAGGCTCCCCCTATCAATTGCAAAGATAGCACAAGGCAGGGTACAAGAGAGTAGAGATCATACGAGAACCAACCAAATGTGGTGGAGACAAAAGGGGTAATAATAATAATAAGGGCTATGAGGCTCCACCACCATATGCAAGTGCTCAAAAGATGACAACAAGATACCACACGCACGGCATTGCATAAGAGACCACAAAGATACCACATAGTCTCGAACATAACAAGGTCCACAAGCACACATAAGTTCACAGACATAAAGTCACAAGCACACAAATAAAACTAGAGAGTTCGCGAGCAAGAAAAGATCAAAGGCAAGAACAGGCTCGCGACTCAACCCATGCAAATCTCGTAGACAACCTAATAGACATCTTTCTCCCCCTTTCGCATCGAGACACCAAAAAGGAAGAAAAGATCAATCTAATCGTCCCAGCCATGAGAGGGAGGAGGAGGAGAAGACTCAGGGACCCAAGGACCCCACTCAGGCGGCGAACCACTGACCTCCTCCTCAGACTCATCCTCGGACCAGTGGTAGTTGTCGCGAATCCAATCATCCTTGGGAACAGTGACAGAGCTTGTGATCGGAGAGCTGGGAATGTTGAGAACGGTCATGATGGCCTTCTGGCGCTGAACATTGTGACGCTGATCTACATAGGCCTGATACTCGCGGTCCTGCAGAAAGTAGAAAGTTTTCTTCACCTTCCCAAGCAGCTTCTTTGCCCAAGACGGCTGCCGCTGGAGAGACGGATCACCAGCACGAGAACCCCCGGGAGCAGAGGAAGGACCACCAGCTTCATCTCGGGCTTTCTTGAGTTCAGCTTCCTTTTCTTCTTGAGAACGAGGCTTTTGGTGCTTACTCACACGCAGCTTCTTCTCTTCATGAATGGTGATGTTGTCTTCAGGAAAGCGAGTGCCAGTCGTCTCAAGCCACTTGTGATTGATGAGAGTCTGACTGAAAGGAGCATAGATGCAGGATTTCTTTTCAATAATAGCTTGCCACAGCTCGGTGTAGATGAAGTGCATAACATCCGTGGGACTATCAGTGTCACGGCGGAGATAAGTCTGATGCATGAAGTCAACCTGATAGCCATGGAACTGATCAAAGTTACCAGCCTTGGGAGAGATGGTGTTCAAGTACACCATGCGCATGATATCAAAAACTGGCAGCAGATGATTCACAAACCCAACAAATCCCCACCCTTCAATATAGAGAGGCTCCAAGACCTCAGGGTCAGCAGCTTCGGGACCATGAACACAACAACCATTTGCCCCGCGGCCAGGCTGAAGGGGATAGCCAAGAAGCTCAGCAAACTCAGACCAAGTGGCGGTAAGAAACACATCCCTAGTCATCCACTTCAACACACCTTTAGTAGAGGACTGCATGTGAATAAACAGAGTTGAGTAAAACTGAGCAATAGCAGTCACATCAAAGTTCTGACGGTGCTCCATGAGGGGAACCAGCCCAAACTTCTGGCAAATATCAAGAGCCTCGCCAAAGTAAGCTTGCTTCTCTTCCATGTGAGACACATTGATGTACTTCTGAGGAGCAACCATGAATCGCTTCTTTGATGCATAGATTTCTGCAAATATCTGTTCCTGACGGCAGTTGTGAAAGTGAGGGTCCAAGCAAAGACGGTCACGAGCCACAAGGTAGGGATCCGTGCGCCTGAATGCAGAGTAAGCTTTCTGAGACCATTTGGAAATCTTGGCTTTGGTCATGTCTGGCCCAGCAGCAGTGGCCTTTTGAGCAAGAGCAGGCCTCTTCCCTGCGGCTGACAGCGGCGAGCAAGACCTTCTGACGACTAGTCTGAGTGGTTGGACGCACAACCTCAACATCTTCTTCATCAATCTCAGGAGGAATGTCAGAGGATGGTCGACGGGTACGCTTGCCTTGGCGAGTACCTCCTTGCCCGGAGTCCATGGCGGGAGAGCGAGGTGGGGAAGGTTCCCACGGAGCAGATCTGCGGAGTGGCCGGAGACGAAGGGGCCGGAGCACCTTCGCGGAGAGGTCATGGCCGGTGGCTGCTCAAAATAGAGGATGGGTCTTGGGGGAAAAAGGATGAAGATCCCGTTTTCCCCCAGGGCCCACCTTATATAGGACAGGGAGCACCACCGGAAGTTCCGGTCAGGGACCGGAAGTTCCGATGGACCAGAAGTTTCGGGTCAGGCTGAACACGTTCCAGGTCAGGAGGTGATTCAGACGAACAACCAGCTGACCGGAAGTTCCGGCATCTGACCGGAAGTTCCGGTGACGCCAGGAAGACCTTCTCAGGTTTGGAAGATAACAAGGAAGAACTTGTGTAGGGAATAGAGAGGGCTTGAGGAAAGGAAAGGCTTAGGATAGAGAGCTCAAACTGTGAAGAACCAAAGCCAACAAATAACAAGAAAAACACACAAAAAAAGGTCAAAGACACAAATAAGAACGGGTCGGTGGCCGAGGCCACCTTATATAAGAGTAAATGGCTTGACACCGCGAAGATATATCTTGGGTTCATTACCAACACTCATCATGAAGCTCAAATGGTCTCCTTTAGAGACTATAGAGTATGAAAACTTTAATGTGCGCATAATAGGGATAGCGTTTGTTCATAAGAGGAACTACACTCCCCCTAAATCCATGCCTTCATCCAAACAAGATACACATTGAGACGTGGGTAGGTGTGCAAGGTACTCAAGCAACATTGCTCGAATTGATGATATTTATCTTATGCCTTAACTCCCGGAACCTTGCTTCATCAAGAGGCTTCGTGAAAAGATCCGCAAGATTTGCCTTGGTGGGAACATACTCCAAAGAAATGTCTCCTCTAGCAACATGGTCCCGAATGAAATGATGACGAATCTCAATGTGCTTGGTCCGGTTGTGTTGCACGGGATTGTGAGCAATAGCAATTGCACTCTCATTGTCACAAAGAAGAGGCACCTTGTCAAAAGATAGTCCAAGATCCTTCAAAGTTTGCTTCATCCATAGCAATTGAGCACAACAGCTTGCGGCAGAGATGTACTCAGATTCGGCAGTGGACATAGACACACAGTTTTGCTTCTTTGAGGACCAACAAACCAAAGATCTTCCGAGAAACTGACAAGCTCCGGAGGTTGACTTTCTTCCTACTTTGTCACCAGCCCAGTCCGAGTCTGTGTAACCAATAAGATCAAAGCTGGCTCCCTTGGGGTACCACAACCCAAAGTTTGGGGTATGAACTAAATATCGAAAGATTCTCTTGACCGCCACCAAGTGACTTTCCTTTGGTGTGGCTTGAAATCTTGCACACATACCCACACTCAACATAAATATCCGGTCGGGATTCACAAAGATAGAGCAAAGAACCAATCATAGATCAATAGAGTTTTTGATCCACTTCCTTACCCTTGGGATCGAGATCAAGATTAACCTTAGTTGGCATGGGAGTCTTAGCACCTTTGACTTGATCAAACTTGAACTTCTTGAGAATGTCTTGAATGTATTTGGCTTGATTGATGAAAGTCCCTTTCCTCAATTGCTTGACTTCAAATCCAAGGAAAAACTTCAACTCCCCCATCATGGACATCTCGAAGCAATCGGTCATGAGCTTGGCAAAATCCTCATTAAAAGTTTTGTTAATAGACCCAAAGATAATGTCATCAACATAGATTTGGCATACGAACAAGTGGCTGCGAACTTTCTTAGTAAAAAGAGTGGGATCAATGAGGCCCACTTCGAAGCCACGGTCTAACAAGATCTCCCTAAGGCAATCATACCATGCATGTGGGGCTTGCTTGAGGCCATAGAGTGCCTTATTGAGCTTGTAGACGTGGTTCAAAAAAATTGGATCCTCAAAACCCGGAGGTTGTTTGACGTACACCAACTCTTTCAAAGGACCATTAAGAAAAGCACTCTTAACATCCATTTGATGCAACTTAAAGTTATGATGGGTAGCAAAGGCAAGAAGCATACGAATGAATTCAAGGCGAGCAACGGGGGCGTAAGTCTCACCGTAGTCGATGCCCTCAACTTGTGAGTATCCTTGGGAAACTAACCTTGCCTTGTTGCGCACGACAATTCCATTCGCATCGCACTTGTTCTTGAAGACCCACTTGGTTCCAATGACGTTTTGACAGTCTTTGGGCCGCTCAACCAATGTCCAAACATTGTTCCTCTTGAAGTTGTGAAGTTCCTCGTTCATAGCATCAAGCCAATCATCATCTTCAAGAGCTTCGAAGACTTTCTATGGTTCCACAAGAGAGATAAACGCATGGTGAGAGCTAAAGGAAGCTAGTTGCCTCCTAGTAGTGGAACCTTTATTGAAATCTCCATAGACATTATCAAGGATATGGCCATCTCGAACAAGATTGGCGATACGATAGGCTTGACGGCGGGCTTGTGCTTCAACTCGAGATTCTTGAGCTACCACTTGGTCATTGCCACCAATTGAGCCGCCGCCTTGACTATAAGCACGAACACGAGGGTCATCTTCATCAATTTCCACTTCGGGGGAGTCATCACTTGGAGAGGATCCTTGAGGATCATTGACTTGCTCTTGATCTCGACGAGCTTGACCTTGGGGAGAGCCATGACCTTGAGGAGGAGCCCCATCTTGGGGAGGTTGATGAGGTTAATGAAGAGCTTGTCTGTGGGAGGTGCCTTGAGGAGGAGCCCCATTGTGGGGAGGTTGATGTTGTTGATGAAGAGCTTGTTCTTTGGAGCTTGAAGAGTCATGAGAATGGGAAGATTCAGAAGAGCTTGAGGGAGCTTGTGCCAAGAAAGTAGGTCCTTTAGGGGCAAGATGATCTTGTGAAAGTGAGGGCTCCACTTGAGTAGAGCTTGGTCCTTCTCCTTCGTTCATAAGGGGATCCTCAATGGGGAGGTGGAAACCCACACCCATTCTTCTTATGGCCTTGGGAGGAATTTCATCACTTGGATCACAAACACCATCTTGCCTAACAAGAGACTCATGATTTTCATCAAACTTCACGTTGCTCGTTTCTTCAACTCTTCCATTGGCTTTGTTGTAGACTCTATAAGCATGGGACTGATTTGAGTAGCCAACGAAAATTCCTTCTTGAGCCTTGGATTCAAACTTGGACAAACGAACTCCTTTCTTGAGAATGTAGCACTTGCAACCAAACACCCGAAAGTAGCTAACATTAGGCTTTTTCCCGGTGAGAAGTTCATAGGGGGTCTTGTTCTTTTTCTTGCGGAGATAAAGCCGGTTGGTTGCATGGCAAGCGGTGGAGATGGCCTCGGCCCAAAAGTTGTATGAGACTTGAACTCAGCTAGCATAAACCGAGCCGCATCCATCAATGTGCGATTCTTCCTTTCGGCAACTCCGTTTTGTTGAGGGGAGTAGGGAGTGGAGTATTGATGCTTGATTCCTTCATCACTGAGAAACTCATCCAAGGTATAGTTTTTGAACTCGGTGCCATTGTCACTTCGAATTGAGAGAATAGTTGCATTGTGCTTTCGTTGAACCTCATTAGCAAAGTCGATGACGGTTTGTTGAGTCTCACTCTTGTACTTGAAAAAGAACACCCAAGTGTATCTTGAGAAATCATCCACAATAACCAAGCAATACTTTTTGCCTCCAAGGCTATCATGAGAGGGAGGACCAAAGAGATCCATATGCAAGAGCTCCAAACACCTCTCGGTAGTGATCTGATTGAGTGCTTTGTGAGGAGTTTCATGCATCTTCCCTTCAATACAAGCCCTGTAAACACGATCTTTGGCAAAAGAAACATCGTTAATTCCAAGGATGTGGCCCTCAGAGTGAAGTCTTTGCAAAGTTCTCATGTTAACATGGGCTAGGCGGCGATGCCACAACCAGCCCTTGTCGGCTTTAGCATAGAGACATAGAGCATGAGGAGTAGTGGTCCCTGAAAAGTCCACCACATACAAGTCATGTTCTACATATCCTACAAAAGCCACCTTGAGAGACTTGCTCCACATGAGGACCACGGTATGAGAATTAAAGAAAGAAGAAAGACCCATAAGAGCAAGAGCACGAACTGAGAGTAAGTTGTAACCAAGAGTTTTGACAAGCATGACGTCGACCAAGGATACATCCGGGGTTACCACCACTTTGCCAAAACCCAAAACCCGAGAGCTTGTTTTGTCACCGTAGGAGACCATGGTGTTGGCAATATTGGGCCTCAATTCGCTCATGATAGACTTGCTTCCGGTCATATGACTCGTGGCACCACTATCAAGCACCCATTTTGATCCACCGGAAGCATAGTCCTACAAGAAAATCAAGCCTTGGTTTTAGGTACCCATTTTGCAATGGGTCCCCTTTTGTTAGTGACAAGAGCCTTTGGCACCCAAATGGCCCAATGATAATCATGCGTGTAAGACGTTCCCACGTATCTAGCATATACATGACCATCATAAGATTTGCAAAGAATATAAGAGGGATTGTTCTTTCTGGCAAAGTTGTCACTTTGCAAGAGGGTTAGGCCATTTGGTACCCCTTGGGCCATGCCCTTGTTCTTTTTCTTATTCTTGTTCTTCTTATTCTTATTAGTCTTGTCAAGTTGATCCTTCAACACCTTGACTTCCTCTATGAGATGCTCATGCTTGCAACAAGGGTTAGGAGTGCTAGACAAGTCTATAATTTGCACAACGGAAGACTTATCGAGATCACAAGTTAATTGAGTTTGAAGTTGTTCATGGGCTTCAAAAAGATTTGAGAATTTACTCTCCAAGGCTTTGTGTTCCTCTTTGAGTTTCTCAAGATCCTTTTGAGTCCTATCATGACCACCCACAAACTCAACATTTTCTTTCTTGAGAACTTTAATCAAAGCAAGAGCATGGTCACGTTCTTTAATTGTAGAGCACAAGGTGTTGTTATGATCATCTACAAGCTTAGACACATTTTCTTCAAGATTAATTCTCATATTTTGTTCATCCTCAAGACTTTGAGTGAGAGAGGCAATTTCATCGGCGGCATCTCTTTCATTTTTACTTAGCAAGTCAAGAAGTTCTTCCTTTTCATCTAAGGCATCTCTAGCATTGTCAAGTTGTGCAAGTAAGGACTCAAAACAAGTTTTAGTTTCTTCATCTAAGGTAGCAACAAATTCACACATGTCAATCATCTGTTTCTTCACCTCTAGACCAACAAGATCAAGAGAGGAAGGCTCACTAGAGATAGGTTGAGGAGTGGGTTTCAGTGTTACCTCGGTGGCCTTGGCCATGAAGCACTTTTGGTTAGAGAAGATGGCATTTTCATTTGGTGAGTCGAAGAGGGATAGACGTGGAGTTGAAGTAGTGGCAATAGCAGCAACTCCCACAATCTCTTCACCATGAACTGAAGGGTTTCGCAACATAGTAAATCAAAATTTTCTACGGAAGCGAACAGAAGGAAAGCCAAGATCTAATCTAGGAGATGCAAACAACGAGAGAGATTGGATTAGATCTTCATACCCTTGAAGATTCGCACAGCGGAACGTTAAATCGGAACGTGGGTGATGTAGTCGTACT
Source organism: Avena insularis (assembly GCA_023614405.1). Taxonomy (NCBI): domain Eukaryota; kingdom Viridiplantae; phylum Streptophyta; class Magnoliopsida; order Poales; family Poaceae; genus Avena; species Avena insularis. The sequence goes on from CM042697.1 coordinate 479,817,650, forward strand.
CGCTTCTCCTCCTCGCGATCCGATCCGATCTAGCACCACAAGTGGCGGTGCCTCCGTGAGATGCACATGTGCAGCACCTCGACGTCTCCTCCTTCCTCGGACCAGCAAGTATGGTGGAGAGATGGATTGGATCTACAACCTGGCGTGGTGTATATGGTGGAGAATTTCTGCAGGAGCTTCCAAACAACAGTCGGGAGGGAGAGTGGAAGGGCACCAGGGCAACTAGGGTTGGAGGAAGGTGTGTGTGGGGGAGGGGGCGCACCAGCCCTCTATATATAGAGGGGGGTGCGGCCAGCCCTTGCCCATCCTCCAAGCCTATCTCTAGTTTAAACGATTTAAACTCTCCCTTATCTAGAAACCCTATCTCTAGTTTAAACGAGTTTAAACTTATCCCTTATCTAGAAACCCTATCTCTAGTTTAAATGAGTTTAAACTTATCTAGGATCATTGGGCCCTATGGGGCCTTGTGCCCCTATCCAATGCGGCCAGGACACTCCCTCATAGGCCCATGCCCCCCTCCGGAAGGTGGGGCCACGTTGGTCCCCTTAGGAAGGTTCTAGAAGCTTAGGTATAATACCGATTAATCCGGAACAATTCGAACTCCAAAAACTGCCCGCCTTATATGAATCTTATTCTCGGACCATTCGGAACCTCTCGTGATATCCCAGATCCCATCGAGACTCGAACAAAAATTCATAAACCAATTATCCAATCTATCCTAGCGTCGAGACACGTTAAGTGTGTGACCTGCGGGTTCGAGAATATCTGAGACATGATCTTCTATCAATAATCAACAGCGAGTGCAGGCACCCATATTGACTCCACACATTCATCGATTATCATATAGGATGAACCACGATGCCAGATTCAATCAATCCCATATATATATTCCTTCGTCTCGCGATATTTTACTTGCGAGATTCGATCATCGGTATCATCATACCTAGTTCAATCTCGTTCACGGCAAGTACTTTACTCGTTCCGTAATCCGATATCCTTTGTGATTAACTCCTTAACCACATGCTTGCAAGCGGTGTTGATATCGATTAAGTGGGCCGAAGTATATCTCTCCGACTTGGGAGGACAAATTCCATCTTGATACATACAACCCAATGATACTTTCCGATCACGAGAGACACCTTTATGATCACCCTCTCATAGGATGACGTTTGATGACCTCAAAGCTTTCTTCGATACCAGGGAGTTGCATTATCTCATGGTCTAAGGAATACAATATTTGACATAGGAAAAGCTTACAAAGATGAACACAATCACACGATCTAATTGCTTCGCTTAGTTTGGTTACATCCACCATATCATTCTCCCAATGATATGATCTCATTATCAATTGACAACTCATGTCTATGGTTAGGAAACCTTAACCATCATTGATCAATGAGCTAGTCCATAGAGGCGTACTAGGGACACGGTGTTGTTCACAAACCACACAAGTATTAATGTTTCCGCTTAATACAATTCTAGCATGGAATATAAACTTTATCATGAACAAGAATTATAATAATAACATCTTTATTATTGCCTCTAGGGCATAATTCCAGTCTTCCACTTGCACTAGAGTCAATAATCTAGTTTACATTTGGCAACAATCTCACCCATGGCCTTTGAGGTCTTGATCATATTTTACGTGGAAGAGGTTTAGTCAATGGATCTGCGACATTCAGATCTGTATGTACTTTGCTGATCTTCAGATCTTCATCTGATATATAATCTCGGATTATATGAAACTTGCGGTTGATATGCTTGGTCTTTGGATGATATCTTGGTTCCTTAGCAAGTGCTATGGTGCCAGTGTTGTCACACAATATCTCCAGTGGGTCCAATGCACTTGGAACCACGCCAAGCTCAGTGATGAAGTTTCTGATCCAAACTCCTTCACTTGGCTAACCTGCGGCCATGTATTCCTCTTCTCTTGTAGATCCCGATCACGCTTTGCTTGCGACTTCTCCACTCACTCCTCCATTCAAAATATACACGTATCACATGCGAGATTTAGAATCATCCTTGTCGATTGTCAAAACTAGCATCGACGTAACCTTTTCTGACGAGCTGTTCATCACCCCATAGACTAAGAACATTTCTTTAGTCCTATTTAGGTACCTTAGGATGTTCTTCACGGCTGTCCGGTGTTCCACTCTGGATCACTTTGATATCTTTTCGTCAAACTAAGAGCATTAGACACATCCGGTCTAGTACACAACATGGCATACATGATGGAACCTATGGCGAGGCATAAGGCACTTTGCTCATAGCTTCCTATCATTTACCGTAGTGGACCTTGAGCCTTGCTCAATATCTTACACGACAACATAGGCTTTGAACCTTTCAATGCCTTATCCATTACGAACCTTTCAGAACTTTGTCTAGGTATGTACCGGCTTAAAGCTATCGAGCGTCTTTGTCTATCTCTATAGATCTTGATGCCCAATATATAAGCAGCTTCACCTAGGTCTTTCATTGAAAAACACTTGTTCAAATAACTCTTCACATCGTTAAGCATGTTGATGTCATTTCCAATAATCAATATGTCATCCACATATAGTACCAGAAACGTCACCGAGCTCCCACTCACTTTCTTGTAGATGCAAGCTTCGTAGCAATTTGGAACAAATCCAAAGCTCTTGATCACTTGATCAAAACGAAGGTTCCAACTCCGAGATGCTCGCTTCAGTCCATAAATGGAACGCTGAAGTTTGCATACTTTATCAGCATCCTTAGGATCGACAAAACCTTCGGGTTGCATCATATACAACTCTTCATCAATGTTGCCATTGAGGAAAGCAGTCTTGACATCCATTTGCCATATTTCATAATCATGAAATGCAGCAATTGCTAATAAAATCCGAATGGACTTAAACATCGCTACGGGAGAGAAAGTCTCATCATAGTCAACACCTTAAACTTGTCGAAAACCTTTTGCAACAAGCCGTGCTTTATAGACGGTAACATTACCATCCGCGTCCGTTTTCTTCTTGAAGATCCATTTGCACTCAACGGCCTTTCGGTTGCTAGGAGGGTCCACCAAAGTCCATACTTAGTTTTCGCTCATGGATCCCAATTCGGATTTCATGGCTTCTAGCCATTTCTCAGAGTCTGGGCTCATCATCGCTTCCTCATAGTTCGTAGGTTCACTGTCTTCTACTAACAAGACAGTCAAGACGAGTTGCCATACCACTCGGGAGGGCACGCGCGACCTTGTCGACTGCGACGTTCGAGAGCAACATCGTCAAAGCTTCATGATCCTTGTCATTAGCTTCCTCTATTGTTAGTGCTTGACCTGGAACAATTTCAGGTCTGCGCTACTCTCCAATTCAAGAGAAGGTTCAATAACCTCGTCTAGCTCTACTTTCCTCCCACTCACTTCTTTCGAGAGAAACTCCTTCTCAAGAAAGGAACCGTTCTTCATAAACACTTTGCCTTGTTACTGTGATAGAAGGTATACTCAATAGTTTCCTTAGGGTATCCTATGAAGACGCATTTCTCCGCTTTGGGTTCGAGCTTGTCGGCATCAACTTCTTGGCGTAAGCCGCATCCCCAAACTTTAAGCGACAACTTAGGTTTAGCACCAAACCACAGTTCATACGGTGTCGTCTCAACGGATTTAGATGGAGCCCTATTTAAAGTGAATGCAGTTTCTAATGCATAACCCCAAAATGATAACGGCAAATCAGTAAGAGACATCATCGATCGGACCATATCTAATAGGGTTCGATTCGGCGTTCAGACACACCATTGTCTTTGTGGTGTTCGGGTGGCGTGAGTTGTGAAAGCGATTCCACTTGCTTTGAGATGCGTGAGAAAATCATAACTCAAATATTCGCCCACGATCGGATCGTAGAAACTTAATCTTTACATTACGATGGTTCTCCACTTCATTCTGAAATTCTTTGAACTTTTCAAACGTTTCAGATTTATGTTTCATTAAATAGATATACCCATATCTACTTAAGTCATCGGTAAAAGTGAGAAAATAGCGATATCCACCGCGTCCGAAACACTCATCGGTCCGCATACATCGGTATGTATGATTTCCAACAAGTCCGTTGCTCGCTCCATCATACTGGGAAGCGGGGTTTTGATCATCTTGCCCATGAGGCATGGTTCGCATGTGTCAAATGATTCAAAATCAAGAGACTCCAAAAGTCCATCGAATGGAGTTTCTTCATGCGCTTTACACCAATATGACCTGAGCAGCTGCCACAAATAAGTAGTATTATCACTATCTACTTTGCATCTCTTAGCCTCAATGTTATGGATGTGTGTTTCATCCCTTTCGAGATTTAGAAGAAATAAACCACTCACAAGAGGTGCATGACCATAAAAGATGTTACTCATATAAATAGAACAACCATTATTCTCGATTTAAATGAATAACCGTCTTACAATAAACACGATCCGAAATAATGTTCATGCTCAGCGTGGGCACATAATAACATTTATTAAGGTTTAAAACTAATCGAAGGTAAAACTAAGGAGAAGCGTGCGGCCATCACATCAACTCTTGATCCGTTGCCAGCAGCGCGCCGTCACCTCATCCCTCGCAAGCCGCCGTCTATTAGTAGCTCTGTTTGAGTTACAAATATTAGCAACTGAACGGTATCAAATACCCGGGCACTACAACGAGGGCTAGTAAGGAAAACATCAATAACATGTATATCAAATATACCTTTGATGGTGCCACCTTCTTGTCCGCTAAGTACTTGGACGATTCGCTTCGGTGACCCTTGTCCTTGCAATAGAAGCACTTTCGGTGTCGGCTTGGGACGGACTTGAGCTTCTTCTCGGCGAACAGCGCTTGCCGCCCTTTCTTGAAGGGCTTATTTGCACCTTTACCTTTCTTAAAGGAGGGCTTGTTGACCATCAACACATGATTATCCTTCTTGATGTCCACCTCGCAGCCTTGACTTTGCGAAGAGCTCGGTGATCGTATCAGTGGAACCAATCTGATTATGAGTTACTACAAAACTTTTGTAGCTGGGAGGGAGTGATTGCGAGAACCTGTCAATCTTGAGCTCCTCTGGAATCTTGATCCAGTTGCTCAAAGGCGTTGGGTGTAGCCGACATCTTAATGGCGTGCTCACTAACGAACTCCTTCCTCCATCTTGCGATTAAAGAACTTCTCGGAGATCTCATATCTCTCGAGCGGGCTGAGTACGAAACATGGTTTTCAGCTCTTGAGAATCTCAAAGGGCCGGGATACTCTTCAAAACGATTTTGAAGTTCGGTTCCATAGAAAACAACATGGTGCTCTTAATCACACCATAATCATCTTTCTGTGACCGATAGACAATTTTCTCATCGGTAGTAGCGATTCTTGAGGGTCACCTAACGCTTTCCCAAGGACATAGTCCTTTTGTCCATGAACAGAATGATTCTTAGATTGCGAAACCAATTGGTGAAGTTAGACCCATTGTTCCTAAGCTTTTCTTTCTCAGCAAAAACGTTGAAGTTGGACTTGGCCATGTGATCTACAGTATTTGCAAGTACAATTTAGACTATGTTCATGATAAATAGTTCAACTTAATCAAATTACTAGATGAACTCCACTAAATTCAACATCCTCAAGTTGTTTAGTGAACACGATCCAAATTCACCACACCTAATCCGATCTTCACGAGAAGAGATGTGGTTTCAATGGTGGACAACGAAGTGTCGATCATATCATTCATATGACTCATGCTTAACCTTTCGGTTCTTGTGTTGAGGCCATGTACATACATGCTAGGCTCGTCAAGCTAGACCCAAGTATTTCCGTGTGCAAAACTGGCTTGCACCCGTTGTATGTGGCGTAGAGTCTATAGCACCGATCATCACGTGATGCTTGGACACGACGAACTTTCGCAGCGGTGCATACTTGGGGAGAACACAGTTTTATCTTGATCTTTAAGTGAGGAATCATCTTATAATGCTACCGTCATGATCTAAGCATAATAAGATACATAAAAGGATAAACATCACATGCATATAACTTTATGTGACATGGTATAGCCAATCTTCGTGCAATGATCTCCATCTTGTGCGTTCCGGCATGATCTCCATCACTCCACCATGATTGCCTCCACCACGAATAGCAACTAAAACTATTGCTAACTACTTAGCTATAAAGTAAAGCTATTACATGGCGTATAAGAAGTTGACTTCATGGTCATACACAATTATAAAGACAACCATATGGCTCCTGCGGTTGTGTACTCATCGACATGCAAGTCGTGAAACATTACAAAACATGATCATCATACAATATACATCACATCTTGGGCCATACCATATCACAGAAAACACTCCCTGCAAAAACAAGTTAGACGCCTCTACTTTGTTATTGCATGTTTTACGTGGCTTATGGGAGTAGATGCTAAGAACGATTCTTACCTACGGAAAGCCACAACGGTGATATTATGGTTGCCAAACTCCGGTGTTAATCCCATGACAACTATAGTGAGAAAGCGACATCCACCAGCCGCATGTGTGGAACAAGCCACACGTCAAGTGCGAGCGGTCTCTAACGACGTCGCGTAAGGTTGGCCTGGACCGCTTCAATCTCACTATCCCGCCATAAGAAGAACACAAACAAGAGGCTTGCAGCAGAAAACATCAACGCCCGCAACAACCATGTTGCGTTCTACTCGTGAAACACATCTACGCATAGATCTAGCTCGATACCCTGAAGGGTTTGCAGCATAGTAAATCAAAATTTTCTCTGAAGCGAGCGGAGGAAAGCCAAGATCTAATCTAGGAGATGCAAACAACGAGAGATTGGATTAGATCTTCATACCCTTGAAGATTCGCATGAGCGTTAAATCGGAACGTGGGTGATGTAGTCGTACTCGCTTCTCCTCCTCGCGATCCGATCCGATCTAGCACCACAAGTGGCGGTGCCTCCGTGAGATGCACACGTGCAGCACCTCGACGTCTCCTCCTTCCTCGGACCAGCAAGTATGGTGGAGAGATGGATTGGATCTACAGCACGACGACGTGGTGTATATGGTGGAGAATTTCTGCCGCAGGGCTTCGCCTACAAACAGTCGGGAGGGAGAGTGGAAGGGCAGCAGGGCAACTAGGGTTGGAGGAAGGTGTGTGGGGGGGAGGGGGCGCACCAGCCCTCTATATATAGAGGGGGGTGCGGCCAGCCCTTGCCCATCCTCCAAGCCTATCTCTAGTTTAAACGATTTAAACTCTCCCTTATCTAGAAACCCTATCTCTAGTTTAAACGAGTTTAAACTTATCCCTTATCTAGAAACCCTATCTCTAGTTTAAACAAGTTTAAACTTATCTAGGATCGGCTGGGTCCTATGGGGCCTTGTGCCCCTGGCCCAATGCGGCCAGGACACTCCCTCATAGGCCCATGCCCCCTCCCGGAAGGTGGGGCCACGTTGGTCCCCTTCCGGAAGGTTCTAGAAGCTTCCGGTACAATACCGATTAATCCGGAACAATGCCGAACTCCAAAAACTGCACTGCCTTATATGAATCTTATTCTCCGGACCATTCCGGAACCTCTCGTGATATCCCGGATCCCATCCGAGACTCTGAACAAAAATTCATAAACCAATTATCCAATCTATCCTAGCGTCGAGACACGTTAAGTGTGTGACCCTGCGGGTTCGAGAATATGCAGACATGATCTTCTATCAATAATCAACAGAGTGCAGGAACCCATATTGACTCCCACACATTCATCGATGATCATATCGGATGAACCACGATGCCAGGTTTCAATCAATCCCATATATATATTCCCTTCGTCTCGCGATATTTTACTTGCCCGAGATTCGATCGTCGGTATCGTCATACCTAGTTCAATCTCGTTCACAGCAAGTACTTTACTCGTTCCGTAATCCGATATCCCTTTGTGATTAACTCCTTAACCACATGCTTGCAAGCGGTGTTGATATCGATTACCGAGTGGGCCCGAAGTATATCTCTCCGACTTGGGAGGGACAAATTCCATCTCGATACATACAACTGAGATACTTTCCGATCACCTGAGAGACACCTTTATGATCACCCTCTCATAGGATGACGTTTGATGACCTCAAAGCTTTCTTCCGATACCAGGGAGTTGCATTATCTCATGGTCTAAGGAATACAATATTTGACATAGGAAAAGCTTCGCAAAGATGAACACAATGACACGATCTAATTGCTTCGCTTAGTTTGGGTCTGTCCACCATATCATTCTCCCAATGATATGATCTCATTATCAATTGACAACTCATGTCTATGGTTAGGAAACCTTAACCATCATTGATCAATGAGCTAGTCCATAGAGGCGTACTAGGGACACGGTGTTGTTCACAAACCACACAAGTATTAATGTTTCCGCTTAATACAATTCTAGCATGGAATATAAACTTTATCATGAACAAGAATTATAATAATAACATCTTTATTATTGCCTCTAGGGCATAATTCCAACATGAACTTCATCATCATCATCTTCATCCGTGCCCGAAAGGTATTCTTCATGGACCACAATTGCTCGTTCCTTGTTAGTGGCGTTCTTGACGGCGTAGTTCTTATTCAAGGGATGAGGAGGTCTTGACTTGATCTTGCGAATGAGACGACCACCGTTGTCTTCACGGTTCTCAAAGGGACACTTGGCCACGAAGTGACTCTTGTCGTTGCAATTGTAGCACGACCTTGCCTTGGGAGACTTGTTGGGTGAGTTGAATCTTGAGTTGTCCCTTGATCTTGACTTGAATCCGGACTTGTTCCAAAAGGCCCTTGAAGCGAGAGCAAGATGTTCCTTGAAGGCACATTTGAGGTCCTCTTGAGACCACTCACTTGATGTATCATCATCATCAACTTCAATAGCCTTGGCCTTCAAAGCAAGATTCACTTTGGTTGACCCAATGGCTCTAGATCGAGCGGACTCCGCATTCTTCTTGGCAATAGTCATGGAAATTACTTCACTCAAGACTTCTTGGGAGGTCATTAGGTGAAAGTTGGTTCTTCCCTTGATAGAGTTGAGCTTTTGTTCTTCAAATGGGAGGAGAGCTTGAATGAACTTCCTCTTCATAAACTTGTCATCAACATAGTGAGCCCCAAGGTCCCTCATAGTGGAACAAAGAACCTTAAGGCGCCTATGTTGGAATTATGCCCTAGAGGCAATAATAAAGATGTTATTATTATAATTCTTGTTCATGATAAAGTTTATATTCCATGCTAGAATTGTATTAAGCGGAAACTTTAATACTTGTGTGGTTTGTGAACAACACCGTGTCCCTAGTATGCCTCTATGGACTAGCTCATTGATTAATGATGGTTAAGGTTTCCTAACCATAGACATGAGTTGTCGATTAATAATGAGATCATATCATTGGGAGAATGATATGATGGATAGACCCAAACTAAGCGAAGCAATTAGATCGTGTCATCGTGTTCATCTTTGCGAAGCTTTTCTTATGTCAAATATTGTATTCCTTAGACCATGAGATAATACAAATCCCTGGTATCGGAAGAAAGCTTTGAGGTCATCAAACGTCATCCTATGAGAGGGTGATCATAAAGGTGTCTCTCAGGTGATCGAAAAGTACCTGTTGGGTTGTATGTATCGAGATGGGATTTGTCCCTCCCAAGTCGGAGTATATACTTCGGGCCCACTCGGTAATCGATATCAACACCGCTTGTAAGCATTTGGTTAAGGAGTTAATCACAAAGTGATATCGGATTACGGAACGAGTAAAGTACTTGCTGTGAACGAGATTGAACTAGGTATGACGGTACCGACGATCAAATCTCGGGCAAGTAAAATATCGCGAGACAAAGGGAATATATATATGGGATTGATTGAATCCTGGCATCGCGGTTCATCTGATATGATCATCGATGAATGTGTGGGAGTCAATATGGGTTTCCAGACCCCGCTGTTGATTATTGATAGAAGATCATGTCTGCATATTCTCGAACCCGAAGGGTCACACACTTAACGTGTCTCGACGCTAGGATAGATTGGATAATTGGTTTATGAGTTTTTGTTCAGAGTCTCGGATGGGATCCGGGACGTCACGAGAGGTTCTGGAATGGTCCGGAGAATAAGATTCATATAAGGCAATGCAGTGTTTGGAGTTCGGAATTGTTTCGGGTTAATCGGTATTGTACCGGAAGCTTCTATAACCTTTCGGAGGGGGACCAACGTGGCCCCACCTGCCGGGATGGGGCATGGGCCTATGAGGGAGTGCCCTGGCCGCATTGGGCCAGGGGCACAAGGCCCCATAGGGCCCAGCCGGCCAACCTAGGGAAAAAACCCTAGGAAAGCTTCTAGAAGGGGGGAAACTTGCCCCCCACTCCTCCCTCCTTGGCCGCCGGCCCTAGGGTTTGGGGGAGGGGCAAGGGATGGCCGCCCACCCCTCTATATAAAGAGGGATGGGGGCGCACCCCCTCCCACACCTCCTCCTCAAGCCCTAGCCGCCCTGCTGCCCTCCTCTCTCTCTCCCTCCCGACTGCACGTAGGCGAAGCCCTGCTGCAGAAACTCTCCACCACTTGCACCGCGCCGCCGTGTTGTAGATCCAATCCGTCTCTCCACCATACTTGCTGGACCGAGGAATGAGGAGACGTCGAGGTGCCGCACGTGTGCATCTCTCGGAGGCATCGCCACTTGCGGTGTTAGATCGGATCGGATCGCCAGGAGGAGAAGCGAGTACGACTACATCACCCACGTTCCGACGAACGTTCCGCTGTGCGAATCTTCAAGGGTATGAAGATCTCATCTATTCCCCCTCGTTGTTTGCATCTCCTAGATTAGATCTTGGATTTCCCGTTCGCATCCGTATAATTTTTTTTGATTTACTATGCTGCGAAACCCTTCAGTGGTATGAGAGCTAGATCTATGCATAGATGTGTTTCACGAGTAGAACGCAACATGGTTGTTGCGGGCGTTGATGTTTTTTGTTGCAAGCCTCTTGTTTGTGTTCTTCTTATGACGCGTGATAGTGAGATCGAAGCGGTCCAGGCCAACCTTACGCGACGTCGTTCGCGAGACCGGCTCCGCACTTGACGTGTGGCTTGTTCCACACATGCGGCTGGTGGATGCTTGTTTCTCTCACTATAGTTGTCATGGGATTTACACCGGAGTTTGGCAACCATAATATCACCGTTGTGGCTTTCCTAGGTAAGAATCGTTCTTAGCTTGCTACTCCCATAAGCCACGTAAAACATGCAACAACAAAGTAGAGGCGTCTAACTTGTTTTTGCAGGGAGTGTTTTCTGTGATATGGTATGGCCCAAGATGTGATGTGTATGTTGTATGCAATGATCATGTTTTGTAATGTTTCACGACTTGCATGTCGATGAGTACACAACCGGCAGGAGCCATATGGTTGTCTTTATAATTGTGTATGACCTGTGTGTCAACTTCTTATACGCCATGTAATAGTTTCACTTTATCGCTAAGTAGTTAGCAATAGTTGTAGTTGCTATTCGTGGTGGAGGCAATCATGGTGGAGTGATGGAGATCATGCCGGCACGCACAAGATGGAGATCATTGCGCGAAGATTGTCTATACCATGTCACATAAAGTTATATGCATGTGATCTTTATCCTTTTATGTATCTTATTATGCTTAGATCGTGACGGTAGCATTGTAAGATGATTCCTCACTTAAAGATCAAGATAAAACTGTGTTCTCCCCATGTATGCACCGTTGCGAAAGTTCGTCGTGTCCAAGCATCACGTGATGATCGGGTGCTATAGACTCTATGTTCACATACAACGGGTGCAAGCCAGTTTTGCACACGCGGAAATACTTGGGTTTGACTTGACGAGCCTAGCATGTACAGACATGGCCTCGGAACACATGAACCGAAAGGTTAAGCATGAGTCAGATGAATGATATGATCGACACTTCGTTGTCCACCATTGAAACCACATCTCTTCTCGTGAAGATCGGATTAGGTGTGGAGAATTTGGATCATGTTCACTAAACAACTTGAGGGATGTTGAATTTAGTGGGAGTTCATCTAGTAATTTGATTAAAAGATTGAACTAGTTATCATGAACATAGTCTAATTTGTACTTGCAAATATTGTAGATCAAATGGCTAAGTCCAACTTCAATTTCAACGTTTTTGCTGAGAAAGAAAAGCTTAGAAACAATGGGTCTAACTTCACCAACTGGTTCCAAATCGAGAATCATTCTCTCTTGGTCAAAAGGACTATGTCCTTGAGAATGCGCTTAGGTGACGCCCAGATGTAGATGCGCGGTGATGATAAAGTTGTTCATCGATTAAAGATGATTATGGTGTGATTAAGAGCACCATGTTGTTTGCTATGGAATCAGACCTTCAAAATCGTTTTGAAGACTATCCCGGGCCCTTTGAGATTCTTGAGGAGCTGAAAACTATGTTTGGACTCAGGCCGATTCGAGAGATATGAAATCTCTGAGAAATTCTTTAACTGCAAGATGGAGGAAGGGAGTTCCGTTAGTGAGCACGCCATAAAGATGTCGGGCTACACTCAACGCCTTGAGCAATTGGACTGCAAGATTCCAGAGGAGCTCAAGATTGACAGGGTTCTGCAATCACTCCCTCCCAGCTACAAAAGTTTTGTAGTGACTCATAATCAGATTGGTTCCACTGATACGATCACCGAGCTCTTCGCAAAGCTGATGGCTGTGGAGGTGGACATCAAAAAGTATAATCATGTGTTGATGGTCAACAAGCCCCCCACCTTTAAGAAAGGTAAGGGTGCAAAGAAGCCCTTCAAGAAAGGCGGCGGCAAGCGCGTTGCCCCTGCTAAGAAGAAGCTCAAGTCTGGACCCAAGCCTAATCGAGTGCTTCTATTGCAAGGACAAGGGTCATCGGAAGAATCGTCCAGAAGTACTTAGCGGACAAGAAGGCTGGCACCATCAAAGGTATATTTGATATACATGTTATTGATGTTTTCCTTACTAGACCTCGTTGTAGTGCCCGGGTATTTGATACCGGTTCGGTTGCTAATATTTGTAACTCAAACAGCTACGGAATAGACGGCTTGCGAGGATGAGGTGACGATGCGGCGTTGGCAACGGATCAAGAGTTGATGTGATGGCCAAGACGCCTCCTTAGTTTTACCTTCGGATTAGTTTTAAACCTTAATAAATGTTATTATGTGCCTGCGTTGAGCATGAACATTATTTCTGGATCGTGTTTATTGCAAGACGGTTATTCATTTAAATCGGAGAATAATGGTTGTTCTATTTATATGAGTAACATCTTTTATGGTCATGCACCTGCTGTGAATGGTTTATTTCTTCTGAATCTCGAAAGGGATGAAACACACATCCATAACATTGAGGCTAAGAGATGCAAAGTAGATAGTGATAATACTACTTATTTGTGGCACTGTCGTCTAGGTCATATTTGTAAAGCGCATGAAGAAACTCCACTCTGATGGACTTTTGGAGTCTCTTGATTTTGAATCATTTGACACATGCGAACCATGCCTCATGGGCAAGATGATCAAAACCCCGTTCTCCGAAATGATGGAGCGAGCAACGGACTTGTTGGAAATCATACATACCGATGTATGTGGACCAATGAGTGTTTCGACGCGCGGTAGATATCGCTGCTTTCTCACTTTTACCGATGACTTAAGTATATATGGGTATATCTATTTGATGAAACATAAATCTGAAACGTTTGAAAAGTTCAAAGAATTTCAGAATGAAGTGGAGAACCATCGTAACAGAAAAATTAAGTTTCTACGATCCGATCGTGGAGGTGAATATTTGAGTTATGATTTTCTCACGCATCTTAAAGCAAGCAGAATCGTTTCGCAACTCCATACACGGAACACCACAGCGCAATGGTGTGTCTGAACGCCGGAATCGAACCCTATTAGATATGATCCGATCGATGATGTCTCTTACTGATTTGCCGTTATCATTTTGGGGTTATGCATTAGAAACCGCTGCATTCACTTTAAATAGGGCACCATCTAAATCCGTTGAGACGACACCATATGAACTGTGGTTTGGTGCTAAACCTAAGTTGTCGTTTCTTAAAGTTTGGGGATGCGAAGCTTACGTCAAGAAGTTGATGCCGGACAAGCTCGAACCCAAAGCGGAGAAATGCGTCTTCATAGGATACCCTAAGGAAACTATTGGGTATACCTTCTATCACAGAACCGAAGGCAAAGTGTTTGTCGCAAAGAACGGTTCCTTTCTTGAGAAGGAGTTTCTCTCGAAAGAAGTGAGTGGGAGGAAAGTAGAGCTAGACGAGGTTGTTGAACCTTTTCTTGAGTTGGAGAGTAGCGCAACACCTGAAATTGTTCCAGTGCAGCCTGCACCAACAATAGAGGAAGCTAATGACAAGGATCATGAAGCTCAACGATGTCTCTTGAACGTCAGTAGTCGACAAGGTCGCGTGCCCCTCCCGAGTGGTACGGCAACCTGTCTTGACTGCCTTGTTGGTAGAAGATGGTGAACCTATGAACTATGAGGAAGCGATGATGAGCCTGACTCGAGAAATGGCTAGAGGCCATGAAATCCGAATTGGGATCCATGAGCGAAAACCAAGTATGGACTTTGGTGGACCCTCCTAGCGACCGAAAGGCCGTTGAGTGCAAATGGATTTTCAAGAACAAAACGGACGCGGATGGTAATGTTGCCGTCTATAAAGCACGGCTTGTCGCGAAAGGTTTTCGACAAGTTCAAGGTGTTGACTACGATGAGACTTTATCTCCCGTAGCGATGTTTAAGTCCATTCAGATTTTATTAGCAATTGCTGTGTTTCATGATTATGAAATATGGCAGATGGATGTCAAGACTGCGTTCCTCAATGGCAACATTGATGAAGAGTTGTATATGATGCAACCCGAAGGTTTTGTCGATCCTAAGGATGCTGATAAAGTGTGCAAACTTCGTTCCATTTATGGTGAAGCAAGCATCTCGGAGTTGAACCTTCGTTTTGATCAAGTGATCAAGAGCTTTGGATTTGTTCCAAATTGCTGTAAGCTTGTATCTACAAGAAAGTGAGTGGGAGCTCAAGAATATTTACGGTACTATATGTGGATGACATATTGATTATTGGAAATGACATTAACATGCTTAACGATGTGAAGAGTTATTTGAACAAGTGTTTTTCAATGAAAGACCTAGGTGAAGCTGCTTATATATTGGGCATCAAAATCTATAGAGATAGACAAAGACGCCTTATAGCTTTAAGCCAGAGTACATACCTAGACAAAGTTGTGAAAAGGTTCAGAATGGATAAGGCAAAGAAAGGTTCAGTGCCTATGTTGTCAGGTAAGATATTGAGCAAGGCTCAGTGTCCAGCTATGGTAAATGATAGAGAAGCTATGATCAAAGTGCCTTATGCATCGGCCATAGGTTCTATCATGTATGCCATGCTGTGTACTAGACCAGATGTGTCCAATGCTCTTAGTTTGACGAGCAGATACCAAAGCGATCCAGGAGTGGAACACTGGACAGCCGTGAAGAACATCCTAAAGTACCTAAATAGGACTAAAGAAATGTTCTTAGTCTATGGAGGTGATGAACAGCTCGTCGTAAAGGGTTACGTCGACGCTAGTTTCGACACCGACAAGGATGATTCTAAATCTCAGACAGGATACGATATTATTTTGAATGGAGGAGTTGTGAGCTGGAGAAGCTGCAAGCAAAGAGTGATCGCGAGATCTAAAGTAGAAGCGGAATACATGGCTGCAGAAGCGTCAAGTGAAGGAGTTTGGATCAGGAACTTCATCACTGAGCTTGGCGTGGTTCCAAGTGCATTGGACCCACTGGAGATATTGTGTGACAACACTGGTGCCATAGCACTCGCTAAGGAACCAAGATATCATCCAAAGACCAAGAATATCAACCGCAAGTTTCATATAATCCGAGATTATATAGCAGATGGAGATCTGAAGATTAGCAAAGTACATACAGATCTGAATGTCGCAGATCCATTGACTAAACCTCTTCCACGTGTAAAACATGATCAGCACCTTAGTGCTATGGGTGTGAGATTGTTGCCAAATGTAAACTAGATTATTGACTCTAGTGCAAGTGGGAGACTGTTGGAATTATGCCCTAGAGGCAATAATAAAGATGTTATTATTATAATTCTTGTTCATGATAAAGTTTATATTCCATGCTAGAATTGTATTAAGCGGAAACTTTAATACTTGTGTGGTTTGTGAACAACACCGTGTCCCTAGTATGCCTCTATGGACTAGCTCATTGATTAATGATGGTTAAGGTTTCCTAACCATAGACATGAGTTGTCGATTAATAATGAGATCATATCATTGGGAGAATGATATGATGGATGATTCAAACTAAGCGAAGCAATTAGATCGTGTCATCGTGTTCATCTTTGAAGCTTTTCTTATGTCAAATATTGTATTCCTTAGACCATGAGATAATACAACTCCCCGGTATCGAAGAAAGCTTTGAGGTCATCAAACATCATCCTATGAGAGGTGATCATAAAGGTGTCTCTCGGTGATCGGAAAGTATCATTGGGTTGTATGTATCGAGATGGGATTTGTCCCTCCCAAGTCGGAGAGATATACTTCGGGCCCACTCGGTAATCGATATCAACACCACTTGCAAGCATGTGGTTAAGGAGTTAATCACAAAGTTATATCGGATTACGGAACGAGTAAAGTACTTGCTGTGAATGAGATTGAACTAGGTATGACGGTACCGACGATCAAATCTCGGGCAAGTAAAATATCGCAAGACGAAGGGAATATATATATGGGATTGATTGAATCCTGGCATCGTGGTTCATCCGATATGATCATCGATGAATGTGTGGGAGTCAATATGGGTTTCGCACTCCGTTGATTATTGATAGAAGATCGTGTCTGCATATTCTCGAACCTGAAGGGTCACACACTTAACGTGTCTCGACGCTAGGATAGATTGGATAATTGGTTTATGAGTTTTTGTTCGGAGTCTCAGATGGGATCCGGGACATCACGAGAGGTTCCAGAATGGTCCGGAGAATAAGATTCATATAAGGCAATGCAGTTTTTGGAGTTCGGAATTGTTTCGGGTTAATCGATATTGTACCGGAAGCTTCTAGAACCTTCCGGAGGGGGACCAACGTGGCCCCACCTGCTGGGAGGGGGCATGGGCCTATGAGGGAGTGCCCTGTCCGCATTGGGCCAGGGGCACAAGGCCCCATAGGGCCCAGCCGGCCAACCTAGGGAAAAAACCCTAGGAAAGCTTCTAGAAGGGGGGGAACTTGCCCCCCACTCCTCCCTCCTTGGTCGCTGGCCCTAGGGTTTGGGGGAGGGGAAAGGGCTGGCCGCCCACGCCTCTATATAAAGAGGGCTGGGGGCGCACCCCCTCCCACACCTCCTCCTCAAGCCCTAGCCGCCCTGCTGCCCTCCTCTCTCTCTCCCTTCCGACTGCACGTAGGCGAAGCCCTGCTGCAGAAACTCTCCACCACTTGCACCGCACCGTCGCGTTGTAGATCCAATCCGTCTCTCCACCATACTTGCTGGACCGAGGAAGGAGGAGACGTCGAGGTGCCGCACGTGTGCATCTCTCGGAGGCATCGCCACTTGCGGTGTTAGATCAGATCGGATCGCGAGGAGGAGAAGCGAGTACGACTACATCACCCACGTCCCGTTAACGTTCACGTATGCGAATCTTCAAGGGTATGAAGATCTCATCTATTCCCCCTCGTTGTTTGCATCTCCTAGATTAGATCTTGGCTTTCCCATTCGCATCCGTAGAATTTTTTTGATTTACTATGCTGCGAAACCCTTCAGCTTATACATGTCTTCGGGGGTCTCATCATCTTGCATTGCGAAACCATCGCACTCGTTGTTGATCTCATCGAACTTGGAGATTTGGATGCTTGCATTCCCAACAAAGAGCTCGGTGAGTTGATCCCAAGCTTCCTTGGCGGTGTCAAATTGGCGAATGTGAGCAAAATCCTTTGGAGTCAAGGCCTTTTGAATCATTCCCAAAGCTGTGGCATTGAGTTGCTTGTCCACCACTTCACCTCGTGTCAACTTCTTTGGGTCATATGGAGAGAATCCATCCTCCACAATCATCATTAACTCAATAGAAGAGCTGGAAATATGTGAGCGCATTAGATATTGCCAATTGGCGAAATTAGAAGTATCTAGCATGGGTGGTGCTCCTTGAGGTATAATGTGTGGCATGGGGATGGGTGGATCCGGAGTGTACTTCGGCGGTGGGGGTACCGCCGAGTAGTCCTTTCCTCCATTTTCCTCTTTGGAAGTTGGGTTCTCGGGCTCCTCGATGTTCTCACTTGGAACCTTGGTAGAGGTTTGAGCAACAAAACCAAGTCCCAAGTGAGTGGTGGCACATGGAGTTACCGGGGCGGACACCGTAACGGTGGGAGGAACCTCGGTGGGTTGGGGTGTGTCAAGAGCAACCATGGGGTTTGGCTTGAGAGACTGCAAGATAGTCATCATTTCCTCGAACTTGGACATCATGGACGACTCCAATTGCTTGAGGTCATCCATAGTGGCCAAGTTCTTGGATTTTTCGGTTTCACTACCCCCTTCGTCGGCCATAGTCTCTTAGGCGGTAAAGCCCGAAATAAGAGCCTTGGCTCTGATACCAAATGAAAGTACCGACTTCATACGACTAGAGGGGGGTGAATAGGCGTCTACTCAATTTTAATTTGTTTCTCACTTTTAGGCTCAACGAGAAAGGAAGTTATCTAGAGATGCAACTAAGTGAACAACCTAAAGCAAGAAAACAAAACACCAACCACAAAAACAGTAAATAGCAAGGAGTAAAGGAAGGGAACGAAGTAACCGGAGAGGGGACACGGAGATGTAATTCCCGTAGTTCACTCCCAAGGAGCTATATCTACATTGGAGAGGTGTCGGGGCCACACAAGGTCACCCGAGCGCCACAAAGGCCTCACCTTCTTCTCCGGTGAGCTCCCCCACAAAGGAGGCCTCACAATCCACTAACCGGTGACCTTGAAGGCGCCAACCGAAACCTTTACACCAAGGTTGAGGGGGAGGCTCCACAACTCAATTGGAGGCCCTCAACGACACCTCGAAGCTTTACAACACAAGCCTTAGCTCCGAGGATGCCCTACACCGTCTAGGGTTCCAAGAAACCCAAGAGCAACAAGATCCACAAAGGATGGGTGGGGGAAATCAAATCTTCTTTGGTGGAAGTGTAGATCTAGGTCACCTCCCTCACCTCTCAAAAGATCAGGTCATTTGAGTGGCTAGAGAGAGAGATCTAGTGAGGTGAAGCTCAAGCATTAATGGAGGAGAGAGAAAAAATCGAGAGGGAGTGGGAGGAAGAAGAGGGGTGCCTTAAATAGGCCCCTCGCCTGAACTGCTATACCCATAACCTCACCGGAAGTTCGGTGAGAGGCCGGAAGTTCCGCCTGGCTCCAACGGTCATCGACTGCTGACGCCTGCCTCGAGCGCAACCGGAAGTTCCGTTCAAAACATACCGGAAGTTCCGGTGGACTTCCGACGCAAGTTCCGGCCAAGTTCCGGCAAATAGAACACTTCAAAACAGAAGGTTACTGAGCCACCACCGGAACTTGGAGCGGAACTTCTGGGTCGCGAACCGAATCTGGCCGGAAGTTCCGGCGTCTGGGCGGAAGTTCCGCTCAGGACCTTTTGGCAGGACAAGTTCCGATGCAAGTTCCGTCCCAAGTTCCGGCAATTAGAACACTTCATACAGAAGGTTACTGATTCACCATCGGAACTTGGGGCGGAACTAGCGTCGGAACAAGGCTTAGAATAACCCGCAGAAAAGGCCTGAGCGGAACTTCCGGCGCCAGGCCGGAAGTTCCGGCGAGACACAGAAAGGCTCCAACAGAACAGGAACTCACTCTCTCACGGAATAGTAGGATGGTTGTGGCGGTGCATATAGGTTTGTGCAAGAGCAAGTGATTTCCCACAGCCTTCCAAGATGGACCCCCTCTTAATAGTACGGTGACCTAAAAACAACAACCGGAGAGAAACTGGGAGAAAACTAAAAGGCCACCGACTCCAAGAGATCCCAAGAGAGCATCACCACACGAGAAGGAGACATCAACAATATTCCCCTGAAACACAAACGCACAATCAAAAAAACACAATTGGGATTATCATTAACACCAAAAACATCATGGGAAGATATAGTCCTTTCACTTAGCTTCTTCTTGAACACCCACTTACATCCCACAGGTTTACAACCATAGGGTCATTCTAATAATTCCCAAGTTCCATTAGAAAGAATCGAGTCCATCTCATTTTGGACAGCTTCTTTCCAATCATCTGCATCAGGAGATGCATATGCCTCGGTAATGGATCTGGGAGTATCATCCACAAGGTACACGAGGAAGTCATTACCAAAGGATTTTGCAACCCTCTATCTCTTACTCCTCGTGAGAGGTTCATCGTCATCCTTCTCAAGAAATTCCTCATGTGGTTTTTCAGAATTCTCAATAGATGCACTAGATTCAGGAAGTATTTCAGAAGAAATCCTACCAATGCTATGCATATCTTTCATAGGAAAAATATTCTCAAAGAATGTTGCATCACGAGATTCCATTATAGTATCAACATGCATATCAGGTACCTCAGATTTAACCACTAGAAATCTATAGCCTACACTCTGTGGAGCATATCCTAGAAAGATGCAATCCACTGTCTTGGGTCCAAGCTTGCGTTTCTTGGGGATCGGTATGTTGACCTTCGCCAAACACCCCCAAGTGCGCAGATACGAAAGTGATGGTTTTATCCCAACCCACTCCTCATAAGGGGTCTTTTCTTTATTCTTGTTAGGAACTCTATTCAGGACATGACATGAAGTCAACAAAACCTCGCCCCACCATGCCTTTGATAAACCAGCAGTGGCTAACATGGAATTCACCAAGTCACCATCGGCGTTTTTCCTCTCGGCAACCCCGATTGATTTGGGCGAGTAGGGAGGCGTCCTCTCATGAATAATTCCGTGTTCTGATGAATTCACAAATATTTTGGGAAAATACTCACCACCACGATCCGACCTAAGACGCTTGATCTTTCTCTCTAGTTGATTTTCAACTTCGGCCTTATAGATTTTAAAATAGTCTAAAGCCTCATCTTTACTTTGCAACAAGTAAACATAGCAGAATTTAGTAGCATCATCTATCAACGTCATGAAATATCTCTTTTCACCTTTTGTCAACACACCATTCATCTCGCATAGATCAGAATGTATGAGTTCTAGAGGTGCCAAGTTTCTCTCCTCGGTAGCCTTGTGAGGCTTTCGAGGTTGCTTTGATTGCACACAACTATGGCACTTAGAACCTTTGGCAATAGTGAAATTCGGAATTAAACTCATACTGGACATCCGAGATATCAAACCAAAATTAATGTGACATAAACGAGAATGCCAAATACTGGTATCATCATTAACACCACCACAAATATGATTCACGGATTTATTACAAAACTCTGAAAGTGAAAACCGGAACAAGCCTCCGAACTCATAACCTTTACCAATAAATTGTCCATGTTTTGAAACAACGACTTTATTAGACTCTAAGACAACCTTAAACCCATCTCTGAAAGAAGGGAGCCACTAATGAGATTCTTGTTCATAGTAGGGACATGATGCATGTTCCTCAGCTGCACGATCTTTCCGGAAGTAAACTTCAGATCCACCGTGTCAACACCACGAACAGAAGCATGTGATCCATTCCCTATTAAGACGGATGAATCCCGAGCGACCTAATAAGAAGTGAACATAGACATGTCAGCACACACATGAACATTAGCACCCGTACCAATCCACCAACACGGTGATTGAAATACTGAAAGAACAGTAAATAAATTACCATACCCATCAGTATTGCTAGCGATCACGACGTTGACAGTCTTGGTCTTTTTCCCTTTGCGGTCTGCGTGTTCTGGACAGTCCTTGGAAAAGTGGCTGGGCTCTCCACAAGTGTAACAAGACAGTTCACTCTTGTCCATGTTCGTCTTCTTCTTCATGAAGGTTGTAGTCTTTACAACCTTGTTAAAGGAGGGTTTGAAGTTCCCTTTGTTCTTGCCTACGGATTTTCCTTTCTGCACAAAGTTGGCAGTAGCATGACTCTCTCCTTTCTCAGTGGTGTCCTTAGCCCGAGCCTTCTCCTCAACATCAAGGGACGCTATCAGATTTTCAACTGATATCTCCTGTCTCTTGTGTTTGAGAGCTGTGGCAAAGTTCCTCCATGAAGGGGGCAACTTAGCAATAATGCAACCCGCCACAAACTTGTCGGGTAAGGCACACTTAAGGAGTTCGAGCTCTTTGGAAATGCACTGTATCTCATGAGCTTGTTGAACCACAGGAAGGTCCTTTGTCATCTTAAAATCATGAAATCTCTCCATGATGTACAGTTCACTGCCAGCATCTACAACACCAAAATTTGCGTCCAGTGCGTCCCAGAGCTCCTTCCCGTCTTTTATGTGCATAAACACATCACATAGACGGTCAGCAAGAATGCTCAGAATGCATCCCACAAAGATAGTATTGGCTTCCTCGAACTTTCTCTAATCCTCGTCATACATAGTTCCTTCAGGTTTTCCTTTACTAATCTGAAACACTTTCATCGTGGTCAGCCAAAGCTCGGCCTTGTACTGCCACCTCTTAAAGTGCACACCGGTAAACTTATCCGGCCTCAGTGCATCGGTAAAATCAGTCATTGTTAATTCAGGAAATTGCCTACAATAAGGTTTTTGGATTGTTGGATTATTAGGCATAATTTTCACGATTAATTCCAGAATATAAATCATGACAAAACTAGCTACTAGCTCATGTAACTCGAACATACTAGATGTACTAAACAACAGGATGATCGGAAACAAACAACAGCTTAACATGTACTCGCAGAACATGATGAATAACCAAACAGGAGCACGTAGCACGTACCGTTCGGTTGTCGTAGTAGAAAATTTAGGGAAGACTGATCGAAGCATATGGCGACGAAGACGGCGGTAGGCAGCACCGCCTGACTTGGATGGAAGATGACCCGTGATGGAGAACTCGAGCAGTCGCGCGGAGCGCTTCCCAAAAAACCTTATTCGCCCTCTCCCGTACAGGATCACAAGGGCGAGTGGTTCTGAAGACATGCTCTCCCGTTCGCCGGTGCACGCCGGCAAGCGGGATGGAGTAGACTACGATGACGACGCAAGTAGAGAGGATGGCAAAATCCTAGATTGGTTTTCGGTGGTGTTGTGGCGGTAGCCGCGCAGGATTTTATATAAAGCAGCTCAGGAAACCCTAACGGAGACGAACGTGGGCCGAGTCCACGTTACGCATGTTCGGGTCGGTTACAGTAGCCCATGATCCGGGAGCGAACCGAATAAGCTAACTGTTTGACACGTCTGTCAAAACCTCACAGTTTTCCTGAGCATTAAAATAAAGCTCGGCTAGATTTACGCAACCCGCGGCGCGCGCGCGTCGTGGCGGGCGGGCGGGCGGCGTCGTCGTCGTCAGAGGAGGAGCGCGCGCATGTATCTCTCTTATTGTCACTCACTTACAAAGTGGTGCAACACTCCACCTTATAAGGTGGTGCAACTCTCTTTCAACTTTCCATGTGGGACTAAACTTGAGCTCCCACTCCACTTTCATGTGAGCTGCCACAAACATGGACCCAAACACATATAGGCTGCCACAAATTTGAGCTTTAAGATTTAGGGAAAATCTGAAATACGCATGGGTCTAAAAGAATTGGCCCATTATTTCTAACGTCATTGACTCATGTTCATCAAGACAGAAAAGTTAGAGAAATACTTTGATGTTTGTCGCTATGTATAGTTGGAAAAAATCGTTCATTACCGTTTCTATAAATCCACTTATTATTGTTCCATGACATTGGGTGCAGTGTTACACCCAACTGGTGGGGTCATATGATGAGGCCTCATCATAGCGATGTCTCTTCACATGTCATATCAAGATGTGGTATTAGAGCATCTCCGACGGGCTCCTCCAAATGGTTTTGTCGGTCGAAAAGTGCCCAGTCAGACATGACCAGGGCAAAACGTGACATCGAGGGTGATGGCGGGGACATTTGCAATGGTTGCATCAGTTGTGGTGGCAGATGGAACTTCTACCACCCCTCCCGCTCGTGCGGATCATTTAATTTATGCAGCAGCTACGTATTTAGACTTTGTACAACACTAAACAAATGGTCTGTTAAGCATGTTTTCCTGGGCTTCCAAAATAATCTACGTCCTCAACTGGTGGCGCCATGAGCATCCTATGCACACTCAATGGGGTCCTCTTACTACATCGTCGACCACTATAAGTACATGCGGGGAACATTATTTGGATATACTTAGATTTTATCGATAGGTGTTAGCAAGTAGGGTTTTTTTATGCCTGAGTAGATAATTTTGTGTAGGCTAACTTGTTATATGATTTTGGTCTATATGCTTTGGTTCTGTGTAGATTTGCACTAATGTATGCATAGTTCGGTAAGGGCCGGCCCATAGGGCGGGGCGGAGAGGCGCTCGCCCTGGGCCTTTATGATCTAGGGGCCATGGCCTACTATTTGTTTGTGTACTCATATTTTTCTAATACTTTTGACGTGCAACATTGTATAATAATTTTAGAAAATATAATTTGTTGCCTAAAAAAGAAAATATAGATGGTTCAAGCTTTGGCTTATCATGACTCTACCCTTACTCCTATTTCTTAAAAAAAAACTCTAACATTTGCGAATATGTTTTCTCGATGCCACGTTTTTTTTGGTCTCTCGAGATGTGCATAACATCGGTTCTCATATTCCTTTATAAGGTTGTGAGTATTCATTAGTGAAAACTAAGGACACAATCGCATAACTATATCATTCAGCAAGGAACTATCCTCTCATTCGGAACAATTCTACTTGTCCCCAACAAATATGTTTGAGAGACTATTCCATCCTCTTCTTAATTTAGTGCCTAATATGTTTAGTCATCTACTCACTTTTTGCACAGGCAATATGTACACAAAAAACAATTGATAAAATAACTACCATGGTATATAGTTCGCTCAATCAATAGAAATAAATGGTTTCGAATGTCTTCACCGAGATTTCAAAGATCATAGATCTATCAAATGCACCAATTATTTAATTTTTTATTGTAGCTTGACTAACATTGTTGAGACGTCCAAGAGCGACAATCATGTAACTTTAAGTATCCTTTAAAATTTTAGCATGAATATTAAATATATCTCTAATAAAAAATTAAGTAGGAGGGCCATAGCCACCCTTAACCCTAGGAAAGCTCTGACACATTAAACAAGGGGCCCTTGATTTTATGTTGCCCTAGGGCCTCCAAAATCTACGGACCGGCCCTTCGGTTGTGGTTTTAAAAGATTGAACCTGAGATTGTCAAGGGTGATTCATGCATGTCAATGCAAACATGCTCAGCTTTAACGTGGCATTTATTATATCCATGCCATTGCAACCATGCTGATCTTTCACATGCATGTCTATATTTTGTCGTGATTCGTCTTGCATGGGTTTCTTTGTTGGTTGATCTTGCATGGGTTTGCTGGTTCATGTATGAATCTACTGAACCTTGATACATGGATGCTATTGGCAATCAATGATTCATCTTGGATGAGTTTTTGGAATGATATTGATACTTTATATAACTTCCCACTCAGCATGAAACTCTAAATTAACTTGAATGCATGAATCTTTCATACATGTCTAAAGAGCTATGTTGATTCATACCTTTGAAAATTCTCTATTAAACTTGTGTGAAAATTGCATGTAAATTTGTTGAAGCTTGCTACTAAATTAACCAGATTGTGAGATTCTTCAATAGCTTCGGAATACTTGTTTGAACTGTAAATCAAACGCTGGTAGTTTTTTAGAGGCAAAACTCCGATAAATAGTGATACTGCATGAACTATGTATGAACCGAATACATTTCTCTATACGAGAGAATTTTTTATTGTAGTTTGTTCAAAGATTTATTCAAGTTTTGGTTGGCCCCAGATTAGAACTCTGCAAAAATAAATTGTGAGATAGTGAGGAGAGATATATAGAGATGAAACTTGTACAAAACTCTGAAAAGCTAAGGGGTGATATGCCCACGGAAAAAAATGAGGAAACGGCTTCCTCTTTCCAAAATGATGGATTGAATTTGCCTTTGATTTGTACGTACCGACCGATCCCACTTCAAGGTCCATCGAACACAAAAACCTTGCTTATACATAGGCATACGGTAGAACGAGATCGATTCAACCCATATATACAAAGAGAGCCAATAGAGATCGATGAAAAGATGGTCCATTGTGAAGGTCGTGACAAGCGTAACGACGAAACAGACACCCTCGTGTATCTTGCCCCCTCGAGGGCGATGAGGCACCGCCTCCCCTCCCCTCTCCCCTTCCCCCGTCGCCGAGCGAAGCCCGGGCGGCGGTGGCGGCATGCCTCCCCGTGTCTGTGAGGGTGGGTCGGTGCCCTCCCCCTCGTCGGCGGCGGTGCTCCTCGAAAGATGGTGGCCCAGCGCCCTGCTGGATGGAAGGAGGTGAGGCGGCGCCGACTCTCCTGCGGAGGGGTGGTGTGGCCCGGTGGCTATCGCCAGCAATGCGCTCCCGGCCCAGATCTAGGCCCCACGGGCCCCATCTGGGCCCGGGCGGGCATGCACGCTGGTGGTTGCCCTGCCCCCTGGAGATGGCGGTAGCGGATGCTGGTACAGGGGACAGCGACATGGCGGTCATGCTTGTTGCTGCAGGGTGTGGTAGGGGTTTTACGGGCTGGATCAGGGCCCGGTCGGCCTGCGCAGGCCTGGTGTGCCCTTGTCTGCCTTGTCCGATCAACTACCGCTGCTGTGTGGTGGAGGTTGTTCCCTCCCGCATGCTTGCACTGTTGATGTCCCCCGTCTAGCGAAGCCGGGCCTCTGTCTTGCAGGCTGAACACCAAGGTTCACGAAGGGACGACAATGGTGTATCCGAGATCGTGGTGGCGCATGCTCGTGGGCAGTGCGGTTGGTGGTGGTGCCCAGTTGCGCCCGGTGTTTGGGAGGGGAGGGGATCGGGATAAATCCTTGCCGGTATGTCCGACACCACCACGGTGCCTCTTTAGAGTGACGTCATTCCTTCTTTGAGGGCGTCGTGGTGATTCTCCTTCCTCTTTACCCTATGTGCCGAGGAAAACCCTAGGCCCAGCATGCTGGTCCGGGCAACAGCACTATGTTGACGGCGTCTCTCTCTTTGATGTGCTGCTTGGTACGGGGCGCTTAGAGGTGCTCGGAGGGTGGAGGGTCATAGTTGGAGGGCGCAAAGGTCGTGGATCGTCATTGTTTAGTCATTGTTTAGTCACTTCGCCTCTATTTTCGTTTCTTTTGATTTGGGCATGTTGTTTTCTATTGCCCCAACACTTCTTCGGTTCCGATCTCTTGTGTTATATGTGTGTTTTCTATATTAATATAGCTGAGCGAAAGCCTGATTCGAGAAGAAATCGAAGAAACTTATCCTGGCAACCCAAGTCTCTAAGATTTTCCATTTGTCGAACATGAGGAACCCATTTGTATTCATACATGGTGGCGGGGCCGCTTCCCCTGTCAAAGCCATGGCAGGGGCTTTGCTTGGCCCAGATCTGGGCATGCGGGTCCGCCCCGGGCACTGTGGGCCTCGACAGGCGGCGTTGGTGATCGGCCGTCGGCGTTCTTGGCGGTGGCTGGGGCGACATGGTGGCGGGGCCGCTTCCCTTGGCGGCGGGGCTGTCGCGATGGCCGGAATTTCGGCCAGACCGCTCTTCGGCCGGATCTGGGTTTGAGCGGGCTGGCTCGGACCGGTGTGTCTTGGATGGATTTCGGAGCGTCTTGGGCTGGGTGTCGCGGGGCTGACGTCACGTCTTCTGCAGCGCGGCGGTGAAAGCTTCACGGGCCCATCCGGCCCGGCCGGACCTATGGCTTATTCGGGGGTATGGCGATGTTCTCCGTGCTGCAGCGTGGCGGTGAGAACTTTACGAGCCATTCTAGGGCTCGGCCAGGCCTTCGGCATGGTGTGTTCTTGTGGCCGCGTCCGGCCGGCACCCGTCATTACCAGCGGAGGAAGTCCTCCGGGGGGATAAGCTTCTGCCGCCCTCCGGTAGCTTGTGGCTTGGTGTGCTTTAACCGTGGCGTCCGGTTGGTTACTGTCCCTGGCGGTGGAGGTTGCGCCCTCCCACGTGGTGATAGTTCCGCTTCCTCGTGCCTTCGGTTGCCTCCTTTTGGTCTGTCCGACCCCGTAGGAAGTGTCGTGGTGTGGCGGCGATGATGTTGTCAAGATCGTGGTGGCGCACGTTGGTGGGCGGCGTGGTTGGTGGTGTGCTTCGGCTTGCCCGGGGGTGTGGTTGTTGGGATTGGGCGAATTCCATGTCGGTCTTGCCGGGCCCGACGCGGTGACGCCTGCGGGTGCCACCATCCTTCTTGAAGGGCATTGGGTGTTCCATCTTCCTGCTTCCATTGCGTACCGGGGGAAACCTTAGGATTCGTCCGGGCAGCAGCGTCGACATCGTCGCTTCCCTTCTTGGAGGTGTTGCTTGGTACGGGGCGTGTCGGAGTACGAGGAGTGTAGTGGTCATCCTCCGGTGGGCGCAGCGGTTGCGCGACATCGTTGTTTTCGTCGCGCCGGCGGTGTCGACATTGTTTTCTTTTCTTCTTTCTCTTGTTTTTCTTTTCTTTGGGGCTTTGTTGTGCTGTTTGCCCCAGCGTTGGTCTCGTGGTTGTCCTTTGAGCGTTATGCTGTCTGGGTCTCACCTTTATGCTTTATTTATAAAACGGGGCGAAAGGCTATTTTAAGAGATTTGTATTCATACAAAAAAAGTTTGGCAAGGTCGCAAGGGTTACATCTTCGGTTTGCTCTTTCCAAAAAAAATTAGAATGAATTTGCCTGTGCTTGAATACAATGGTGGACCCAGAAATTCATAGAAGTCTGGACAGACAATTGTATAAAAAACATTCGATACAAGGCGTCGTGCGGCCGGCAAACCTGGGCGGCCGCCCGGGCCATAGGGGTGGTGGATCCGCCTGTACTTGTATATGTATACATCCGACTTGTCAGGGCTACGTTGGTTCCATCGAGCATTTGTTTTTGCGGGGGTTCCATTAACCTAAAACCTTGCCGTCTTTACTGCATACCATCTAACGACCAGATGGATCTCGATTAGATGAATCAGCGACCGGGGTGTCACCTCGGCTGGCCAGCGCCGCCACGATCGGCCGGCGGTCTAGGCGGAGAAGCAGACCGCATCAGCGCCCTCGCCGACGATCTGCTCCTCCTGATCCTCGTCCGACTCGGCTGTGCCGCCGCCGCCGCCCGCTCTGGCCTCCTCTCCCGCCGGTGGCACGGCCTGTGGACCCGCCTCCCCGCACTCGTCTTCCGCGATGTCAGCTTGCCCTCCCTCGAACCGGCGCTCGCCAGCCTGATCTCCCCAGTCTCCTCCTCCGACGCGGTATGCCTCCTCGACATCCACCTTCCCAGGCGAGCTTTCTACGCCTGCACCGGCGAGGCCGTCTCCTCGCTTCTGCGCACCGCTGCGCTGCTCTCACCCGAGCAGCTCGTCCTCGACCTCGAGTGGGGCGTTCCTCCGCTCTACTCCTACGTGGAACTGCCGTGCTTCAACCGCGCCACCGCCATCTCGCTCATCGCGGCCTCACCCATCCTCCTCTGCCGGCCGCCTGACGCCACCAGTGAATTCCCCGCGCTCACGACGCTGGTCCTCACCGGCTGCGCGGTTGACGATCTCGCCGCCTTGGTCCTCAGCTGCCCGCGCCTTCGCGTGCTTAGGATTGTCAGCCCTGGACCCTTCTTCATTGGCATGCCGCTCCACATCTCCATCCACTCCGCATCACTGCGTGAGCTCGTCCTTGACAAGTGTCATCAGGTGCGCCGCATCGACATCTCAACCCCCATCCTCCAGCAGCTAACCGTGTCCACCAGCCCTCACGGCGACCTCAGCAACTCCGTCCTCCTTGCGCCAAAGGTAGACAAGGTCTCGTGGCTCACCCGCTACAGATTCACGTACGTCATTGGGGATTATTGGCTACTGGACACTCGACGCGATGAGCTTGTTATTCACCACGACGGATCAGAGAAGACGACGATCTTCAGTCCTGCTGCGCGTAGATGTGTCCAAAGTATATTATAGCTTCGTCACCTCCTCCATCTTGATGCTCATCAGATATGCTTCTTCTGGTAGAGTCGTTCATGATTGAATTGTATGTTCAAATTTGCAGGACCCGCATTATTCGCTCAAGAAGCAAGATTACACCGCGCGAGAAATTGAGAAACATCTGCAACTGCAGGTGGCCTCCGTCTTAGCCTTGGAGCTGCATCTTGCAAATCTGGGCCATACTCCTATCTATGAAGCCTTGGTGTTCTTTTTCCTGGAAATGCAACCTATTTGTACCGCTATACATAGTATCAAGGTGACCCTGCCCCAACTCAAGATGACACCGCCCTCGGTACCTACTTAACTACTTAATTCTCGTCTACTCCCTCCATTTTATAATACTAGTTAAAATGCCCGTGCGTTGCACCGGGAGAAACAAAAAGTCAAACTGTCCAACAAACCATTTTTATGACACTTCTCCATTGTGGAATCATTGTCGATGGTGTCATGTTTTTTCCTACTTATGGCGAACATGATCTATCTAGCCTGTTTCTTTTCACGTCTGAAAATTTTAACTCAGATGTGTTATTTTACACAAAACTCAGATGTGCATTGAATGATACAAATTGTTTCTGAAATAAGTTTGCCCATGTATTGATATGGGTTGATTAATATTTAGTGGAGTATTGTATTTCTTCCTTACTGCTCTCCGCCTTTTAGTTGAAGCCAATTTATGTGTATCCAACATTGATTAGTAATTGTCAGTAAATATAGTGGAGAACCACATAGTTACATACTAATATAGCATGGGTAATTTGACAAATGCATAGAAACAATGTTCTGTTGAATGTATGAGATCAGTCATTAAGTCTAACTGTCTAATTAAGAGCATTTTATCAGGGAACAAATATATCGGACTAATACCTCTTCAAAAGTGCACCTAGTTGTCCAGATGTGAATGACACATCACTGTTAATCTCTGTCGTGGTGGCATGTGTTATGTGTATACTTCAACCAAATACTACAATCTAGATGAATCCTGTAGATAGGATCTGCAGCTGTCCATTTTGGACCTAGTGGCTTGTTCCAACCCAAAGATGCAATGAAACTGGCTACCACATGCTGCAGCATTAGTCAATCCATTGAGAGTGACAAGAGAGAGTGTTTCATCCAAAATCAGTTTAGCCTGCCCGTCAGTCTTGCTGTCAGACTAAAGTATTGCACGCAGGAGCATTAATTCACCTTCTCTCAAGTTGGGTTGAAGGGTGAAATCTCCCCTGCTTTTTCAGGAACGGAGCCTTGATGTAAAAGTTCAGATTAATGAACCAAGCTCTAGATAATGAAATCCCGGTAGTACCTAAAATATCGGATAAGGCCACGAACACACTTGGATCTGATAAAAAATACGATCCCACGTCGATCTCCATTCGTGGAAGTATATATTCATTTAATCCATGAACCCACGTAATCCTCCTCTCCCACTGACCCATCCATGAAAACGGAAGGAAAACGACAACATTCAGATCCCGCTGGTTTTCTCGCTGACTTGGTTGTCGGCGAGGAGCGAGACGAGACGGAACAAGGGAGGGAGGCCCCAATCAATTGCGTGACTCTTTCCTCATGTCTGTACTATGGCGCCGGCCAGCCAGCGCTCGAAGACCTCGTGGCGTCGCTTTCTTCGTCAGTCGAGCAGGCCCACGCGCTGCGGGCATCACCAGCCCCGCCTTAGGTCGTGCTCTGATCGAGCAGCGATACCGGGACATACTAAAAAAATGAAGCGTTATTTGACCTGTGGATGGCACAGTGGGTAATATACTCAGACTGATAGGGGCAAAGCCGTCCAAAAAAAGTGTAGGTACTACAAGAAACACTTTTTTTTTATTATTAGGTATAGATAAGATGTTTTACCTTTGTGAAGATAATGTATCTAGACGCTCTTTAGTGTGTAAGTTCGAAGATATTCACTCTGAATCTACACGCTAAAAGATGTCTAGATACATTACGTTCATAAATCTAAAACATCGCCTTATATTTTAAAACGGAAGGAGTACTATGCTACATGATTGTAAATATTACTCGGTAGTTACTTGTTCAAAAGAGCCATTTTCTCTCAATGCATATATATGTAGTACTAATTCTCCTAGTTTGATTATTATATATTCTTAGGACATAAGAGGATGCCCGGAATATTATTGTGGTTGCGTCCCCACACAATGGACAAGCCAAACTATCTTCTTGACGGAGCTCGAAGAAGTGGAAATCGACGGCTTCCAAGGAGCCGACCACGAGTTTAATTTCCTGCAACATCTCTTCAGTTGTGCGCCGATGCTTAAAAGAGTGACCCTGAAGCAATCGGGCGAGGTCGCGCCAAGTGATGAAACAAAACTTCGAGATTTCTTCAAGGCGCATACTTGTGTGGAAC
Organism: Avena insularis; assembly: GCA_023614405.1. Lineage (NCBI taxonomy): Eukaryota > Viridiplantae > Streptophyta > Magnoliopsida > Poales > Poaceae > Avena > Avena insularis. The sequence continues at coordinate 479,850,086 of CM042697.1, forward strand.
TCTATCATGTTTTATCTTCCGACTTAGCATCGATAGCTCCTAGCTAACTATCTTGATGCCATGAAAATTTTAAGTTCACCTGAAACCTGATTAAAGATGTGTTGCTGCCATCTTAATTTCATGCTATATATGCAAATCGGAAAACATGAAAAATAATGTCAAGTTATCTCATACAAATGTTATATATTTTCTTGTTTGATGAGTTTGGCAAACCAATTAAGTTGAACTTTCTAGAGAATAATAAGTACTCTATTTTGTTATTGAATGCATAGTTGTTTAACTTATGTGCACTAATAATTGTCTATGTTCATGTCTCAGTATGGTGTCTTTCATCCACGAGTTTAATTTCCTGCATCATCTCTTCAGTTGTGCGCCGATGCTTAAACGAGTGTCCCTAAAGCAGTCGGGCGATGTCACGCCAAGAAGTGATGACACAAAATGTCGAGATTTCTTCAAGGCGCATCCCTGTGTGGAATGCTGCTACGTTTTATCTTCCATAGGTCCTAGCCAACTATCTTGATGCCAGGAAAATTTTAACTTCGCCTGGAACCTAATTAAAGATGTGGTGTTGGCATCTTGATTTCATCCTATGCAAATCGTAAAACATGAGAAACAATGTCAAGTTTTCTCATACGAATGCTAAATATTTTCTTGTTTGATGAGTTTGGCAAACCAAGTTGAACTCTTTCTAGAGAGTAATAAGTACTCTATTTTGTTATTGAATGCATAGTTGTTCAACTTATGTGGACTAATAATCGGCTATGTTCATGTCTCAGACTAGTGTCTTTCATCCACTAATATCACAGTGGGGTTTTCTTCCACTTCTACAAGTATGATAAATTACTCACTACTAGAAATCCTCATTTTACCCGTGGTGTAAAATGCTAGGGAAATTCACAAAAATGCTAGGGAAAACCTTCTTGCGGGTCTAGGGTATGTAGTCATAAAACACTTCAAACCCTAGACTGGTTTTCCTTCAGCTGGAGGAGAACTTGGTCAAACTAGTTTGACTTTTTCAAGAAAAAAAATAAGCTTTAAGCCTTGGGAAGTAGGTAGTAGATGTAACATGAGAAGACACATCTACCACTAACAAGCAGATGTACCAACCAGGACTAAACGGTCCGTTCGAACCGGGACTATAAGTTGTCGGCGTTCTAGCCATTGGAACCGGAACTAACGTAAGCATTAGCCCCGGTTTCAAATACATTCAGGACTAATGCTCCCGTGTGTTTTAAACGAAAGGTCAGTTTTCTATTAGTGATGACATTCAACTAAAAAACATACTCCATGTGTCCCTTTTTACAAGACGTGAACAAACTTGCAGCAGCCAGGGAACCAAACTCATCCAAGGGATACCTAACAGTGTGACCATTATATCGTAGCAAGCAACGACTATCAAAAGGAGGAAAATCCTTGTATAACTGCCGGATGGATTGACATACCCACAGAACATACCATGCGACACCTTTTAAGTTTAGGGTGTAATAATCACAGGTATACACACCAACTACTGATCCGATAGTATGATCCTATAAATATATGAAGCGTAAAATTAAAGTTTAACTAGAATGTACCTGCAATAAAAAAAAGTTTAACTAGAATGTGCAGATTCACATATAACATAATATTTGTTTTTTCAAATCATAACATATGTAAAAGCAATGACAATGATACCGTGAATAAGAGGATAAGAAAACTGATCTCCTGGCAAAATGCTAAGTTCTACTCCCTCCGTTTCAAAATATAAGATGTTTTAGGTTTATGAAAAATAATGTATCTAGAATTCTTTTAGTGTATAGATTCACTCCAAAATTTAGTGAACCTAGTACTAAAACAAGTCTAGATATATTTGCTTCACAAAGCTAAAACATCTTATATTTTGAAACGGAGAAAGTAGAATGTAATGAAGTGACCAACTTTGTGAGCAAGTATGGGTGTCAATATAACTGATCAGATCTATCACCATTCACTGCATTCTTAGACGTGTTACTGTTAGATTGATCTCTCCCGTTCGAGTCGGAGCCCCTTATTCGCGCCCTGTCAGGGGCGCCCAACCTTATCATGGTTAGTGGACCCCTTTCGCCGCGCTATATAAAGAGGTGGGGGACCGACAACACGTGTCACGAGGTTCGTTGCAGTGCCAATCGCCCCACCTACATCCCTACCGATTTAGGGTTAGCGTGAGCCGACGGGAAGTTTAGCCACCACCGCACACCCATGTCGTCGCCCCTGTTCCCCATGGACGCTAGCAACAACGCCAACTCCGGCATCCCCTCTGGCTCGTGCACATCGAGCCAGGGTGCAGGTGGTTCTTCTCTTCTCAGATCTCTCTCTCTCTCTGATTCGTGTCTAGATGCGCAAAGGCAAAAGGCTACTGATTAGATCTAGACTAGTTGATGCAAAGCAAAACAAACAATGGTATCAGAGCACTAGTTGCTAGATTTTTTGGTGCAAAAAGAAAGCAAAAAGGTGAAAAACCTAGATCTAAAGTGTGCCTGCCTCACGGTCGCGCTGTTCCTCTCGATTTAGATGGGCATCCTACGGAGGCATCTAAACAAAGAACCAACCCCTTCGGGGGCAAAGCAAAACCCTAGATCTAAAGCCCCAAAGAATCCCCAAAGCCAATCAAATCCCCAAAAACCCCTGGTTATCGTTTTCCCCAAAGCCCGATTCAAGAAAAGCCAACAAAAAAAGGGGGGACACCGGCCCACCGCTGCGGCCGCTTGCCGGTCGTGCGCCCACCCTCGGGTGGACGCACCGCTGGCAAGAGGGGCCAAGGAGCCGCCACCGACTGTCGTGCTTCTCTCTGCTCCCTCACTGGAGTGGAGATGGTTTTCGGTGGGGTGGAAACAGAAAAGGGAGAGGAGGAGGGGCCTGCCGTCGGCGAAGGCCGGGCACCGCCGCCTCCTCACATACCCATCGAGCACGGGGCGAAGCACCGCCGCTGCTGCGAACGGGATCTACAGAGGCAGAGGGGGAGAAGTTGGGACGCTAGGAGAGGGAGGAGGCCGTCGGCGGTGCCGCCTCGCCTCGAACCAAGCGGCCACAACCGCCAGAGGGAGAGAGGAAAACGGGAGGAAGTGGGGGAAAATGGATTAGGGTTTTCGAGCGTCTGGGGGCGCTGCTGGTTTTGACCCAGCGAAAAGCCCTCCCAACCGTCGGATCTAGGGTAGAGGGTTGGATGGCTTAGATCTGGCGGCGGTTGGCGGGTTGCACAAATGGGCAGAACTGGTAAGGGGCCGCTGGATGGGCCACGGGCGGGAGACAGGCGGCAGGCGCCTGGTGGCGCGATTAGGCTATGCAAGCCATGGCTCCTGGCGGGTAGTCAGACGGTTCTTTGGCGGCGCTTAAGCGCGTGAAGATGAATAGCGACAACGCGCGGTAAAGGCCCAGTAGGCTGAAACATCAAGTTTTTTTTCTTCTTTTTCTGTTTTTATTTTAACAGAGTTGTTTCTTTAGCTGTATTTAATGTTTTGCTTAGTTTTTAAGCAATTTTTTGCACAGTTTTCTCCATTAAATTTATTCCAATGAATATTTGATCAAAGAATATAAAAGTGACAGTTTTTTCTGTAAAGTTTAAAGTTTATGACTGTTGAAATGATGTTTCCGCTGCAAATAGTTGATTTAAATTGCTAGAATGCAATAAAGTGTTTATCAGATTTTGTTTTAAAAGATGTGATTAAATGTTTTAAAGTTGATTATGCTCCATGTTATTAATTGACCAACGTTATTAATAAACATGATCGTGATCCTTTTTATTATGTGTTAAAGGTGCATTTAATTTTATCTTTACCCAACGGTGATATAATTTTAAATGGCACAAACAATTGCATGCTTAATTTATACCAACGTTGGATTAATGCATACAGTTGTTTTTTGTTGTCTCACATCTTTTATGGTTTTCAAGAGGTCTCAACCTCATGAGCTGCCTGAAGGACATTCCACTGCTCAGAGGAGATAACTATTCTGAGTGGAGGAAAAAGGTAGACCTGGCCTTTGTCTGCGCCGAGGTGGACTGGGTTGTTGAAACCAAACAGTGGAGCTAGCATACTCAATAGATAATCAAAAGTGGGTCAATGCAAACAAAAAGTGTTTGGCCTTTGTCAAGAATACGATTGAGAACGCAATAGTGGGCTCAATCGAAGAGTGTGCCTCTATTGGTGAGTACCTAGCAAAGATAAAGAGCCAGTTTACTGGCTCTTCAAAGATGTATGCTACCCAGCTGCTCAAACAGCTGGTGATAGAAAAGTATACTGGAGGGTCACATGGCATTAGAGAGCACATCTCGAGGATGAGCAACATGGCGGCTAAGTTAAAGCCCATGGATACGGACCACGAGCTCAAGCCTGCTCTACTGGTGCATCTTGTCATGGCCTCTCTTCCCCAACAGTTCGAGAACTTCGTCATCAACTATAACATGTCCCCTGAAAAATGGGACATTGAAAAGACCATAGAGATGTGTTCTCAAGAGGAAGAAAGGCTTAAGTCCATTCACGGTGGTTCTCCGAACTACGTGAAGAACAACAGGAAGAGGACCTTCACCAATAGCAACCATGGTGGTTCCCCTTCCAAGCCACATGACAAAGGCCCCCTACAGCACCAGCATCAGTATCAGCAGAGTCTCTCTGGGGACAAGGACCAGTGTCACCATTGCAAGAAGCCTGGTCACTTCAAGAAAGATTGCCCAATATGGCTCAAGTCCATAATGGCAAAGAACGGTAAATACATAGTTTCTTTTATAAATGAATCCTTGTATGAAAAGTTTTCTAAATCTACTTGGTGGATTGACTCTGGTGCAACTGTTCATGTTGCCAACTCTTTACAGGGATTCCACTCGACAAGGACTTTGCAAAGAAGATAAATACGCATTGAGGTCGCGAATGGGGTTCAAGCAGAAGTGGAGGGTGTTGGCGACATTCCTCTGGAGCTAGCTGATGGCTTTACTATTCTGCTTAAAGATGTTTTATTTGTTCCTTCCATCCATAGAAACTTAATAAGTGTGTCGTGCCTGGATAAAGACATGTATGAGTGTTATTTTGGACATGGCAAATGTGCCATTTGGTTTAAAGATACTTGTGTGGGTGTTGCTTCACTACACGACAAGCTTTATTTATTATCCTTGCATGAGAAAGTGTTTTCTGTGTGTAATATGAGCGAACAAGTTTCCTTATCGAACAAAGAACAAAAGAAAATAAAGCGAACTCATGACTCATCGCAGTTATGGCACTGTAGATTAGGCCATATTTCGAGGGAAAGAATAGAAATCCTCGTTAAAAATGACAATCTTCCTCCGTTAGAGTTCTCAGATATCGAACAATGCATAGATTGCATCAAAGAAAAGTATGTAAAGCAAATCAAAAAGGGTGCAAACTGAAGTACAACAACACTTGAAATCATCCACACTGATATTTGTGGACTGTTCCTGTGAAAAGTGTGGATGGTTATGATTCGTTCATAACATTCACAGATGATTACTCCCGATATGGTTACATTTATCCAATTAAAGAAAGATCTGAAGCATTGGATAAATTTAAAATATTCAAAGCTAAAATAGAAAATCAGCATGATAAAAGAATTAAGATAGTTGGTCCGACCGTGGGGGGGATTACTACGGTCAAGTACCTGGACCTTTTGCAAGGTTCTTATAGGAAAATGGAATAGTCGCCCAGTATTCTATGCCGGGCGAACCTCAGCAAAATGGAGTAGCTGAAAGGCGTAACCGTACCCTTATGGATATGGTGCGCAGCATGATGAGATATTCCACCCTCCCATTGGGATTGTGGATGGAGGCGCTTCAAACCGCCATTCACATTCTCAACAGAGTACCAAGTAAGTCAGTGCCCAAAACACCGTACGAATTATGGATAGGCAGAGTCCTCTCTCTGCACCACTTGAGGGTCTAGGGGAGCCCAGCTGAGGCAAAAGTTTTCAATCCAAATATTGCAAAGTTAGACCCCAAAACAGTGTCTTTCCACTTCATTGGCTATCCAGATAGATCAAAAGGTTATCGTTTCTACTGTCCTGACAAATATACAAAGTTTGTAGAAATGAGACAAGCAGTCTTCTTGGAGGACGAATTGATGAGTGGGAGCACGGTAGCTCGGAAAATTGATCTTGAAGAGAAGAGGGTGCATGCACCTAATTCGATGACTCAGGAGCCATTTTTCTCGCTACCTGTTGTGCCACCATCTACAACCCCTGAGATTGTGGTGCCGGCACCTGTTGTGACTCCACACGTGGCAGCAATGGGAGAAGTTTCGGAACCTGTCCATCATGAGCCACCTGAACCCACTGTTGAGCATGAAAGGGAGCCAGAACAGCCACATACTGTAAATGTGCCAGAACCTGAGGCACAAAATGAGCAAGAGTCTGATGAACTCAGAAGGTCTAAAAGAGAACGAAGACCAGCCATTTCCAAAGAAATTTACAAAGTTTATAACACAGAAACAGTTCATATGGAGGGCGATCCTACCTCATATGAAGAAGCCATGAGATGCCCTTACTCATCCAAGTAGGTGGAGGCAATGGAAGATGAAATGAAATCGATGAGTTCCAACAATGTTTGGGACTTAGAGGAAATTCCTAAAGGAGCCAAAACAGTAGGATGCAAATGGGTCTACAAAACAAAGTATGACTCCAGTGGGAATGTAGAAAAGTACAAAGCTATACTTGTGGCAAAAGGCTTTACGCAAAGAGAAGGGGTAGATTACAATAAGACTTTTTCTCCGGTCTCATGTAAGGATTCCTTCAGAATCATAATGGCACTAGTTGCACATTTTTATTTAGAGTTGCATCAAATGGATGTAAAGACGGCATTTCTAAATGGAGATTTAGAAGAAAATGTTTACATGAAACAACCCAAGGGTTTTTCATGGAGGGGAAGGAACATATGGTATGCCGCCTAAATAAATCCATTTATGGGTTAAAGCAAGCCTCTAGGCAGTGGTATTTAAAGTTCAATGATACAATCAAAATATTTGGATTCAAAGAGAATGTTGAGGACAACTGCATTTATGCAAAGTTTAAAAGTGGGAAATATATTTTTCTAATTCTGTATGTGGATGACATCTTTCTTGCTAGCAGTGATGTCAGTCTACTACTAGAAACAAAGAAGTTCTTGTCTTCAAATTTTGACATGAAATACCTTGGTGAAGCTTCTTATGTTTTGGGCATAGAAATTCACCGAGATAGAAAGAATGGAGTGTTAGGACTATCGCAGAAAACATATTGTGAAAAGATTCTAAAGAAATACAATATGCATGCGAGTAATGCAACACCTGCTCCAATAGTCAAGGGCGATAGTTTTGGAAAATTCCAATGTCCAAAGAACCAATATGAGATCGATCAAATGAAGTCAGTACCATATGCTTCGGCCATTGGAAGCTTACGATATGCACAAGTGTGCACCCGCCTGACTTATCTTTTATCACCGGGGTACTCAGTAGATATCAAGAGAATCCAGGCATAGAGCACTGGAAGATGGTAAAGAAAGCTTTGTGTTATGTGCAAAGCACAAGAGGCCTCATGCTAATATATAAAAGATCTGATTCCCTAGAAATAAGAGGATATTCAGATGCGGATTTTGCGGGAGATAAAGATGACAGAAAGTCCACGACAGGATATGTCTTTACTCTCGCAGGAGGTGCTATTTCGTGGAGAAGCACCAAATAGTCGATAGTTGCATCATCTACGATGTATGCAGAGTTTATAGCATGTTATGAGGCCATGGGACAGGCGTTATGGTTAAAGAAATTTCTACCCGACTTGAAAGTGGTAGACTGCATCAGCAGGCCACTAAAGATGTCATGTGACAACGAGCCCACAGTATTCTATGCTCTCAACAACAAGTCGAGTAATGCTACAAAGTCAATAGATATAAAATATTATGTTGTGAAGGACAAAGTCCAAGATCAAACTATAAGTCTCGAGCATATAAGGACAAAGGATATGCTTGCGGATCCGCTAACAAAAGGCTTACCTCCCAATATGTTCAAGGAACACATAGCTGGTATGGAATTAATGGAAAGCCTATGATTTCTGGACTACAGAGGCCCAAGAGTAACAGGATTTGTTTCAAAATAGAAAAGTATGTAGTGGATGTCTGATTCTATCGGCAATTGAGCTGAGACGATGAAACATGCTCTATGTACTGATCCGTGATGAAACGAGTAAAGTATAAAGTATAAAGTTAAAAGAAAAGTCGAGATCAAGGGGGAGAATATTGGATTGATCTCTCCCGTTCGATCCCAACGGCTCGAACGGAGCCCCTTATCCGTGCCCTGATTGGGGCGCCCAACCTTGTCATGGTTGGTGGCCCCTGTCGCCGCGCTATATAAAGAGGTGGGGGACCGGCAGCACGTGTCACGAGGTTCGTCGCAGTGCCAATCGCCCCACCTACATCCCTACCGATCTAGGGTTAGCATGAGCCGACGGGAAGCTTAGCCACCACCGCACACCCACGTCGTCGCCCCTGTTCCCCATGGACGCTAGCAGCAGCGCCAACTCCGGCATCCCCTCTGGCTCGTGCACATCGAGCCAGGGCGCAGGTGGTTCCTCTCTTCTCAGATCTCTCTCTCTCTCTGATTCGTGTCTAGATGCGCAAAGGCAAAAGGCTACTGATTAGATCTAGACTAGTTGACGCAAAGCAAAACAAACAGTTACATGTTATTTTATCTTCCGATTTAGCATCGATAGCTCCTGGTTATAACTGTCTTGATGCCAAGAAAAATTTAAGTTCACCTGGAACCTGATTCAAGATGTGTTGTTGGTATCTTAATTTCATGCTATGCAAATCGGAAAACATGGGAAATGTCAAGTTTTCTCATGCGAATGCTATATATTTTCTTGTTTGATGAGCTTGGCAAACCAAGTTGAACTCTTTCTAGAAAGTAATAAGTACTCTATTTTCTTATTGAATGCATAGTTGTTGAACTTATGTGCACTAATAATCAGCTATGTTCATGTCTCGGACTAGTGTCTTTCATCCACTAATATCAGTGGGGTCTTCTTCCACTTCTACAAGTATGATAAATTACTCACTGCTAGAAATCCTCATTTTACCGGTGATGTAAAATGCTAGAGAAATTCACAAAAATGCCAGGGAAAACCTTCTTGCGCGGGTCTAGGGTATGTAGTCGCAAAACACTTTAAACCCTGACTGGTTTTCGTTCGGCTGAAGAAGAACTTGGTCAAACTTTACATAGTTTAACTTTTTTAAAATAAAATAAGTCTTAAGTCTTGAGACGTTGCCACGGTGGTAGTAGATGTAACATGAGAAGACACATCTACCACTAACAAACAGATGTACCATTAGCAACATAGGTATATCTACCATTGCAAGCTCACATATCTAACCAACAAAGAAGAGGACATGGGGTTACTTACAGCCATCGGTGAAGGTGGAGCACGACGAGGATAGATCGAGGAAGAGGGGTTAGTAACCTAGTCGTTGTTGTCACCGTCTCAGACTCCGCCGTCGTTGCCGCTTACCCGCTTGAGTCGGCAGGACTGCTCTGACATGGGAACTAGACACAAAGTGGAGGTGTCCAAGTCGGCAGGACTGCTCTGACGTGGGAACTAGACACAACTTGGAAGTGCCCAAGGCACTCAATCAACCCTTTTTTGGCGGGAAATGATTCACCTTTCCCGGGTGATCGAACGAAACGATCCCCCGGGTCATCCCTTGGTGTGTTGTTGCGCGAGCGCATGTGTGGGCCTGCCTTATCACTTCTCCTTCCCCAATCTTTCTCCTGACCACAGCTCTGTTTCTAGCCGCGACGCTGCTGCGCGTCGTCCTGCCCAGGCCGTGAACCGCCGCAGTCGATCCGCCGGAGCTTGCCTCATCCGCTCTTTGCTCCCCCATGGCCGCTGGAGCTTCGTCCTTGTACCGCATCACCGTACGTCGCCAAAGCTCACCGCCTCCCGCCTCTCTTGATCTTGTTGTTCTCCTTCCCCATCCCACATGAGTCGCTGCAGACTAGCAAGGGAGGCCACCGTCCCGCTGCAGTTCCAGGACGACGGGGCTCGCCTTCGGCAGTGGACTCGCCAGATACCGCCTCCCACGGTGCCCGCACACGGATGGCAAAGTTGCTAGCTTAGGACGGTGGTGCAAAGAGTGATTTAATGTTTGCATTAAATCGACAGTTTATTTTTGCTACATATGTATATCCTTTTAGCTACATACTCATATTCTCGAGGTGCTACAATGTTGTATGTCTAAAGTTGATTTTGCTACATTTGTAATTTTTTTTCTACAAATGTTTTGTGGTTTTGCTATAATATCGTAGAGTTTGCTACGATGTCTCTTGCGAGGTCGGTAGGCGAAAGTTTCCGGCAAGGTCGTTTTTTTGCTACATTAGCATGTTCTTTTTGCTACCGCTGTTTTGTGGTTTTGCTACAACAGCGTAAAGTTTTTGCTATAAGTTATCCGACAAGGTCTCCCGGCAAAAGTCTTCGCCGAGTCTCCGGCGAAGTCGGATTTGTTAAATTAGCACATTTTTTGCTACATAGTCTTCGGCGAAACTCTGGTGGTCTCTGGCGAGATTTGTCTTTTTCATTTTTGTCACGCAGACGAATCGTTTTTACTACCTGTAGCAAAAGCGGGACTAGTTATAGCCGAAACGGAATAAAAGGACGGAAAGAAGATCTAGCCGTTGATCTAAGACGATCGGACGTCTAGCGGTTCGTATATGGAAAATTTACATCACGGGGACGCGTACCACTGTTTTTTTTTTTTTGCTTTGTCGGGCTAGACACCTCCCTGGGGCTATCAAACGTGCCCTATATCTTTATTTTAGAAAGGTCATTATACCTTTTGGCAATTTAAAAAGTAATCTCAAATTATCATATTAATTTTGATATTTGATAAACTGTTTTACTGTGAAGTCAGCGCCACGTGTTACATAAAAATGATGATGTTTTCTCTGGAAGAGAATCTACAAAGGAGGGTACACATACTAATATTGAGACCACCACGTTATTTTCTCTTCTAAAGAAAAGAACCAAACGATCTTCATAACAAATTTAGATATCTAATTATTTAGAACTAGTAAACATGCCCGCGCATTGCGGCGGAGCTCGAGCTAGCACGGATAAGTAATCTTTGTCGCTTGAATGGGGACGGGCACTTGCTCTCCTCCCTCTAAAGTCTGACGTGAGCTAGTTCATATGTGTGTACTGAAAATCAGTTTTGCACCTTTCTTTTGAGGTACAGTCTTGCACCTGTTCATATATCAGATCATCCTGAAGAGGGTGTCCTCGCTGAGGCGCCCTCTAATGCATGTACCAGGAAGGGCATCGTACCACACGCGCAAAAAAGGAAGGGCACCACGCCACACACAACGCGAACGAGCAGCGAGCTGACCACCACGTTGCACCGCACGGCACACCAGACCCGACGCCAAACCCGGCCCGCCCTCGCGATCCCTGCTTGCTCCCCCCACCACAACCATGCGTTGCACCTCGATGCTCGCTCGTGGCACCCCCCGTGTAGTGTCCGACAAAACCCAGCCCCACCCACTCACCGCCACCGCACGAAACAGACGCCACCGTCCCGCTGCTCCCTCCTTCCTTGTTCCGTCTCAACGCGTTCCCCACCCCATCTGTCTCCCTCAACTGCCTCCTCGCTCCCTGGCCCGTCGCAGTGTCGCCACTGGCCGCCGGCTTCCCTTCCTCTCGCCTCGCTACCCCGCAACCTCCTTCCACGCCTCTCTCCTCTTCCCTCGCGGCCTGCGACCCCCGCCGCCCGGAGTTATGCGTTGGCCTCCACCCACGCGAGATTCCTCCTCCTCGCCGGACAACCTCGCCCCCTCCCCCGCCATCCTCCGAGCGCCGCCACCCCTGCTAACCCCCAACCACCCCCACCAGGTCGACACGTCCCCCTACTGCCCCGAGCCCCAGGAAGGGCAACGCGGCGGCGCACACCGATCTGGTCAGCACGGCCTTCCCACGTTTTCTCTGTCACACATGATGTGCATAGGTAGGAGAACCTGTCTCCTCTAGCCCTCCCTTGGCATGGTGCCCCGCCTCGATCTCATCTGTCCTCATCCGCCTTCCTTAGGCGTTGCCTGCTTTGTGCATCACTGCGGCCTCTCCTCCCGTCAGTCTAGGTCGTTTGCCTTCTCTCCCCATTGGGTCATGAGGATTTAATTCCTTTATCTCATTTCATTTCAGAGATCAATCAATGGTGGTGATGCTTATTCTGTTCCCGATCAGCTTGCTGATTCGAACCACCGTGAGAACGTATATGAACTGGTTGAATTTAGTATACAGAAGCGAGGTGGGACTATTTGATGCTATCATCGATGCCTGTGTAGCAGTTCTATCATCGATGCCTGCACGGTGATGGCCCAGTCGTCCATTGAGGAAAAGCCCAGTTCCATCGGTCAAGTAGAAAGAAACGAACCCAAAAAAACGAACCACGCTATAGAGCCCGTGGCGCGACATATATAGCGAAAAGTATAACATAAGCGGTGGCAGCTGGGTAATAGGTAATATGTGATTTGGTGGGAGGGCAATTTTGTCTAAAAAAGTGTTGGACCGGAAAAAACACTTCGTCCTTTATTATTAGGTAGGTATAGAAAAAGTCTATCATCATCTGTAACACTCCCTCCGAGTCAAATTAATTAACTTGAATTTTATATTAATTATATTTGTATCAAATTACATTTTATATAAATAAAATATTTTAGTAAAATATTTCTTTTTGGTATATTATATTGGCTATCATTTTCATTCACGTAAATGCTCATGTGTATTATGTTTATTTTTTTTAGAAATCTGTGGCGAAGCACGTGCATCCATCCAACTAGTCTAAAGAAAATAACCAAACGATCTTCATACCAAATTTGGATGTCTAATTATTTAGAAAAAAGTCTATCATCATCTCTAATACTCCCTCCGAGTCAAATTAATTAACTTGAATTTATTTAGATTCAGATATATCTAGACATGTTCTACATTACATTAGATGTAGAACATGTCTAGATATATCTGAATCTAGACAAAATCGAGTCTATTAATTTAGAACGAAAAGAGTACCGTAATTAGTTACGAATTTTTTTTTCTTCACATGAAAGAAAACAACTACTACACACACTCATAGTACTAGTACTTGGGAAAAAATACTCCAGCTGATCAAATTCTATAGGATTTGAAAGGGTTTAAACACCATTTATCATCCCACTATTTTTCATCTGAAAAAGCATCTCATATTCCTATCCATACTCGCCACTGAGGTAAGCCCTAGCGGATCGGCGATGGATCTGACATCAGGGAGTCGCCGGAGTTTCTCCGAGCAGCTAGGAGGCGCAGGCGAAGGTGTGGACCGCATCAGCGCCCTTCCCCGACGACCTTCTACTCCTCATCCTCGCCCGCCTAGGATGCGCCGCCACCGCCGCGCGCGCCGGCGTCCTCGCCCGCCGGTGGCACGATCTCTGGACCCGCCTCCCCGTGCTCGCCTTCCCCGGCGTCTCGTTCGACTCCCTCGAAGCGGCGCTCGGCCGCGTCTCTTTCGTGGTTTCACTCCTCGAGATCCACGTCCCGGACGACAAGGAGGACCTCGACAGCAAGGAGGAGCCGCGGTCATACTCCCCCGGCGTCAATTCGCTGATGCGCGCTGCCGAGCGACTCGCGCCGCCCGTTGGGCTCAGTATCCAATCTCATATTTGCTGACATGCCAGGCCTCCACCGCGCCACCTCGATCGTGCTTCACTTGCAACAATTCCTTCACCTCTATCTCCCAGCCGGAGTTGAGTTCCCCGAGCTCCAGGCGCTGTCCCTCTCGGGCTGCGTTGTCGATGTCAACACCTTGCTCTCCCGCTGCCCAAACATACATGTGCTCAATTTCAAGGATACCACCAACTGTTTGCTCAGCATTGAGGACAACTACCACCTGAAGGTCCACTCGGCGTCGCTGCAGGAGCTTGTTGCGGACACCAAGAAAGCATGGACAAGCCATGTCGACATTGTTGCCCCCTTACTTAAGCAATTGACAATATCTTTTCGCTCCCTCAAGGAGCTCAACATTTCCATCTTGGCACCAATGGTGGAAAAGGTTTCTTGGCACTGTTACTACGCTCCAGGGGCAATTGGTTCGGTCTTTGGTGCCTTGATAGCCTGTCGCTACATACGGCAGATAAACAGGGGAACCTCCCTTCGCTGCACATTCATGCCCACAATGTGTGTCTCCTTTCCAGATAAGTTATGTATGTATGTATGTATGTATGTATGTATGTATGTATGTATGTGGCCGGATTGCTTTTTCAGAATTTTGTAAACCTTAAAGGTGAAGTGCCCAACTTTAGGCAGGAGATAGAGAAGCATATGGTGGTTGGGTTCTCTGTTTTGGAGCTACACCTCACAACAATGGGGCGTGTTTATGAGCATTTGTGTTGCATCTTCTTGAGATGAATCGGATTGGAAGTGCTACAGGCAGACTTAAGGTCGTCCTACCAAGATCAAATTAAAGGTACTTCTCCCTTGTAATTTTATATCTCAACAATACATTATGTAGTGATTCACATATCTCGTTGTAGGAGAAAGACGCATGCCCAGTATATTGTCCTTGTGAGCCTACGAACTGGAGAACCCACATTGTCTGTTTGACTGCTCTTGAAGAATTAGAAATCAATGGCCTCAAAGGAGAGGATCATGAGTTTGATTTCTTGAAACTGATTTTAGAATGTGCACCAATCACTACGGGAAAATTCGGCGTTGCCGTGCACTGGGGCTTTACCGTGTGCCAATGCACGGCAAAGATCTCTTTGCCGTGCAATCAAACAACATGACACACGGCAAAGAAGCATCGCACAGCGGCATGATACATGATACACGGCAAAGAAAAGCCTCACGGCAAAGTCCAGAAATGACACACGGCAAAGAAACTGTCCACGGCAAAGGACAAAAAAGACCCACGGCAAAGAAATCGCACGGCACACCATCTTGTGGGACCCACCGTTTCCGCGCAGTTGACGTGTTGTGGTAACGGCGGGGCTTTGCCGTGTGCCTCATCGTCAGGCACGGCAAAGTTTTGAATTCTAAATTGTTTATTTTTCGCGCGAAATATTCTCGCCATTTATTTTATTTAACACGCGAAATATTTCCGCTTGTTTTATTCAACGAGGGACGATATTTGCCGTGTGCAGTGCACGGCAAAGGAGCCTTTGCCGTGCGTGGTGGACGGCAAAGGAGCCTTTGCCGTGTGTAGTGCACGACAAAGTCCTGTTTTTTCTCATTTCTCCCTTTTTTTGCCTCCATTTTCTTTTAGCATATATTTTATCTCAAATATCATCCATATTGCATCTATAAAAACTTTAATTATGTGGTTTGGCCAACCCACTTTAATTATGTGGTTTTTTGGGATTCCGGAGCTCCAGCGGCTATCTCCCATCGAAACCCTAGTCTGCGAGGCACCCGGGGATCTACCCCTAGATTTCTTGACACGAGGTTCCACCAATATACTTTTTTGTTTGTTAAGGTATGTTTAGGCCATAGGTATAAGGAAAACCAAGATTGGGACCTTGTGGCACATGCTAGCCACCGGTATACCCGTAGCAGGACATTTCCACCTAGAGTTTCAAGAATCCGCTAAGTGTTATCGTCTGAATGTGAAGAAGGTCACACCGGGGAGCCATGTATTCTATTTATGGGACTTCCACAATAATTTTACATGTATCCTAGGTACACATACAAGATTCCTAGGTTCATGTGCAAGTTTGGGTGGGTTCCCGGAGCTTCGAGGGTCGAAAGCACCGAAAACACTCGTCTGCGGGCCTCGAGAAGGTATACCCCCTAGCTTTCTCTGTATGAGGTTCCAACAATGTAATTTTTTGTTTGTTAAGGTATGTTTAGGCCATAGATATAAGGAAAGCCAAGTTTGGGACCTTGTGGCACATTCTAGACCCTGGTATACCCACGGCGCGACATTTACACCTAGAGTTCTAGGAATCTGCTAAGTGCTATCGCATGCATGTGAACACGGTGACACCCGGGAGCTAGACATTGCATATATGGACCATAAACCACATTTTCGTACACATGGCATGGCCACAAGCAAGTTTTGGTGGGATTCCAACGCTTCGGAGGCCGTTTCCCAGCGAAACCCTAGTCTTTGAACTTCTTACCTAAGAGCTGAGCCTCACTAAACTTGCATTGGATCTCTCAAGAAACATCATATTGTGAGTATAAAAATGATTTTTTCATAAAAATCATGAGCATTAGATCACGTAGCTGTAGTTTTTAAATTTTTTATGCCCGTTTCAAACTATCGCCAGACTTTCTCGAACGACAGGCATGAAGATTCTTAGCTAGGAGCTAAGCCTCGCTAAACTTGCATGCTATCTCTGAATTAACATCATATTGTGAGTCTAAAAATTATTTTTGCAAAAAATCATGAGCATTAGATCATGTACCTGTAGTTCAAACCGGACCCACTTCCTACCGATTCTGCGATAATTTGTATTTTTTACCAGGGGTGGACGGAAATGTTTGAGATCTTGCGTTTGGGACATTTTTCATGTAAGGTGGTCTAGTATTTTTTAAAAAATGGGGTGGTAGCATTTGGAATTAGCCATTAGGTGGTTGCTTCACAAAATCCCTCCTTTTTTGCGCTCGGAAAATGGAAAATGGCTTTTCCGTGCAGCAAAAAGGAAAACTTTCTTCTGGAACACCATTCGCCATCTCATTATGCATATGCATGCACTATATGGGAACATTATCATAAACTATGCATTGATTCTAGCCATAACATTTGTCATTTGACCCGAAAGTGAGGAAACCTCGAATGAGATAGGTCATTTTGGGAAGGTTTTTTGAGACATAATCAATATACCAAGTTTGATATTTTTCCTTCCAACTATGTCACATAATATGACATCACAGGAAAGTTTCGCATTGTTTGGATCATTTTTGAATTTTTTAATGCCCTTTCAAACTATCGCCAAACTTTCTCGAATGACGGGCACGAAGATTCTTAGAGCATCTCCACTCGTTGGGCAAACCCAGGTCAAAACTGGACCTTTTTTTGGCTAGACGAAGCGCGTTTTTGGCCTGGGTCCGCCGAGCTTCCCACTCGTGTACACAGGCCGAGTCTCAGGTTCGACGAAATTCAGTTAAACTCGGCAAAATATGGGCGAATATAGGCGGATTTTATTAAGTAGGACAAGGGCACACATATTACATCGGATTAAAAACTAGGAAAAGGCCGCCGCCATGGTCGATGCCGGACGCCGCAACTACAGGCCAAGGCGGGGGTGGTTGTCGGCCTGGATGTGCTCCATGACGCCGACGAGAGTTTGCCCTGGAATGCTCCACCAGCGGCGGCGGAAAGCAACATTGTGACGCGGCGGCGGCCAGCCCGACGGTCTCGGGCGAGTTCCTCGAGGTGCCTATCGACGAAGAACTGCCTCCAGAAGACCAGGTTTCCAGGATCCTCCGCGAGATCCGGGTCTTCCATGGCGGCGATAGCCGCCTGGATCTCTCCGGCGAGGTTCTCTTCGGCCAGCACTGGCGGAACAGGAATCCCGTCGGCGCTGAGTTGCCCGCCTAAGGGGAGACGAGTGCCCACGGCCATGGCTTCTCGGCGGAGTTGAGGAGGAAGAAAGGTGCGAACGTCCGAAGTTCGCCGGAATTGGGGTGGTGTGAGAGACTGTGAAGAGAGACGGCGAGATTCTGTCTCGGATTTTGTCGCTGCGTCCGGCGTCCCTAGGACGTACCCGGGATCCTGGATTCGACCTGGGTAGTCCGTACCTAATTTGGCCTAAATCCATCCGAAAAGAGGTCCCTCGGTACGCGACTAGGCCGATTTTCGGCGTACAGACGTAATTTCGGCGTCCGAATCGACCTCCTGGGTAGACGAGTGGAGATGCTCTTAGCTTGGGGCTGAGCCTCGCTAAAATTGCATTGGATCTCTAAAAAAACATCATATTGTGAGTCTAAAAATAATTTTTTTAAAAAATTATCAGCATTAGATCGTGTATCTATAGTTTAAACCGAACATCCCGCTTTTAGCACTCACAAAATAGAAAATAAATTTTCTATACGACCCACTTCCTACCCATATTTAGATTCATTTAAATACAAATATATATAGTCAAATTTTAGTTTGTATACACTCATATCTAAACAAATTTAATATGGGTAGGAAAGAGTAATACAAACGTTGAAAAACTAGAAATAAAAGAAAAAATAATCTTTACCGAGTGGAGCACACGGCAAAGCCATGTAAGAAACACACGATCCGTGTGCTTTGCTTTGATTGGTCCAGAGAGAGCAGCCATGGATCAGTGACGTGGCATATTCCCCTTCTCTCTTTATCTTCACGCGAGCGATGAGCGAACTAGCGCCATAGCTCATGAAGCGTGGCCTCAGACGCTATCGCTGGGCGGCCGCCGCCAATGAGCCCGCCGCGACCTCCGGCTAGCACGACCATGGCGACGAGCGCGAGCCCCAGAGCAGCCGCTGGATTTACGCGAGAGACGGCCTCCCCAGGAGTCTCTGACGCGCATGCACCAGCGTTGATCCGCTGCCGCCGGCGAAGCGGCCGTGACCTCCGGAAGTCGACCATGGCGACCACCACCCCGCCGTCGGCTTTATCCCTGCGATACGGCCTCCCGTGTAAGCCGCCACGGCGGCGCTGCAACAAACTCTAGCTAGCATGACCATGGCGACCTACACCCGCTGGCCAGACAATCGATTCAGCGCCGTCGCCTCACCTCCATGGCGCTGCCACCAGGCTTCGAAGACGCTTGCCCGAGACTACCGGCGACCGCAAAGGCTTGTCGACCATGTCGTGGAGGAGCAGAGGTGAGGACGGTGGTCGCCGGTTTTTTTCGACAGTTCGATGACTTTGCCGTGCGCCGGGGAAAAATACACGGCAAAGCTTACTTGAAAGACACACGGCAAAGGCATATCCAAAACACACGGCAAATTTGAGAGTTGGGTCCCACATACAAACACACGGCAAACGCGAGACACACGGCAAAGGTCTAATGGGACCCACTGGCATGGCGCCGTCTCGCTCGCGACGGTGTTAAGTTACTTTTGTCTACCGTGCAGGACTGCTAGGCACACGGCAAAGCCTTTGTCGTGTAGGGCGCACGGCAAAGAGTCCTTTGCCGGCCTGATCTTTGCCGTGCGGTCTTTGCCGTGCACAGTGCACGGCAAAGGCTTTGCCGTGTTTTTTTTGGGCTTTGCCGTGTATCGTCTGTTACACGGCAAAGAACAAAAATCCCGTAGTGAATGCTTAAAACAATGATTCTGAAGTTGTCACATGAGGTATCATTGAGCAAGGACGGACGCTCAAAAATGTGTACCATCTTTGGGACCTATTCTTCCGTGTAATGCTACGTTTACCTTAGCTCTGGTGACTATATGGGCAGTCCTTTAGAAAAGGTATATGTTCAACATACATGATTAGCATGCTTCTAGATGCAACAAGAATGTAAATTCAGTCTTGTAAGTCTTGTCGAAATCTTAAGTGAAGCTGCCAGTGTTTTTCATCTTCTGAAAAATCTGTAGGGTTTTTGTTGTGTGTTTCTTGCCCAATTATATAGTTTGGCTGTACATGGATCCCATTTATTAGCTAAATTTGCTATACTGGTGCTGAATTTGTCTGTGCACACCCTCATATATTTATCAAAATAGAAGTTGAATGATGTAGTGGTGAATAAAGAAATAAAATAACTACGCAAGCTTCCTTACCTTAGTTGCCCTTTTCTCTATGCCATCTTCTCTGTTGGTTGTGTTCTTATATTTTCTATATGTATTATCCAAAATACAGTTTCTGTATTAGCTTAGCCTAGTTGTCTCATTTAAATTTCGTTGGCCTTCAGGTTTGGTATAAACTAGTTAGTTCTAATGGCATTCTGTTCATCAGTTAGTTTACTGTTTTCTTTCTGTTCTTGTGTTGTTTTCATTTACAGACGGGCAATAATCTTTGTTGGTAATAGCTTGGCATTTTCACGCTCGGATACTGACAGCTGATTTCAACTTGCCTCCTCCGCAGGGTTACTGCATGGCAGCCAGAATTGTCCATCGACATGATCCTCATCCTTCATTTGCAGATTCTTGGTGCTCATCGACAAGATCATCTTCACACATGCCGACCAACTCCATACAATATTATTTGGTTTTAGTATTTTACCTGGTTGCCACGATGGGCAAACCAAGGAGTTGTTTTGCTCAAAATATTACAATCACGTGCTCCAAGTGATTCTGTTAATCTTATGATCTCTATGTATTGCTATTTTTATGTGATTGCTCCGAGTTTCTTCGCCAAAAGCAGATCGAGCAGCGAAAAATGTCTACTCCATAGCTCTTCATTTTGATACATACATGAACAACGTGAGCTTTGCGGTCTTTCTTAATCATGCTTCGTTTCCTTTCTTCTCTGAGCTACTTGAGCCCTATATCATGAACACAAAAGTATCAGTAATTATCATGAACACAAAAGCATCAGTGTTGTGTCTCTTTGCAAATATGTGGCTGTCCTGAACAAACTGAAGACCTATTTGCGAAAACGGGCATGCGCCTCGGTGTGGTGCCTCTCTGAAGTGGCCTTGCTCAGGAGCACCATAAAGAGTTGCAGTCTTGCAATGACAGTTTATAAGTCGATGTTTGTTGTTAATTGTTGATGGCTGTTGGGTACAACAGGCTGCAAGTGGGGGCCCATATCTGTTCCCTCGTTCCTAACCTGGTGGTAACATTCATGTTGGTATTTTGGTACATGGGCAAACATACTCTGCACTCATGATGAAACGTGCGCCGGAACTCTCAATCGCCGGCTTTGCAAAATACAGATGCATTTCCAGCTCATTGGGTAAGAACGCAACAGTTAGGTAATTAACATCCTCTGCAGATGTTATCTACTTACGGCAAAGAAACACTTGGAGCACATGGCTAGACATAGGTTGGTTTGAGTACACTATATAACATGACTAGCCATAGAACGCTGACTTTACCAGAAGGGTTCTGCCGTGCATGTTTCTGATTATTTAGTACTTAAAAATGTATTACAGTTTGTTTATACATGTTTCTGATTATTTAGTACTTAAAAATATCTACCATGCATGAGTCCGAGAAGTATCCTAATATAGATTTGCACATGTGACGGTCAACCGAGCATTCTATAGTGTACCAGGTATCCGGGTGGAGACCGGTATCAACTTTCACAAAAGTACTTTCATCCCCTCATCTTGACGTGGCTTCCCAAATGGCATTCACCTTTGGCTGTACTGTCTCATTCTTTGCTCAAACCTACCTTGGCTGCCCTCTATCTATCGCATAACCTTCGTTTTTTGTGACTTCGCCCCTCTCATGACAAAAAGTGACATGCGCCTCTCGGGCTGGCGTGGCTTCTCCTTGCCTATTAGAGGTCGTGCTCGCTCCTTGTCAATTATGTTCTCACTATCATGATCGAGCGCTGGCCTCTTGCCGGATGGCATCATTACGGCCATAGACAAACACTGTCACACCTTCCTTTCGATTGACGAAGAAAACTTGTAATGGAGGGCAATGTAAAGCTGCTTGGTCTGATGTTTGCGCCCCAAAAAACTTGGAGGACTTGGATCCTCTCCATTCCAGCCCAAAACTCTGCACTTATGGTAAAATTTCTTTCTAAACTCCACTCTTATTCTAATGCTCATTTTGCTAACTGGTCTGTCACATATATATGGATGGTCTCTTAGACGTTATGTGGGCGATTCACATTACCTAGACACCCCGATTTGGAAAGCTACACTTGCGTGCCTTGATAACTTTTGGTCTATTTCCCTGGTCACTGTTGGCTGGGGCTCCTCCTCAGTCTTTTGGTTTGATACTTATCTCGGTCATGCCCCCCTCTATGGGCATTTCCCTACTATGTTATCCCAAACACTAGGCCGAATTCCTCCATCGCCTTCATCCTCTCTCATAATCCAGACAACCTTGGCCCTCGTTTATCCAATGTGACCTCTGTTGAGCTAGTTGTCTTCTCGATTGAGCTTTTGTCGGTCAATTTTCGCCCAAACGTCCCGGACACTTCTGTTTGCCGACTCACTAGCAAAATTTTGCTGATCTTCTTCACCAACCACTTCATCAAGCCTCTGATCCTAATGGCCATGTGTGAGTAACTCCCCTTTAGGTAGGGTGTAAGGGAATTAAATGATATTGATCATGTATAATGCATATACATCTAGATTTGAGGTGTTTGTCTTGTATGGGTGTGGATGCACTTTGGCTATGTTTAATGCTTGTTACTAGAGTCCGAGTGATATGATTTAAGTACTGAAATTTTATTGCCTCGTCATATATCTAAGTTTGGTATCTATCTACAAAATATATTACATACTATTATGTTGAACCCGTGAACCGTGATAGTTAGGGAAAACAAGAGGGATGTATTTTAGTTTAAGGATTGTGTTAATGCATAGACAAACAACTTGGAGGGCAATGTAAAGCTGCTTGGTCTGATGTTTGCACCCCAAAAAACACTGTCCAAGTTAGACCCGTGATGGAGTGTTAATGTATTGTTTCGGGCTATTCAAAAGGATATAACTTAATTACCTATAGTTACAAGTTAGACCCGGTGAAATGGGTTGGTAGGACAATAGATGTTATGCAAATTCTCATAATTAATACCCATAACTATATTTGGAACACACCTACACACAACAGACTTAGAGACAAGCACCATGTTATTTATATTTATATTATATAATCAATCTTATCCATACAACATCCCGTTGGTCACCCATGCACGCGTTTTGATCCACTGCTTGCTCTCAACAACAGCAAAGCTCTCTATAATTTTCAGCACTTCTATTTTTTGTGTTCTTTACTTTTTTGCATCTTTATTTTTACTTTTAAACTCTCCAAAGCAACCATCCTTGTTTATGTAGTTTGTTTGATGTATAGATAATTAGAATATTGGCACTCTAATTTGAAAAAAAAATATACTTATTCCTTCTGCTCCTCATGGGATCAATACTAATGCTTGCACATTGGAGATTTCGACGACCCCCTACACTTGTGGGTATCAACACTACAACATGCATTGCTATACTAGGTCACCGCACAACCCAAAAAACCTAGAACATTCTAAAAACTCCTATAAATCCTAGAATCGCCACTATAGAAGCTAGAAGTAGCAAATCCTAGAAACTACCAGGAGAGCTAGTAGTAGAAATTGAGGGGAAAGAGAGGAGAGGGAGAAGGACTAGCCTTTGGCCAACCGGGAGCCGAGCTCACCGGTGGCCGGAGAGGAGGGAGAAATGAACCACAACGATGACGTCACATGGAGCACCCGCTGGTGGGTGCCTCGATTTGCGCCAGCCACACTAGCAAGGGGGAGACGTCGGAGACGTACTCCAGCACCAGCTCGACGACTTGAGAGCGAGCGAGAGAGAAATCTGAGCAACGACACCACCATTGCCGAAACAATAGTTAGGGTTAGGGTTGCGAGCGGCCACCTAAGAGCGAGCAAGAGAAATCTAAGCGGTAGAAATGTAGAACGGAATGAGGGAAGATGATAGCGAGCTACGGAGGCGACAGAGACAACCAATAGCGGTTGGAATCAGCTATCGACGCGCAGTCGCGAGAGCGCCATCATTAATTGAGATCCATGTAAAGACTTTACTTATTATCTTTACCCTTCTACTCTTGCGAGTAGCCACGTGTGGTGCATGCATACCGCTTTCCTTATTCAGGTCGTGTTGAGAATGGAACGAAACCAAACCAGATGTGCATGCCGCATGCATAAGAGGAAAGGCGTAACCACGTGGGTTGGTAGAAACAAGGGGAAACGACGAGGACAAGGGGGGCGATTTGTGCACGAGTAACGAGGAGCTTAGCTTAACTGGACAAGTTAATTGATCGGAAGGAATGGAGTTACTCAGGGTAAGTTAGAAAAGAGATTCTCAGACTCATGCTAACCCTAGCATTCGAATATGTAAATGTCTTTATGCAAAAGAAAAGAAGGAAGAAACTGTTAAGATAAAAGTGTCTTATTAACCATGATAGATAAAAGTGTCCTATTAACCATCTAGATACATTAATATATCTAGATAAAATCAAGCCAGTTATTTTTAAAGGAAGCAAATACCGTTTCGGTTTATAAGTCCTACGCGTATATCTAGGTTATCAATTTGACCTATATAATTTAAATTATATAATATAAAAAATTATATCATTGGAAAATACAAAGTCTAAAGTTTCCGATGATATATTTTTTATAATATATATATCATACTAAGTTGCTCAATTTGACGACATAGAACTACGTGCAGGACTTGTAAACCGAAAGGAAGGGAGCAGTAAAAGACTTGCAGTCTAAGACAAAGTCTGTCTTATCAACCGGGTAGGCTGTCAGCTAAAAAAAAAACCCGGGTAGGCTTTCTCTTGGAGTGGACGTAAACGATTGAGCCTCGACCTAGTAGTAGGGCTGTGCGTGGCGTGTGGTGTGCATCACGCTTTCCCAATTCAGGCCGCGCCGCACCGCACCGAGAGCTCAACCAAACCCACCACCGGCGCCGCCGCGACGCCATCCACAGATCCGATCCCAGATTGGGAGATTCCACCCGCGCCACGCGCTGCCGGCCGCCCGTCCCGTCCCTACATCCTCCACCTGCCCTTGCCGGCTGGCCAAGCAAGCAAAACCGATTCTCCCCACCCCGCCCGCGATTCCCGCAACCCTAGAACACCCCCGGCCGCCGCGCCGCCCACATACCCCGACTCCCCCGCAGAGGAACCTCGATTCCCCAGCAGCCTCCTATCCTCCCCCGGAGAAGCCCCGAATTCGCAGCCAAGCCCTTCTTCTGCCGGCACTTTGTCGAGCCGTCGCCATGGATCCGGCCCCGCCATACGACCACCGCCGCGGCGGCGGCGGCCACTACCCCGACCACAGCCACCACCGCGGCCACTACCCCGACCACCAGCAGCATCACCACCACTTCGCGCCGGGAGGAGGCGGCGGCGGCGGGGGCATCGCCCCTGTACGCTCCAGGCACGAGCAGTACGACCCGTACGAGCTCATCCCGCCGCCGTACGGCAACAACCACCTCCACCACCACCACAACCACCACCATCAACCCCCGCCACGGGTCCATCACCAGCACCAGCAGCTGCCCCCGCCTCCTCCCCTGCCGCCGCCGCAGCAGCACCGCCCCAGCTACGCACCTCCTCCCCTGCCTCCTCCTCCTGAGGTGTACTCCACCCCACCGCCGCCTCCGCCGCCATACACCCACCCCCACTATCCCAACCACCAGCGCCACGCTGACGAGGAGATCCGGCGCGCCGCCGGGCACCACCACCACAACAATCAGCCACCGCACCACTACCAGCATCAGCAGCCACAGCACCAACACCAACACCAACACCAGCAGCCGCAGCACAATCACCACCAGCAGCCGCATCAGCCGCAGCACAATCACCACCAGCAGCAGCATCAGCCACAGCACAATCACCACCAGCAGCAGCAGCCTACGTGGAAGGAGGCTGTGGATGACAGGCGCAGATATGCCCCTGCCCACCAGGAGGCCGAGGATGACAGGCGCAGATATGCCCCTGCCCACCAGGAGGCCGAGGCTGACAGGCGCA
This sequence comes from Avena insularis, assembly GCA_023614405.1. Lineage (NCBI taxonomy): Eukaryota > Viridiplantae > Streptophyta > Magnoliopsida > Poales > Poaceae > Avena > Avena insularis. The sequence goes on from CM042697.1 coordinate 479,875,655, forward strand.
GATACACCCCTGCCCACCAGGAGGCCGAGGCTGACAGGCGCAGATACGCCCCTGCCCACCAGGAGGCCGAGGCTGACAGGCGCAGATACTCCTCCGCCCACCAGGAGGCCGAGGACAGCAGGCGCAGATACTCCTCCGCCCACCAGGAGGCTGAGGACGACAGGCGCAGATATGCCCCAGCCCACGAGCTCCATCTCTCACCATCCGTACCGCGCAAGAGGCAGCGGTGCGCCTTACATGACGGTGGCGACCTGGAGAGCACCTCCAGTTCCGGCCAGCTGAGGCAGCAGCCCCATCCCAACTATGCTCCAGTTGACAGTTATGTAGATAGGACCTCTGCCCATCCTGGCTACAGCCACGAGAGCCTCTCTACGCACAGCGACAGCAAGGGCAGCAGGAAGGTAGATATGCCTTTGCGGACTACGCTGTCTGGCTCGCCACGTGCCACTGTTACTGCACAGCCGAGGCACACCCCGCAGAAGCCCACTGCCCCTAGGAGGCTCTCTGTGTGGCAGCGGATAGAGGAGAGCCCTGCTTCCGCGGGGCAGCTGCCAAAGGCTGTGCACATTTCCCCGTCCAAGTCGAACAATGGTGGGTCTGCTTCGAAGGAATTGTCCAGCGTGATCTCCGCGGACTGCAAGGCGAAGAGTGCTGGTAGTAATGATGGTGACAGCACTAAAGTAATAAAGAGGGCGTTGTCCTCAGTCCTTGTGAAGCCTTCGCCGGAGTCCAAGGAAAAAGAAAGGGATGTTGAGAAGCTTCCCGCGGAGCATGATAATACTCCGAAGAATGTGTCAGGTTCCCCTAGTAAAAGTTTGGGCTTAACTGGTCGTCCTGTGGCTGGTGTGAAGAAAGTGAAGAAGATAGTTATCAAGAAAATAGTTAGGAAGATTGGTGGCAAGGATACACAAATTAGTAGCACGATTGTCTCTGAGAAGAGGGATACTGTTGATGCCAATGCAAATGCTTCTGAGAGAGAAGAGGGTGAGATCATAACGTCATCGTTGGAAAAGGATATTGTATCTGAACATAATTTGGTTAGCACTAGTGATACAGCTGGAGCCGGTAATGTCCAGAAGGGCGAAAATAATAACTCGATAAATTCACGCAAAAGGAAAGCTACTTCAGCCATCGAGTCCAAGAAAATTCTTGATCCAGCAAGTCTTAATGGGAGTAAGCATCCTGGAAAAGGAAACAATAGAAGTTCCAGGGATCCAGGTGACACTAATGCTGCTTCAGCCATTAAATCTAGGGAAGCGCTTGCTACAAGGTGCAGTGAGCATTCTGGGAAAAAGGATAGGAACTCCATGGATTCAGGTGTTACGAATGATAATCATCAGAAGGAAGAGGGTGAAATCCTGTCTCTTTCAGGTGAAATGAATGCCGCAGTTGCAAGTGATCCTGTGAAAAATTCTGGTAGGTCTGAAGATTCCAGCATGGAAGAGAGCAAGTTTCCTAAGGATACAAGTGAAAACAATACTGTTTCTATCAATGGGGCTACTGTAAATCATGATGCGACAGAAATTTGTGGAAGTATGGGTGCTAGGAGGGAAGACAATGACATCTTTATTGACGCAAATGAAGAGGATGTTTGCCCTGTAAGCAATTTCATTGTAGCTCCTAGTACCACAGAATTTATTATGTGCGAGAGGAAGGGTGCTCAGAAAAATGAGGGTATGATTCTGACTGGTTTGGGTGGAAAGAGTATCTCTTCCTTCGGTGAGACTACAGGAACTCCTAGAACAACAGAAGTTAGCCTGAGACAGGATCCATGGGAGGAAGAAGGTAACATGCTGACCCATCCAAGTGAAAAGGATTCTGTGTCTATTAGTTGTAAGGGAACTCTTAACACTATGGAATTTAGCGGCAATGGGAATGTCCAGAATAAGGAAGGTAAAACGCCTATGGAATCAAGCAAAGGTAGTGTGACACACCACGTAAAGGCTTCTAATACAAGGGAACTCGATTTGAATGAGCATAGCAGGAACAAAGAGAGCCAAATCCCCATAGAATTTTGTCAAACTAACACTTTCAAACTAACACACCACCTGGAAGCTTCTAATAGATCAGAAGCTATTATGAGTATTTTTGTTGGAAGGGAAGTGGGTAAGAGCCTCATGGGGTCAACTGAAAGGCATGCCAGGACTACTGGTATTTTTGAGAGCACTCCAGAATTTAGTTTAATTGGTGGTACTGATGATAGCCACATGGAAGATGCTCCTGTGGGAATTGAGGGCAGAGACTTCTTTAATCTGCCATCTTCCAGAAATGTTGAAAGCAGGAATGTGGCACCATTAGGTAATGATCGTATAGAGGATTCAGCAGTTGATATTATTTCGAATAATAGTGAAGCAAGGGGTGCTACAGCTCAGGTAGCAGAACTGATAAATCTTCATAGGGGCCATCTGTCTACTGAGATTGATTTTCCCTTGGTACATACCCTCAAATCTTCATCTCTATCTGGTAACAGCGAGCAGTCTGTTCCTACAGCTTTGACACTTGGTAGTAATTTCTATTTTAGTAACACAGAAAGCGAGAGACAGCATGAGGAAAAGCATGAGCGGCTGGAAGGACAGAAAGGATTAGATGTTGCCACACCGGCAGAATTTGATAGTCTTGTAAAACAAAGAGGTGTGGCTGATAATGATTTAATCGGTATAGGTGCTCAAAATTGGCTGACCTTACCGCCGACAGTCAATGACATTGCTATGTCTCGGCAGTTTCTGACTAACAATGTTACTGTTAGGGAGGATAGGATAGGTTCGGATCAGAGCATGGGTAATGACACTTCTGTTAGTCAGGATCATGATGTTGCACACCATATGGACCAGTGTGGAAGTGTGGATCCTTTCTCTAGTCAGGTTAACAGCATTAATCTATCTGGTGATGATGTGCCCCGATCAGAGCCACCATCACCCAAAGAGATCAGTGGCAAGGTTGAGAATCATGGTGGGCTAGTTCTCTCAGGTTTGCAATCTGTTAATTCAATAAATGTTCTAGATCAATATGATCCTCAGATGGTAGATATTCCTGTTGGTAACCCAAATGAGCCTGCTATTCAAGCTATAGAATCTACTGATGTGATGGATACAGAGCTAGTTTCTCCTCAGGCATCTGCTGAGCCAGATGCAGGGCTAGTTTCTCCTCAGGTATCTGTTGAGCCTGATGCAGAGCTAGTATCTCCTCAGGTATCTGTTGAGCCAGATCATACATATGACAGTAATGCTGAAGGTCCCGTGGATGACTCAAGCACAAAGCAGGCTTTGCTGTCCTCTTGGATTGAATCCATTGTGTCAGAAGCTAAAAAGGAACATCAACCATGCAAATCTACTCTACCTTCTATCGTTTTGCCAGACAAGTTATTAGCACCAAAGGAGGATAGCAGGAGAGCAGTATCAGACTTGGATGGAAACCCTGTGGTAAGACCTCCCCTGATGAATCGTACAAGCTCTATGCCTCCCATGGTAGCTCCTAAACAGGTCAATTTGCCCAGTTCATCCCGAGAGCCCCCTCGCTTAAGTTCAAATCCAAGGCACAAGACATGGCATCGTGGTGACATGGCACCTTCTACATCTTTTCATGGTTCACAGCCTTCAGGATTACCCCCTAAACAACCACCGAGGAGGAATGACAAAACTTCGAACTCTTATATACGCAAGGGTAACGCTCTTATTAGAAATCCAGCAACAGGAAATCCTCCTCGTTCTTCTTCTAGTCTGGATACTCAGAAGCCTGTGACGCGGAGAAGCATGAACTTTGTCAGGAAAGTTGATTCAAATGGTTCTGTAGCACGTACTAACTTTACAGTTGAAAGACCAAAGACTCCTCCTTTACCACTTCATGCGAAATCCATCAATTCAACTACAAGCCTTTCGGAGCAGTTATCTAAAACTTTGCCCAAGCAGCATGTTCCTGAAACTGAAAAGCAAGATCCCATTGGGCAATTAAACTCAGGTGTTGAAATCCCACACATTCAAAGTGCACAAATATCTGAATCCTCAGATGCTAGTAAAGTGGTTTATGTTAGACCGAAATCAAATCAACTGGTTGCTGCACAGAGGCAGCACCCCGATGACCCAATTAACAGTTCCATGGATAAGGTTCTAGCACTGCAGCCACCCACATCCTCTGATTTATATTTCAAGAAAAGGAAAAATCAGATTGTCTTGAGTTCCTCTTCCTCTGATGGTCTGATTACAAAAGAAGCTGCTCCTGCTGAGAGCTTAAATTCAGGTGAGAATAAAGGTGTACAGGTTGCATCCTCGAACAATAGTATCAATGGATTAAAGGGCAGACCACATAAAGGTATTCTATTTTATGACTATATTGTTCCTTGTGGCTTTTCTCTAGACATGTTCTTTAATTTATCAGCGCAACATATCCTAGTACACAGGAATTATATCAGAACTCTAGACAGTAATGGGAATCTATGTGTCCTTGTCTTATTTTTCGTAAGTACTACTGAACTTTGTCAGCTTATAAGGAACTTTGACTATCAAAAGATTTATACACGAGCACTATTTTCCTTAATCTCGTTGAATGATGACACATTTTGCTCATGGTTTTCATTGTTATTGTTGTTTATTTTTGTTAGCTAGCTTTTTACTCAACGATTTCTTGCATTCTTTCATTTTTCCTTTTGCCTTTTGAGGCAGTACAATAACTGTAATTTCATGCTTTTTTAATAAGAAAGCAATGGTAATTCATTAAACCATCATTTGCTCAAACTTTTCTCAATGCAGCTTTCCAGAGAACAAATAATATGGGAACTTTCTCTCACGTGTGGACACTCAGTGGGCAACAACCACAGAGGAAAGGGCATGTGGGTGCTAGTTATGTGAAGGCCTTCCCACGTATACTTCCATGGAAAAGAAAAGTATACTACAAGAATTTTGGAAGCAGTCACACTCAGAATGTGAGCTCCTTACGAATAGTCAGGTAATTAGCGTACTGGCCTGGACTTGTTCCCTTCTTTATTGAGCCATTTCATTTGATCTGTTTATAGTAAATCTTTCTTTTTTGTCATGTAACAGAAAATTACTGCAAACTAAGAAGAGAGATACGACTTATACTGTCTCAACTAATGGATTCTCTCTACGGAAATCTGCCGTTTCAAGTGTTGGTGGATCAAGTTTGAAATGGTCACGATCCCTTGAGAAGCGTTCTCAAAAGGTTAACGAGGTAGTTTCATTGATATTTTTTATACCTAATTTTTCATATTCAGTAACCCATAAGGGTCAGCTGGAGTTACTTTCACTAGATCATTGGTTTTTATGGAAAGTCCAGAATGAGTATTTTTTGATGATCTGTTTTGTGTTACTGGTCGAAATTTTGTTGTCTCTACCTCCAATCCAAATTACTCGTCACAGGTTCGTTGAATCTAGACATATGTTAGGCAATATTATGTCTAAAACTGCGACATTTAATTTGGATTGGATGGTGTAACCAGTTTGTTAGCTCATGCCTAATGATAATGCTGGTTCTTGCCTATATTGTGCTCACTATACATGACTGGGCTGCCAGGACAGTCATGAGAGTAGCCATGCAACCAAATTTGGAAAATGTGATTTCACTATCCAAATATTAAGACCACATTGTTGTGTGTACTGGGTACATGGTACATTGACCAAACAAAATAAAGTTACAACCTGGATTGCAGGAAGCTTCACTGGCCGTTGCTGACGCTGAAAGGAAGAGAGGAGAAAAACGGAAGCGGCAATCTCTCCGTTATACACGAAGAAATGGTATGCGTTAACCTGTTGCCAGTACCGAAGATAGGCATAAGTGCTAAAATAATATATGTGTGAGATACATAAGTTTAGATGGAAGTTAAGTAATTCTAACATGCTCCACCATATTGCAAGACTGCTTCTCAATTGCATTTTTATCACACCATATTACAAGTCTAAATCTGAGCTACTTACTGGGTGGACATCTGCTGCTGGTCTTAGTTTGTTGAAGCATCACTTGTAGTGATTCTATTTCAAAGTGTAGCGCATGGGCATGCTCTCTTTATTTCATAATTTAAGAACCTTGGCTCATTTGTTAGTAATTACATAGAGCAGTGATTCTAATGTGTAACCTTCATTTTGAACGTATTACCTTGAATCGCCTTTGTAAGAAAATACTGATCATTTTTATGTCATGTTGGTCGAAAATTGCAGATCAATACTCTCTACCAGCTGCTGGCAATCAATTGAGAAACAACAATCAAGCATCTTCAGATTTGAGGAAGTCATTGAGTGGCAATGAGTATGTTTTAACCATGCTATTGCTTGCATGATGCCATCTAATAATAGAAGTTATTTGCATGTTAGATCTTTGAACTTTTATTTGTTCTCTGATTGTCTTATGTTGAAACAGATATGTGCGTGTTAGCAAAGGTAACCAACTGGTCAGAAACCCCAAAAAAGTAATCCGTATGCTAGCAAATGAGAAAGTTCGATGGAGTTTGCACACTGTTAGATCACGCCTGGCAAAGAAACAACAATACTGTCAATTCTTCACTCGGTTTGGCGAGTGCAAGAAGCCTGGAGGCAAGTGTCTTTATATTCATGACCGTGCCAAAGTGACTATTTGCACTAAATTTCTTAAAGGCCTGTGTTCTGATACTAGCTGTAAACTCACTCACAAGGTAAGCCATTTCCTCTTGATTCTACTGCTTATCTTGTATTTGACATTTGTTTCATTGTAAGAGTCTGTTCTGCAGGTCCTTCCGGAAAGAATGCAAGATTGCTCTTATTTTCTTAAAGGTAATTCATGTCATTCGCAGTGCCTCATTTTTACATTTTTTCTTCTGAAAGCTTCTTGATCATTTTATTTGTTACTCCGGCAGGCCTCTGTACCAACACAGCTTGTCCTTATAGGCATGTGAAAGTGAACTCTAATGCTCCTGTCTGTGAAGACTTCCTGAAGGGATACTGTGCAGACGGTGATGAGGTACTTAATGATATTAACGGAGATTTATCAATCTTATTCAAGTATTATTATAGCTAAAGTGGAATTCAGCATTGTCCTAGACAGCTGGTAATAAACTTGTCAAAGAAAAAAAGAATGAGAAGTGAACTATTATGAAAAATGCCCCTCCTTTAAGAATCATGAAAACTACAATAAGTCCAGTAGGATGGTCTCATGTTCTTCCTCCTGTCAATCAATTACTCCCTCCGTCACATCTATTTTGAGTACTATTATTTATTTGAAGCTTTAGGTATAATTTAGCACCCAATACTTGTAGTGGCTTTACAATTAGCTCATCTTCAAAATGGTAAGACACGCATGCTCTTAGTCGTGTAAACGTGAACTATCTGGTGTGATTTAGTGATGAACTGTTGATAGGTAACCGAAATGAAGGTTTCATTAGTAGGGTGTCTTCTTTTTTGTTAGAACTTATTTGTGCCGGATAAGCTTGCAGTGCACTTGGTTAGTAAGCATGTTTTGATTGCAACGGCCTTCAGCTTTTTGGACTTTGGGGCTTCCACAGTCTTTTTTTATGTTCTGAACCAAGCTCGCTAATCTTTTCATAGTCTTGAATTAATCTCTGTTACAAGCAGTGTCGTAAAAAGCACAGCTATGTATGCCCAGTCTTTGAGGCAACAGGGGAGTGCCCTCAAGAATCTAGGTGCAAACTTCATCACCCCAAGAAGACGATCAAATCTAAAAGAAGCAGACCAGATACCCCCCAAAACAGCAGTTGGGGACGGTATTTTGACACCAGCATTGGACATGACAGCGGGACGAGCAAAGTTTCTTCAGATCAAGACGACAGACAGAAACAGCCGCGTGTTTTCTCTGGTGGGGACTTTGTCGACTTCATCACGCTTGACACTGACGGCGATGAAGTTGATGCATTGGACAGCTTACAACTGATGGAATTGGGCTCAGGGGATCTCAGTGCAGAGGCACAGGCTGATAATCTTGATGCACTGATCAAGCCTCTTCGGATCATGAGAACAGCGAGAGTGTGACAGGCTGACAGCTGATGGAACTGGAATGTGGGGAGTTTCAAGATTTCCAGCATTGCAGACTGAGGATCTTGATGCACAAGTGAAGCTGCTTCGGATAATGAGGATACGGGTTTGACAGTTGATGGACTATGCTAATGGGAATTTCAAGTTTTGGACATGCAGATTGATAACCATGTGCCCTAATCAAGCCGCTACGGGCAAGAGTTTGATCATCCTTATGTCAAGAAGATGAGGGCGCTGACTGGGTTTTCGCTTCAGTATACCTAAATAGATAGGAAGACATCTGTTGTTGGTCATCTTTTTTCTTTCTTTTTTACAGTTCATTTTCGTTCATCTTGTATACATATTTCACTGTTTCAAGCAGAGAGTGAAAGCAACATGTTGTATACCTATGTGAGTTGAATGTAAAAAAGACAATATCTATGAAAGAAGAAATGAAAATTTATTTTGATCTTGCCTTGTGAATCTGTTCTTTTGTGGCACTGTTATGCTGTGTCTTGTCAGATTGTTATTGTTTCACAAGCTCTTCAGCAGATGGAACATATATTGTTATACTGTAGACATCTGCAAGATAGAACTTCTCTCCCTTCCCAGCCCTCTTCACAAATTTCAAGCAATAAACAGAGGTTGTCGATACCATTTTTTTCCCTCAACAAGCACGAGTTAACAGTTACACAAACGCAAAATCAAAGGTAACTGACAATATTGATGCTTATCAGTTATCACCAAACAAGATCCTCTACGACCAAAGAGGTACTCCCACCGCTTCAAAATATAAGATGTTTTAGCTTTGTGAATGAAATGTACTCCCTCCGATCCATATTACTTGTCACTAAAATAGATGTATCTAGACATGTACATCCATTTCAACGACAAGTAATATGAATCGGAGGGAGTATTTAGACTTCTTTTAGTGTATAGATTCACTCTACTAAAAAAGTCTAGATACATTTTATTCACAAATCTAAAACATTTTATATTTTGAAACGGAGGGAGTAGAAAACAACTGCTGCCAGAATACAGTGCAGAACCAAAAAAGAAAAGAAAAAAAACTGGACTCATACATCACGTATGCACAAACTATAGCCTATAGCTCATGCCGGTCGAGGGGCAGGGCTAGCTCCAGCTTGAGAGATTGTTACCGACCGCAGTAGTTCCAGCGAGCTCGACAGTCCAAGAAAATGTGAGAGGATGGTGTTGGCTGAGGCCTGTCCATGATGAGAGACGATGACAATTAAAACGTGAGATATAATGTGTAGTTCGAAAAGATTCTAATACTTTCTTGGTGTCTGAAGCAGAGGGTCATTAGTGGAAAACAATATCCTACGACTGCCAATTTGGCAATAACAATCTAATGGTGAATGTTCGATTAACCAAAGCCCTGACATAGGATGTTTTACTGTTGTTTCAAAATTTGTAGAGTAAATTAGGTGATCAAAACGGAAAAAGAACAATGCCATACCTGAACAAGAAAAACATCTAGAGCAAGAACAGGGCTCTGGCCGGCCGATATGCCCTGGTAGTAAGGCACCGCGGAGGTAGTGAGAGCTTTCGCTACCAAAGCACCAACTGTTGCCTGCATGCCAAGAACTGCAGCACCCATTCCGAGAACATTGAGTACGATGCTGTTCCTCAGATTTTTAACCACATCGGCACGTGGAGGAGCCTGTAGAAGGAGCCACTCGATTTAGCTTTGGCTAAAAATGCATTTGTAAACAGAATAAGGTACTGCAGTTATGTTAGTTTCAAGTAGAGGGCTGCCATGTCATGCATTGTTATACCATGATAGTATGGTACCACCAATCAGTTGGGTGGGTGTATGATACATTGAGTTGATTGTGGACAGGTAAGCATGGTGATGCCAAATATTATACGGAAAGGAAGTAGTGAGTGCATAGGAGTAGTAGTTTTTGAACAAAGGAAATGATAGCATGGTGAAACATTTCTTAGGCAACGATACTACCTTTGCAGGCTCCGTCGATGTTCTCCCAAGCCTTTCAGAAAGACGGATGTAGCCAAATGACCGGAATACCGAGAAAAAGGCCGCAACGATGCCAACTGCAGTTAGATAGAAGGTTAAGGGGGATGTTGCGTTCCCCGTAGCGACTGCAGAGAATGATAAAATCCCAGCCGAAACAGTCGTGCACACCAACTGAGACCAGAATCCCAGGGTACCCAGGCTCTTAAAATACCGCGCTGTTTTCTCTAATCTTTTGCTAACCTGCAAACCATTAAGAATCAATCAACACGGAGAAAAGGTAAAATACATGAGCAGAATAAATAGCATGTACAGAAGGAAGTGTGGCTGTGGACCATGAAAACCATATTAGAGTTTGGAAAGAGTGGCTGTGGAACACGACCATGAAAACCATATTCAGCGTTGACCTTTAGAAGCAGACTATACTAATAAGAGTATAATATCGGATGGTACTAGAAGGAACTTCAAGAATGGTGGATAAATGATATCAAAATTTGACATACCATGTTAGTTAAAGTCACCTACTCGCCTCATTAGTAAAGAAGATTTTAATAGAACAATGAAATGTGTGTGAACCGAAGTGGAAAAAGAAGCGTGGTTCTTCTTACGTCCCAATATAATGTTCAGTGTTCAGTCCAATTGTTTCAAATCAGAGAGCAGATTGGTGGATAAAGCATGTGAAGAGACCCATACGGTTCAGAAGAAGCATTTCCCAGTTTCCTTAACTCCATAGGCTTCCCGTCAGGGTGGATTTGCCAGTTCACAAGAAGCATTTCCCAGTTTCTTCTGAATATCAATGAACAGAAACTCTGAAATGTCAGCATATACTGCTTCCCGAGAGCGCTAATGGAGGGCCGACACGGTTCTAATAGGTCCTGATCATCCTCGAAGCAATCGGGCAAACGAAGCAGTTCAGGCTCCAAGGATCGAAAACTTTCCAAGAGCCCACACTGTTCTTGTGGCTGAGGGGCAACAGGAATCCTACTACTAGCCACACTATCGCAGTATCACTAGGTGGGCCGAGGGAGGGAGGGAGCGTCACCTGGGCGAGCTTGGCGCGCTCGACCTCCTCCTCGGCCGACGGAGGCGCGGGTTCTGGCTCGGTAGGACCGGGCGCCGCGGCGGCGGCGGCGAGGCGCGACGGAGAGCATCCTCGGAGGGCAGATGAGGCGCCGCAGAAGGGGGCCGGGACGCGCGGCGCCTGCGCGAGGGTAGCGGATACAAGCCGCCGCCTCGGCGTCGCGAGGAGCGGCGGCGGCGCCGCCGGGGCGAGCAGGAGCGCCTGCATTTTTGTCGTGGGGTTTTTGGGTGGACGGTTCTCACACCGCTTCTCTGCTTGGGGACAGAGGAAGCTCTGCTGTCCGCTCCAACAAGGCAAACATGAGCACATGACATGAGCAGCACTCATGAGTTTCAGAGTTTTCAGTTCAGTTCAGTGTGTGAAATGTACATATAGTGTAGTACAGTACGAAATTTAAAAGTCGCCCCTGATTCAAGAGGTCCTCTTCACGCGTCAACGCGATTTTGAATTCTTTGAGTGGTTGTTTCTAGAGGAACCGGTGCTTTGTCATGCGTTTACGGTGGTCTTCTTAGCTGGATGCAGCTGTTCGTATAAATAAATGAGGTATAGATCTTGGCAGAAACAAACTGTGCATTTTTATTTTTGGGATATCCGGATCTATTTCATGAGTTCATAACAAGTACAAACATGATAACCCTATTTCTCAACATAGTTTTAATTCCAGTTAGAATCGGTAATTGACGTGTTTTATGACGGTTTACTAGTTGTACATCCTTTTTGAACAGTTGAAATAAGTAAATAAAAGTTTGTAAAAAAAAAGTAGTATAAAACTATATTTAATTCTAGTCACAAGTGACATGAGTAGAGATTTGGTGCAATGGGTACTAGTGATCCCCCTTTTTTTTATTAAATGAAAATTATGTTGTTGAGTTTCACAAAAAAAATTATCTAGATATATCCCACAAACATGTAAAATATTAATTTCAAATACTTAGTATTATGAGTTACATGAAAAATAATAAAAGTGTGGATTTGAGTATGGATATTTTCAAGTCTCTAAATTTTATCTGACTTCATAATTTTTGTAAACAATTTCAGGTTACGATTCTGCATGTCTGTAGGATACAATATTGACTATGATGTGATTTCTTGATTTTTTTTGAAAAATGAAGAGAGCAACGTAGCTTAGGAGCCAAAAACCCTTTCCAAAAGTGACAGCCTTGATAAAACTTTTTGAAGTTCACGAGTGAATAGTGGCGAGGAAGGCTTGGGGTGCAAAACATAAAGTATGAATGTTTATGGTAGGGCCAAATAACCAAAAAAAAATTATTCGCAAAAAAAAACCGAATTTTCATTATGTGCTCACCTAAAACTGAGAGGCTAGTTAATCTTACTCTCTCTATTTTAAATAGATGTCAAAAACTTGTCTAAATTTAGATGTATCCTTGTACTAAATATTATCTAGATTTTTTCAAATTTTGATAAATCTGAAATATCTCTTTCGAGACTGAGGGAGTAGAAAAAAAATATGACACGGCTCATTTGTGAATTGGTCGTCCAAATAAATTGTGTAGTAATTTATTTCTGAAAAATAAATTGTGGGAGTAACAAAATTCAGACACCCACACAAAGGCGAGAAGGGAAAGGAAAAGAAAAAACAACCGCGGCAGGCCACCACACGCTCTCGCGCGCCACCGCTGCCGCGCTCTCCGCCTCCCGAATCCCCCACCGCCGCCAAGTCCAGGTCTGATCATGCAGGCGGCGGCGACCGCGCCGGCGCTGGCGCTGGCGCAGACCATCTTCCTCTCCCACCCGCTCACCGCCGCCAGCTCCTCCGCCCGGCCACGCCGCGCCGCGCGGGCCGCCGTCCGGTGCGAGCTCGCCGCCGCCGCGGCGGCGCCTGCCGCTCCCGGTGCCCTGGCCGCCCCCCGCTGGGCCCAGAAGACGGTCGTCATTCCGCCGCAGCGCCGCGGGTGCCACATCATCACCCACAAGGTGTTTCCCCCACTCCCCCTCTCGTTCGTGCAGCTTTGGTACTCCCATGCCTGCCGTGCGGTGTCTCCGGTACGGCACACTGAACTGGTGGTGGTTATCTACAGATCATGCACGCGATAAGGAGCGACCTCTCCGAGTTCAAGTGCGGCCTGGCGCATCTCTTCTGTACGTACATGATGTAGTTTACTGCTTAATTTTGTACTAGCAGAAGCATGTCAAGTCGATTTGATAGATGAGTAGCTGCTAGCATCAATTTATTGAGTTAACTACATGGTTTGCTTTAGTGACAATAGATATTTTAGTACTAGGTCGAGGTTTAGCAGCTAGATATTGAATGTTTCAGGTGGTTTATGAACTTTATGAACTGTAATATGTAAAAAATATCGAGTACACATGACATATGTAGTTCATAAGACTGATCAAAGGAGAGCAGGACTTAAAATTTGTAGATGGCGGAATGTATCAATGGGACTTGATAGTGTCGTTGGCTCTGTTTTGCATGTAGTGTGGACTATCTGATGTTGGTACGTTATCAAAATGCAGTTTCCATTGTTCTTACAAATAGTGAACTGGTTATGCTCTGCAGTGCATCACACAAGCGCTTCACTGACTCTGAATGAGAACTATGACCCTGACGTCCAGACTGACACGGAAACGTTCCTTAATCGAGTTGTCCCAGAGGTGAACAATGTGACGATTATTGTTTGTTTCTGTTCACACGATTAAAATTATATCCTAATCTATGTTTTAATTATCACCAGGGTCCATCTGCTCCATGGAGGCACACCATAGAAGGTTAGGATTTAAACCCTGATATCTGCTGGTCTTTGGTGCTCCTTTTTATCATGCTCTTATCTGGATTGCAGTGTTAGGTGTTCTGCTATTCCATTAGTTCTCTATATGGACTGCAATCTAGTTTTTACCTTCTATTTTGTATTTAAAAATATTTCATACAGACATGGGAAATTAATTACATGACTGCTCAAGCTGTTCTTGACTTCGTGTAGTTTCTTTAGATGAAAAGACCATGTGCCCTTTTGCCGATTGATGTGCCAATGTTGAGACTTTGTAGATGAACACTGAATATCTTAAGAAGACATTTTCTCAAAGCAAATTAGTTTACCAAAAGATGTTCTATGCCATGTTATTTCAGGCTTGTTGAAACTGTTTTCTCAGCAGAAAAGTTTGTCATCCTTAAGACCTTAACCTTAAATATATGTGAAGGCTCATTTAGTTTAAGGACACATTAATACTTATACTCTTGACTATTACTAATCTTACCTCATTAAAATAAATAGCAGTGTTGTTTGTCCTAACCTAGTATATTGTATGTTGCTGTTGAATCAACTTGACAGTAGTAAATGGTTTGAGCTTTTGTTCCAGAATTCAATTTATGTGATATGGTTTGTTTTTGTCTATCATTTTGTTGCTGTTAGACTGGCAAAAACCAGAATGTACATGATCAGATCACTCAATAATACCTAGATTCTGCTCGCAGGACCTGATGACATGCCAGCACATATTAAATCGTCAATGTTTGGATGTGCCTTGACGTATGTCCCCTTCCCTCCCCCTCTTCCAAATAACTCGAAGAGTCTCCGAAATATCAGTGACATTTTTTTCTCTTGCTTCAGGATTCCTATCACCGACGGGCGTCTCAACATGGGAACTTGGCAGGTACAGGAAAATATTTTATCCTAGTACTACTTCATGGTTGCTACTAATACTAGGTGTTTTTGTCTTAGTTGCATCTATTCTCTGTATTTAAGGTTCTGTTTTCTTAGGCTCTGTTCAAATCCACCAAAAGTTCTGGCTTCTGGATAAAGTATGTACCATAATAGAATTGTAGAAACTGGTGTATTTTGTGCTGTATCAGACTTTAGTTTTAAGTTGACTTCTAAGTCTATGCAGCATGTTTTATCTGGGAGTGTCTACCGACCATGAGATGCTGTCGCTATAACCAGCAACTCAGTTTTACTCGGATACTTGGATCATAAATTTTATCGCCAAATCGAACACCTGAATCCAAGTTGACTCCAGCACCTGTGTCCATGTTTGGCTGTCATTTGCTTCTCATCCTTCTTTTCTTTTTTTCCCTGAATTGGATAAGTTGAACATGGGTCATGGTTCGGACTCCCGCATGTCTGTGCTTGCATCTGAGCAATACTGGCTAAAAACTCGGCGGGTCAACTCTGGCACTATAGCTGTTACCTAATCTTGGTCATTCTGTTTTCTGATCCCAGGGTATATGGCTCTGCGAACATCGTGATGACCCTACTCCTCGCACGGTCGTGATTACGCTCAGCGGGATCTAGATGGCCAAGGCTCTGCAAAATTTCCGTGGTGATCTTTAAGCGCATTGAAACTGAACAATACAGAGAATAGATGTCTCTGTTTCAGTTTCAAAAATAAACCGGAGCTTTTGCTCTAGCTGTGATATGAATTTCCAGTGTGGATCTTATTCGTAATGTTGTAGCCTGCAAAAAGAAATGTATTTGTAATCTTGTATGTGTAATTCTGTACAAAGTGGAATAAGTTTATCCTTTAGTAGCATCTTCTCGCGCCCAATGGGATCTAAATGCCCAATGATATGAGCTGCAAATGGATTGTGGTGATTTAGATGTGCGTTGAAATGCTGAAACTGTTGCTCCAACTGTGATATGAGCTTTATGTATCTCATTTTTAATCAGTTGTGTGTGTAGTTATGTACAAGGGTGAAGATGAATAGAGTTTATCCTTTGCTGGATCGTACATTCTCACGTCTGTTCTGTTTGGTTATCCCAGGCATTTTAGCTGTGGATCATGGGGATTGTTTCAGCATCATTGTACTTACAAAGTAGAATGCCATGACATAAACTCTGTTCTTCTAGTCTTTATGCACTATATTTCTTGTCACGTTTGACCACCTGCCGGTGTAGCCTAGAGAGTTTATGTTCTTTGTTGCCCAGGGCCCTGTGCAGCTGAGGTGATTACTGATTAGTAAGCTCATGAGAACAGACAGATGCTTGCTGAGCTGCTGTGAATCCCTGCATCAAGGACACATGTAAGTTTTCTCGGTCTGGTATCATAGATTTAATTATTTTCCAGTCACTTAGTTTCTCCAGATTTCTTCATCTCGAGGGCCTAAACTCACACATTGTGTGACAAGAAGTGTTAAGATTGATGGCACATGGGCACAGCAGGGACCCCTAAAACACAAAGATTGCACTGCTTTTTGTAGAGTCATTCATGATTAACATTGATGGTACATCAGAGATTTGCAACTGATCTGGAATTTGCTTTGACACTGAAACATGTCTGTCTAGCTCCAGTCATTCACGATTAACATTGATGGCACAAAGCGCGTTTGACCACCTGCCGTGGTACCCTGGAGGGTTTATGTTCTTTGCTGTCAGAACGTCGTATGGTGTGTGTGTGTGCCTGGACCAACCATTCTAGCTCACGAGAACAGGCAGATGCCTGCCCAGCTCCAGCCACCTTGATCTTTGACAAAGAAGACAGTAACTGCATCAAGGATGCATGTAAGTTTTCCCAGTTTGGCAGCATAGCTTTGCTTCTTTTATGGCCACTTTCTTCACCTTGAGGGCCTAAACTTACACTTTGTGTCATTGTGTGAGATGTGCTATGCTGATAACTTCGAGCCCACATCAGGGACCCCTGAAACACTACTGGATCGTGTGGATGGAGTCATTCATGAATCATGATTAACATTCATGGTACAGCAGAGATTTGCAATGCTTCGACACAAGCCTGCCTGTCCAGCTCCAGCCATCTTGATCTGTTCTTAGTCACTTGCTGTCCATGTTTCAGTGGCACTTGCTGTGTCATCCATGTTTTCTTTTTTGCTGTGTCATCCTAAACTTACACGATGTGTGAGAAAAATTGTTAATCTGATAGTAGTAAAATTTATGGCACAATAGGGTCCCTGAAACATAAACACTACTGCACTGGTTCATGTTCATGGTCAGCATTGATGGTATAGCAGTTTCCAATCTGGAATTTGTTTGACCCAGAAAACTGTCTGTCAGCTCCAGCCATCTTGATCTGTTCTAGTTACACGATCACTGTTGGTTGGACCTAGCTGTACAACTGTAACTACAAGTAGAATTTGTTCCCTTGGATCAGTACTCTGTACTCATCTTGCTCTAATCCTCTTTGCCACTTGGCGTCTGAATCGAGGTGAAATGCAGAAAAAAGAGCCGGCTACCCGTAAGACACGGCAGCCTGTTTATATGCTCCACCCAACACAAAGTTCTGCATCGCCCAACACAAAGTTTCTTCCGTTTTAAACAGAAAAGGGCACAAAGTTTTTTTTTATTTTGAGGTGGCACAACGTTTTCTTGGTTTGTGTCTTCCACTGTGGTGCATTCTATTTCAAGAGCCATGGCACCACAGATTCATAGAATATACTCCCTCTGTTTCAAATTACTCCGCGCGCACTCTTATCTAGGTGAGCTAGTTTTTCCTCATTTTTTATCCAAAAAAATCCTAAATTTTTTAAACTAGATAGTATGAAATGTGTACTAGCTATTTCAAAAATCTTGGGAATTTTTTGAACGAAAAATAAGAGAATACGAGCCACCTAGATAAGCGTGCGTGCGGAGTAATTTGATACAGAGGGAGTAGAACAATGGCATTACAGTCAGAAAAGAGCAGGTTTGAAAGGAGGTGTTAATCACAGGGCCATCAAAATTAGTGACACAAATCTACACACACTAGCACAGTAATCTCGCCATTAATCAGTAAAGAAAATTGTACTACGCTACAATGGGGTTGCCGATTGTCAACTTATTGCCAAGCCATCAGTATGGGATCTCGAGGGCAGTGGAGGCCGAGGGCGCGGCTGCGGGTATCCTGTCAAGGAGCGCGGCGGCGTCCCGCATGGTGGGCCGCTTGCCGGGCGCCATGGCGCAGCAGGCGAAGGCGAGCCGGAAGCAGCCGAGCAGGGCGTCCTCGTTGTCACCGGCCTCGCCGCGCAGCGTGGGGTCGGCCATCCGCAGCACGCGGCACCGCTGATCGAGTTCAGTAGTGGCGGCGCCGGCGTGCCACTGGCAGAGCTCCACCTCGGAGTAGACCCGCCCAGAGAGCAGCTCCAGGAGCACCATGCCGAAGGAGTAGACGTCCCACTTGGCGTTGGGCCGCAGGCTCTTGAGGCACTCGGGCGCCTGGTACGGCTGCAACGGGGCCGCCGACGACGTGGAGGCGCACGACGGGCTGGCGCCGCCGGGCATCTGGGACAGATCGGGTAGGCTGCTCGTGGAGTGCATGGAACGCTTGCTCCCGAACAGGCGCGCCGACGCGCCCGTGTTCCGGTGGAGGGCGGCGCCCGACAGGAGCCGGTCCAGGCCCAGGTCGCCGACCAGCGCCTCCATGTCGGCGCCGAGCAGGATGTTGGACGGCTTCACGTTGCCGTGCACGCCCTTCTTCTCGTGGATGAACGCCAGCCCCCGCGCCACGCCCCGCGCGATCCGCAGCCGCGCCTCCAGGTTCAGGTGCATCGGCGATGACAACGTGCCCATCCTTCCTGCATAGCCACCACCATTGATCAAACACATGAACATATATGGACTTGTATGTTTCAGAGAGGAATCAAAGAACTATTGCTGAAGGAAATTTCTAGTAGCTTCATTTGCATTTCCTTCAGGTTTTTGCTTCGTTTTGCAAGTGCAGAGTACCAGTAGTAAATCAAGTGTGAAAAAAGTTGCTGCAGATGATTTGTGCCATTAGTGCCGAATTATGAGGAATTATGACAGGAGAGCAGCGCCAAATTACTTCTATTTATTTGCAGCAGTACTGATTTGTGTGTGCATTCAAGGTACGGTACAGGTAGTACAGTACGACTAAAGGCCGGCATATTTGCCCAGGACCAATTTTTTTTAGCAAGTGGATCATGCTTCGACGACGTAGTCAATCGCTAGTACTACAAGCAATTGACCAAAACTACAAAATGATAACTCCAAATTTCATGCAAATTTGTTGTAAGTTGGCAGCAATGGGAGCTCCATCTGAAGAAAAAGAAACAGAGCGTGTAGCAATGGAGTTCAGGAGGGCTTACTGGTGAATGAGATGTTGGCGAGGCTGCCGTTGATGGCGTAGTCGTGGATGAGGAGCTTCTCGTCGGCGCCCCAGTAGAAGCCCCGGAGGCGGAGGACGTTGGGATGACGAAATCAGGCGACGGTGCGCACCTGTGCCTCGAAGTCCTTGAGCTTGTCGGCGCCGCCGCTCTCGCCGATGCGCCGGACGGCCAGCGCGGTGCCGTCGGCGAGCACGGCCTTGTAGACGATGCTCGACCCCGTGGCGCCGAGGATGTAGGACGACGCCTTGAGCAGCGTCTCCATCTCCAGCTCGCCGTCGCCGCCGTCCACTGTCACCAGCGTCGCCGGCGCGGGCGTCTGCTGCGGCGGCTCGTGCTTCTTGCTGTGGTGCTGTGGCGTGCTCCAACCGATGAAGCTGCCGACCCTCTTCTTCACCTCCTCGCCGCCGTCGTCGGACGCCGCGTCCGAAAACGAGGCCGAGCAGTCGGAGCTGTCCTCCGAACCGTCGCTCCTGCCACCGCCAATGCAGCACCCTACCGACGTGGAAGGCTTGTCTTCTTTGGCTCCGGCGACGGCGATAGCTGCCGTTTTCTTCTGCTGCTGCGGCGGCGCCGTCAGGTTCTCCTCCCGCCCCTTCCGCCGCTTCTTCCTGACGTGGTAGACGTAGAGGAACATCGCGAAGAGGAGCCCGACGCCGGCGAGGTCGCCCGCGACGATGGCGAGGATCGTGAGAGGACGGAGCTTTCCCTGCCCGCCGCGAGGTGCCTGCGCCTCGGGGGATCCCGGCGGGGCCCGCGCGGCGCTCTTGGGGATGGCCGCGAACGCCGGCGGTGAGTCGGTGGCGTTGGGCGGGTTGGAGAGCGAGGAGGGGATGGAGCACGCGTGCTTCAGCGGCGGGCCGCACAGCTCCGGGTTGCCCTCGTACGACGCCGCCGGCTGCACCGCGAAGGGCCCGGCCGGCGGGACCGCGCCCGTGAAGTTGTTGTTGGACAGATCCACCGTGGTGTTGGCCGGCACGACGTCGGAGAGCTCGGCCGGGAGCGCGCCGGTGAGCCTGTTGGAGGACACGTTGAGGAGCCTGAGCCGCGACCCGCCGAAGTCCGGCGGGAGTGGACCTCGGAAGTAGTTGCTGCTCAGGTCCACCACCTCGAGCTGCGCGCCGAGCCCGCCCGCCGGGAGCTCACCGGCGAGATAGTTGTTTGCGAGCCCGAGCACGGTGAGCCCCGGCGCCATGAGGAGAGTGCCGGGGAGCCACCCGGCGAGCGCGTTGTCGGAGAGGTTGAGCTCTTGGAGGCCATGCGAGGGTGCGCCGTCCGGGAGGGCCCCGGTGATGTCGTTGCCGGCGAGCGCGAGCACGCGGAGCTCGGTCGCGTTGAGGAGTAAGGCCGGCGGGAGGGTGCCGGTGACGTTGTTCCCGGATAGGTCGAGGTGGCGCAGGTGCTGGAGGCGCGCCAGGTCGGGCGGGAGGGTGGCCGAGAGCTGCGCGTTTGGCAGGACCAGGCCGATGACCCGCGACACCGTCACCGCCGACGCGTTGAGGCCCCTGATGGTGGTGGTGCCGTTCGCGCGGGCGGGCACGGTGGCGAGCGTGCTGGTGTTGCTGATGCTGACGCCGTCGGTGGTCGAGGTGACGTTGGCCGTGGCGCCGGCCTGCTGCTGCTGCGGCGCGGGGAAGCCGTTGCAGATGACGCCGTTCCAGGCGCAGGCGGTGGCGTCGGAGACGGACCAGCCGTCGAGCGCGCCGAGCGGGTCGGCGGTGACCGCGCGCTTGAAGAGCATGAGCAGCTCCCCGTCGTCGTCCAGCGCCAGCGCGACGCGGCTAAGCAGCAATAGGGCCAACACGAATTTCGCCATTCCCGCACCGACGACACCGCGCCTCCTCTCCTCCATTGCCGCGGCTGACACCGACGGCGCGCGAGCTAACCAACTAATTAGTCGTCCCACAGGGCCGACGGCGGGACGGCATGGGAGTAGGGGAGAGCTCGTTGGAAGTCGCCGGGTTGACCTGGCCTGGACTGGGGTATGGCGGCTCTGCTTTCCTGGCGAGCGAGCGAGCGTAGTCTGGAAGGAAAGGTGCGGGAGTGGGAGGAGGGAGGTCGCAGCAGAGGCAGTGGGAGGTTGGCAATGGCATGTGAGTGAGGCTGGGGGAGTCGGAATAAAGAAGGGGGATGGGATGCGATGCCGAGGTGGGTGGGGGATTTTTGCTGTTGCTGCTGTCTGTGCTACTGCTGGAAATTAACGCAGGTTTTTGCCGCCATGGACCTCACCTCCACCTGGCCAGCTCGCCGGGGGAATGGAAGGGGAAGGAGGAGCCGCGATAAAAATTCGAGTTTTGGGGGTCCGCCGTCCGCCGCGGTGGGCAGCAGAGCACAGCAGTGCAGACGTCGTTCTCGGGGTAGTATCTCTGTACGTACGTACGTACGTACGTACCGAGCCCTACGTACGCCCACACCAGTGTGGATGCGGTGGCCGAGTAAAGAAAAGAAAAGCGTGACGTTGGGTCGCAACCACATCGAAATGTCGCCACAATTTTCTAGTACGTAGCAAATATTCGATACTACTCCCTCCGTTCCAAAATATAAGACGTTCTAGGTTTGTGAAAAAAATGAATCTATTTTTAGTGTGTAGATTCATTCCAAAGTTAAATGAACTATATACTAAAATAAGTCTAGATTCGTTTTTTTCACAAACCTAAAACGTCTTATATTTTGGAACGGAGGGAGTACTTTGTTTTTTTAAGAAAATAGTTTAACAGGCGCGCACGCAGTTAAGAAAAAAATATTGATTGAATTTGATCAAAGAAATATGATTTTTTTGTCATAAAAGCTATATAATTGGAGACTTCACTTGAATATATATAAAATGAAGAAGTAAGCATGGCTCATTTGGTTAGCTGAGTGAACGCCTAGGTTCAAATCCTCATGATGTAAAGTTGGGTTCTTATTATTTCAAAAATCAAACTCGATGTGGGGTTTACTTCACCGCTTTACTTTCAAATAAAACTATAAATAAATACATTATATATATATGTTTTATGACATATAATTTATATTTTTTTTGGACAAAATTGGTTTTCAAGGTTTTCTTTAAACTTGCCTGCGAGTTATTCTGAAACGGAGGGAGTAGTGCAAATTGACTATGGAGGAAGTAGAAAATATCAATATTTTCTTTTGATAAAACACATGTCTAGAATGAAATATGAGATAAGAGGACGTGGCCGCTTATGTGGTAATTAAATGGGGACGTGACTATGCACCGGCGCTCAACTATCAGGAATATTTCAGGAAGCATGAGATAAAAACAAGTCTTCCATTTGGTAGCTAGATACTGCACCGTGTCCTTTATGTGATTTTAGTTTTTGCATCTGTCTTACTATAGGTACATGAAATGTTATGGCGCCCACGCCCAGGAGCAATGCCTGAAGACGCCATGGCGATGAAAACGAAAGGAAATTGCGGGACCCTCAATGGCCGGTAGGCTCGGCCCACACATTTTGGGAGTCCTAGGGTGACAAGACAAACAGGCCCCTTCTTCATTGTGGCGAAGCTTCCTAGCGCCGAGGAGGGCCATTGCCCCCCCCCCTCCTACTCCAGGAAATTTCTTATATCTATGCTAAAATTTTAAAGATCACTCTAAGTTTACGAATAGTTATTGTTCTGCCCTCAACAATGTCCCACAAGCTCTACCACTTGTTGATGTACAAAAGACTTCAAAATTATTAGTATTCGCTAAAGAAAAATTATTTTAATAAATTAGCAAATTAAATAATTCGTACATTTTTTACATCCATGGTCCTTGGAATGTCGGTGAAGGCATTCAAAACTAATTATTTGATTTTTTCAACGTTCCTCTTTGACATCGACGCCCTTCTCGATGATCGCCTCGACCATGTTCATCCTCTTTCATTGACCGAAAATAACGAAAATACAAGACTTATAAAGTGGAGCATACAGTACAGTACTACCCCGGAAACCGTAAAGTACAGTACCTCTCTAAGCTTCAACAACGTCAGTAACCTTGGCGATTGGTAAAAATGAGCATCGATCGATCGGATTCCTCAGGAATAAATTAATGGACCGATTGTCCAACACAATCAATGGTAAGTCTCGTCGAGTCGGCAACAAGCGCAGAGCCCCCCATGCATGCATGTCGATCGGGAGAAGTGGGACGCGTCGTCAAATTACTGTGAACACACAGAGCAAAGCTAGTACAAGTAGGGTAGTCCTACTCCTACATACGGCCAGCGAAAGTGGAATGGGCCGGGCTAGATACAGATGGTTGCTGGCCAGAGAACGTATCTTGATGCATCATGAGTCCACTAGCTCCAGAGCCAGCTTCGCCGCCATGATCATGAAGTGAAGTACTTACGTGGTGTGTACGCTCGCTGGGTGTGCAGCATGCAGCTAGGTAGTGTGTGTGTTGTTGTTGTTTTCGGCTAGATAGCTAGCTAGCTAGGATGTGCAATGCATGGTCGATTCCTTACATTATTATTCACGGATCGATCATCGGCGCCTCTCTTGCATAAAAACAAGTCTTTAGGGAAAAGCTACGTAGGATGTATGCATGCTTATGTTTGTTCCGGTCCGGCCAGCTGTGTAGTTTGTTGCTTGCTCGACGTCATATGGAGTGGACCGACAGGGTAGGCTAGCTAGGTCGTCCATGGTTGATCTACATAATACAGGGCATGCTTGTAAGGTTATCTCGGTTTTGGTCGAACCGCCCGATGTAGGAGAGTGCCTAGATCCTCATACGCTTAAGAATTTCTTACGTCTAAGTCGTTAACATAATTTTACTATTTATGCTAATTTTCAGTTGCAACCTAGTTGCAACTTATATAATTTGTACTAATTCTGATTGCAACTCATAAAAATTCCAGCTAGAGTCTAGTTGCAACTCACGTGAAAGTCTCATATTGCATGTATCGCGAGGTAAATCTAATGGCGAGAGAGATGATCGAGACCTAAGAAGTTCTTAGACGTCTGAGAAGTAGCAAATCAGTTTTGTTTTCTCTTTTCTTTTTTTAGACATTGTACCGTCTGACCCAACAGTGGTTTCAATCGGTTGGTTGCTATATTAATATAGCCAATGGTTTCAATCGGTTGGTTGCTATATTAAACCCGTTCTGAAAATGAAATTACTGTGCAAAGCTAGTAGTACCCCGTGTACTAGAACTAGTAGGGTACATACTCTTACAAGCAAGAATGTGAAATGAGCAGTGATCCACACAACTTTTCCATTGTTGGCAAGAGAAGGGATCCACACAACTTTTCCATCGTTGTCCCTATTCCCATAAGCAGTGAAGTGAAGTGAACGCACGTCCCGTTGTACAGATGCACTGTGTAATCATGAAGCGATGGCCCAGGGTGTCTGTGTACGCTCGCTAGCTGGACGACGTGTGTGTGCGTGTTGATCGATCGATCGAGCCAGTAGGGTTACTAGTAGCACATTAGCAGCTAGTGTATGGTATTTTCAGCTTAGAGCTCAGCTCGATCTAGGAATCTGGCTAGGACATGACGTATAATGTCTACCAAAAATGACTTGGGAGAAAGCACGCTAGTAGGATGCATGCATGCCTCATGCATGGTCGATTAAGTTTGTTCCGGACAACCGATGTTTGTTGCTTATTCAACGTCGTGGAGTGGAGTGGACCGGACCGACAGCGTACGTTAGGTCGTCCATGCATATGGACAACTATAACCATGCAAGCATGATCGATTGATCGATCATCCACAAAGTACCGCTACATATACTTCCTCCGTTTTGAAATATAAGATATTTTAGGTTTGTAAATGTATCTAGACTTTTTTTAGTGTGTAGATCCATTCTAAAGTTGAATGAATCTATATACTAAAACAAGTCTAGATTTATTTTTTTTAATCTAAAATATCTTATATTTTAAAACGCAGAGAGTAGTTCATAATCATGTACTGTACTAGTCAGCATCTTGGAATGAAGAACTAATCATGATCTTACTATATATGTGTACTAACTGTCCATGAGCAAGGAACAGGGAACTCTAATATATCCAAGTACAATTTGTGTTACAAGTGCCTTTTTTTTACAGCAAGCTGTATTTATTGAAAAATATAGTTGGAAATGATCCAGACAAACATGAGATTACAAATATAAATCGTAGTGGTAGCGGCAGAGTGTTAGCGTTCACTTGTCCAGCCCAGTACCCGGCCTACGTTCTGGACGTTCATGCGTTCATAGCCCAACAATAAGAAGAGAGCCCACTCCATCCCAAAAGCCCGGACTGAAAGGAAAAAGGAATCTCCCCCTTATAAGCTGGGTGTGGCATCCTTCTGTAGGCGAGGTGGGACTAAACCAAGCCGCCTTCACCGGTCAACAAAGGGGTCCTCACATCCCATCCCCCTAAGAAGCCCCTCAGGAAGGCATGACGATCGCTAGCTCTGATACCAGATGTTAGCGTTTACTTGGCCAGCCCAGTATTCGGCCTATGTTATGGACGTTCATGCGCTCATAGCCCACAATAAAAAGAGAGCCCACTCCATCCCAAAAGCCCGGACTGAAAGGAGGAAGAAATCTCCCCCTTATAAGCTGGGTGTGGCCTCCTCCCGTAGGCAAGGTGGGACTAAACCAAGCAGCCTCCACCGGTCAACAGTAGGGTCCTCACATCCCATCCCCTGAGAAGCCCCTCAGGAAGGCATGGCGATCGCTAGCTCTGATACCAGATGTTAGAGTCCACTTAGCCAGCCCAGTACTCGACCTACGTTCTGGACGTTCATGTAGGGGTTCGTAGCATGGAAAACAAAAAAATTCTATCGCATGCAAACAAACAAGCCAAGATCTATCTACTAGATTGTAGCAACGAGTCGATTAGAGTACTCACCCTCGAAGATTCTAAAGCAATTAACGAGAGCAGATTTTCGTGGGTGATGTAGTCGTACACAATGTTAAGGAAATCGGTAATTGTTAGCTGCTCGGTTGGCTTGGGAATAGCGATTAATCGGAATTCGGACGATTAACTGATTTAATCGGTCGACTATTAATCGGTGCAGCCTACAAAAATTAGCACCTAAAACATGTATCAATCCTCAGCCTTAAGCTCCCAGATGAGATCCTCAAGACGCTCGAGCTCTTGTATTTGAGGTCTGGTCGGCAACTACGAGGAACTGGTCAACAACGACAAGGAACTAGTTGGTGATGACTGAAATCAAGCTCCTGGAGGCAGGGATCGAACTGGAGCTTCGCAAAACCTACTTCATTGGGGCAGGCTAGCGGATGGATGGGCGATATGTGTTGATAATTTTGCAACTTTTTTGACCAAGTGTAGTGGTTAATCAACATACCTAGTAATCGGAGTGTTAGACCTATTAATCGGGCTAAACGATTAACACAAAGGATTAGTGGTAATCGACACGGTCAGGTCCCTAGTAGCGATTAATCGGCCTATTAATCGCTGATTCGGCCTATTTTTAGAACAGTGCGTACACTTGCCGATCTCAAGATCGTGTGGACGATCCTTTCGGCGCTGCGTTCCGACAGCGCTTCCGCGGTCGGTCATGTTGGAATTATGCCCTAGAGGCAATAATAAAGATGTTATTATTATAATTCTTGTTCATGATAATGTTTATATTCCATGCTAGAATTGTATCAAGCGGAAACTTTAATACTTGTGTGGTTTGTGAACAACACCGTGTCCCTAGTATGCCTCTATGGACTAGCTCATTGATTAATGATGGTTAAGGTTTCCTAACCATAGACATGAGTTGTCGATTAATAATGAGATCATATCATTGGGAGAATGATATGATGGACAGACCCAAACTAAGCGAAGCAATTAGATCGTGTCATCGTGTTCATCTTTGCGGAGCTTTTCTTATGTCAAATATTGTATTCCTTAGACCATGAGATAATACAACTCCCTGGTATTTGAAGAAAGCTTTGAGGTCATCAAACGTCATCCTATGAGAGGGTGATCATAAAGGTGTCTCTCAGGTGATCGGAAAGTACCTGTTGGGTTGTATGTATCGAGATGGGATTTGTCCCTCCCAAGTCGGAGAGATATACTTCGGGCCCACTCGGTAATCGATATCAACACCGCTTGCAAGCATGTGGTTAAGGAGTTAGTCACAAAATGATATCGGATTACGGAACGAGTAAAGTACTTGCTGTGAACGAGATTGAACTAGGTATGACGGTACCGACGATCAAATCTCGGGCAAGTAAAATATCGCGAGACAAAGGGAATATAAATATGGGATTGATTGAATCCTAGCATCGTGGTTCATCCGATATGATCAACGATGAATGTGTGGGAGTCAATATGGGTTCCTAGACCCCGCTGTTGATTATTGATAGAAGATCATGTCTGCATGTTCTCGAACCCGAAGGGTCACACATTTAACGTGTCTCGACGCTAGGATAGATTGGATAATTGGTTTATGAGTTTTTGTTCGGAGTCTCGGATGGGATCCGGGACATCAAGAGAGGTTCCGGAATGGTCCGGATAATAAGATTCATATAAGGCAATGCAGCTTTTGGAGTTCGGAATTGTTTCGGGTTAATCGGTGTTGTACCGGAAGCTTCTATAGAACCTTCCGGAGGGGGACCAACGTGGCCCCACCTGCCGGGAGGAGGCATGGGCCTATGAGGGAGTGACCTGGCCGCATTGGGCCAGGGGCACAAGGCCCCATAGGGCCCAGCCGGCCAAACAAGGGGAAACCCTAATTGGAGCTTCTAGAAGGAGGGGGAAACTTGCCCCCCACTCTTCCCTCCTTGGCCGCCGGCCTAGGCTTGGGCGAGGGGCTAGGGTTGGCGCCCACCCCTCTATATAAAGAGGGCTGGGGGCGCACCACCCCCCTACACCTTCCCCTCAAGCCTAGCCGCCCTGCTGCCCTCCTCTCTCTCTCCCTCCCGACTGCGTGTAGGCGAAGCCCTGCTGCAGAAACTCTCCACCACTTGCACCGCGCCGTCGCGTTGTAGATCCAATCCATCTCTCCACCATACTTGCTGGACCGAGGAAGGAGGAGACGTCGAGGTGCCGCACGTGTGCATCTCTCGGAGGCATCGCCACTTGTGGTGTTAGATCGGAGCGGATCGCGAGGAGGAGAAGCGAGTACGACTACATCACCCACGCCCGATTTAACGCTCACTGTGCGAATCTTCAAGGGTATGAAGATCTCATCTAATCTCTCTTGTTGTTTGCATCTCCTAGATTAGATCTTGGCTTTCCCGTTCGCATCCGTAGAATTTTTTTGACTTACTATGCTGCGAAACCCATCAGGTCACACGTTTGGTACTTGATGAAGACCTTCCTCTCCCTTGTTCTAGCAGGCAGCGGAGGTTGTAGTTCTCCCCTCGCGATTCCGGCAGCACGACAGCGTGGTGTCGGAAGTAGAGGGAAGATCCCGCAGGGCTTCGCCTAAGCCGGTGCGAGTTATGGTGGATCTAGGGTTTCCCGGTGATCTAGGGTTTAGAAGACCGGGAGGAGGAGGATGTGTCGGCGGTGGCTAGGGCGACGGCGACAATTTGGCATGACGAGGGTGTGGGAGGGCTAGGGCTTGTGTGTTTGGGGCAGCCCTCCCCCTCTATTTATGAGAGGGGGCAGCCTTGGGAGGGGTGGGTTTGAATCCAAACCCAAACCCAAGTTGGATTGAGAGAAGGACTTTTTCCTTCTTCCACTAGAAAACAATTGTTCCAGTTTGACTTTTCAAACTTTCCATTTGACTTTCAATTTAGAGCTTTAATTCTCTCTTGCAAATGTCCACACCAAGTGACCTAAGATATGATCCAATCATTCCACTTACCCATGACACATTCATGGACCATTCCCCTTCCGGATCGGTGAACCTTCTAGACCCTTCTAGAACCTCTCCGATGAAAACATCGGAATCTTTCCCGAACTCCGGAATTGGACTTTTCTTATATGAATTTTATTATTGGACCATTCCGGATCTCCTCGTGATATCCCGGATCCCATCCGAGACTCCGAACAATATTCGGTATCCCTACTAACATTCCATATCTACTAAATAACATCGAATCCTTAAGTGTGTCTCCCTACGGTTCGTGAATTATGTGGACATGACCGAGACACTTCTCCGATCAATAACCAATATAGGAATCTGGAAATTCATATGGATCCCACATATTTCTACGATTACTTTGCGATCGAATGAGCCACTTACATACAATACCAATTTCCCTTTGTCTCACGATAGTTTACTCATCCGAGGTTTTGATCGTCGGTATCTCTGCATACCTAGTTCGATCTCGTTTCCGATAAGTACTCTTTTCTCGTTCCCGTGATATGTGATCCCTAGTGAGCCAGTCACATGCTTGCAAGCCAATTGGATGACATTCCACCTAGAGGACCCAGAGTATATCTATCTGTCATATGGATGGAAAAATCCCACTCTTGATCCATGTGCCTCAACACATACTTTCCGAACACTCAATGCCACCTTTATAGCCACCCAGTTACGGTGTGGTGTTTGATGTCCTCAAAGCATCCTTCCGGTGATGGTGATTAGCATGATCTCATGGTCGAAAGAATTAGGTTACTATGTATCCGAAAGTATTATAGCAAACGAACTATTGAAATGACTTGATCTTAATGTTATGCTTATCTATAGGAATATGTCCATCATACCATTATCCTAATGATATGATCTTATTGTTAACAACATTTCAATGTTCATGATCGGGAAACCACGATCATCTATTAACCAACAAGCTAGTATTACAAAAAGGCTTTACTAGGGACTCTAATTTCGTTTACAAATCACACAAGTATTAATGTTTCTAGTTAATACTATAATAGCATGAATGTAAACATTTATCATAAACATAAAGATATAATAATAACCACTTTTATTATTGTCTCTAGGGCATATCTCCAACAGTTCATGTGCTCACAGCCCAACAATAAGAAGAGGGCCCACTTCATCCCAAAAGCCCGGACTGAAAGGAGGAAGGAATCTCCCCCTTATAAGTTGGGTGTGGCCTCCTCCCGTAGGCGAGGTGGGACTAAACCAAGCAGACTCCACCGGTCAACAGAGGAGTCCTGACATCCCATCCCCCTGAGAAGCCCCTCAGGAAACTTGGCCAACCCAGTACTCGGCCTATGTTCTAGACGTTTATGCACTCACAGTCCAATAATAAGAAAAGAACTCACTTTATCCCAAAAGTCCGGACTGAAAAGAGCAAGGAATCTCACCCTTATAAGCTGGGTGTGGCCTCTTCCCGTAGGCAAGGTGGCGAGATGAGACTTAACCAAACATCCTCACACATAGCTATATATGAACTAATCCAAACATGATGAGAGATGAGACCGTTGTCACGTTGAGCTAGATCCATCCACGTATTTAATCGGTTGGCCCTCGTTTCGATCGATCATGGCCGGTGGTGCTGACCTTGCTAGCTTGTACATATATCATGGCTCGTTGAGTTTGGCTGTTGCATGTGATCTACGTACGATTGGCTGGGCCCACATATATACTGCCGGATCTCATGCCATCATCCATGATGCGACGGTGACGGTGGGTGATGAGAAAGTATAACATAGAAAAAATAGCTGATTTCCGAGTATTGTCCTTTTGTGAGTGCGGTTCAACGGAACATCTTGGTGGTTTATCTGGCATCTGGTCTGGCTAGGGGATGTTTGCTCCTGCTGCTCAATTGTTAATATAATAAATTGAAGTGTCAGTCTTATCAGTAACCTTGGGCAGTTTGGGGGTAAATCTATTCACTGTTCTGATTGATCTAACGAAAAGGCCATCTCTTCTGTATAATAGCATTGGGGGCAGAGAAGAAATATAGCATGTGTTTTCACTATGTGACTTCTCAATATTCTTGGTTTTGTATTATTTATTTTCTCATATCGGCGAAGAATTGAAGATCCATTGGTTTCTACAGATTTAGCAAATAAAATACCCCCTCCGTCCCAAATAGATGTCTCAGATTTTTCAAAATTTAAATGAACCTATATACTAAATAGTGTCTAGATTTATCCAAATTTTAACAAATCTAAGACATCTATTTTGGGACGGAGGGAGTATATAAATATAAATCATTTGCCAGGCAAAGTATACCATTGAATTCCTATTTGAAATAATTTTCAACGGTATGATTCTTATGATAAATAAATCATAGTAGTATTTGTTAGTCAAGTTGATGGTGAAAGTTAGCTCAAACCTCAAGTGGCCTCACGAGCCCGAACAAACAGGGTACTAAACATGATTAATTAACACACCGTCGTCGGGTGTATCTCTTCCCCACCTCTCGTTGCATATTGGGAGAAACCCTAGGATTCGTCCGGGCAACATCGGCGTCGTCGTCGCTTCCCTTCTTGGAGGTGCTGTTTACGTGCCGCTTTGGAGTGCTAGCGTGTGGTGGTACTTACCAGGAGGACGCAACAGTTGCCTGCTATCTCTGTTTTCATCAAACTGCCCATGTCGACTTTATTTTCTCTTCTTTGTTTTCTTTATTGTTTTTTAACGTTATGTTGTCTAGCCCAACAACAGTCTCAATCTGGTTGCTATATTAATATAGCTTGACGAAAGACTATTTTGAAAAACCCACCGTCATCTCGAAAGTTTTGAGTACTAAATTAAGCATCCCCTTCTATACACGGAAAAAAAGGGAAAGAAAAAAGAAACGCTCGGATCCATGCGCTGCAGAAATACATCCATGCGTAGGTACATACAGTACAATACAAATACATACCGGAAGAAGACAATTAATAGTAGATCAGGATTACCTAGGACGTCGACGGTTAAAGCTGACATAAGCTAAGATTAGAGATATAAACGGCATCCCGTTTAACGCCACTTATTTACTGTTGGTTATAGATTTGTGATTGTTGAAACCCTATGAGGATGATGACAACCTTTTTTAACAAAGTTTTCTTGGTGGTAGTGGTATTGTAAATAGCCCAAAAAGATAAGCCTATAACAAACTTATTTGACCATATGTGGCACCATCGGGCCCGCCGTTTGACATCCCTAGCTGAGATGTCCGTACACGGTACACACACAATTAAAAGTCTGATGTAAGCTGGCTGGCAAATCTTGGTTTACCTTAATTTGGGTCCGCGCTGGTCGGCCTGAACTCTGACGCGCTCACGCGCTCACTCACATGCTACCCATTGTCTTTGCTATGCTTAATACTATAGTACCGACATCCGAATTAAGCCAAGGGAATCGACAAATGCACCGCGCATTTAGTGATTTATTAGCGTGTGTTGCAAGTTGCAACCTACTAGTAACAACCTCGGGTAAACAAACCACAATGCAACACGTCAAGGATCCAAAATCCAGCAGATGAATTCTCGGAAAATAAAATCCAGCAGTTAAAACACGTATATGTACGTGCCGCCGGGTGCATGCATGCATGCATGTTTCACCGCCGTGAATGCACGCACGTACGGCTATTAATTAGGAGTACAAGCTTACATCGAAGCCCCCCCGAGGGTTAGGGGAATAAATGATAAGGCTACCGCTTTTACAAAAAAGACCTTGGGAGAAATAACAAAAACGCGATCCAGTTCCTGGTCTTCTCTACCACAGTTGCTGCGAGACCTCGAGGCTTGGGTGCCAATGCCATCGCCGGGAAACATGCCACTTGGGGCGACAACAGCCAAGGATCCTTTGCCGAGGTCGACGTAGATCCTCCGTATCGGCACTTTGGCCTGGAGGAAGAAGATGCTCGGGCAATCATCATACACCATCTCGGAGTGGCTCCATCTTCCATGGATAGCGGCGTCGCTCTGTAGCAGACGCTTCGGAACTCTGAGAACCGCAACACCGCCCGCATGCCAATACCCTACAGAGCTCCGGATTAATGAAGAACGACGCCCTTGCCTTCATCATGTTTGTCACCACAACCACAAGATCTTTTGGATGCATCCATCACCACCTCTGACTTCTACCATGGATGCCCAAAAGCATAGCAAGGCAGAGCACCCTGGAGATGCAGCTCGCACGCAGCCCGAGCACCCTAGACGATGGCATAGTGCTAGACAATACCCTAGCGACCAAACTAAACCCTAGACTACAACTACAAACTACATCGGCACCTCCCCTTCGCACTACAAGAACAAGAAAAGGTGACGACGGCCAAAGTGTACGCCGACGACAATTTGTCGGGGCCGTCGGCATAGGCCCCAGGCCGAACTAGCCCACCAAACAGGCCGTCGACACAAGAAAGTCGTTGGCGTAGGACACTCTAGGCCGAGGACAGCCGCCGGCATAGGTAGGTCGTCGGTGTAGGAACTTGGCTGTGACGGCTATGCGGCGGTGTCAGAGCTACGCCGACGGCAATGTCCTCAGCATAAGTTTCATAGCTACGCTGATGACACTGCCCTTGGTATAGCTATTTTCCCTTTTACCACATTAATCTTAGAACAATCATAACTAATAAATCAGTCTAATACAGAAAATACAAATAATATATAAACATTTGTAGAAAAATAAGATCTATCTATCTACACTCAAATATTACACATTTGTGTTGAATAAAAATTAAGTAAGACATAAAAACATTAATATACTTTCGTATAACAAATTTTAAAAGATTTTCAAAATAGAAAATGTGGTGAAAATGTTGTGCAGTCTTGGGAAAAAGCTGATAGGATGCATGTCTCATGCATGATCGATTAAGTTTGTTCCGGCCAACCGATTTTTGTATCCAGGGTCGTGGAGTGGACTGGACCGACAGCGTACGCGTTAGGTCGTCCATGCATGTATGGACAACTAACCATGCAAGCATGATCGATTGGTTGATCCACCAAGTGCTGCTGCCACATATAATTCATAATCATGTACTGTACTAGTCAGCATCCTGGATGAAGAACTAAGCAGGATCTTACTATATGTGTGTACTTAGTGTCCATGAGCAAGGAACAGGGAACTCCGATTCAAGTACAATTTGTGCTGCAAGTGCCTTTTCTTTTTTACAGCAAGCTGTATTTATTGAAAAATATACTTGGAAATGATCCAAACAACCAGGAGATTACACATATATAAATATTTTCGAAAAACAAAATATAAATCTTATTTGTAGTGGCAGGGCTAGGAGTAATTATTAGTCTAGAATGCTTATACAGCACTATATATGAACTAATCCAACATGAGAACGTTGTCACGTCGAGCTAGATCGATCCACATATTTAATCGGTTGGCCGTCGTCTCGATCGATCATGGCCGGTGGTGCTGACCTTGATGCCATGCATACATCACGGCTCGTTGCATGTGATCTGCGACGATGACGGCGTGGCACGCTGGGCCCACGTGTATATTGCCGGATCTCATGTCATCATCCATGATGCGACGATAACGGTGGGTGATGTCTGCACTGTCAAGCATCTGACAGTTAAATATTAGTTAACTGTTAACATAACAGATAGTTGATTCCCATGTTTGGTGTATTGTCCTTTTGTGAGTGCGGTCAACGGAACATCTTGGTGGTTTATCTGGCATCTGGTCTGGCACTCTGGCTTGGGGATATTTGCTCCTACTACTCATCAATTGTTAATTTAAATTGAAGTGTCAGTCTTATCAGTAACCTTGGGCAGTTTGGAGGCAAATATATTCCCTGTTCTGATTGATCTAAAGAAAGGCCATTTCTTTTCTATACAGTATTGGGGTAGAGAAGAGATAAAGGAGGTGTTTTCACTATGTGACTACTCATAATTCTTGGTTTTATTTATTTTTATTTTCATTAATATAACTCTCTCCGATCCATACAAGTTGTCGCTAGATTGGATGTATCTAAAATATGTCTAGATACATCCATTCCAGCGACAATTAATATGGATTGGAGAGAGTAACTTCTAAAGTGTCGATAGAAATTAGATACTCCGTGCCTTTGTCTATGCAACCCCCTCAAACTTTAAGCCCAACTTATGACGCAGACTTATAACAAATAAAATATAAATCATTTCTCACACGAAGCAAAACATTAAAATTTGAATTCATATCCGAAAGAATTGTCAACGGTACCCGAGATCATACTAGCATTTGTTAGTCAAGTTGATGGTTGAAAGTTAGCTCAAACCTGAAGTGGCCTTACAAGCCCGGACATGCAGGTTATTAAAACAAGATTTATCAACCCACCACCGCCATCTCGAAAGATTTGACGACTAAATCAAGCATCTCCTTCCCTATTATGAAAAATGGGAAATAAGAAAAAAAGGATGGCCAGATCGATGCGCCGCAGAGATACTGTGCGTAGGCACATTCAGTACAATACTACGGTAATAATACCCGATGGAAGATGACAAGCAGTAGATCTAAGCTTATGACGCGTGATTACGTAGGTCATACGTACATGAGCTGACATGTCCGTACGCGCACAATTAAAAGTCTGACATAACCTGGCTGGCAAATCTTGATTTACCTTTAGGCTGGTCGGCCTCAAGCAGTCTGACGCACTCACGCGCTCATACTATAGGTACCGATCGCATGCTATAGGTACCGATCGACATGCAGATTAAGCCAAAGGAACCGACAAAGGCAGCATGCATGCATTTAGCTAGCGATTCAAAAGCAACACGTACGTCGTGGATCCAAAAGCTAATTAAAGTCCAGCAGACAAGACACGTATGTACGTGCATGCATGCATGCATGTTTCACCGCCGGCTGTTAAATTGAGAACTTGAACTTGGTTTTTCTCCTAGTCGTCCATGGTGGAGTTCGGCTTGAAACCGGTCATGTGAAACTATTGCGGATGTAGCTGCGACTCTACCGCTGGATAGATTGGATGGATCGTCTACGTAGTTACCGAGGAGGAGGAGGAGCAAGCCAAACAAAAAGCTGCAGCATGGTCCGTGTGCATGTGCAACATCGACGGATCCTGAGAGGAGGTAATGTCAATGTCGTCGTAGAAACCATGCATAGGTCAAATGCAGCTAGGCTCTCGTGGCAGCTTCTGGAATTCTTTGTCGCCTTCATGGAGACCGGGCGGAACCCTAGTTCCAATCACCGCATGCAAACACACCTTATCCCCTCTCTCGCTGTTGCCGGTGGATGCCGCCGGACAAAGCCCTGTGGTACCGTTGCCACCGTGTTATAATCGGAGATGCACAATAACGAAGAACGATAAGTAAACACGACAGAGGCACACGGGATTTTAACGTGGAAAACCCCTCCAACACGAAGGGGGAAAAACCACAGGCGCCAGCCAAAAAACTCTTCACTATTTTCGGTGGGTGTTTACAGACGCCGTGGGTTATCAAATATGCGATAAACCCTAGCCGACGGCTTATAGGATGTATATATAGACGGACCTCGCTCCGCTCCGTCCGAAGTTAGCCTTTCTTCAGTGCACCAATACTTGAATTTGGATCACAATATAACACACCGGGCCATTCATTCTAGCCGGAGATCTGGGCGGCGACGGTGCGGCTCTGGAGTTTGGGCGAGCTTAACCGGCATCAGTGTGGTGAGCGTGAAGGCACACACTGCCCCTCTGCGACGTGGCGGTGGTGCAGCCTATGAAGCGCTTGTGGGCCAGCTCGGGGAGCGATGCTGCGGTGGCGCGGTATGGTACTGCGGCGATAGAGGAGATGCCTACGAGTGTCATAACCCCTCTTGGGGGCACCATTGTGGGTTCCTTCCACGTGAGGGATCTAGGTGAAAACACTAGACCATCGGTCTTGTCGACTGTGCCGTGTTGTGTCGTCACCGTCTTGGAGGTGTCGGCGTTGAGTTCCTTTCCCTGGGTCTCGATGTTGTCACCAGTGGAAAGTCTTGATTTTGCAATACTTTGTTGTTTATCTTTGATCTTCTCTATAAGAGGTTTTTCTCATTACCTTGTATCAGTTCGGAAATGTGTGTGAGTTTATTTATAAAGCGGGGCAAAAGCCTGTTACGACAAGAGATGATCCTATTTCTCCCTTCTCCCTCCACTCCAAACTGGAATTGAATTCCCACCGAATCTCACTGTGAAGATGATGATCTGTATTGAGAATTTTGTACGTAATTCATAGAATATAGATATAGAGTGTTACATTTGATAACAAGATCCAACGGATCCTTCGGTTCTAGCTTAAAGTAAAACATTCCCCACATTTTTTCTATGAGTTGAGCGTCGACGATGAATAACGGGTAAGAGTGGTTGTAGTTCGGGAGACGAATCAAACACCCGAGGCTCAGGCGTCTCGGACCAGTGGGCATAGCAATGTGGGTCAACCCTAGGGTGATGCGTTTGGCACCCTCCTCGAATCAGGCTCGCGCCCCGCTTTATAGATAAAGCACAATCCAAGTACATAGTCGGACATACAACCAACCCGGCCGAGGCCAAAGAGAAAAGAAAAAGGTCGCACAAACGCTGGGGCCACAGCATATCAGCGCCCAAGGAGAAAAAACAAAAAAGGTGGGTAGCCAAGGGAGGCGTCATCGTAGGCGTCGAGGCGTGGGAGCACGACGGCGCTTGAAGCGCCATGAGCCAGCGCGCCCGAGCGAAGACTTCGAACAGGCGGTCACGTGGCGCGCACCAAGGGACCATCACGGAGAAAGGCAAGCAAAGAAAAAACAGAGTCAGACACCCGAGTGGGGAAAATCTGTTCGATCAACATCTTGTTGCGCACATTCCACAGCGTCCAGGATAAGGCTGCGAAGAGGAGCCAGAAAAGGCGGCGTACTCCTCCGGTCCGGTTTGCCTGGGCCTGCAGGAACTCCCCCAGTTCCTGCGCCTGCCAAGCCGGACCCAGAGCCTCCCGAACTAAATTCCATAAGAACCGAGCCACCGAGCAAGGGAACATAATATGGGTGCACGACTCCGGTGTCCCACATAGGGGGCACCGGCCGTCACCGGGGCCGTTACGCTTGGAGACTTCCACCCCTGAGGGCAAGCGGTCCCGGAGAAGTTGCCAAACGAAGATACGGATGCTAAGGGGCAGGGGAGCTTCCCAAAGGGGGCCCGTCCATGGCCTTTCAGGGCCCTGGAAGAGGGCCTTATAGGCCGAGATCACCGAGAACTCACCAGAGGGGAGGAGCAGCCAGGAAGCCACATCCTTCACCTCGGAGAGAGCGGCGGGCAAGGCCCCCATCAGGCTCTAGAGCTCGTCAGTCTCCACCTCGTTGAAGGTACAGCGAAACAAGGGGTTCCAGTTACCATCCCGGAAATTCTCCGCGACAAGCGAAGATGGGGAGGCCGAGATGGCAAAGAGGGTGGGGAAACGGATCCCCAGCGGCACCGGGAGCAGCCACGGGTCAAGCCAAAAGCGGACCCCCTGGCCATCCCCATCCACGAAGGAGATGCCTCGGCCAATGTAATGCTTAATGTCCTGGATAGATCTCGCTGCGACCCTCCCTGGCCGCATAAGCCAAGAAGAGAGGCCGTGGAGGTATTTGGCCTTGATAAGTTGCAACCAAAGCCCCCCATCGTCCCTCAGGATGCGCCACACCCACTTCAGCATCAAGGCCACGTTGAAGCGCCGAGAGTCCAGGATACCTATGCCCCCAAAACATTTGGGGGCGCAAACGTCCGCCCACTTCACCATATGGTATCTTTGGTGACCGTCCCTAGCTGCCCAAAAGAATCTCGACAGCTCCTTAGCAAAGTCGGCATGGACTCCCTCGGGAAGCAGGTAAAGTCCCATCTGATACATGGGAAGACTCGAGAGACAAGAGTTGATCAGAACCGTTTTGCTCCCCTTCGACGTGAGTCGCTCTCGCCAAGGTTCCGCTCTAGAGCGCACTCGCGTGACCAGGGGGGCAAGGTCCTTGATCAACACCCTTGACTCTCGCATGGGGAACCCCAGGTAGGTAATGGGGAACTCCGCCAGGTTGCAGTTGAGGTTGTCGGCTATACGTTGTTTGGTCGACGCCATCGCCTGTGACCATGACCTCGCTCTTGTCAAAGTTGATCTTGAGCCCTGACATGGCCTCGAAACAGAGCAGCAAGAATTTCAAATTCCTGATGTCTAGGTCCGAGCCCTGCACCATAATCATAGTGTCATCCGCGTACTGCAGATGAGAAATACCCCCTCCCGGGATCAGATGCCCTACCACACAAAGAATGTGGCGCCGAGTTTGGCTCTATCCAAAATCTCTGCAAGGGCATCCACCGCGGAGTTAAAGAGGAGGGGGGGAGATCGGATCCCCTTGCCTCACCCCACAGGATGGGGTAAAGTAGGGTCCAATCTCCCCATTGATGTTGATCGCCGTCCTACCACTCGTCACAAACTGCATAATCCAGCAAATCATGCGATCATCGAACCCCCTCCTCTCCAGGACAAGTCGCAGGAAAGCCTAGTCCAACTGGTCATAGGCTTTCTGGAAGTCCAACTTGAGGAACACCCCTCTCTGATGGCGTGCCTTGACCTCATGAATAATCTCATGGAGGGCAAGGGCATCATCATGGATGAGGCGTCCCTTCAAGAACGCGAACTGGAGGGGGTGCGTAAGCCTCTCTAGAACCGGGGCCAGCCGGAGAGCACAGACCTTCGCAAAGAGACGCTGGATTACATTGATCACTGTGATGGGGCAGAATTGGCGGATATCTGTGGCCCCCACTACCTTGGGGATCAGAAAAATCACACCAAAGTTCAGACGCGCCATCACCAGGGTCCCTGTGTAGAACTCCTGAAACATCCGCATGATCACCGACTGGATCTAGACCCAAAACGTCTGCAAAAGACTCACCAGCAGGCCATCGGGGCCTGGCGCCGACCCCGTCTTCATAGACTTTAGGGCCACCGACACCTCGTCAGCGAGAAACGGACTTGTAAGGTCCGTGTTCTCAGCCGGGGTGACCAGCGCCCCTCCTGTCCAGAAGTCCGGCGCAAGCGAAATGCCCGAGGGGACTGCCGCCGAGAAGAGGGTTTTGTAGAAACTATAAATAAGGGAGGAGAGCGCCTGCGGAGAGTCCAACACCCCCCCCCCCCTCCCAGAGGCAAGGGATCGAGCACTTCCTCCTCCGCCCATTGGCAATGGCATGAAAGTAGGCCGTGTTCGACTTCCCCTGGACTGTTCAGTTCTGGCGACTCCGTTGACGCCAGAACGCCTCCTCACAACCCCATCGAGTAGACCTTGGTCAAGGGTAAGCGTGATTTTCACCATTCCCTCATCCAGTTTGATTTGGGAGACAATTATGGTGTGAAGAATCAGTCTCGTAATAGGAATAGTTACACCCACACTCGAAGAAGACAAGCAGTGGATCTAAGCTTATGACGCAGGCTTACGTAGGTCGTCGAGGGTTAAAGCTCACATGAGCTGATATATCCGTAGGCATACATACAATAATTAAAAGTCCGATGTAACCTGGCTGGCAAATCTCGATTTACCTTAATTTTGGTCCACACTGGTCGGCCTCAAGTCTGACGCACACTCACGCGCTTACTCACATGTGCTACCCACCATTGTCTCTCCTCTGCTTAATACTAGTACCGATCGACATGCAGATTATGCCAGAGGAGAGGAACCGACAAAGGCACCACCAATACGCGTTGTCAGTGCAATTACGCAGTTATCCCGTTGCAGCTAGCTTAGCCACGGTAAATGTACGTACTGGCCCCAAACACAACACGTCATGGATGGACCCAAAAGCTAATCCAGCAGGTAAAACACGTAGTACCACGTACGTACCCGAGCTAAGCCAAGGGGATATTATTACTGTTACTGGCCGGCCGACATGCATGCATGTTTCACCGGCGTGCATGCATGCCTGCGTGTCAGCAGTCCATTGGCCGGTAGTCACACGTACGTATATGTACGGCTATCAATTGAGTACGTACAGCACTAATATGAACAAGAACTTTAATTTGTTGTTTCCCCTAGCTAGCTAGCTAGTAGTAGCTAGTCGACGTTTGAGTTTTTTACCACGCATACGAGCTCGATCGTATGTACAGTATGGGGTAGCAAGCCAAACCAGCAGCTGTAGCATGGTATGTGTGCATGTGCAACTTCTCGATCGGGACTCGAGAGGAAGCTGTCACGTACGTAGTACGGCCAATGTCTGGAGAGGAAGAAGCCACGTAGGTAGAAACTAGCCAAAACGTAGACAAACCGTAGGGATACCGAAAACGAAAACACAGGACAGATACAAAACTTAGAAAGCCCGCGGAGCATACGTACGTATGGAGACATGCGCGGAAGACGCACAGTACGGTGCTTGAACTGTTTCCCCTGCAGCTTCAGCATCAGCATCAGAAACCTTGGTTGTTGGTATGATAAGCATCGATCGGGGCCCAAGAAATAATGTTATCATCCATGCAATTAATGGGGAATTTCTCCACCAGCGATGATCATAGGGCTCGAGTCGGCAAGTGCAGAGGAATAGAGGACCAGGCCGGCCCCATACCGATCAAAACAGGAGGGACACGTCTTCGTACCACTGTGCGGGCACAGAGCAAACGGTACCTAGTCCTATTTTACGACGTACTACTTTATCCGACCCATATTAATTGATTCAAATTTGACTAGATTTAAATAAAACTAGACACTATTAGTATATAGATTTATTTAAATTTTGATAAATCAAAGTCAATTAATATGAATCGAAAGGAGTAGTATATTTGAACTGGGTTCCAAGAAAAGTTGTTCCATAGAGAGAAGCTCTTACGTACTCTCCCGGCTTGATTTTTACTAAACTTTATAAAGTTTACTTTGAATGATCCTAGAGAGTAATTACTAGTATGAACATGAGAAAGTACTACCTCACGGTAAACAAAGTGTATACTCCCTCTATCTCAAGGCTTAAGGCCTATAATTTTTTTCAAAATCAGTCCATGTAAAATTTTAACCAAACTTACAGAAAATACTATAAAAAATATTATATTATATAGATATCATGTGAAAAATATGTTTATGATGTATGAAAGGGTATGGATTACGTATTATAAATATTAATATTAAAATAAACTTGGTCAAACTTTAGATAGTTTAATCTTTTAAAAAAAATTATATGCCTTAAGCCTTGGGATGGAGATAGTACTACTTTTTTTTTTCTAAAGTCAAACAATGTGAAACTTAACCAATTTTACAGAGAAAAATATCAACAATAATACTACCATATAGATATGATTTGAAAACATATTTAATGGCGTGTCTTATAAAATCGATTTGATGTGTAGGAGCAAAATTTATTCTCTAATTATCAGGTAAACTTAATACTATTTTTTTTCGACACAGGATTTCACCCTGCTTTATAAATAAAGCACACAGTTGAGACCGCTGCTGGGCCAGACAGCACATCGCACAAGAAACAAACCTAACAACAGCGGAACCACAGCTGGGGCAGACAAAACCAAGCCCAAAAGGAAATACAAAAGAAAGGAAAAGAAAATAAAGCCGACATCGGCGGTGCGATAAGAATGAAGGTAACTCGCCACCATTGCGCCTACCGAAGAAGTACCACCACAGGCCTGGCATTCCAAACCGTCACAGCAAGCAAAGACCTCCAAGGAGGAGTGATGACGACCTTCTTTGCCGGACAGGTCCTAGGGTTTCCCCCGGTACGCCCCGGGAGGTGTGAGAGAGATACACCCGGCGCCCTTCAGGAAGGAAGGCGATACCCACGGGCGTCACCACGTCGGCGTCAAATAGACAAGGATTTCTCCTGACCTCTCACTAGCCACACTCCCGGACCCCTTGAAATGTTCCACCAAACTCGCCGCCCACCTGCACGCGCCAGAACGGTCTTGAGGTAACCGCCGTCGTCACACCGTGAGTCATGAGGCGAGGCCAGTAAGACAGAGAGAGGGGCCATTGGCGAGGGTCGGGATGACCTCAGCGAGGAGGAACTACCTCCACCGGCGGTAGCCAACCGGATGTAGCAGCAAGATGGACCAGGCCCTCCATGCCGGCCGAGCCGAGAAGGCTCGTAAAGTCTCGCCGCCACTGCACAAGGGTGCCACCGTACATGCCAACCCAAAGACCAGGTCCAACTCCATCGCCGTCCACTGGGGAATCGCCACCGCGGCAAGTCTCGGTAGTCAAGTAATAGCTCCAACGCCACCGAGCTCACCCGAGCTAGTCGGGACCTCACGCCGATGCGAGAACACCATCGCAAGTCACCTCACGAAGCCGCCTCCGTTGAAGGGACGAATTGCAGACCACCTTCCGGGGCCGCCGCCCCGGCATCCACGGACTCGCACCCACAGGGCCAGTTCATGACGAGGCCTGCAAGGCCGGGGAGGAATGGTTGGCATAGGATGGCAGCAGCGGCACGGCCGCGCGGAGGAGACCGACCTCCACCCGCCATAGGCGGTTGCCGACCGGGGCGCGGCAGCAGGGACACACCAGGTCTCGGGCCCGGCCGGGCCCCAAAAAGGAGCTCGTAAAGTCCCCGCCGCCACGCTGCTTCTGCGTAGCCGCAACCACCACCGCCCTCCCACACGCCACATGCTGACACTCTGCCTCCAGAGGGTGCCAGCATCGCGCAAGGCTCGCCTCAGACCCAGATCGGG
The DNA here is from genome assembly GCA_023614405.1 of Avena insularis. Taxonomy (NCBI): domain Eukaryota; kingdom Viridiplantae; phylum Streptophyta; class Magnoliopsida; order Poales; family Poaceae; genus Avena; species Avena insularis. The sequence continues at coordinate 479,919,027 of CM042697.1, forward strand.
CCCAAAAGGGCCCAGATCTGGGCTAGCCGGAGCTGCCCGAAGGAGCAACCCGCTGGGCGCCACCCAGTACCACGCCACCACCACAGCACCGTGCTGCCGAGCCGACCCCCCACCCCCCCCCCACGCGTCTCGCCGCCGCCACAAGGAGCAGCAACCACTGGTAGAAAAGGGCCCATGCGTCCCGGTTGGTAAGGGCCATTAGTCTCGGTTGCCCAACCGGGACGGGGCAATCGGGACTAAAGCTCTAACCATTAGTCCCGGTTGCCCCACCAACCGGGACAAATGGGGCACACGTATGCATCAGAGCGAGGTGGAGATTAGTCCCGTTCGTAATATAACCGGGACTAATAACTCCGCATGCGTAGATTTAGCCCATTTCTACGCCATGGCGAAGAATTCATTTTGGCACAATTTGTTGCCGCGGCAGCATTTTTGCCACTTTTTGTGCCGCGGCAGAGAATTCATTTAGGTTGTTTTATTGTTTATTTAGTGTTTTGCACTTATCAATGAAGGAACCTTATATTACACAAGATCATCATGATAACATTTTACATTCAATACACGGATCGAGTTCATGCACTATATACAAAAGTTGCTATTCGATGCTACCGGCCAATTTCTTGAAAGTTGCTATTTTTACAATTCCTATTGTCTATACACAGCCGAGTAGTATTCCCTTGTGTGTTTAGGACTTACGCATCCAAGAATCCGCCAATTCCTCTGTATTGCTTTATGCGATCGTTTGGCAGAAGACCGTCCCGTAGACGTTCGATCTGATTTAAAAAAGGAGTCAACCTATATGAATATGAAACTAAACACAATTTGATTGTAATTAAAAACTATATAAATTGTTTACGTACGTGAAGTTGCTCTAAATTTCTGCCCTTCTCATCGCGTCTCACGGATGAACTCGCATACATAGTATCCACATAGATTGTTACACGTCCTGCGTCAGGCACTTTACGACAACAGAGTTCAATCAAAATAATAATCAAGCATGATAATAACTGTATCAAAACTAGAATCAAAGAGATGCGCGGATATAGCTAGTGGTGCTTACATCTAGTGGTTGAAATGTAAGCTCCTCTTTCCAAACACCCCTAGCCTTCTTGGTGAACCGTTTCCAAGTTGCGCGAGAAAGCGAATAAAATAAGTTATTAAGTACTTGATATCATAAAATTCATTTAACGCTTGCCGATATAGTGTTGTAATGATTAGAATTACCGGAGAAGTATCTGCATGTCCTTCCACGCCTCAAGGGGTTTATGTTTGAGTCCATGACTAGTACACGCCTTTGTCAAGTTGAATGATTAATGTAATATAGTGGTACTGCGAATGCAGAACTAATCAATTATATACTTAACATCGAGTAAAAATAGAAAGTGTATACAAGACAATAACACTCACTGGAAGTTGTAAGGAAATAGTATTTCCCTTTTGGTTTCTTAAAACCTTAACGCGTGTACTATATTATCCTCCGTATCCTGGGGGCTTATTTTGAGATTAGCTTCATGAACCCAATATGGGTCAATGAAGCCAATGTCATAGATTTGTCCTCTGCGCATTCGAGAATCTTCATTCGCATATTAAAGTATGATTATATACATGCAATAAACAAAATATTATAGATGGAGACTAAATTAATTACGTAATTAGTACTTAGCATAATAAGCACTCATGATCGATTTGTCCAAGGCGTCTTGATTGAATAATTGAAATATTTCATTAAATTGTATGGATATCTTGTCATCCTTTTCTTTCCCATGATGCTTTTTGTAACCCTCAAGACTATCCGATTAGCCCGGCCCTTGTGGCATGCATGTACCAGTTATGCAATCTTCGCATTTTGTTGGAAGATTGTTTACCTCCCGAGGTTTGACGAGAGGTTTTCCGTCTGGTATTGGTATGCTACTTCACTCATGGGAAGAACTCTAATCGATAAGTACTGGCAATACTCATACCTTGAGCAGCTTCTCCAGACAGTGCAACTACCTACGGATCATCTCGCTCTTCGCCCCATATTTGCTCGACCCCACATTGGTTTGAGAAATCACCTTGAGAGGGCGCAAGTCATTTTGCTTGTTCTCCGAGCTGGGCAAAGATTTTCCGCTTGCATCAAGATCGCTCTTGAGGCTTTTTGTGCATGTGACTTGAGAATAGAACGCTCATAGTCCGATGACAGCTTTGGCTCGGGTTGATGAAGAGTCTTTAGCATTTTCAACACTTTGGCTTTTTCTTCTTTGGTCTGGGGAACTCGGCTCTTTTCGGCTTAGCTTAAAAACGCCGTGTCGCTTCCGCATCAACGATCGCATGATCTCCTCTTCAAGATACGGTCATAAGCTCTCTTGGGAGGAACCGTTGGTACTTTTGGAAGAGGCTCTTGTTTACGCTTTCGGCGATCGCCACGACTGATGGCGACGCCACGCTTTTTATCCCGAGGCGCGGCGATGGCTCCATGGCGATGGCTGCACCGGAGATTGGTGAGGCGACGGCCGGGTGAGGCGACGAAGACGGCGGCTGCCGCGGCGGCGACCTCGGGAGACGGGTGAGGCGGGCGGCGAAGATGGCCTTGGCGTGTGATTTCGAAGCACGATACAATCCTTCGGCCATAGAATGGTGACGTTTTTTGCGTCACCCAGCACAGTCACATCCCCTTCACCAGCAGGGTAGTGAAGATCCAAAACCTCAAAGGTGGGCATGATTTCATCCACGCAACAACAGCGTATAACCCTCTGGAACCGGACGACAGTGGTAAGTTGGTGTGGGTCCAATTGGTAAGGCATAGCCAACCGCCACCTTCATTGATATGTTCACAACTTTGACATGTAGCTCGCAGTGTGTCATCTCTGTGATATCATCCACTGGGTAGCCAACAGAGCCATCGCGGCATCATCGTCATCGCCATTGTCATCACCGGGACCTCGGTAGAAGCCACATGCTTTTTCGATTATTCGATAGGCGGTAGCATCGAATGCGGTGTCTTTGAGAGATGGGGCGCCGTAGTACTTTTGCTCTTTAAGTGTGTTAATTTCATCTTGTTGTTTCTTTAATCGTTCTTCAATTAAACGCATTCGCTCTTTCTGACTTTCTGCTTCAACTGCCGCCCTGTCCTTACTCCTCTGACGGCTTCTATCAGGATATTTCTTCCTCTCTTCGGGAAACCCAGTCCTCCATGATTGGGAGCCTATTGTGCCTCGTGTTCGTCCATCATGTTCCTTATTTCCAAGGGCGAGTGTGAGCTCATCATTCTCTCTATCGGGAATGAAGTCCCCATCTTCTTGACCTTTAATGCTTTTCTCATCCTCTCGATTGGCAAGGGGTCTTCTTTATGTCGTATGTTATATATACACCTCCCTTCCGAGTCCAACGTGCCCCCATGCCCGTAAAACCAATTCCTTGCACGTTCTACCCAATCGCCCTCTGGGGTGATATTTTTATCACGCAGTTCCTGCTCAAGTTTCTCCCACTTAGGAATGCCAACCTTGTAGCCACCTTGCCCCATAGTATGGTGATACTTCTTCTTAGCAGCATTCAGCTTATTCGTTTCAGACATTTTCTTAGCTTTTTCTGATTTCTTGTATTCCACAAACTCATCCCAGAATGGTTTTATCTTCTCAAACTGAATATTCTTGAAATCGAGTCTTCTTTTCACGACATAGTCAAGGTGCAATCTTTTCTTCCAGTTGGTGAAACACTGGGCCATCTTCTTCAAAGCCCACTCCCTGACCTTAGCCTCCATGGCTCTCCCATGTTGTAAGGCGTCCTCAACTGGATCCTCCGCATTTGGATCCAGCTCTATCTTCGGTAGTTTGAAATTAACCATGAGCCTCTTCCATAGTAAATCTTTGGCGTGGTTAGGGACAAATAAACATGTTCCCTCTTCATCCGCATTAGCAGGCCTATTCCAATTTCTAATGGTGATCGGGATTAAGTCCCTAACGATTACTCCGCATTGTGCCATAAATTTGGTTGCAACAACTTCGAGGCTGTAGTCTACAGCTGACATCTTCGATCCTGAACCTCTCATGGTCTTGCAACTTTTTGGTTGGGCCTAAATGCGCTCTTTTCAGTAGATTCCTTCGATCCGGAGGTCTAAAAGAAGAAAGATCATCGTTACTATTTCTATATAGATAGCAGATGATTAATTAATGAATTGATTTATATTACATGCACCTTGCCGGAGCGGTCGTCTTCTCGATTACACAAGGCATCGCCTTCTTCCTCGCGGAAGGCAACACCTTCAACCTCAAACAAGTTGTCTACTCCGGTAAAAAGAGGATCACCCTCACCGGAGTTGTTCAGAAACGTTGATACGTCTAAATTATCTTCCCCACGGATCACACCTTGGATCAACTCTTCCTTTTCTTCGTCTCTGACGTGTGGGTCCATATTTTCTGCATAGGTGGAAAAACGAATAAGTCAAAGCGGCTAAAGGAGAAAGTTAAGGAGAAACCCTAATATATACATACACAATAATAAAAATGAAGAGAAACCCTAAACCTAGCTACAAAAAGGAAACCGTGTAGTAGATAGGTAACTCTAGCTAAAATCAACTAAAATCAATATTAGGAGTTAGGGTGTAACCTAGTTCGGAGAAACCTCTGATGCATATGAGAGGGGAACATGAGTATAAGGCTACAAAAGGGAAACTATCCAGCAGATAGGTAACACTAGATACTAACAAAATACCATATTGGAATCAATTTAAGAGGGTTCAGAATGCCCTGGCGAAGGCACATCGTCGAACCCACATGCACCTAAGGGGTATTAATGATTCCTTATCTAACCACAGTGACTGGCAATGTGAATCGGGTCTGGAGATACCCACATTGACTGACTAGTGGGGCCGAAGACCAATAATACCAAACTAATTAATAAACCTAATAATACCTAACTAATAATAAACCTAATAATCGAAACACCGAAAAGAAAGGGAAACAATCAACACATGGCATCGATGCAATGCTCAAGCAAGTATGATGATATGACAAGTTAATTTGCATTGGAATGTAACCCTAAGACATGCTCGACGATTTAATCGGGGTTCCGACGGGTGAAAACCCTAACTCGGGGAAACTCCGGAACATATGAGAGGGGTGCATTTGTTCTTCTAATTATACTTGTCATTTAAATTGTTGAACAATGCATTATTATAGGTTAAATAGATAGGTTTCATTTTTCTGAACAATTTGATATATTATTTGTATTTTTCTGACTTATACATAAAAAGATATTGAATTTACAAGTTTATATCAATTTCTGGAATTATTAAATCATTTAAAATTGAATTACTGTGTCAATATGACATCAGCAAAGGGTTGGGTTTTTTTACCAAGACAGAACCTAGCAGTGTCCTTTGCTGGGCCCTAGGCCACATAGCCACCGTCAAACACGCCCGCTGTAGTAGGCCGGGCCACGTGTGACGCCGCGGCCGCGCGCCACCCGCCTCATCGATCCCAGCGCCGTCGCGTCAAGGCTTAATCGCCAGGCCGCCGCGCCCTCATCGATCCCAGCGCGCCCAGCGCCGCTGCTTCATGTCGCCGCCGCGCCTACTCAAAATTGGCGGCGCCGCCTACATTATTGCCGGAGAAGGTGGTACAACGACGGCCGACGGCGAGAACGCGAATCTAACGCGCAGGCATGAACTACAGTGAGAGAGGAAGGAGGCATCGGAAGGTTCGCTTTCACCCAGCGCGTGAGGTTGGTCGGGAGAGCGAGAGGTCGAGGTTGAGCGAATCGGCGGCGAAGCACGGCCGGGGTCGAGGAAGACAGTCGTGGCGACGGCGAAGACGGGCAGACGGCAAGTGGCGGATGGAGCTGATGGCGACGCTGGGCTCGGCGACTGACGGCGGCGGGGAAGCGGCGGGCTGCCGGCGTTAGAGGAGGTTGTTGCAGCGTCGGTGAAGCGAGATGGGGAAGGGAAGAAGAAGAGAAAGGGCTAAAGGGTTATAACCAAAGGACCTTTAGTCCCGGTTTGTGGCTCCAACCGGACTAAAGATATCGTCCGGTTGGAGCCACCAACCGGGACCTATACTCCAATATTTTCAGCAGACCAAGGGTTGGCGCGCAGGGGGTCTTTAGTCCCGGTTGGTGGCTCCAACCGGGACATATTCCCCTGTTTTTAAAAAATTTCAGGTATTTTCTCTCTGTTCCCGCCTTATTTTTTATTTTGGGGTTTAAATTTGTATTGTTTTTTAAATGATAATTAATTTGGAATTTAGAAAAACTTTAAACATAAAAAGTGTTTGGATTTGAATAAATAATTCAAAACCATTTTCTGTTTTAAAAAATAATTAATGTAACCATTTAAAATATGAACCATTTACAATTAAAAATAAATTAACTTATATTTTTTTAATATCAATTTGGAATTTAGAAAAACTTTAAACATAAAAAGTGTATGGATTTGAATAAATAATTCAAAAACATATTCTATTTTTAAAAAATAATTAATGTAACCTTTTAAAATGAATTAACTTATATTTTTGAATAATAATTTGGAATTTAGAAAAAATTTAAACATAAAAAGTGTTTGGATTTAAATAAATAATTCAAAAACATTTTCTGTTTTAAAAAATAATAAATGTAACCATTTAAAATATGAACCATTTACAATTAAAAATGAATTAACTTATATTTTTTAAATATCAATTTGGAATTTAGAAAAACTTTAAACATAAGAAGTATATGGATTTGAATAAATAATTCAAAAACATATTCTATTTTTAAAAAATAATTAATGTAACCTTTTAAAATGAATTAACTTATATTTTTGAATATTAATTTGGAATTTAGAAAAATTTTAAACATAAAAAGTGTTTGGATTTAAATAAATAATTCAAAAACATTTTCTGTTTTAAAAAATAATTAATGTAACCATTTAAGATAGGGGACGGGCATTGTTAGAACTTGCATTGGATCTCTGAAGAAACCACATATTGCGAGTCTAAAAATGATTTTTTTCAAAAAATCACGGGCGATAGATCATGTACCTGTAGTACAAACCGGACCCACTTCACGATTCTAAGAACATTTGTCCTTTTACCCGGATGGACGAAAAGGTTTGAGATGTACCGTTGGGATATAGTCCATGTAAGGTGGTCTAGTATTTTAGGAAAGTAGAACGGCGGTAGCATTCAAACGGCATTTTGGTGGTTACTTCACAAAGCGACAGATTTTTGCGCTCGGAAAATGGAAAAGGGCTTTTCCGTGCGACAAAAAGGAAAACTTCCTCCTGCAACATTGTTCTCCATACCAATGTCCACACACATGCATAATATGGGCACAACATCACAAACTATGTCGTGATTCAGCACATAACATCGGTCATTTGGACCGAAAGCCATGAAACCTCGAACATGATAGGTCATTTTGTGAAGGTTTTTTCGAAACATGATCAATATACAAAGTCTGGTATTTTTCCTTTCAACTATGTAACATAATATGACACCACGCGAAGGATTTTCATTGTTCGGATTTTTTTGAATTTATTATGCCCGCTTTGAATTATCTCGAATTTCTAACTATGGTCGAACGGTGTGCATGAAGATAGGGACGGGCATTGTTAGAACTTGCATTGGATCTCTGAAGAAACCACATATTGCGAGTCTAAAATGATTTTTCAAAAATCACGGCGATAGATCATGTACTGTAGTACAAACCGGACCCACTTCCTACCGATTCTACAGACATTTGTCCTTTTACGGGATGGACGAAAAGGTTTGAGATGTACCGGTTGGGATATAGTCCATGTAAGGTGGTCTAGTATTTTAGGAAAATAGGACGGTAGCATTCTGAAGCGGCATTTTGGTGGTTACTTCACAAAGCGACGTTTTTTGCGCCGAAAATGGAAAAGGGCTTTTCATGCGACAAAAAGGAAAACTTCCTCCTGCAACATTGTTCTCCATACCAATGTCCACACACATGCATAATATGGGCACAACATCACAAACTATGCCGTGATTCAGCACATAATATCGGTCATTCGGACCGAAAGCCATGAAACCTCGAACATGATAGATCATTTTGTGAAGGTTTTGAAACATGATCAATATACCAAGTCTGGTATTTCTCCTTTCAACTATGTAACATAATATGACACCACGAAGGATTTTCATTGTTCGGATTTTTTGAATTTATTATGCCCGCTTTTGAATTATCTCGAATTTCTAACTATGGTCGAACCGATTGTGCATGAAGATAGGGACGGAATTGTTAGAACTTGCATTGGATCTCTGAAGAAACCACATATTGCGAGTCTAAAATGATTTTTTCAAAAAATCACGGGCGGTAGATCATGTACCTGTAGTACAAACCGGACCCACTTCCTGCCGATTCGGCAGACATTTGTCCTTTTACCGGGATGGACGAAAAGGTTTGAGATGTACGGTTGGGATATAGTCCATGTAAGGTGGTCTAGTATTTTAGGAAAATAGGACGGTAGCATTCTGAAACGGCATTTTGGTGGTTACTTCACAAACGACTGCTTTTTGCGCTCGGAAAATGGAAAAGGGCTTTTCCGTATGCGACAAAAAGGAAAACTTCCTCCTGCAACATTGTTCTCCATACCAATGTCCACACACATGCATAATATGGGCACAACATCACAAACTATGCCGTGATTCAGCATAACATCGGTCATTTGGACGAAAGCCATGAAACCTCGAACATGATAGGTCATTTTGTGAAGGTTTTTGAAACATGATCATTGTTCACACATTTAGTCCGGATGTAGTCACAAACCGGGACTAAAATATTTTCCGCCATTTCCCACCTCTTCCGCCAAGTTTTCCGCCTTTCCTTTCTACTAGAGCTTTTAGTCCCGGATGTAGTCACTAATCGGGACTAAAGATATTTCCCGCCATTTCCCAAAGCTTCACGCCAAGTTTTCCCGCCCTTTCCCTCTATATTTAGGGTGATCGTGTCATGGCTATCCACACATCCACACCTTCCTCTCTTAGAACAATGGACAACGCCTACTGGGCCATTCTGACCCTCGAGGAGACCGAGGCGCTGTGCGCCTCCAACTACCCTTGTCCACCGGGGTACCGCCGCCACGCTGGATCTTGTGCGCCGAGGGGTTCTGTCCCTCCTGTCCCTCAAGTTTCCGCACGCCAGGCGGCCATCACAAACCACTTCTACCACGAGCTCACGCCGGAGCAGCGGATGGATCCCCAGTGGGATCCCGACAACTATGACACCTGGAATGCCTTCTTCGCTAATAGGCGGGAAAGGGAGCTCGCCAGGTACGAGGGTGATGGCCCGCCACCGGTGAACCACAACGAAGTCGGCCGTCGTCTGTGGTGGGAGAACCGTACTATCATCGAAGTGATGCGCTACATCGCCGGGGGAGACCATCCTCGCCTACGGTGCCCACGAGTCCACCCGCCACAGGCCCCACACTGTCCCGGCGGTAGCGGCATCGTCTTCCAGGAGACCCCTCTCCCACCCGCCGTGAATCCGAGGCTGGAATGGCCCCTGGTATATGCCATGGATGGGCTGAGGATCCCCGGAGTGGCAGGTGACGATGACGATGATGATGACGACGACGATGAAGACCCTGAAGCTGCGTACTATAGGACTAGGCATGATTATGACTAAAGGGGGCGGCTTTAGGCCTGAGTGTTAGCTAGTCCCGATTTGTCCCGGTTTTTAATATTAATAAATGTCTTAAGTGTTACCTAATAAATAGAGGGAAATGCCTATATAAAGAGAGGGTTCATATTTAGTCTCGGTTGGAGAAACCAACCGCGACTGAAGGGATTGCGGCAGAGTGGGCCAGACAACACTAATAATAGGGGTGAGTGTCGACATTATGTCGTGCGGCTTGTACCTTGTCCCGGATGGTGTCACCAACCGGGACTAAAGATGAACCTTTAGTCCCGGTTGGAGACACCAACCGGGACTAAAGATGAGTCAGCACTAATAATAGGGGTGAGTGTCGACATTATGTCGTGAGTGTCGACATTATGCCGAGCTGCTTGTACTATAAATATGCATCCTTGTGAGTCCAGTCCTCGGCCAGTTTGAGGCATCTCCAAGATGGTTTTAGAGAGCAGGACACCACTACGGCCAGTTTGGGGAGATGCCGACGAGCCGGTCCTCCGGCATCTCCGAAACTGGTCATAGAGGCACTCTAATATGTGAAATTAGTTAGCTCCGAGCGTATTGATCTAGTTAGTGAAGTTACAAGTCGCAAGATGGTTTTGAGCAGGGACACCATCATGGCCAGTTTGGAGATGCCGTGAGCCCAGTCCTCCGGCATCTCCGAGAAACTAGTCATAGAGGCACTCCTAATATGTGAAATTAGTTAGCTGAGGTATTGATCTAGTTAGTGAAGTTACAAGCTGCAAGATGGTTTCGAGAGCAGGACACCATCATGGTCAGTTCGAGGAGATGCCGACGGAGCCCAGTCCTCCGCATCTCCGAAATTGGTCATAGAGGCACTCCTAATATGTGAAATTAGTTAGCTCCGAGGCGATTGATCTAGTTAGTGAAGTTACAAGCTGCAAGATGGTTTTCGAGAGCAGGGACACCACTAGACTTTGGGAGATGCCGACGAGCCAGTCCTCGGCATCTCCAAGAAACTGGTCATAGAGGCACTCCGGTCCAGCCACAAAATGGGACTAACACTCAAGACATTTATTAATATTAAAACTGAGACTACAAAACCGGGACTAAAGGCCACAAACCATGAAAGATATCCTTGGTCAAGCCACAAACCGTGAAAGACATGAACTAGAGTTACATAATATGAGCATGAACTTCTTGGCATATGTCATTCCTTATGACCGCTTGCACGTAACCATGGAGCATCTTCTTTACTTAACGGAATGCTTGGGTGTTTTTCACCGTGAAGGCGGAATTTCATCAAACTTATTATAATCTTCACGACATGTCTGTCTTGTCCTCGATTCCCACGATGTTTCTTTTCCCCGAAAGAACTATGTGGCGCTTTAGCTCATCATATGATGTATTCGTTTGCATATTTTTTCTTTTTTCGTGCGAGGACATGTCCTTCACATAGAAACCTGAGACACATCATTGGCTAGGACGAATGGTTCATCTATATAACCAAGATTGTTGAGATCCTTGTTGTCATTCCGCATAACTAGTCTATCTTTACCCCTTCCTATTCAGGTTGACCCATTTGCAAATAAACAAAGGGACCTTAAAAGAGACTCCATAGTCTAGTTCCCATATCTCCTCTATGTAACCATAATATGTGTCCTTTGTCCATTCTCGTTTATTGCATCAAAGCGGACACCACTATTTTGGTTGGTGCTCTTTTATCTTGGGCGATCGTGTAGAATGTATTCCCATTTATTTCGTACTTTGGAAATTCAATACAAGAGAAGATGGTGACGGCCAACAAGTATAGCTGATCTCCAACAGTGGTGTCATTCAAGAGATGTGTCCGCATCCAACCACCAAAAGACTTCATGTGTTCATCTCAGTAATCCATGATTCAGGCTTCCCGGTTTTTGAGCATAATATTCTTGTGTTCCTCGATATCTGGAGCTGCCAAGGTGGAATTATATAGAACTGTGTAGTGTGCTTTAGTGAAAGAATCATCCCTACATATCATTGCTTTCTTTCCCAGGTGCCTTTTCCACTTAGTCTTCCCTCATGCATGAGTCGGAAACACCAATCGCTTAAGGTCGGAATAAAGTCAACACAAAACTCAATGACCTCCTCATTCTCCATATCCCTTGGAGATGTTTCCTTCGTCTATCACGGTTATGAACATATTTCTTTAAGACTCCCATGAACCTCTCAAAGGGGAACATATTGTGCAGAAATACCGGACCGAGAATGGCAATCTCTTCCACTAGATGAACCAGGAGATGCGTCATAATATTGAAGAAGGATGGTGGGAACACCAATTCAAAACTAACAAGACATTGTACCACATCCTTCGTAACCTTGGCAGAATATCCGGATTGATTACCTTCGAGATATTGCATTGAGGAATGCACACGACTTCACAATGGGTACTCGAACATTTTCGGTAGAAGCCCCTCAATGCAATCGGAAGCAAATCTGCGTCATAATCACGTGACAATCATGAGACTTCAGGTTTTGGAACTTTTTCTCTGCCATATTTATCATCCCCTTTATATTAGATGAGAAGCCCGACGGCACCTTGATACTGTAAAGGACTTCAAAAAAGATTTCCTTCTCGCTTTGGTAAGAGCATAGCTGGCACGACTTAAGTGACGCCTTTATCCGTCTTTGTTATCTGTATGCATGTTCTTTGGGTCTTTCATAATTTGTTGGTCCTCCCGTGCTTCGGTGTATCTTTTGTCTTCCCATACACGCCTAGGAATCCTAGCAGTTCACGCAGATTCTTCGTCACGTGCATCACGTCGATTGAAGAGGACACGCAGGACTTTCCAATATGGCAGCTCCCAAAATATAGATTTCTTCTTCCACATGGGTGCGTGTCACAGAGCGACGTCGCTCGAACTGATTGACCGCCGGACCCTTTCCAAAGATTACTTCTATGTCCTTGACCATACCAAATACATCATCACCAGGGAGTTCATGCTTCTTCGGTGATCTGCCTCACCTTTGAAATGCTTGCCTTTCTTTCTTACGGATGATTGGTGGAAGAAATCGCCGATTCGCTAGGTACACAACCTTCTTGCATTTATGCAAATATGTACCTTCGGTCTTATCTAAACAGGTGCATGCCTTATATCCTTTGTTTGTCTGTCTCCGAAAGGTTACTAAGAGCAGGCCAATCATTGATGGTTACGAATAACAACCCTCGAGATTAAATGGCTCTGCTTGTTCTCATCCCACGACGCATACCGGTTTGCCCCACAACCGTAAGAGTTCTTCAACTAATGGCCTAAGGTACACATCAATGTCGCGTCTCGGTTGCTTCGGCCTTGGATGAGCACCGCATCATAATGAACTTACGCTTCATGCACAACTAAGGAGGCAGGTTGTAGATACATAGAGTCACGGGCAGTGTGTGGATCGCAGCTCGCTTCCCCAAAAGGATTCATGCCATCCGTATTTAGACCAAACCATAAGTTCCTTGCGCCACCGCAAAGTCCGGAAGTCTCTCTCGATTTTTCTCCACTGTGACCCATCGCCAGGGTGTCTCAACTCCCGCCTTTTCTTACGGTCTTCTTTGTGCCATCGCAACAACTTTGGCATGCTCTTTGTTTACGAACATGCGTTTCAACCTTGGTATTATAGGAGCATACCACATGACCTTAGCAGAACCCTTCCGAGGGGCTCTCCTCAACATCACCAGGGTCATCTCGTGCGATCTTATACCGCAATGCGTTGCATACCGCATTTATCTAAATTCTCATACTCCTTATCATGTAGAGGATGATCATTAATGCATGCATGTATCTTTTGCACATCTAATCCCAGAGGACAGAGAGTCTTCTTTGCTTCAGAGGTACTCTGGAAGTTCGTTATGTTTTGGAAACTTTGGCTTCATTATTTTCAGCATCTTTTCAAATGAGGAGTCGGTTAGACCACACTGCCTTCCATCGCAACAATTCCAAAGGTCGCATCGAGCTTTGTGCCGCCATCTTCACAATTTGGGTACAACAATTTCTTGTGATCTTCTAACATGCCCTCTAACTTCAACTTCTCATTTTCATTTCACGCCTCGCTTTGCATCGAAATGACCCTACCAAGTTCATCACCGGCTCATCGATGCCCGTTCTTCACCTTTTTCCTCTCCATTGTCTTCCATTGCGGTATCACAGTATTCAGAAACATATGATGATAGTTGTTATCATCATCTTCTTCTTCACCATCTTCCATCATAACCCCTCTTTCCCCGTGCTTGGTCCAGCAATTATAGTTGGGCATGAAACCTTTCATAATCAGGTGGCCGCGAATGATTTTCGAGGAAGAGTACTCCTTGTTGTTCCGACATTGAACACATGGACAACGTATAAATCCATTCTCTTTGTTTGCCGTAGCCACATCGATAAATTTATCCACGCCTTTGATATACGGCTACACCACGCCGTCACCGTACATCCATTCCCGTAGTTCATCGCATCATATAAGTAAGTTTATCAAAAACAGGACATCATAAATAGTGAAATAACCAATTCACACGACACATGAATTGTATCAATGACCTAGAAAAGATAAGATTGCTAACCTCGATCGAGGGAAATAAAGAGGAGAAAGCTCAAGTGCGTCTCGGACACCTTCTATATTTTTGTTCTATGAGAAATTCAACGGGATTTTTCACTCAAACATTTCAACAAACACCTTCAATGCATGCATGAAAAAAAACTAGCACACACCCTCACACCTTACACCATTCGAAAAAACAGAGTGGAGGCAGAGGGGGCTGGGGCGTTGCATTTATAGAGGCGGTCTTTAGTCGGTTGAGCCAAGAACCGGGACTAAAGGTGCGTGCCACGCCACGTGGCTGTGGCCAAACCTTTAGTCCCGGTTGGTGGCTCCAACCGGGACGCATGCCCCCTTACCAACCGGGACCCATGCCCCCTGGCCCCGTGCCCGCTCCAACCGGGACGCGTGCCAGCATTAGTCCCGGTTGGTGGCGCAACCGGGACTAATGCTCCGAGGGGTCGTGAACGGATGACCCTTTTTCCTCTAGTGAGCACCCGCCACCGCGGACGCCGCAGGAAGCCCCCACCGCAGCAGAGAGAGCCGGCTGCGGCCAGCGCCGCCCTCAGTACCCGCACATGCCTCCTAGGCCATCCCGGCCAGCTCAGGCCACGGCCCTGCCCCGCTGTCTGTCGCGTCGCCATGGCGTCCGGCGCCAACGCCACGCACCGCCCCGGACGGACGCCCCCGCGACCAGCCCCCCGAGGAAGTAGACGAGAACTCCCGGCCGTCGCCGGCCAGGCTTCGCCCGGGCGCGCCTTCCTGGCGGCGGCGAGGGAAGGGGAAGGGGTTGAGGGGGGGCGGCGACGGACGGGAGGCAGAGGTTCCCCTGTCGCCTCGCGGGGGCGATGAGGGGAATGGGTCGTTTTTTCCGCTCCCTAGCGCGTCTATCTCACTCAACTTAATACTATTTGACATTGACAAAATTTATACACCTTATTATTATTTTACGGAACTAAGGGAGCACAAATCTTGGTGCACGCAACTTTGCCTTTGGTGTCCCTTACCATGCGCGGTGAAGTGAAGTATAGTGAACGCTCGTCCTATTGTGAAGTTTTTTCTGGCAATTACATTATCGTGTTGCACAGATCTGTGTAATCATGCAATGGCCCGGGGGTGTAACATGGTTGTGTTGATCGATCGGCACACAAGTAGTGTAGCAAGCTAGGCAGCTAAAACTCTGTTTAAGAAAATTAGGACAGTCGCGTGGCACGCCAACCGCGGCATATACATATGTACTCACGTTAATGTTTGGTCGTCCCGGGCCGATAGCTACATGATGCGACCTTGCATGCATGCATGCATGATAGTGATTATTATGTTGCACGTACCGTACCAGCAGACAATCCTAATCAGTAGCAGACAAGCCTAAATATGGATGCATGCATGGTCGACGTGCTACTTCATATGGATCAATCATGCGTGCATGGTGATCGACGGACGACCTAACGTACGTTGTCGGTCCACTCCATGACGTTGGATAAGCAACAAACATCGGCTGGCCGGCCGGAACAAACTTAATCATGCATGCATCATATTAACTTTTTCTTAAGACTTTTCTACATCCTACGTAGCTAGCTCTGAACCGTAATTTTTCATTGACAGAACGGCTATTTGTTGCTAAATATGGTTCGAAATAATACGACCAACCATATAGGACGTATTACTACACATGCAAATACAAAAAAAAAATTGGTTGGAGATTACACATTTGAAACGTACTTATAGTGTGGTACCACCTTACCTGAGCTAGAATGTAGTTTGGCGTTGGTAAAGTTTGCATGAACTCGATCTAGACAAGTGGCGTACGTTGGCGCGTCAAGCTCGATCCACGCTCCTTTAATCGGTTTGCCCTTGCCAGAGCTGGCAGTTGCATGTGATCGGCGACGACGACCGCGCGGCCAGCCGGGCCCACATATATTGGGCCGGATCTCATGTATCATCATGCGTGATGTGACGGTGACAGTGGGTGATGTTAGCACTGTCAAGCATCTGACAGTTATTAGAGGTTTGCTAGTTTAAAAAAATGGCTGATTCCCGTGTCTCCAGTACTGTCCTTTTGCGAGTGGGTTCAACGGATTAGGTAGACTCGGAACATCTTTGCAGTTAGGGGTTTATCTGCATCTGGCCTGGCTTGTGGAGGATGTTTTCTCCTATGTACAGTACGTTTAATACTATATAGTGGGCAGTCTGATCAATGACCTTGGCATCCATTAGGGGTAAAAGATTCTTTTGCATGGGTTGATTTCGCAAAAAGTCCCGCCATCTTCCAGGAAGAACAGTATTTAAGATGGTAATAAATGGTTCCCGAACATGTTCTTCCCAGCTTTACTCAAGCGGCAAAAGAGATCTTTTTGCCATGAACTTTGTGTGTGAGCATGGGTCATATATGTGTGAGAATTGCTATATATAGGTTACGCATGCTCCTCGGAGCCGCTTCGAAATGCCGGCGGTGATGACCTGATGTGTGGTCATCAGGTCATACTACGGGAGTGATTAATTAACCCACCGTCATGCCCGGCCACAGGTCGATCCGAGCAACACAGCACCATTGTCAAATTAGAAAAAATAATACGTACCCGATGGATGAAGACAAGCAGTGTAGATCTAAGCGTGTGACGCAGGATCGATTACGTTGGGGGTTGAAACTCACATGATGTGCTGTCCGTCGTACACACAAAAGTCTAACTAAGCTTGCTGGCCATCATGCATCTTGGTTTTACCTGAGAGAGGATTTCCCACATGTAAGTTGGGCCCCCGGCACCATTTGTGCCACAGATTTGTTGGAGGTTCGTGCGAAGTCAATGCAGTCAATCGTCTGTCGTATGTTTATATTTAAGCCCTCCTGTTTTTTGGTATTTCACCCGTAGTCCAGGGGAGAGAATGACCACCCCACCGGCCCACACCAACCCCTAGCTCACGCGGCCAGTTTGTGGTTGGATCCAGTTTGTGGTTTTTTGGGGCCCCTACTTTTCCTTTTGGTTTTTCTTCATGCTTGGGTCCAGTTCGTGGTTGAATATTTTGTTTGGATTAAATTCGTGTTTGAAACTTGATTGAATCTTTATTGAATCTTGTACAGATTTTGTTTAAATTCGTGGATATGGAGCCCCTACTTTTCCTTTATTGAATCTTGATTAAATTCATGGTATAATGTATTATCAAGTTTTTGACACGGATCTTGTATGGATTTTGTTCATGTTTGGATCCTTTCTTTTCATTCGTGCTTGGATCTTGATTTGAGTTTCTTGTTTGGATGAATCTTTTAAAAAGTGATGTTGGAAACGTGTATGAAAAATAACCATATCTAGTTCATGGATGAAAGATGTATTTCCTCTTTCCAGATTCTGTTCATGGATGAAACTTGTATGATTTCTTGATTGATTTTTAATATCAGATTAAGGTCGTGAGACTACTTGTTTTATCTTGACAGGTGACACATGTATGAAACTGATGTTTGATCTTGCTTGTAGCTAGACTAAATCATGTGTGTAATAATCTACTAAAACTTGTATAAATCTTTAATGTTTTTTGGATTTTGTATGTATGATCTGCACTGTATAAATATCCATAAAAAATTATGCATGTTTCATTTTTAGAATAAAAAATGTCCATAAAAAACATTGTTGAATATTTCTGAAATTTTAAGAGAAAAAATGAGGTGAAATAGAAAAAGAAACGTGTGTGTAGAATTTTTTTGATTAAATTTATGAATCTAGAATATTTAGTGAATAATAAATATATATTAATATTTATAAATCTTTAAAATATTTAGTGTACAAGTTCTGTACTTGGCAGAAACAAGTTTGTAAAACATGTGAATCTTGTACGAAACTTCTGAATCTATGATGAAACAAAGTAAGAGTGTCTAAATATTGTTGAATAAAAAGTAAAAGAATAAAATTTATCAAATAAGATTGTTCAAAAAACAAATTGTGCATGTTTCATTTTTAGAATAAAAAATGTACATAAAAACATTGTTGAATATTCCTAAAATTTTAAGAGAAAAATGAGGTGAAAAAGAAAAAGAAACGTGTGTGTAGAAAAAATTGTTGATTAAATTTATGAATATGGAATGTTTAGTGAATAATAAATATATATTAATATTTATAAATCTTTAAAAAAATTAGTGTACAAGTTCTGTACTTGGCAGACACAAGTTTGTAAAACATGTGAATCTTGTATAAAACTTCTGAATCTAGGAAGAAACAAAGTAAGAGTGTCTAAATATTGTTAAATAAAAAGTATACGAATAAAAATTATTAAATGAGATTGTAAAAAAACAAACTATACATGTTCCATTTTTGGAATAAAAAATGTACATAAAAAGTTGAATATTCCTGAAATTTTACAAAAAAAAATAAGGTGAAAAAGAAACAGACGTTATGCAGATTGTTTAAAGAAACATGTTCTCGGTATAGCATGTGTAGGGTTTTATATAGCAACGAAATATGTATTCTATGAAATAATGAGGTGTAAAAGAAACAAACATTATGCATGTATTTTGTGAAAAAATTATATGAATATCTTTTGGCAGAAACAAGTTTGTAAAACGTGTGAATCTTGTATGAAACTTCTGAATCTAGGATGAAACAAAGTAAGAGTTTCTAAATATTATTAAATAAAAAGTAGAAAAATAAAAATTATCAAAAGAGATTGTTGAAAAAATAAATTATGCATGTTTTATTTTTAAAATTAAAAATGTACATAAAAAATTGTTGAATATTCCTGAAATTGTACGAGAAAAAATAAGGAGAAAAAGAAACAGGAACGTGTAGAAGACTATCGATTGTAAGGAGACAAACAAGCGATTTTTTTATAATATCCAAAAACGTTAGGGGTTAAATAGAAAAACTGCAGCAGGACTGAGAGATGAGGTGGAAGGGTTATTTTGTAAAATGTATAGCACGAATCTCCAATAATTGGAGAGTAGAGATGGTGCCGGGGGCCCCTCCTATGGGGGGAATTGCATTGCCCGTTTTACCTTTGCCTCCACGCTTACATATATGGTCGGTCGGTATCACGCGCTCACTCACATGACATCCATTTTCTTCTACCTCCACGCTACACTACTAGCACCGTGCAAATTAAGCCAAGGGAATCGACAAAGGCACGATAACACGTGCATCTGCAAAGCTGCTAATTATGCGATTAGCGCGCTGTGTATGGTCACCGTCATGCATGCCTCCTCACGGGTGCTGAACTAGTAGCCTCTTTTAACTTTATAAAAAGAGTGTTTTAACAAGGCGTTGTTCGTGCAGATTCTTCATGTTGTGACACGGTATGATGCCTACATCATGTTGAAGAAAGGTTGTATATCGGCAATGGCTGATTTATCATCAATTCAGAAATAAACCGTTGCAATATTGGGATGCTTGCACATGGATCTCCTGAAGATTAAGAAGATGAGTCTCTATGCATATCTTAGTCCACAACCATTGATTCCATGTACAGATTCTTATCATACCTGGTCTCGAGATCATGCGTGAGAGGCGTTGAAATGTTTATGTGATTCTGCTCAACATGATCCTCGAGGGTTGAGTGCAATTATCCAACATTTGATGATCATCCGTCTAGTCAGTCAGCAGTGTTCTCTTGGCGTTGTTGATCATGAGGTGCCAGCTGAAGTATTTGCTAATCGACCGGATAGAACACACACACACTGACGCGCACGGGAACTTACCTGACCGATCGACATGCATGCATATCCAGGACGACGGCACGCACACGTGCAGTAGTTACTGATGAGAGGAGGAACATCAACCAAAGCAGCATGCTGTAGAATCATCGGTATGGATCTCGAGAGGTAGAAACCCGTGTGAGAGTCGCACAGGTCCCTGTGCAACAAGCTCTCGTCGCATGCATGCATGCAGCTTCTGGATTTCAAAAACAAATGCCCGGTGGCTACAGTGGTGGTCCTCCCTTGTCTGGTCCGTACTATACACGCAGAGTGACATAAATTGATAGAGATATAAACCGTTTTTTAGGCATCTCCACAGGGCGATTCAAACGGTCTGACGCGCCGGTGTGCGCGGCGTTTTAGCGGGCCGATCTATCCGGCGAAACACGTCTGGTCAGATTTATCCATGCATCTAATCTAGGTCTCGGTGCATCGGCCCGGACAACACGGGGTGTCCTACCAATAATTCGCCCGTCAGTGGCACACCAGACGCTCTCCTCCCCTAAACCCTCGCGCACTCCATATCATTCGGTCTCAAGCAGGCGCAGTCTTTGCCGTCGACGCCCCCCGCGATATCGAGCGCCACCTCCGGCCACGCACGTTGTCGGAGTTGTCTGGCCGCGCCACAAGCAATCTCGCTGCCATCGGTCTCCGCCATTGTACTGTCGCGCGACACCCTCTGCGTCGCGCACAACCTACTCGATCAATTGACTGAGGTACGTTCGCCGATCCTTTCGAGGTTTTGTTCAGCCCGCTGCGGGAGTTGCCATCGCCATTGACGGCCGCATACTTTGCAGATGGGCAGCAGCCAAAGGGCAATGGAGTTCTTCTATAAAAAAATTGTGAAGTCATCCTGCATGCATTGGCAGTGGAAGAACTGTCCCTTTGGTTGGCAAGGGCAGTTCAAAGGACATGTAAATGGATGCACCATTATACTAGAGGCCGTTGCATCATAGGATCTCTGGATTTGGCACTCCTTTTTTGGCATGGCTGGATCAAACAATGACATCAATGTGATGCAGCGGTCTCTGGTGTTTGCTAGGCTGGCAGAAGGCAATGCCCCATAGGTTTCTTATCAGATCAATGGCAATCCATATGATATGGGTTACTATCTTGCTGACGGTATCTACCCCTCTTGGGCCACCTTTGTGAAGACAATCCGCAATCCTGGAGATGAGAAGTGCAAGAGGTTTGCGAAAGAGCAATAGGCTTATAGGAAGGATGTGGAGCGAGCATTTGGTATGCTTCAGTCAAGGTGAGCTATTGTTCAGTACCCTTCTAGAACCTAGAGCGCAGAGAGGATGTGGGATGTGATGACTGCTTGTGTCATCATGCATAACATGATCGTCGAGGACGAGAGAGATGACGGCATCTTGGACCAAGGCTAGGACTTTCAGGGTCAGTTGGTTGAGCCAGAGCCAGGTCTAGCGTCTTGAAAAAATTTCATGCGAGTGCATGAAAATTTGCGTCACACGCAAACCCATGACGGCTTCAACTGGATTTGGTTGAGCGTATATGGGCTCTTTGCGGGAAATCTCAATGTTTAATCCTCTATTTATTTTGTGTAATTTAATTAACGGTTTAGTTATTTTTCATCGGACCATGCGAGACTGAACTATCTATATGTAAGCACTATTTTAATTTAATTACCTAGTCTAGTTTATTTGTATCCTAAAAATTAGACAATATTTGCAAACATATGAGTTGTATCCTAAAAATTAGACAATATTTAATTACCTAGTCTAGTTTGCCAGCCCGGCCAACACTGTCCAAGTGCGGACAAATGGGTCGTGTCGCTGGACGCGGCTGACCGAACAGGCCGGATCCCCTACCCATATCGACCGCGGCTTGACCCAAACGGATACAAACCGACGGTATGAATCGGTCCGGTGGAGATGCCATATACACATTTTTTTTTCACTGATCATGGCTATGTTATTTTCCTCTCTAGGCAGCATACAAGCAGTATATGGCAGTAACATGGGGGACATGGCTACTTGTACGTGGCCTGGATGGTTTTGGCATGGAGGATTTGTCGGTCCTCACCTGCCATCATGCTGAATCTGTACAGTAGCATCGATCCCGTACTAGTAGTGGGTGTGGACTAGTACTAGTAGTGCCCTCCAGCTAGTGTTCAGCACGCAGCAGCGCAACACTTGTGTACTACTTCCTGTTCGGGATCATAGGTCCTACACGTATACCTAGGTTGTTAATTTGACTAACAAAACAAAACTTATATATCACAAAAATTATACTATTAGAAAATATAACCTCTAAAGTTTCTAATGCTATAATTTTTATGCTATACTCCCTCTGTTCGGGATTATAGGTCCTACGCGCATACCTAGGTTGTTAATTTGACTAACAAAACATAACTTATATATCACAAAAATTATACTATTAGAAAATATAACCTCTAAAGTTTCTAATGGTATAATTTTTATGCTATACTATTTATGTTTTGTTGTCTAAATTGGCAACCTAGTTATCCGCGCGGGACTTATAATCCCAATGGAAGGAGTACTATTTATGTTTTGTTGTCCAAATTGGCAACCTAGTTATCCGCGCGGGACTTATAATCCCAAACGGAGGGAGTACATGCGATACGGGTAAGCCCCCCTTGGCCTTGCATGCAGCATGTCAGTCCTTTTGGGCACCACACCGTGCCGCTCCGGTCTGGAAATCTGGTGTACGCTGTACCACGGCAAACATTCATAAATGTGCGCATGCACACGCAGAGTACGGGCCCGTGAACCCCCGTACTTAAATGATAGCAGTAAAACCAGACGGGTGGTCACTATGATAATACTCTGTGTTACATGGTTTCAAATATATCAGAGCATTTCACTAGTGGAAAACGGCGAATCAGTTCCGGTTTAGAAGAATCGTTAGTTCCAGTTTTCAAATCCGGACTGCGGTTTCGAGAATAAAAGTCCTCCTTTAGTCGTGGTATAGCCACGAACCTGGACAAACGTCACTCTACGTGGCTGGGTGCAGAGCGGGGGTGGAGAAATATTAGTCTCGGTTCGTATTATGAATCGGAACAACGTTAGCTCTGCCGAGGCAGCGTTTTGCGGGTTTTGTCTGCCGCGGCAGCGGGTTGCTGTGCGGCAGCAGGTTCTGCCGCGACAGAGTTCTAAGACGATTTTCTGCCATGATAAAGGAGGAAGAACGAGGTTTGGCGTTTGTGACGTGCAACGAAGGAACCATTGTAAAACATCGTCATGAATATAGAGATAGAAGACTGACATATTTCTTCGTGCTTTGGTCGAACATATTACATATATTACACGTTCATGCATATTAAGTTGCATGCTAACCTCGATCGAGGAGGAAAGAAAGAGGAGAAAGCTTAAGTGTGGCTCAGTCACTTGTGCATTTCATCGAGAACCTCTTGTGCGTAGAGGGGAAAAACTAAGCAACATACATCACTTGTGCATGAGAGGGGAAAAACAAACCAGCTCACACACACATGTGGAGCTGGGGTGCTATATATATGTCAACACCCGGATTTTTAATCCCAGGTGCCTGTTATGCCGTACATCGCAATCCCAGGATTACCATTTTTACGAGACATAACAAATTGGTACCATAGTTCATCATCCATTACAAACCATAATAGTCTTATAAATAGTTGATCTCATGATCAAGTCTGATTACAATCAAAGCAGCGGAATAATAATAAAGGTAGCATGGTCAAGGCTCCATCTTCAGGGTCACAAGCAATGCTGACGATGGGAGATGATCCTAGTTATCGTAAGCGTCTTACTGTCTTTCTTGCTCATAGTCTCCTTCATAGTCTGGCCATGGGAATAGCCAGGGACAAATCCATGAGTACTTCAAAGTACTCGCAAACTTTCATTAAAGCAGTAAGGCCATCTAATAGGATCCTTAAGCTCTAGGTTTGTTTGCCATAAGCCAATTTTCTTTCAACCAGTGTATAGTAGTAAAACCTAACTTTAGTTGGCTAAGTTACTTAGGTGGGAACCTAGCTTCATTTCCACCACTTGTGGGGTCAAGTCAAAGTCATATTTCAAGTCACGGATCATTTTGGAAAACATGTGACAACGGAACAATATGGCCATCCAACTGTTCATAACCGCGGACGCGGCTATTCGAATAATTTGACACTCTGCAGAGAGGGTACACTTTCACCACGACATTCGATACATCCGTCAGGAACAATCCTGAATCATTATATTGTAGGGTTCGCAGCATAGAAAACAAAAAATTTCCTACGATGGGAACAACTATGTACCAAGATCTATCTACTAGATACAAACAACAAACGGATGTATATCCGTAGATAACATACCCTTGAAGACCGACAAAGCTTAACGAGTTAAACTCGTGGTTGATGTAGACGATCTCTTACCGATATCAAGATCGACAGGAAGTCCTAGCGCCGCAAATCAGCAGCGCATCCGTGCTCGCACACACGTACAAGACACTGAGCAACCTCCGCCTCCTCGCTCCAGCGATCCAGCGGAAGAACAACTCTTTCTTGCCGAATAGCCACCGAGAACATGTATCTCGCTAGTCCGAGACCATGGGGGATAAATTCTAGAGGGGAAGAGAGATCCTTCACGAGAAGGTGTGAGTGAGAAGTGAGGAGGAGGTGCCTTTTATAGGAGAGGGGGGAACCCCAAGGGGGTGGATGGCACATGGGGGATGCCCCCTTGCCCTCCCCTCATTCATGTGGGTGGACACTCCACTCATAAAAATCCTTTCAATTCCCTCCACTCAAAATCCCACTCAAATTCTCATTAAATTTCCACCAAATTTAATGCAAACTCTCATTAAATAAAAATCTTTTTATTTATTTAGAATTTTTTAAATAACTTTAATGACAAACATTCACATATATCCCCTTGCTAGTATTTCATTTCACATGCAAAAACCTGTTTTAGTATCTAGTGAAATTAATTTCTGCGCTTGTTATTCTTTCCAGCATGAAACTTTTGCTCCATTTGGATGTCGGTGTCTCTTAAGTGTGCCACCCTACAGTTCGTGAATAATGCGGACATGATCGAGACCCCTCTCCGATCAATAATCAGAAGCGGGATCTGGAGACCCATACTGACTCCCACACATTCAACGATGACTTTCTTATGATCGTCGGAACTTTTTATACTAGTATCTTAATCCTTTTGTTTTGCGATATATTACATGTCCGAGATTCGATCATCAGTATCTCCAAGTTTGATCTTGTTACTGACATGCACTCTTTTCTTGTTCCCGTGATATAACATTCTAGTGATCAAATTGTTGGAATTATGCCCTAGAGGCAATAATAAAGATGTTATTATTATAATTCTTGTTCATGATAAAGTTTATATTCCATGCTAGAATTGTATTAAGCGGAAACTTTAATACTTGTGTGGTTTGTAAACAACACCGTGTCCCTAGTACGCCTCTATGGACTAGCTCATTGATCAATGATGGTTAAGGTTTCCTAACCATAGACATGAGTTGTCAATTGATAATGAGATCATATCATTGGGAGAATGATATGATGGACAGACCCAAACTAAGCGAAGCAATTAGATCGTTTCATCGTGTTCATCTTTGCGAAGCTTTTCCTATGTCAAATATTGTATTCCTTAGACCATGAGATAATGCAACTCCCTGGTACCGGAAGAAAGCTTTGAGGTCATCAAACGTCATCCTATGAGAGGGTGATCATAAAGGTGTCTCTCAGGTGATCGGAAAGTATCTGTTGGGTTGTATGTATCGAGATGGAATTTGTCCCTCCCAAGTCGGAGAGATATACTTCGGGCCCACTCGGTAATCGATATCAACACCGCTTGCAAGCATGTGGTTAAGGAGTTAATCACAAAGTGATATCGGATTACGGAACGAGTAAAGTACTTGCTGTGAACGAGATTGAACTAGGTATGACGGTACCGACGATCGAATCTCGGGCAAGTAAAATATCGCGAGACGAAGGGACTATATATATGGGATTGATTGAATCCTGGCATCGTGGTTCATCCGATATGATCATCGATGAATGTGGGAGAGTCAATATGGGTGCCTGCACCCGCTTGTTGATTATTGATAGAAGATCATATGCGCATATTCTCGAACCCGCAGGGTCACACACTTAACGTATCTCGACGCTAGGATAGATTGGATAATTGGTTTATGAATTTTTGTTCGGAGTCTCGGATGGGATCCGGGATATCACGAGAGGTTCCGGAATGGTCCGGAGAATAAGATTCATATAAGGCAGTGCAGTTTTTGGAGTTCGAAATTGTTCGGGTTAATCGGTATTGTACCGAAAGCTTCTAGAACCTTCCGGAAGGGGACCAACGTGGCCCCACCTTCCGGGAGGGGGCATGGGCCTATGAGGGAGTGTCCTGGCTGCATTGGGCCAGGGGCACAAGGCCCCATAGGGCCCAGCCGATTCTAGAGAGATTTGACTCGTTTAAATCTCGGGATAGAATTTCTAGATAAGGGAGAGTTTAAATCGTTTAAACTAGAGATAGGATTTCTAGATAAGGGAGAGTTTAAATTGTTTAAACTAGAGATAGGCTTGGAGGAGGGGCAGGGCTGGCCGCCTCTATATATAGAGGTGGTGCGCCTCCCCTACCACACACCTTCCTCCAAGCACTAGCAGCCTTGCTATCTACCTCTCTCCCTCCCGACGGTTTGTAGGCGAAGCCATGAAGCAGAAATTATCCACCATATACACCACGACGTCGTGTTGTAGATCAAATCTATCTCTCCACCATACTTGCTGGTCCGAGGAAGGAGGAGACGTCGAGGTGTTGCACGTGTGCATCTCACGGAGGCACCGCCACTTGTGGTGCTAGATCGGATCGGATCGCGAGGAGAAGAAGCGAGTACGACTACATCACCCACGTTCCGATTTAACGTTCACTGCGCGAATCTTCAAGGGTATGAAGATCTAATCCAATCTCTCTCGTTGTTTGCATCTCCTAGATTAGATCTTGGCTTTCCTCTGCTCGCTCCGTAGAAAATTTTGATTTACTATGCCGCTGAAACCCTTCAAAGGGTATCGAGCTAGATATATGCGTAGATGTGTTTCACGAGTAGAACGCAACATGGTTTTTGCGGGCGTTGATGTTTTATGTTGCAAGCCTCTTTTTTGTGTTCTTCTTATGACGCGGGATAGTGAGATTGAAGCGGTCCAGGCCAAACTTACGCGACGTCGTCATGAGACCGCTCCGCACTTGACGTGTGGCTTGTACCACACATGCGGTGGATGTCGTTTCTCTCACTATAGTTGTCATGGGATTAACACCGGAGTTTGGCAACCATAATATCACCGTTGTGGCTTTCCATAGGTAAGAATAGTTCTTAGCATCTACTCCCATAAGCCACGTAAAACATGCAACAACAAAGTAGAGGCGTCTAACTTGTTTTTGCAGGGAGTGTTTTCTGTGATATGGTATGGCCCAAGATGTGATGTGTATATTGTATGCGATGATCATGTTTTGTAATGTTTCACGACTTGCATGTCGATGAGTACACAACCGGCAGGAGCCATATGGTTGTCTTTATAATTGTGTATGACCATGTAGTCAACTTCTTATACGCCATGTAATAGCTTTACTTTATCGCTAAGTAGTTAGCAATAGTTGTAGTTGCTATTCGTGGTGGAGGCAATCATGGTGGAGTGATGGAGAT
This sequence comes from Avena insularis, assembly GCA_023614405.1. Classification (NCBI taxonomy): domain Eukaryota; kingdom Viridiplantae; phylum Streptophyta; class Magnoliopsida; order Poales; family Poaceae; genus Avena; species Avena insularis. The sequence continues at coordinate 479,946,481 of CM042697.1, forward strand.
CATGCCGGAACGTACAAGATGGAGATCATTGCGCGAGGATTGGCTATACCATGTCACATAAAGTTATATGCATGTGATGTTTATCCCTTTATGTATCTTATTATGCTTAGATCGCGACGGTAGCATTATAAGATGATTCCTCACTTAAAGATCAAGATAAAAACTGTGTTCTCCCCAAGTATGCACCGCTATGGAAAGTTCGTCGTGTCCAAGCATCACGTGATGATCGGGTGCTATAGACTCTACGCTCACATACAACGGGTGCAAGCCAGTTTTTGCACACGCGAAAATACTTGGGTCTAAATTGACGAGCCTAGCATGTACAGACATGGCCTCGGAACACAAGAACCGAAAGGTTAAGCATGAGTCATATGAATGATATGATCGACACTTCGTTGTCCACCATTGAAACCACATCTTTCTCGTGATGATCGGATTAGGTGTGGTGAATTTGGATCGTGTTCACTAAACAACTTGAGGGATGTTGAATTTAGTGGGAGTTCATCTAGTAATTTGATTAAGTTGAACTATTTATCATGAACATAGTCTAAATTGTACTTGCAAATACTGTAGATCACATGGCCAAATCCAACTTCAACTTCAACGTTTTTGCTGAGAAGGAAAAGCTTAGAAACAATGGGTCTAACTTCACCAATTGGTTCCGCAATCTAAGAATCATTCTGTCTGGCGGACAAAAGGACTATGTCCTTGGTAAAGCGTTAGGTGACCCCCCTGCAATCGCTACTACCGATGAGAAAGCTGTCTATCATTCGCGTAAAGATGATTATGGTGTGATTAAGAGCACCATGTTGTTTGCTATGGAACCGAAGCTTCAAAATCGTTTTGAAACCTATCCCGGGCCCTTTGAGATTCTCGAGGAGCTGAAAACCATGTTTCAGACTCAAGCCCGTTCTGAGAGATATGAGATCTCTAAGAAGTTCTTTAACTGCAAGATGGAGGAAGGGAGTTCCGTTAGTGAGCACGCCATAAAGATGTCTGCCACACTCAACGCCTTGAGCAACTGGAATGCACGATTCGGAGGAGCTCAAGATTGACAGGTTCGCAATCACTCCTCCCAGCCTACAAATTTTTGTAGTGACTCATAATCATTGGTTCCATCGATATCACCGAGCTCTTCGCAAAGCTGAAGGCTGCGGAAGTGGACATCAAGAAGGATAATCATGTGTTGATGGTCAACAAGCCCTCCTTTAAGAAAGGTAAGGGAGCAAAGAAGCCCTTCAAGAAGGGCGGCGGCAAGCGCAATGCCCCTGATGAGAAGAAGCTCAGGTCTGGTCCCAAGCCGGACACTGAGTGCTTCTATTGCAAGGACAAGGGTCCTTTGAAGAATCGTCCAAATACTTAGCGGACAAGAAGGTGGCACCATCAAAGGTATATTTGATATACATGTTATTGTTGTTTTCCTTACTAGCCCTCGTTGTAGTGCACGGGTATTTGATACGGTTCGGTTGCTAATATTTGTAACTCGAAACAGGAGCTACGGAATAGACGGTGGCTTGCGAGGGATGAGGTGACGATGCGCGTTGGCAACGGATCAAGAGTTGATGTGATGGCCGTCGGCACGCTCTCCTTAGTTTTACCTTCGGGATTAGTTTTAAACCTTAATAAATGTTATTATGTGCCTGCGTTGAGCATGAACATTATTTCCGGATCATGTTTATTGCAAGACGGTTATTCATTTAAATCAGAGAATAATGGTTGTTCTATTTATATGAGTAACATCTTTTATGGTCATGCACCTCTTGTGAATGGTTTATTTCTTCTAAATCTCGAAAGAGATGAAACACATATCCATAACATTGAGGCTAAGAGATGCAAAGTAGATAGTGATAATACTACTTATTTGTGGCACTGTCGTCTAGGTCATATTGGTGTAAAGCGCATGAAGAAACTCCATTCTGATGGACTTTTGGAGTCTCTTGATTTTGAATCATTTGACACATGCGAACCATGCCTCATGGGCAAGATGATCAAAACCCCGTTCTCCGGTATGATGGAGAGAGCAACGGACTTGTTGGAAATCATACATACCGATGTATGCGGACCGATGAGTGTTTCGACGCGCGGTGGATATCGCTATTTTCTCACTTTTACCGATGACTTAAGTAGATATGGGTATATATATTTAATGAAACATAAATCTGAAACATTTGAAAAGTTCAAGGAATTTCAGAATGAAGTGGAGAACCATCGTAACAGAAAGATTAAGTTTCTACGATCCGATCGTGGGGGCGAATATTCGAGTTATGATTTTCTCACGCATCTTAAAGCAAGTGGAATCGTTTCACAACTCACGCCACCCGGAACACCACAGTGCAATAGTGTGTCTGAACGCCGGAATCGAACCCTATTAGATATGGTCCGATCAATGATGTCTCTTACTGATTTGCCGTTATCATTTTGGGGTTATGCATTAGAAACCGCTGCATTCACTTTAAATAGGGCTCCATCTAAATCCGTTGAGACGACACCGTATGAACTGTGGTTTGGTGCTAAACCTAAGTTGTCGTTTCTTAAAGTTTGGGGATGCGAAGCTTACGTCAAGAAGTTGATGCTGGACAAGCTCGAACCCAAAGCGGAGAAATGCGTCTTCATAGGATACCCTAAGGAAACCATTGGGTATACCTTCTATCACAGAACCGAAGGCAAAGTGTTTGTCGCAAAGAACGGTTCCTTTCTTGAGAAGGAGCTTCTCTCGAAAGAAGTGAGTGGGAGGAAAGTAGAGCTAGACAATGTTATTGAACCTTCTCTTGAATTGGAGAGTAGCGCAGCACCTGAAATTGTTCGGTCACTTTGCACCAACAATAGAGGAAGCTAATGACAAGGATCATGAAGCTTGGACGATCTTTACTCTTGAGCGTCGCAGTCGACAAGGTCGCGTGCCCCTCCGAGTGAATGCGGCAACCTGTCTTGTTGTCTTGTTGGTAGAAGACAATGAACCTACGAACTATGAGGAAGCGATGATGAGCCCAGACTCTGAGAAATGGCTGGAAGCCATGAAATCCGAATTGGGATCCATGAGCGAAAACCAAGTATGGACTTTGGTGGACCCTCCTAGCGACCGAAAGGCCGTTGAGTGCAAATGGATCTTCAAGAAGAAAACGGACGCGGATGGTAATGTTACCGTCTATAAAAGCGACTTGTCGCAAAAGGTTTTCGACAAGTTCAAGGTGTTGACTACGATGAGACTTTCTCTCCCGTAGCGATGTTTAAGTCCATTCGGATTTTATTAGCAATTGCTGCGTTTCATGATTATGAAATATGGCAGATGGATGTCAAGACTGTTTTCCTCAATGGCAACATTGATGAAGAGTTGTATATGATGCAACCCGAAGGTTTTGTCGATCCTAAGGATGCTGATAAAGTATGCAAACTTCAGCGTTCCATTTATGGACTGAAGCAAGCATCTCGGAGTTGGAACCTTCGTTTTGATCAAGTGATCAAGAGCTTTGGATTTGTTCCAAATTGCTACGAAGCTTGCATCTACAAGAAAGTGAGTGGGATCTCGGTGACGTTTCTGGTACTATATGTGGATGACATATTGATTATCGGAAATTACATCAACATGCTTAACGATGTGAAGAGTTATTTGAACAAGTGTTTTTCAATGAAAGACCTAGGTGAAGCTGCTTATATATTGGGCATCGAAATCTATAGAGATAGACAAAGACGCCTGATAGCTTTAAGCCAGAGTACATACCTAGACAAAGTTCGAAAAGGTTCGAATGGATAAGGCAAAGAATGGTTCAAAGGCCTATGTTGTCGTAAGATATTGAGCAAGGCTCGGTGTCCTTCTGGGTAAATGATAGGGAAGCTATGAGCAAAGTGCCTTATGCCTCGCCATAGGTTCCATCATGTATGCCATGTGTACTAGACCGGATGTGTCCAATGCTCTTAGTTTGACGAGCAGATATCAAAGTGATCGAGTGGAACATTTGGACAACCGTGAAGAACATCCTAAAGTACCTAAATAGAACTAAAGAAATGTTCTTAGTCTATGGGGTGATGAACAGCTTGTAAGAAAAGGTTACGTCGATGCTAGTTTTGACACCGACAAGGATGATTCTAAATCTCGCACGTGATACGTGTATATTTTGAATGGAGGAGCTGTGAGTGGAGAAGGCGCAAGCAAAGCGTGGGGGCGGGATCTACAGTAGAAGCGGTATACATGGCTTGTGCAGAAGCGTCAAGTGTAGGTCTTTGGATCAGTAACTTCATCAGTGAGCTTGGCATGGTTGCATGTGCATTGGTCCCTCTGGAGATATTGTGTGACAACACTGGCGCCATAGCACTCGCTAAGGAACCAAGATATCATCCAAAGACCAAGCATATCAACCGCAAGTTTCATATAATCCGAGATTATATAGCAGATGGAGATCTGAAGATTAGCAAAGTACATACGGATCTGAATGTCGCAGATCCACTGACTAAACCTCTTCCACGTGTAAAACATGATCAACACCTCAGTGCCATGGGTGTGAGATTGTTGCCAAATGTAAACTAGATTATTGACTCTAGTGCAAGTGGGAGACTGTTGGAATTATGCCCTAGAGGCAATAATAAAGATGTTATTATTATAATTCTTGTTCATGATAAAGTTTATATTCCATGCTAGAATTGTATTAAGCGGAAACTTTAATACTTGTGTGGTTTCTAAACAACACCGTGTCCCTTGTACGCCTCTATGGACTAGCTCATTGATCAATGATGGTTAAGGTTTCCTAACCATAGACATGAGTTGTCAATTGATAATGAGATCATATCATTGGGAGAATGATATGATGGACATACCCAAACTAAGCGAAGCAATTAGATCGTTTCATCGTGTTCATCTTTGCGAAGCTTTTCCTATGTCAAATATTGTATTCCTTAGACCATGAGATAATGCAACTCCTGGTACGGAAGAAAGCTTTGAGGTCATCAAACGTCATCCTATGAGAGGGTGATCATAAAGGTGTCTCTCGTGATCGGAAAAGTATCTGTTGGGTTGTATGTATCGAGATGGAATTTGTCCTCCCAAGTCGGAGAGATATACTTGGGCCCACTCGGTGTCGATATCAACACCGCTTGCAAGCATGTGGTTAAGGAGTTAATCACAAAGTGATATCGGATTACGGAGCAGGTAAAGTACTTCGTGAACGAGATTGAACTAGGTATGGCCAGATGCAAACGATCGAATCTCGCAAGTAAAATATCGCGAGACGAAGGGAATATATATATGGGATTGATTGAATCCTGGCATCGTGGTTCATCCGATATGATCATCGATGAATGTGTGGAGTCAATATGGGTGCCTGACCCGCTGTTGATTATTGATAGAAGATCATGTCTGCATATTCTCGAACCCGCAGGGTCACACACTTAACGTATCTCGACGCTAGGATAGATTGGATAATTGGTTTATGAATTTTTGTTCGGAGTCTCGGATGGGATCCGGGATATCACGAGAGGTTCCGGAATGGTCCGAAGAATAAGATTCATATAAGGCGGCAGTTTTGGAGTTCGGAATTGTTCCGGGTTAATCGGTATTGTACCAGAAGCTTCTAGAACCTTCCGGAAGGGGACCAACGTGGCCCCACCTTCCGGGAGGGGGCATGGGCCTATGAGGGAGTGTCCTGGCTGCATTGGGCCAGGGGCACAAGGCCCCATAGGGCCCAGCCGATTCTAGAGAGATTTGACTCGTTTAAATCTCGGGATAGAATTTCTAGATAAGGGAGAGTTTAAATCGTTTAAACTAGAGATAGGATTTCTAGATAAGGGAGAGTTTAAATTGTTTAAACTAGAGATAGGCTTGGAGGAGGGGCAAGGGCTGGCCGCCCCCCCTCTATATATAGAGGGGTGGTGCGCCCCCTCCCTCTACCACACACCTTCCTCCAAGCCCTAGCAGCCTTGCTATCTTCCTCTCTCCCTCCCGACTGTTTGTAGGCGAAGCCCTGCAGCAGAAATTCTCCACCATATACACCACGCCGTCGTGTTGTAGATCCAATCTATCTCTCCACCATACTTGCTGGTCCGAGGAAGGAGGAGACGTCGAGGTGCTGCACGTGTGCATCTCACGGAGGCACCGCCACTTGTGGTGCTAGATCGGATCGGATCGCGAGGAGAAGAAGCGAGTATGACTACATCACCCACGTTCCGACGAACGTTCCGCTATGCGAATCTTCAAGGGTGTGAAGATCTAATCCAATCTCTCTCGTTGTTTGCATCTCCTAGATTAGATCTTGGCTTTCCCTCTGTTCGCTCCGTAGAAAATTTTGATTTACTATGCCGCGAAACCCTTCACAAATCACTTGCTTGCAAGCTAACCAATGTGATATCACCGAGAGGGCCTAGAGTATATCTATCCGTCATCGAGATGAACAAATTCCACTCTCGATCCATGTGCCTCAACATAACACTTTAGTAGTTATAAATCCATCTTTATAATCACCCAGTTAGGGTGTGTTTGATGTTATCAAGAAACTCTTCCGGTGTTAGTGATTGATATGATCTCATGGTCTAAGGATTAGGATCACTTCGTAAGTTGTTATAGCAATATAAACTCAATGACTTTGATCGTAATGCTATACTTTGGATGAATGTTCATCACACCATTACGCTAATGTTGTGACCTCGTTATTAACAACATCCAATGTCTATGATCAGGAAACTTTGATCATCTTGTTAATCAATGAGCTAGTTTATGAGAGAGGCATAACTAGGAACTTTCTGTTTGTTTATTAAACACACATGTATTAATGTTTCCGTATTAATACAATTATAGAATGCAAAATAAATATCTATCATATACTTGGAATACACATAATAAACACTTTATTATTGCCTCTCAGGACATATTCCCTTCACATACTTAATATGCGAATAATCAATCCTAACATTTTAATTACACAACCTAGTATAGGCACCTCCCCTATGAGTTTGGCCTCCCAACCATGACCATCTATCATCTTGGGAACTGCATAGATGGACAGTCACATTCACAAGGTAGCCTCATCTCACCTCGTTTTGCGAGGAAACCCATACTAAGACATATAAACTTCCAGTCAAGCCTTACCCAAATTTGGGTATTGTGGTTGTACGGTAAACGTTGGAATGGTATCGCATCCGAACCCAACTATCAGTTTTTATCAAAGTCAAGTCACATACTTTCTTCACCATCATATTCAAGTCATTGTGTCCAGAACACATGTCAAAACATTTCAATAGAATGACTCATCATTCCAAGGTTTTCATAATCATTTGTTCCCATCTAGCGTTCAAGTTTAATTTAGCACTAGCATCTATCAAATGGTGGTGTCACTAGTTGTAGGGTACTAAGCTGGTGTATCTATCTTCATCAACTTCCAAACTCTTGATGACACTTTCCTCATTATCCACTAATCATCCAATTAATTAGCTACAGAACAACTTAGCCTATTGGCGGTCGAAGACGCTGAAGTAGAGGTCGTCGTCATCGTCACCGTCGTCGTCATCACCCCATGCCAAATCCGAAGTTCTCCTCTGGTCATGCTTGGGCACCACCCTGGTGACACATCAGCCGCGTCGGTGAGGTTGATGACGGAGCCCTTGTCGTCCGTGGACCACCATTGTTGGGTGGTGTTGTACGAGGGAGCCATGATCGTTGCTTCTCCCAACGCGTTGCTACGGTCATTGGGGTCCGCTTAGGCTGCCTGGAGTTCCATGTACACCTCCCACCATGCCTTCTCCTTCTTTGGCTGCCCGAGAAAAAAGGTAGCCACACAATGGTGAAGACGGCTTCTACTGCTTCAGCCGTCAGAAGGACAAGTGGCTCATGTCTAGCTTCGAGTGAAGCAGCGCCCCCCCCTAAGAACTCGGTTCGTGAATGACAATGTCGTTGTTCAGCGAGAAGGTGGGTACGGCGCCAAGCGCGACGACGTGCATGATGGAGAGCGCGGTGGCGAGGTCGCCGCGAAGAAGAGAGACGTGCGTAGAACACGGGTCGGAGGTGGCAGGCGATAACCATACTGGGCGCAGCGTCTCCTTGACGTCGCGCCCATGCTACCATCTACGCTACACCACGTGATTGGACCTGTCGAGGTAGGGGCCAAAGAGGCGGGAGAGTCGTGCCTCCCGCTCCTCATGGAACAATGGGAGATGGAGCACCGAGTCCCCCATCGGCCATCCCTCCACCGCCTGCTAGGCCGGCATTAGTACCGTGCGATGCTCATTGATGTAGGTCGTCAGCGTGTCACCCTTAGGGGTGGGCGGGACGGCATAGCCGGCGGCGGAGAGATTCCATCCGTGCGGCAGACGGTAGTCCTACGGCACTAGGAGGCCATTCTAGTACAACATTGCCACATCCATGATGTTGAGGTTGGGCATGTGGTCCTCCACGACCACCTCCTTGCCCTTGCGGGAGCCGCCGACCTCATCGTTGTGCGCCATTTGTCGGCGAGGTGCGATGTGGTGGGGAGGGGAATAGGAGGAGGCGATGTGGATGGCGTCGGTGGAGCGGTGGTGTGTGTTGGGCTTTTATTGTCTATTGGCAGGTGGAGCCGGTGGAGCGGCATTACACCGGCGATGTGACAAGCCGGTGTTGCTGCAAATTCCCGGCCATTTAAGTTCGACCGTCGCTGGCTGTGCGCTGGATGCCAACTGGAACCGACTCGCTGTTTCCGACGTAGCGGTACGTGCCGGCGCTCCCTTCGGACCGGCTCGGCGCTTCAGACGTAGCAAGACGTGCCAGCACTCCCTTGCCGTTCCCTCTGGGTCGGGGCTGTAGTTGGATTTGGTTCTTTTGGGCCCGGAAAACGGTCGGCTACCTATTGGGCACGCCGGTGTAAGCCGAAAACAATCGTATATCTCCAACCACGTATATTTGGACAATTAAATTATAAGATTTATGTATAAATTCTTGTAATATCAAAGGGATAAAAAATTGGCCCAGTCTTTTTGAGCTGTCACGGTCCGGCCACTGCCCTTATAGCACTACAATGTACAGTACTGCAGATAACCCATAATAACATGTGCTACCTTCGTGGTACACCGGTACCTTTCCCTTCACGCGGCATCTCCTCGTCTCACCTGGGCCATGCATGCAAAAGCATTGCCTTTTTTCCACATGACGAGGAGCCAATCGCAACTGAACAAAAATGCAGCAAAGCAGCCATGCTTTTGCCCCTCACCCCTTCACATGGTCTCATCCTCTCATATGTGTGCATGGAACCTGCAAAGACAAAGCTTACTAAAGGTCAACTGACACTACCGTCAATCAGTGTCAAATTATGTTACTATGTGTTGATGGTGATGGTTGGTTAGTTAGATAAGATACCCTTCTCCAACTTGCATGCGTAGCTCTGTCTGGACCACTTAGTGCAGTGTCAAATCAAGGCAGGCAGTAATGCAGTATGGTTTGGTTTACTTTAAACATGAATGATGGATGATGGTGGTGGTGAGCTTCCTAGGACTTTCACTCCTGATCTAGTACATTCCAGCTGCACATGTGGGTTTAGTCTAGTTTACTGCTTCCCACATGTTGGTCCTGAACAATATAATTTCTACCGGACTGATGGTGGGCTCAGCAAATGTTCTACCGGACTGATGGTGGGCTCAGCAAATGTTTTGCTCTGCATAAATTGCACAACGCAGATCTGGGGCTCAGGAAATGTTTCGCGCGCTGTACATGCCTTTGCAACACACAGGTCTAGGAGTCAGGAAATGCTCTTTTGCACGGTACGAAAATGCATGAGCCGACACATCAACGGAGCCTTTCGTTGGCCACGAAATTTCAGGGGTGCGAGCGCGAATAAAGCTAGCTTGCAGCTGCTCTATTTTGCTTTGTATTTGAAGTGAGGCACTACTGCTCCAGTTTGGCATGGTATCTGTAGTCTGGACAAAGATGCATGGCAGTTAAGCACACATGGCAAACAGTGACTAGCTACTAGTTCAACTGTGACTCCAAACCAAAAGGAGCTAGCTAGTCAGCAATCAGGATTAGCTAGCACACTAGTACGTTCCATCAGGCAAGAATCGAAAGGGACGATCAAGTACATAGCTGACCTGGCCAGATTTAGACGCCCAGAGTGGACAGGTTTCACCATAATTCTGTAGACAGAAATTCAGACGCCCAGATTAGAGACAGATTTTTTTTGTCATATATAATAATTCACCAGAACCAATGAAATCTAGCCAGATTTGCTAGCCCCTGGAGTACGTACAAGCTAGCTAGCACCTTTGCTATTATGAAAACAAAACCCGGAAATAAATACATACTGACTGACTCGGCCGCCAAAGCCCCCTGGATTATGAACTAGGCAGCCATAATACTCATTCCGTCTCAATTTATGTTGCATACTCCCTCTAAATAAAGCGTTCTCATTTTACGTGCAGCTCAATTTTATACATAATATAATTAAGATATTATTGCTCAATTTTTTCGGTCAGACTATATCTTGAAATGCGTATGTGCCTTATTCATTGAAATGGAGGTAGTATAACATTTTATCAAAATCAAACTTCACAATGTTTGACCAAGTACAAATATGAACCTGTACAACGCCAAATTAATATTATTAGAATTTGTTTATTTTTATTAAATTTTATAAAGTTTACTTGCACGAAAAAACCATGCACGACATATTATGGAATGGAGGGAGTATCAGCTTTATCGATAATCAATCTTTGCTGCAACAATTATACACCCCCCCCCCCCCCCCCCCACCAAAGCCCCCAAAGCCCCCAATGATAGCAGCCATGGCACTGAAATCACTAACATGTGCCCAAGGTTATGTTAGGCCTACTGTCCTGTTCACCAGTTCATGTACACCAGGACAAAGCTGTAAAGTGTTAATGTCAAAGCTGGCTTGACATTTTGACCACCATCATGGCATATTGGCATTGCTCCCTTGTTATTGAGCTCTGATTGCGCAGATTCTTCGTATCCTCCTTCATGTGTGAGCAGAGGTAGCACGCGTGCAAGCTGCTACGATATCACAGATCAGATTCAGAAAGCACTAGCAGCTGCAAGAAAAGCAGCGAGTGACCACCACTGGCACTGAGAAAAAAAGTTGTTGCTCCAGTACTTTCACATTAATACGTGCAGGATTATCTGAACTGTTGGGGTTCTCCTTTGTGCCCCCCATTTGGGTAGTAGATAGATGAGGCGAGACGGAGTTGTGATATATCAGTCTCATCGAAACATACGATACGATTAAGATTTGATTTATTTCACTTGTACTCCAAGATGATTCGATGTGCTCTATATAAATTGTTCTCGAGTCTTGATACAACACACGCCATATTACACCGATTCTCATATTCACCACATCCTCTCACCTTACGATGATCTTAGTTGAAAGGCATTGGATGGCCAATGTCGTCGACGTAGACATCCCATGACCTCGTGTGACTTAGATATAGCAAAAAATTATTTAATCCGTGAAATTGTGAACCAAGGCATAGCCCAGGTGGCTAGAAAGGTGTTTTGTTTTGTTTATTGTTTAGATCGGCTAGCAAGGTGTTGATATACATGTTGTGCCTGCCTGCCTGCTCGAGTTCGAGTCCCCTCTAAACATCTATCCAATTAAGTTGCATTTTATTTAATCCATCAAATCTAACCTTTTAGTTATTCAACCTTGTTATCATGATACAAGTTGTGTTGTAATTTTGCCAAAAAAAACATGAAATACTACCTAATTATAACGTCTTGGGGGGTCCCTTTAAACATCCAAGTAGTATTTTCTTTAATCCATCAAATCTAACTGATTAATTGTATAATTTGCAATTAAAGCCTAATTATACTTGATGGAAGGACTCAACAAACATTGGTATGATCATTGCCCACCATGGAGGTCCACCTTGGTGTCCCCCCTTGATCAGAAAGGGACCAAAATGAAGAGAATCCGTAAGAATTCCAAAAACGAAAACACAGAATAATGGAAAACGAAGAAGACGGAGAGATAGGAAACCTGGAAAATGTACAGTACGGCACGTTGTACAGTTCCTCTCTTGCTTCAACATTAGAAATCTTGGTGGTTGGTACAATAAGCATCGGGGCCCAAGAACTAAATGTATCATCCGATCCATGCAATTAAATGGCGAATTTTCCCACCATCGATCCATTATTAGGCTCAAGTCGGCAAGTGCAGGGGCCCATATCGATCAGAAGAAGGCGGACACGTAGTCACATTACTGTGCAAACACAGTCCTACTCATGTGAAAGTGGTCAAGGGTATCACACGGAACTTCTCCATATTGAACGTACGAATCTTGATGCGTGCATGCATGATACACATGCATGCAACTTCTCCATATTGGGGTCCCTTCCCATGAGCAGTGAAGTGAAGTGAACACACACACGTCCCGTTGTACAGATCTCTTCTGTTTTTAGCGATTATCCTGTTATCGTGCAATAATATATGGCCCAAGGTTTAACATGGATATGTATTGATGATCGGCACGGTACGGTAGTAGTAGCAGTGTAGCACAGTAGCAAGCTACAGCAGTAGCTATTAATTTATCTAGGATGCATAACGTCTACCAAAAAAATCTTTTTAGGAAAAAAAGTGCATGCATGATTAAGTTTGTTCCGGCCACCAGCCCAGGTTTGTTGCTTTCCCAACGTCACGGAGTGGACCGACAACGTACATTAGGTCGTCCGTCCATGACCATGTGCATGGACGTTACTAGGAAATATCCCATTGTAAAAGGTTACTATATAAGTTACTTCTACTATGATCAGTCTAAGAATATTGAAAACGAAAACACGGAGTAAATGAAAATCATAGGAAACAGAAACATGAAACTTGGAAAATGTAAAGTATGGCATGTCGGCATTACCTCTCTAGGTTGAACGTCGGAAACCTTGGTATAGTTGGTACGATAAGCATCGGGGCCCAAGAACTAAGTTATCATCCATGCAATTAACGTCGAATTTTCCCCACCATCAACGTACGATACTCCCTTAGTCCGTAAATAAGTGTACTTTTACCTTTTATCTATGCTAAATTTTATAAAATTTGACCAACTTTATATATGAATAATACAACATATATTATTTAAAAAATACATACTATGAAACTATATTTAAAAGCATATCTACTAGAACCAATTTAGAGTTATAAATATTGCTACGTTTTTCTATAAAGTTAATCAAACTTTACTAACTTTAACTTAGGATAATACTAGAAATACACTTATTTACAGAGGGAATAGGCTGGAGTCGGCAAGTGCAGGGCCCATACGGATCAGAGGAAGACGGACACGTGGTCACATCACTGTTCAAACACAGAGCAGAGCTTGTTCTACTCATGTGAAAGGGGTCAATGGTGGCAAATTAAATAAAAATAACCTAAAGTCGTAACAAATTCAAAGATTAACCCTATTCGAAAAATAATTCAAACCGACTAACCCTTTTCTGCCACTCCTGCCCGGCAGCTGCTTGGATCAGCGTCACCTAGGGCGCCGACGCCCGCTGGCCTTTACGTTGGCCGGGCCGCGCCACTTGGCCACAGTTTGGCTCGCGTGTCTGGCGCCAATGGCGCGCGACGCCGCCACGCGCCACTCGTCTTTGGCACACACCTACCTGCCAGCTCCATGAACTGACACCTTAAGTCTTGGCGCCCGTGGTGGCGCCGCACTTGTGCCGCGCCGTGCTGGCTGGCGCCGCACTCCTGGAGCCCTTAAGGTGGCGCCGGGTCGGCCCAGCCCGACCCTCTTCTCCTTTTCCCCTCTTTCCTCTCCCCTCAGCGAACACACACATGGCGGCGGCGGCTAGGGTTGATTCTCCCCTCCTCTAATCCCTCCTCCAATTGCTCAGATCTTGAAGAATCTCTCCGTGGATCTTGTTCTTCACCACATCCCCCAGGTATTTGTCCAAGAAATCTCTCATTTTGTCCTAAGGGAAACCCTAGTTTGGCAATATTCTTGCTTATTAGTAATTAGTAATTGTTAGTAGTAAGTAGTAGGAATTGTTAGTAGTAATTGTTGTGGATAATAATGTGGGATAGTATGTTTTTGTTATTGGAACCTTGGCTACATTGCCCATATAGAAACAATGGTTTGTAAAATTAAGTCACAAAGAGATGCCCATATAGAAACAATGGTTTATAATTTTTCTCACATAGAGATGCCACATTGGAATAATGGTTTGAAAAAATGTAGATGCCTACATTGCTCACGTAGAGGTGTCCACATAATTTGGCTCACATAGCAATCTATTCGTATTAGTAGTTGGTTTATAATATGCTCACATATATAGTTCTACTTTTTTTAATTAACTAGGATGTCGGAATCGGAATCGGAAGAAGCCCGTACACCGCCCCATGTACAACCCGGGTTCGTAGAAGGCATGTCGCTTCTTGAGCCGTCGTATGACAAGGTTCACCGTGGCCGCATTCTTGCCGAGGGGATCAAGGTAACAAAAAAAACCTCGAAATCATTATATGTTTCTCAAGTTGGATGGACATGTTATAACCGAGCTTCTATGTGTGCAGCCTCTTGTTCCCCTACGACTTAGGTATCACGGGCATTTCCAAGAGATGATGCGGTACGATGATCGGTACATGGTGCACATCAAAGCGCTAGGATTGCTCCCATTCATCCATATGGTCAATCGTGGTTCACCGCACATGAACCCTGCTGCTATCACCGCGCTCGTCGACCGATGGAGGCCGGAGACGCATAGTTTTCACCTCCGTACCGGTGAGATGACCGTCACTCGTCCATGATCCTTGCACTCCCTATCCAGGGGGATCCTCTGTGTATTAACACAGGCTCTGATGGCTGGCGTGAGCGGATGTGTGGCCTTACCGGTGGTAAGTGTCCTGGTGACACTATAAACTCAAAGGGGGAGAAATTAAGAGTCACGGCCGGTGCTACTTTCAAGTGGATAGCACAAAACTTTAGTACATGTCCTGAGAATGCTAGCGAGGATGAGATTATATATGCCCGTGTGTATGTGTGGTATGTCATCACGAAGACTATATTTGCTGATGGTAAGGGCAACATGGCTCACTGGCACTGGCTGAAGGCCTTAACTGTGATGGATAAAAAATGGAGCTGGGGTTCGGCGGCATTAGCCTTCTTGTACCGGCAGGTAATGGGGTGTTTCTATTTTTCCCCTCTTTATATATGTTCTTCGAACTTATGCATGACTAAGTTTGTTTGCTTTCTTGTGTAGCTGGACGAGGCTTGTCGAAGGACTGGGGCTGAGGCTTATATCGGTGGTCCGTTGCTACTCCTCTCGATGTGGATGTGGGAACGCTTTCCAGTTGGTAGGCCAAAACGTATGCCTTCCAAACCCTATAGTGATGGCGGGGAAAGGTTGAAGTGGCCCACATGGGCTTACAATTGGGACGTGGTCTCAAAGCCTCCAACCGACCTACAAAACGCGTACATGAGATACACCAATGAGTTTGATAACCTTCTCCCGGAGCAAGTAAGAATTTCTGAACATACACCGTTTAGCATTCCTTGCAAGTGCTCTTCTCATTAAACTATCTTGTTTGTGATTAAGGTTGTATGGGAGGTATATGGTCCTAGGGACAATTTTGGTTGTGAGGAGTTCCGTCTTAACCCACAGTGCGACGCGGAATGCAATCTATGGTATATGGAGTGCCCCATGATATGCATGTGGGTTGTTGAGCATTATATCCCGCAGCGGGTTATGAGACAGTTTGGTCTCTATCAGGCTACACCTCCGGATTACCAGGACACCGACGAAGCTCTTCATCGGTAAGAATTGGTTCTATATATGTTTTTGAATACAATGTATGATAGTTGTGCGTGCTTCAAAAGTTGCTCTTTATTCACATACAGATTGGACAGGCTCAAGAGCAAGAAGACTGACTGGGGCAAGATTCACCAGAAACACGTAGCTAGATTTCTTTTATGTGTGAGAGAAGCTAAGAAATCGAAAAGAACGGCTGCAAAACCCCATTGTGAGGACTTTCATGAGTACCTCCATTGGTTTCTAGAGAACACTCGTGTGAAGCTCCTACCGGATGCATATCCAGAAGATATATTGGAAGAGCCGCTGCCTGCGTGGGACGAGCTAAGGAACCTTGAGTACAACCAAGATGTTAGAGAAGGGCGGCAAACCTCCTTTGCCCCCGTGATGAACTTTGTGGTAAGTCGGTAGTTCATGTTCCCGTTACTATCTTAGTCGCATTTGTGTAATGTGTCATTGATTTGCTTGCAATGCAGCGCACAGAGGTCCAGAAGCAGGCGGATGAGTTGGAGGGCGCTTTGGAGTTCCCGAGGGATGAGGAGGGCAATAACAAGTTTAGGAATTTCGTTAGGAAGCAGGCACAAAAGCTATGACGCTTCGCGAACTTGCTTGGTTGTCGGGATCCCGAGGTTGTTGCGACGTCGTCCAAAGAACCGGCAAAGTCCACTTCACGAGAGGAAAGCAGCCCCGACGATGAGCAATCTTCCACGGTAAGAGATAAACTTTCACCGATGACATCGTTCTTGAATTTCCATGTATCACTCTAATGAGATCATTGCTCTTATTGTAAAGGCCGAAGACGAAGAGGTGCCGGACGACATGTCATTGGAGAAGTATCAACGGAAGGTACGGTCCGCAATCAAGCTAAGGCCAAGAAATCGTCCTATTGTCGAGTCCGATCCAGAGGACGAGCCGCGGCAGAAGAAGATTGCTCCGAGGAGAGGAGGCAAGAGCAAGCGTGCTAGAAAGTAGTTGCTAGAAGAAGATTGCTACATGTCATTGGAGAGGACTATGTTGTTTCAGTGTTGTGTGAGACTATGTTGGGAAAATGTTGTGTGAGACTATGTTGGTTCAATGTTTGAGGTACCGTGATGTAATCCTATGACAATGTTCTATGTTTGAGACAATGTTAGAGATTCTTGAGTGAAACATGTTATAATGTTAGAAAGTTAGAAATGCTTGAGTCACGTCTGGAGTTAGAAAGTTAGAAATGCATGCTAGAAGGAAGAGTTAGAAAGTTAGAAATCGACCTCCAGGCAAGGGCGCCCGAAGAAGAGGACCAAGGGCGCAAGTCATCCGCGTGAAGACACCTCCCGGCGCCACCTCAACCGGGCGCTGGCGATCCTGATATCCAGTGCAGCGTAGCCATTCCAGGCTGCGCGCTGGCGCCAAGAAGATCCCAGCCTGCGCGCCGTGTCACTGGCGCGCAACCTCCCAGCTCGCTGCGCGCTGGCGCCGCACCCTCCTCAAGACGCTTAAAGGGTGCCGCGCCAGCCGGCATGGCGCCGCACACCTCCCAGGCTCCTCCTGTCGAATTGACAGGAGGTTTCCCTGCCGCGCCACGAGGGTAGCCTGGCGCCGCATATGGGCGTGCGGCACCGTGTCGCATGGCGCCGCACGCTTAAAGGGTGCCGCGCCAGCCGGCATGGCGCCGCACACCTCGTGCTCCTCTGCCGAATTGACAGAGGTTTCCTACCGCCACGAGGGTAGCTGGCGCATATATGGGCGTCTTGACACCGGTCGCATGGCGCCAAGACGCTAAAGGGTGCGCGCCAGCCGCATGGCGCCAACACACTCCTGTGCTCCTCTGTCAATTGTGAGAGGTTTCCCTACGCCACGAGGGTAGCCTGGCGCCGCATATGGGCGTGAATTCACACATAGTTCAAATATGCTTAAAGGACATGCTTGTCGAATATCACACAAATCATACATAGTTCAAATATCACACCTCCTAGGCTTAAAGGACATGCTTGTCGAATATCACACAAATCATAGATAGTTCAAATATCACACTAAGTTCACACACATCATCCATCGTTACATAATCTAAAGCATAGGTCCTTTGCCCTTCCTCTTCTTCTCTTCCTCTTCCTCCATGGAACGCCACGCCGCTTGACGAAGCCTTTCCCTCTCCGCAGCACGAGCCTCCTTAGCGCGGCGCTCCTGTTCCTCCTCTTTCCTGTGAATCTCGTCATTACGTTCCTTGCGCTTCCTCGCCATTTCCTCGTCACGCAGCCGTTCTTGGAAGCGACTTCTTCTTATGGCAAAATCGATCTCTTGGATAGCCTTGTTGGATCGAGGTTGCTCAAGGTCTATCCAAGTGTAGTACCTGCATACCGGAGGGGGAGACTACAAGAAAATAGTGCATGTTAGAGGATATGATATGGAATAGTTTGGGACACATGAAGAACTAAAAAGCTTTGAGCATACCCGTGGCTTGTCGTATGGGTTGCGGCTACGCTCGGGAGAGCGGTTGTAGTTGGCACACATGAAGAACTTCTTTCCCCAACTATCGGATAAGTAGTCTTGGGATTCCTTAACAGTGCAATCGGTTCCACACCAACAAATAGGAACCTCCTTCCCATGGGCCTCGTCAGTACGAAACGCCTTTCGTGGCCTTTCCTCTTGGTCGGCGCAAGGTGGCCTAGCATTGGCCCTCATCTTCCTCTCTTCCTCTTCCTTCTCCTTTTGCCTCTTCCTCTCTTCCTCTTCCTTCTCCTTTTGCCTCTTCCTCTTCCTTTTTCTTCTTTCTCTCGTCCTCTTCGTCCTTCTTCTTCGCCAAGTCTCGAGCAAGTTGAACTACCTCTTCAAATGCCTTCCTCTTCTTCTCTTCTTCTTCCTCCTTCCTCTTCCTCTCTTCCTCAGCTTCCTTTCTCTTCCTCTCTTCCTCGGCTTCCTTCCTCTTCTCCACCACCTTCATAGCATTCGCCCAAATAGCCGAGTAGTTCACACCGTCCCCATCATTGCCCTTGTTGGGTTGAGTCGCCATACCTATTATAAGAACAAAAGCTACAAGTTAGTAAAGAATGCATGAATGTGAACAATAATTGATTCAATGAAATAAGCATAGTAGGTAGTAACATAATTGATTCATCCGTACCTATTAACATAAGGATTTGGTCCTGCCAAGTAACCTAACATACTAGCCGGGTTAAAACCGCCACGCCCTCTTCCTCGTCTAAGCCCTAATGATCGGCCTCTTTGTTGTCTAGGAGCTTGTTGTCTAGGGATTTGTTGGCTAGTTCTTGGTTGGCTTGGTACTTGTTGACTACTTCTTGGTTGGCTTGGTACTTGTTGGCTTGGTACTTGTTGGCTAGTTCTTGGTTAGCTTGGTACTTGTTGACTACTTCTTGGTTGGCTTGGTACTTGTTGGCTACCTATTGGTTGGCTTGGTACTTGTTGGCTACTTCTTGGTTGGCTTGGTACTTGTTGACTACTTCTTGGTTGGCTTGGTACTTGTTGGCTACCTATTGGTTGGCTTAGAATTTGTTGGCTTGGACCACTTGTGCTTGCATCATTTCCCTTTGCCCTCTTCCCTTGTGTTGCACAACTCCGTGCATTGTGTCCTTCACCACTACACTTCCCACAACGAGATCTCTCACGAGGTTCTTGAAATTGGTCGTTTCCCGATTCCCGCGCACCAACACGTCCCCATCCATCCATGTCACTTCTAAAACGCTTTGTCTTGCGTCTACCACGTTTAACAACCTTCCATTCCGGATGGGGCCATAGTTGGAGTCCATGGTACTCCGGCCATTGTGATTGGTCAAGGTATGGATGAAATCTAGGAGCCCATGTATCTTTTGTCTTCATGATAGAGAACTCGGACTCTCTAACGGTGCGCTCATGATTATAATCCACATGGCGTTTTCGAGACGCACATAGCAAGTGAGAACAAGCTAGATGAAGCAACAACGGCCTTCTGCATGTGCAATCACAATCCCTTAGTGAGACCTTAAAGGCTCGGCCTCCGTGTTGGACACCATCTGAAGTGGTTCCTCCAGGCTCAACCACCTGGTAAATGAGCTCGTCGTTATAAAAAACAGTGGCAACTTGGGAGTCCGCTTTCCTTGACTGAAATGTCCTCCAATCATCAACCCTAGGTGGGAACTCGTACTTGTACTCCTTCTTGTTTTGTCCCGCAATTTGCTTATCGGTTTCAAGTGAGTAGTTCAGAAAATAACCATTTAACTTGTCAAATGTGTATCGAACTATTGCTGTGACGGGCAATGCACGGACACCTTTAAGGACCTTGTTGAAGGCCTCTGCCATGTTGCTTGTCATTTGACCATACCTCCGGCCATCCTCATCATAAGCCCGTGCCCACTTGTCACGGAGCTGAATGTGCTTATTGAGAAACTCTTGACCCTTGGAATCGAGTTTTTTGTTGTTCCACAATCTGAGATATAGATTTGTGAAATGTCGGTCCGTGAAAGCAAGACAACAATCTTGAAGATCATCAGCCAACTCCTTGCTCTTACATGCCCTATAGAAGTTGGAACAAAAATGTCTCATGCACCATCGGTGGTGTAAAGGAGGATGACCGGGAATGTCAATCGTCACCGCGTTGAGAATTCCTTGATGGCGATCCGAGATGACACATATTTCCCTATCAAGAGGTAAAACCTTCGTTCTCAAAAGACGGAAGAACCACTCCCAATTAACATTGTTCTCCGCCTCTACCAAAGCAAAAGCCAAGGGAAGCAACCGGTTGTTTGCATCATTTGCTATTGCAATCAAGAGAGTGCCACGGAACTGTCAAAAAGGTGCCATCCACAGAGATTACCGGCCTACAATGTTCGAAGCCCCTCACACATTGCTCGAATGACCAAAAAGCACGCCCAAATATTCGAACATTTCTTTCATTACGAACCATCGTTTCGGTGCCATATGGCTCAACCACATGAACCATGCCCGGGTTAGCATCGGCCATTGCTAGCAACAACCTAGGGATTCGGCTGTATGATTCTTCCCAACCACCGTACAACATCCTGAATGCGGCCTGCTTCGTCTTCTATGCCTTTCCATACTTCACCTCATAGTGAAAGATTGCTTCCACGAACTCCATGACCATCTTGATGGTCATTGTCGGAAGTGAAGAAATTTGGTTTGAAAGCCTAAAGGCGAGAAACTCAGAGGTCAGTTGTCGGTGCTCGTGCTTCACATCTTTGCCATCCACCCTTTTTCCATGGCACATGTGCATTGACACGCAGCTTGAAATGCGCCAATCAGGCCCCCCCTTGTATGTTCTTGCCCGCACTATCCAAGGACAACCATCATCTTCGCATTTAACCGTGTAACGCTTCTTCACGTCCGAGTGAACCACCGTGAAAGGGCGATGATACCTAATAGAGAAGTCCTTGATCCATTGCTTAAGTTCCAACAATGTGGCAAACCTCTGTCCTTTTGAAATCCCATTCTTCTCGTGACTAACATCCCGATAGGAAGTTGGCCTTGGTCCAAGCACTACACCCTTGCCGCCATCAACCGTGGCTTCATCCGCTAGACTAAGATCACGAAACAAGGGTACCCGATGATCCCTGCCCAATACCTTCTCATGCACTTCGGCCTCATCCTTAGTGAACCCCTCCTCATCAACTTCTTCATCGGGACCATCCTCATCCGAGTCGGATACATACATTCGAGAAAACGGGATGTCATGATCCATGTTCTCTTGTGTATGATATAAGTCTAAATTTCCAATAGTATTGTCACATAGCTCAACCTCCCTCTCACTGTCCTCATACTCATCATTCTCCTCTTCCAATGATTCAACTTGATTCTTTGAAATGGGGCTCAGAGATGTCCTCAATTCATCTTGCTGTGTCAAAGGAGGCTCAGTCAATTCCTCTTGGTTCATGGGTGGAGGACTCCGAGCTTCATATGGGGAGGCGACCGGTATGATACTCCTTTGCATATTATCATCAACCTTTTTCGTGGCAAATAACTCAAGAGCTTTGTCTTGTGATTCGGCCACCACTTCCTTGTATGCAAACCAACGTTGCTCCGAGCTGATACGCATTGTCTTCTAACGGTTGTGCATCCCAAATCCCACATTGTGCCTACCCTCCAACTCAACAACATCACTAGGATCCATCCAATTCAAATCTACCCGAATTTGTTGCAACACCTCCGCATAGGTTGGACTACGATCAAACACCAAGTCAATCTCATCCAAGATGCGGCTCAATATTGCCTCTCAAGAAAGCTTCCTTGTCCATATGATGAACATGGACAATTCTAGCCATCCCTAAAAAGAATATAAGAACATAACGGTGCATAAATTAAATAAGTATCTATGCCGAAATTTACCCTAACAACAAGCTCATACAACCATACCCTAATCATAACCCTAACTCTAACCCTAACCCTAACCCTAACTCTAACCCTAACAATCTTATCTATATACATGAAGGTTTAATATAACAATTCTAACTCTATATATCAACCAAAGACCTCATTCCTCCATACAAATTTACATATCTAATTGGTGGCCTAGCATTTGGAAGAATTTCTCAAATTAGGGACAAATAACTTAAAATTTGCGGATGAAATTGAGGGGAGAAGAGGAAAATACCTTGGTGAGGCTATTGGGGAAGAAATCCCCTAAGTTTTTCTTCAAATCTTGGAGTTTTGAGTGGAGATTGGGGAAGAGTGTGCCCTAGCCACTTGGCCGTTCTAAGTGGTGAGGGAGAGGAAAGAGGGAAAAGGAGAAGAGTCAGGTGGTGGCAGGCGACCTTAAGGAGCCAGGAGTCAGGCGCCAGCCCGGCTGGCCTGGCTGGAGTGGGTCTTGGCGCCCATGCAGCTTGCGCCGCAAGTCTTGAGGGCCATGAACCCGGCGTGGCGAGTGTCTGGCCTTGACCACAGTGGCGCTTGGCGTCGCGTCTTGGCGCCGTTCTGTGTGTGGCTACCTTGACAGCAGTGGCATTGTCTTGTGTAAGCCCCTAAGCCCAAGCGTGGCGGCGTCTTGGCGCCGTCCTAGGTGGTACATCGATGCTGCTAAGCCATGTGGCGGAGTGGCGAAAAAAGGGTTAGTCGGTTTGAATTATTGTTCGAATAGGGTTAATCTTTGAATTTGTTACGACTTTAGGTTATTTTTATTTAATTTGCCGTCAATGGTACCACTGAAAGTTGCTTGCTAGACAACCGTACGAATCTTGATGCGTGCATGCATGATACACATGCATGCATGCAACTTCTCCATCGGTGTCCCTTCCCATGAGCAGTGAAGTGAAGTGGACACACACGTCCCATTGTACGTACAGATCTCTTTTGTTTTTGGCGATTATCCTGCTGTTCATATGGTTGTGTCATCGTGCAATATATGGCCCAGCAGGGGGTTTAACATGTGGGGGGGTGTATTGATCGGCACGGTGGTACGTAGTAGCAGTCTAGCACAGTAGCAAGTTAATAAGTGAGCTAGCGTGTGTTGTCTTCAGCTACTCTCTGTTTATCTAGGATGCATAACGTCTACCAAAAAAGTGTTTAAAAAAAATATATGCGTGCATGATTAAGTTTGTTGCTTACCCAACGTCACGGAGTGGACCGACAACGTACGTTAGGTCGACCGTCCATGACCATGCATTGCATGCATGATTGATTGATCCATCCAAGGATCAAGATGCTCAACATATATATGTCACAATCATGTAGTTACTATAGTGAATAGAGCTGTCTGCGTGTTGAATCAGATGATCAGCATCTCGATTCATGCATGGTCGCATGGACCAAGCCCAAAGCAGGACCCTGCTATATATGCACGTAGCGGCTCAGCAACAAACAGAAAATGGATTAAATACGTGCGTACTTTGTGTCTCTAGCTGATGCATGCCCATGACCAAGCTAAAGAAACAAAATGGCACGGATTATGTCAAAACCATTTGTAACTCTAGAGAATTGTACTAGCATGTAGCTTGAACTTTAACTACACATATATAAAAAGCCAAAAATTACAATATAATTGCTACAGTATGTTTTTTGTTGTGTTGGTGAAATGTGAATTGTACTTCTCTGTCTCTTTTCTTAAATGTGTACTTCTCAGTCTCTATCTACTTGGCGCCCTCGTTTTCTTATGATTTAACTTTGATCGTCCATTTCAGATATGACGTATGAGAAATGTCTGGTAAAGAGTTATATATACCATTGGAAAAAAATTCCAAATATAAATTTAGTGGTAATTTTTTTTACACAACCGACATTTTGGTCATCAAATAAACGTTCAAAATTGAACGCCAAAATAACATCTCAACTCTCAAGAAAGTAATTCTATTTTATCGTCCCACCCTAACGGGTGATGTGGTTTGAAATAACCCGACCAACCAGGATACTATACACAAAAATGCACAAAAAAATACTCTCCGATTACACATATGAAACGTTGTTATAGTAGTACCAGCTAATGATTTAAGCTAGAATGAAGTTTGGCGTTGGCATCCAGGAGGTGTATGTTGGCATGTCAAGCTCGATCCACACGCCTATAATCGGTTGGCCGGTGCGTCGTCCATCGATCATGGCCGGTGGTGTCTGCTCAAGTTTGGCAGTTACATGTGATCGGCGACGACCACCGCGTGGCTAGCTGGGTCCACAATCTCGTGTCATCACACATGATGCGACGGTGACAGGGGTGATGTTGGCACTGTTAAGCATTTGACATTGTAGGTTAATTATCATTAAAAATTGGCCCATTCTCATGCTTCAAATACTGTCCTTTTGCGAGAGTGTTTAACGGGTTAGGTAGACCTGGGACATCTTTGGTGGTTAGGATAGAGGTTTATCTAGCATATGGCCTGGCTTGGGGATGTTTGCTCCTAGTACTGAATTGTTAATACGCAGTGGCAGTCTTGTCAATGACCTTGTGAATTAGGGGTAATAAAGATTCCGTGCGTGGTATCGAAAATTGCATCTTCTCGGTATTCAGTGGTATGGAGGAATAACATTTACCAGGGGCAATAATTAAGTATTTTGAGTGTCATTTCACTATGGGATCTATTTTTTTCTTCTATTACTGTATTGGTGAAGAAACTAAGCTCGAGCCATCGGTTGCGGTCAACACCAACGGACGATGCATTTGTGGCTATTCGATATCTTAGCATGATATCTTCGACAAAGGCGATCCCTACGAAGGTCGATTTGGTAAAAAAAAATGAGTTGGCAAAGCGGTTTTGTGTTTTTATAGGTCGCCAATATTAATTCTTGGCTCCTTTCTAAAAGCAATTATCTTTTAAGCATGTACTCCACCCCTATAGGCTTTATATCAGTCATGCATGACTATGTATTTTGTTTCTTTTTTTGTGTGTGAGAGAGTGTTTTGTTGCGGCTATGTGTATATATGTTGGATATGCATATTAGAAATGTTTGCACATTGACTAACCTAACAGGGATGGAAATGTTGAACGGATGAAGTATAGTACTGCTCTCGTAGCTACTAGGTCACATTGCGTACGCAAACAATATGCTTAATTAAACCCCACCGTCATGTGGAGACAACGGAGCAAAGCACGACAAAACTAATTTACGGAAGGAAATACACCCCAGATCGACGCGCGCGATGCTCTGTATAGATGCAGATGCCGAGATGCATACACGTACACCCGAGATATGGAAGAAGACAGGCATGTTGTAGCTTTTGTAGCTTTTCTATAAGTGGATTGCTAAATTTGTTTTCAGCTGTTGTAGCTTTTGTAGCTTTTACGCAATATGTTTTCAGCTTTTGTAGCTTTTCTATAAGTGGATTGCTAAATTTGTTTGTGTAGACAATAACATGTTGGGCTGTTTTTTTCCCTTCTCTTGCCCTTCTTTTCTACTCCTCCTTCTCCCAGCACGTGCACACGACCACGCCGACCACACAGCAGACGCAGGCTCGCCGCCCAGATGTGTTAGAAGTGACGGAGGGGACAACGGCGGCGAGACGAGGCGCCGGTGCGGTGGCCGGCATCGGCAACCGCGCAATGAAATATCTGTGGACGAGCAGTTGCTCCTCCCGCGTCAGTTTTAGGCGTTTTAGGCCTTCCACAGCATAAGCGGTTCCCAATTCGTTAAAAGGTAGCCACCTCACCACCGATGCCCACAAATATTTTTCAGGCGCCGCTCTGGCTACTCTAGGGCTCCGATGGGTAAAATGGAGGTGGGCTTATCTGATAAACAAGTACACAGTGCTGCTCTCTAGTGAGTTAAGAGAGAAAAGGTTAAAAGGTACCATGGGAGCCAGAAATCATTTAGGCACCGGCGTTTTGCAATGCTGTGGAGGGCCTTAGGCTTTGTATATTTGCCAATCGAGCGGCTAGTTTTACTCGGCTGACTAAAAATTTTCAGTAGGGAACCACTTATAGAAAGCCTGCTCGAGCTGAGTTTTTGGCCTGAATGCTTTAACATGGGACAATGCATGGCCTGGTTTTGGCATGGAGGATCTGTAGCAGCCAGTAGATCCCTAGCTAGCTACTCTAGTGCCCTCCAGCTCGCATTCAGCGCAACGGGTGGCACGTAGTACTACCTCCGTTTGGGATTATAAGTCTCGCACGAATAACTAGGTTGCCAATTTAAACAAGATAATATAAATATTATAGAATAAAAATTATATCATTAGATACTTTAGAGGTTATATTTTTTAATGGTATAATTTTTGTGAAGTATAAGTTATATTTTATTAGTCAAATTAACAACCTAAGTATGCGCGTAGGACCTATAATCCCGAACAGAGGGAGTACAGTACACGCGAGTTTATGGCGCGTAACCATACCACTAGTCATTGGCCCGGCACGCATGTCCCTCCTTCTGGGCGCCTCCACCCCGTACCCTTCCGGTCTACTGTGCGGGTTCACGGGCATGTACGACACCTGGCGTGCATGCGCACATTTATGAATGTTTTGCCGACCTAGCACGGCCAGATTTGTAACGAAAGATTATGAAATGGAACCGAGCACGTGAGAAAGACCAAATATGACACACATGTTTCTCTCAAAGTCTGGTCTGTCGGGAGATATCTATACCGGACGAAGTGTTTCTTCCGGTCCAACTTTTTTTTAGACCCTTTTACCCTCGCATCAAGCCTTTTATTACCCTCAATTGTCACCGCTTGTAATAATAATAAGTAAATAAAAAACTGTTCGCAATAGCCATCCCGCTTGATGCCCTGGCCGACTTCCTGCTCACAGCCGTCTACGGCCCATCATGGCAGCGCAGGATAAAGGCACATCAAGGAGTAGCCAATGATTATCGGCCCAGATCAATTTGCATCGTCCTTTCTCTTGGTCCTACGTGTTTATTGTTTTTGGCCGAGTAGTTTGTCATAAAAACATCAATCGAATTAATCCAAAAAGCCCAATCTAGATGCCCTTCGCTGGTACGTATTGAATTAATAGTCCCACCTTGCCCCCTTAAACCAAAATCCACCAGTTTATATACTTTCATAGATTGATGTCAACAAGCCAAGCAACATAAGCTCCATGAGATAGAACGGAACAGAGATGTCTGCATCAGCCATCAAGGGTTGGAGCTGAACGGAAAATCCAAGAAGCCAAAAAAAAAGAGAGGAAAAAGAGGAGGATCAGAACAACAGGCTGAGGGACTCTCGGCAAGAGAGAAGGAAAGCGAGAAGCGCGGCAGAGAGATAGTTTGACGGGCGGTGCTGGCCGCGCCCTAGCGGGTGGACGAAAGAGCAGTCGAGCGAGACTCGCAGTCTTGTCGGCGTACAGGGTAAGCAAGAGACGTCTAGACAAAGAAAACAAAGAAAGAACTCTCCCACGCGCGCGGCCTAGAAAAATTTCATCCACATGAATTTAGACGTGAGACCGGACAGAATTTGATGTATACGTCGTGTAAAGAGTTTTTTTTATCCCAGTGCAACGCACGGGCACTTGTGCTATCTATACCTAATAATAAAGGACGAAGTGTTTCTTCCGGTCCAACACTTTTTTGGACCGTTTTGCCCTCATAATTTGACATAAACCACCCACCACTACCATCGGTAAGTACCCCTCCCCCACCCCCACACCCAAAAAAAAGTCGTCGCCGGGAATAACCGTTCTACTCGTGTCCCCAACCTATCAGCCAGAACGAGTTCGTTCCCTAAAAAAACAGAACGATCGAGTTCCTACGGACCACGATTCGTCTGGAATCTTGCTCGATTTCCGTTTAATATTTTTGCCCTTCGCTCACGAAAATCAGGCCATATATAGTGCCTCTCCTCCCGTCTGATTTCCGCAGAAACCCTAAAACAAATTCCTACCAAACCTATCGCACAAGCTCGCCGGAACTTGCTCACCACTATGGAGGGTGCAAGATCGAGAGGGAAGGTTCCTCCTCGCCGACGAGAACGGTTCCGGAGGGCGCTAGATGAGAAAGGGGAGATTAGCCCGAGTTTTGTTGCCCGCCTGCACGCGCGTGTGACCGGGCTCCCGAGCGAGCCGCCCCTGGCCCCAACCACGCCGCTGCTACGGACGTGCGACGGGGCTCCTGGGCGAGCCGCCTCTACGGCTAACTGTGTCGTTTTCAATGTCTGCTCTACGCTGTTGTAGGCCGTGCACTTGATGCGGTTTTCTGTGCGTGGAGATCTGCTCCACCATGAGCAGCCAGATGCATACTGACGAGCCCTCCACATATCACGACTCGCGAGCGTCCTCCTCAACGCGCCCGTGCTCCACGGCGCCGGCACGCCGGCTATGCACAGTACAGGCATAAGCTCGAAGGATGGAGGCAACAAGTGGCCCCGGTGCACCGCTGTTGTTGTGCACATGTGTGTTATTCCATCAAATATGGGCCAAGCGAGGCAAGGAATGCTCGAATTTATAGGCCAGCTTTGCTCGGTGCCTTTGGGGATTCATATTGAGATTTGTATTTGCAAGGTCAACAAGAGTGAGCCGTTGCAGCAAATCAATTCCTTATGGTAAAACCGGTGCGAACCATGTCTGCGTGCATCTGATGCATTATTTTCAGGCAAACCACTATATCAGGGGCAATGGAACCAACATTAGGAGGGTTATCTAACTCACCCCGCAACCATTCATCATGTTGGCCAGTCTACTTTTGGCAACTTGTGTGTTGAGCAATATCACCTACTTCATGAATATCTAATTCAGGCGGGCATTCAAATCTACGGACACTCCTCATAATAAGTTGATCCAGAAGGCGCCTCCTTCATGACAATATCTATGCGCTTCCACTGGACCTTCCTGACATTGGACGTAAGTGTTGAAACTGCTGACTAAAACTTTCAAGCTGATTCACATGTGGCCTTGGTTGGATTGTAGGACCTGGCTGCTTAGTCTCGTCCACAACCTTCTCTCCATCTGAACAGGAATTCCATCTCCCATACATAAGAGTAACATTTGGGCTTTGGATCTCGTCATTACCGTTTTCTACTAGACTATATGGTTAGTTAGAGACCGGAAAGTCTTCGATGGAATTGGGCTGCCGGATGAAGTGGTCACTACACAATACGCAACAATGATAGTGATAGTTATGATTTCGGCCAAATGAACTTCTTTAGGTTAAGGTAGACGAGGATTGTAACCCTATTTCCTGGCATGAGCTGCTGGCCTGACAAGCCTTTCTTTCTGAGAGGGTGGAAGGTATAATCAAACCAGTGTATAAGTGGTGGTTTTTTCTAGGGTCAGAGAGAGATAAACACCTTAAATGTGTTTTCCTAAATTGGTATGAGCGAAACAAATTAGTGGAGGAATTCAGCATGGCATTAAAGTCATGATCGCATGGCAAGAGAGAAATATACACGCCTATGGTGTGAGTGAAGGAAAATCTCGGTCTACGATACAAGTGGGTGCTGGGAGTCTGCGAGGGAGACTGGGCTAATGAGACAAGAAATATTGGCTTTCATGGTATGTTGACGCCCAGCGCGTCCAGCCCAACATGTGACCACGGTGTTCACGGTGTGGAGTGAGGAGGCGCGCTGGTGCGACACGTTGCAGCTCTTTCCCCGTTCACTCCCGTTGCAACGCACGAGCATCTTTCCTAGTTTTTTATAAAAAGAGAAGTTTCGTCCATGTCCGCTCCCCGCGAGCGAGCGACGGGACGAACCCTAGGCGCGCCGGCCCCAAGTCCCCTCTCCCCTCCGCCACCGCCAGCGAGCGCCGCTAAGCAAAGCTCGTGCGGTGCCGGCAGCGGCGAGACTGCTTCTACCCGTGCATTTGAAGGGAGGCGCGGGGGCTCCCGGTAGGTGGTGGTGCGTTGGTGGGGCAGGGTCCAAGCTTGGCGGCGGTGGGCAGTCGAAGCGGCGACGGTCTGGTGGTGATGCTGGGCAGTGGTAGGCGCGATGAGGCAACCGCGGCTGCAGTGGCGCTATGCACAACAACCCATATTTTAGCAAATGAATTAAAGGTGAGACTTTGGTGACATCCCTTTTGACACCCTACTGCAGATTGTTAAATATGTTTTAGCATTTATCTTTTCCTATATTTTTGGTATTGTAAACAATATGGAGTAGTACTCCAATTGGACACATACCAAAATCTTGTAACAAACTCTTGGGATATTTTCCCTTGGTATATTAACACGGAACCGGTGCTAGGCCACGCATCGTTAGAGGCAGGTCGTTTGTCACGGTATCAGAGCCTGCTCCTCTACCGATCTAGCCGCCTCAAAACTAGTCGCCGCCGCCACCTCAAACAGTCGCCGCCGTCATCTGCCGTGGCTGCCACCCAAACCAAAAACAAAAAACCTAAACACCCAAAGCCTCTGCCGCTGCCGCAGTCCTTCCTACTGCCGCCGCCAACAACTCCAAAGAAAACTAACATCGCCGCCGTTCCCCTGCTGCCGCGACCCTGCCCAACCAGAAAACCAACATCGCCGCCGCTCCCTGCTGCCGCGACCCTGCCCAACCAATACCGCTGCCGCTTTCCTGTAGTCGCGCTCACCTAACCAAAACTTATGCCGCCACAATCTCTCTTGTTGCTGCAACACGTCGCTATGGCCTCGTCCTCATCTACATCTTTGCTCGCTGCTGCTCTCGGTGCGCCTCCAACCCAGCTCCTTACCCGCGAGAACTCGCTCGTGTTGAAAGCACTTGTGGTGCCCGCTCTCCGAGGCGCTCGCGTGCTCAATCTGGTCAATGGAATTGAGAAGGCCCCTGCTGAAGAGATCAAGGCTGACGATGCTACTAGAAAGAAGATCTCCATTAAAAACCCCGATTATGTCACGTGCATTACCCGTGATCAACAAGTCCTGCGATACATCCTCAACTCTCTGTCGCCTGATCTGATCTCTGAAGTGATTGGTCTAGAAACATCTGCTGAGGTATGGAAGTTTCTTGAATCTCTAACCTCAACACCATCTCGCTCCCGCACTCAACAATTACGTTCTGCTCTCAATGACACAAAAAAGGGGGATCTATGTGCTGAAAATTATCTCACCAAGATGAAAACCTTGGCTTCAGAACTTTCCGCTGCAGGAAAACCTCTTGATGATGATGAGCTCATCTGGTCGATCCTCCATGGCCTTGGAGATTCCTACAACACTTAAGGTAGCCATCAACGCAAACCCTAGCACCACACTTTCAGATCTATGCAGTCAACTCCAAGCCTTTGATCAAATGCACAAGTATGAGGACGTGTTCGTTTCTTCTGCCAACATGGCGCGTCGTGGGGGTGAAAAGTCCCTGCCACCGCGTCCGGATGATCGCGGACGTCGTGAGTACTATGATGATGACCGTGCTCGTCGTGACAGACAAGATGATGACCGTCGTCGTCATGACAGATATGATGATGATCATGTCCGCAGGGACAGGTATGATGACCGCCGTGGAGGTGGGTATGATGACCGCCGTGGAGGTGGTGGTGACCGTCGCTATGACGATCGCCCACGCCGCCGTGATGATGGTGGTCGAGAGGATGGAGGACGACGTGATGATGGTCGACGCCGTGGCCGTGCCCCTACACCCTATGTCAATGTCACGTGTCAAATCTGCAAAATTCATGGTCATCCCGCCAATGACTGTTGGTGGAGGTTCCAGAACAACCGTGATCGTCGTGATGATGATCGTCGTCGGGATGATGATCGAGGTGATAAGGGTGCCAACATGGCCTCCTATGGTGTTGCCACAAACTGGTATTCTGATAATGGCGCTACAAACCATGTTGCAAATGAGATGAGCAAGCTCTCCTTCCAGGAAAAATACACAAGGCATGATCAAGTACACACAGCTAATGGTAATGGTATGCAAATTTCTCATATTGGTCATTCAATGCTGCACACTCCCCATAGTTCTTTACATCTTAAAAATATCCTTCATGTTCCAGATGCTTGAAAAAATATTCTTTCTGTTTATAAGCTTACACTTGATAATGATGTTTTCCTTGAGTTTCACCCATATTTTTTATTGATTAAGGATCAAGCCACAAGGAGAACTCTCTTTAGAGGTCCGTGCCATGATGGTCTTTATCCACTAGTGCCGCTGTCTACCGGATCCTCCAAGCAAGCCTTCATCACCATAAAACCATCTTCCTCTACATGGCATCGCCGTTTGGGACATCCATCCTCCTTTGTGGTGCAGCAAATCCTTAGGAAACATCATATTTCTTATTCTCCTGAAATAAATCCATACATCTGTTACTCTTGTCAATTAGCTAAAAGTCATCAGCTACCATATCCAGTCTCCGCAAGTATTTCTACTTTTCCTTTAGAGCAAGTTTTTTCTGATGTATGGGAACCAACACCTGTTTCTGTAGGCAAACATTTATACTATGTAAGCTTTATTGATGATTTTAGCAAGTTCACTTGGATATATTTGCTTAAAAAGCGTTCTGAAGTTTATCAAGTTTTTCTTAACTTTCAGCAACTAGTTGAGCGAAAGTTTGATAGAAAAATCATTACTATGCAAACTGATTGGGGTGGTGAATATGAAAAGCTTCATGGTTTCTTTCAAAAAATTGGCATTACTCACCATGTCTCATGTCCTCATGCTCATCAGCAAAATGGTTCTACAGAACGCAAACACCGTCATATTGTTGAAGTAGGTCTTGCTCTTCTTGCCTATGCGTCTATGCCCCTCAAATTTTGGGACGAAGCTTTTCTTACAGCCACCTTTCTTATCAATCTTCTCCCTAGCAAAGTTATAAATTTTTTCACCCCTGTTGAGCGTCTCCTTGACACCAAACCCAATTATGAGTCTCTCAGAGTTTTTGGCTGTGTTTGCTGGCCTAATCTCCGTCCCTATAACAAACACAAATTAGCCTTTCGTTCCACCAAGTGTGTTTTCTTGGGGTACAGTCCTCGTCATAAGGGTGTCAAGTGTCTTGACACCAAAACAGGACGGGTTTATATTTCTCGTGATGTCGTCTTTGATGAAAATGTGTTTCCTTTGCTGATCTCAATCCTAATGCTGGTACACGTCTCAAGCAAGATATTATTTTGTTACCTTCTAACAATGGGGAGACACACATTGATGATCATATGACTATGCATATTATACCTAATGTTGATCTAGTCCCTGTAGAAAATGTGGTTGTAGGTGATGATGTTACACTGCAGAACAAATCAGCACGAAACTCTGAAGAAAACGGTGAAGAAAGGAGCCGAAACAGTGCCAAAACACTCCCAGAAAACGCCAGAATTGAATCTGTCTCAAATAGCAATCCCGAAGCAGATTCTCTGCATGTCCCAGGTAGCGATCCCGGGGTGGATTTGCCAGCCACCAGTCCCAGTGTTTCCCACCCAGCATCACCCTCGTCGCGGTCCTCGTCCTCGGTCCAGACGCCGCACATGTCCCCGCCATGCAGTCCTCTGTCCCCGCCATGCAGTCCTCTGCATGCCGACGTGGACGTCTCTCCGCTGTCCCCTGTTGATCTCGGCGACACAAGCGGCGTGTGGAAGCTGCGGGTCCCCCACGCTGTTCACGCACATAGCGACATGCGCCCTCGTTAGGATGCCACAAGTGAAGCTGATTTCTCTGCTGCTGATGCCGATTCAGGATCTTTTGTGCCAGCTGATGCCGATTCAGGATCTTCTGTGCCACGCTCTCCATCACCCCCACCTGATCAGCCAGAACCTCGTACACGTCTTCAAAAGGGTATTCGCAAGCCTAAACAATATACTGATGGTACCATTAGGTACGGTTTGCTTTTGTCTACAGGGGAATCGACATCTTTTTCAGAAGCTCTCTCTCATGATTGTTGGAACAAGGCTATGAAAGAGGAATATGATGCCTTGCTGGACAATAAAACATGGCATCTTGTACCTCCAAATTCAACTAAAAATCTCATTGATTGTAAGTGGGTGTATCGTATTAAGAAACATGCAGATGGGACAGTTGACAGATACAAGGCCCGTCTGGTTGCAAAAGGGTTCAAGCAAAGGTATGGCATTGACTATGAAGATACTTGCAGTCTAGTTGTGAAAGCAGCTACTATTCGACTTGTACTTTCAGTTGCTGTTGTTGGAGATATGCCCTAGAGGCAATAATAAATATAGTTATTATTATATATCTTTGTGTTTATGATAAATGTTTGCATTCATGCTATAATAGTATTAACAAGGAAACCATTAATACTTGTGTGATTTGTAAACTTAATTTGAAGTCCCTAGTATAGCCTCTATACTTCACTAGCTTGTTGGTTGATTGATGATGTGGTTTCTTTGTCATGAACATTGAGATGTTATCAACAACAAGATCATATCGTTAGGAGAATGATATGGTGGACATACTCCTATAGACAAGCGTAGCATAAAGATCAAGTCATTTCAATAGTTCAATTGCTATATGCTTTCTGATACATAGTAACCTAATTCCTTCGACCATGAGATCATGCATATCACCTTTACTGGATGGATGCTTTGATGTCATCAAACACCACACCGTAACAGGGTGGCTATAAAGGTGGCATTGAGTGTTCGGAAAGTATTGGTTGAAACACATGGATCAAGAGTGGGATTTGTCCATCCACATGACGGATAGATATACTCTGGGCCCTCTCGGTGGAATGTCATCCAATTAGCTTGCAAGCATGTGACATGGTCACAAGGGATCACATATCACGGGAACGAGAAAAGAGTACTTATCGGTGCGAGGATGAACTAGGTATGCAGAGATACAAGCGATCATAACCTCGGATAAGTAACATATCGTGAGACAAAGGGAAATTGGTATCGTATGTAAGTGGTTCATTCGATGAAAGTAATCGTAGAAATATGTGGGAGCCATATGAATTTCCAGATTCCTCTATTGGTTATTGTTCGGAGAAGTGTCTCGATCATGTCGCATAATTCACGAACCGTGGAGACACACTTAAGGATTGACGTTGTTTGAGTAGTTATGGTATTATGAGAAAGAGACCGAATGTTGTTCGGTCTCGGATGGGATCCGGGATATCACGAGGTGATCCGGAATGGTGGAGAATAAGATTCATATAAGGAAAGTCCCGTTTGAGTTCGGGAATGATTAGGTGTTTTCATCGGGATATTCTAGAAGGTTCGGATTGTCCGGCACTCGGGGAAGGGTACATGAATGTGTCATTACATATTGGAATGATTGCATCATGTACTAAGTGTTCTTGCTGTCCCAAATATAGGATTAAATTGAATCCTAAAACAGAAAAGTCAAATGTCAGTTTGAAAGTCAAGCGCCAAAAACAAGAAAGTGGGAAACAAGCAAGAGGAGTTGGAACCAACTGGAGGAGGAGTTGGACTCCTCCGGGCGCCCAGCCCAAGGCCGAGTTGGGGAGGACTCCTCCTCCTGGCGCCGCCCACCCTCCCACCTATATAAGGAGGCGGGGCTCCCTCCCAGACACACAAGTTTCCTATCCTCTAAACTAAACCCTAGATCTAGACCCGGTTTAGAGCTATTGTTTAGAGCCTTCTAATTGGTTTAGAGCCCTCTAATTGGTGTGTCTAATTACTAGACCACTAATAGCCTCTCTCATAAGCTCCACCATACCACTTGCAGGCTTAAGCGAAGCCTGCGGGATTCCCTCTACCTCAGGTACCACGCGTTGTCTTCTTAGGAATCGCGAGGAGAGTGCTACAACCTCCTTTCTTTGGAACAAGGGAGAGGAAGGTCTTCGTCAGTACCGAACGTGTGACCGATTGCGGGAGGCGCTGCTTGAGCACGCTGGAAGGATCGCACGCGATCTTGAGATCGGAAAGAGTACGACTACATCACCCACGAGAATCGCTCTCGTTAAACACTTTGGAATCTTCAAGGGTGAGTTATTCCATCGACTCGTTGCTGCAATCTAGTAGATAGATCTTGGCTTGTTTGTTTGTATGCGATAGAAAATTTTTGTTTTCCATGCTACGAACCCCTACTGAGGGTATCGAGCCGTGTCTATATGTAGATCTGTTGCCTGAGTAGAACACAATGGTCATTGTGGGCGTTGATGCTTTTATTGTAGATTGCTTTTGTGTACTTTGCATCTTGCGGTATGTTGGGATGAAGCGGCCGGGCTAACCTTACATGACATCGTTCATGAGACTTGCTCCACGCTTGACATGCAACTTGTATTGCATAAGTGGCTTTATGGCCTGTTTCTCCTAGCATAGTTAAGATCCAATTTACAACGGGTAATCAACAATGCTAGTATCAATGTTGTGGTTCTTGTTCGTAAGTTAGAGCGACACTTATGGAAAGCCCCAAACCACGTAAAATATGCAAAGAAAGTAGAAGCGTCTAACTTTGTTTTGCGGGGTGTCTGATGATGTGATATGGCCATGATTGTGATTATATTTGATGTATGCAATGTTCCTTATTGTAAGTTGGCAACGGCGGGAGCCATATGGTTGTCTTTAATTTACATTAAGACCTGCGTGTCTATTCAAAATAGTTGTAATAGTTGAAGCTGGTGGACGACAACCATGGAGAAGCGTCATTGACCTTGATGCTATGCTGGGTGATGATGGAGATCATATTAGGTGCTTGAAGATGGAGATCGGAAGCACAAAGAAGAAAGGCCATATCATATCACATATTATGAATTGCATGTGATGTTAATCCTTTATGCATCTTGTATTGCTTAGTAGGCAGCGGTAGCATTATAAGATGATCCCTCCACATAAATTTCAAGTTCTAAAGTGTTCACCCTTAGTATGCACCGTTGCCAAAGCTTCTTTGTGAAGCACCACGTGATGATCGGGTGTCTTTGATTCCGGGTGAATACAACGTAAGCAAGCCAGATTTGCTTATGCGGAAGCTAAGGTTTGATCTTGACGAGCCTAGCATGTACAGACATGGCCTCGGGAACACGGATGGCGAAAGGCAAAGCATGAATCATATAGTAGATATGATGAACATGATGATTGTTCGCCATTAAAACTATATCAGCTCTCGTGATGATCGGTGTTGATGTAGTGGATTTGGTTCGTGTGATCACTAAAACAATGTGAGGGATGTTGTTTTGAGTGGGAGTTCACCTAGTTTAATTTCATTAATTAATTTGAACTCAATTTGTCATAAACTTAGTCTAAACTATTGCAAATATGTTGTAGATCAATGGCAGCCCTACCATCAATTTTAATGCGTTCCTAGAGAAAGAAAAGTTGAAAAACAATGGAAGCAACTTGGCGGATTGGTTCCGCAATTTGAGGATTGTCCTCACATTTGGTAATTTGACCTATGTGCTGGATGCACCGCTAGGTGACCCACTGACGGTGATGCTACCGATGAAGTAAAGAATGTTTACCTTGCTCGGAAGAATCGGTACTCCATAGTTCAGTGTGCTATCTTGTATGGTTTAGAATCAGCTTGAAAAGGTTTGAAGAGTCAGATCCATATGATATTGTCGAGGATCTCAAATTAATCTTTGAGACTCATGCGGCAATTGAAAGTTATGAAGCTTACGAAAAGTTCTTTAAGCGCAAGATGGAAGAGGGTAGCTCAAATCGGTGAGCATGTGCTTAAAATGTGCAGACGCAAATAAACTTCAAAGTTTGGGTATAGTGATTCCTAATACTTTGGGAGTTTACCGCATCCTCCAATCACTACCACCAAGTTACAAGAACTTTGTGATGAACTACAACATGCGAACATGAACAAAGAGTTGCGAACTATTTGCTATGTTAAAATCTGCGAAGTGGAGATCAAGAAAGAGCACCAAGTGTTGATGGTCAATAAGACCACCAAATTCAAGAAAGGCAAGTCTAAGCAAAGGGACACTTCAAGAAGGGTGGTAAGAAAGTTACCACTTGACGAAGAAGACCAAGGCTGGACCTAAACCTGGCCGAGTGCTTTTCTTGCAAGGGAGAAGGTCCTTTGGGCGGAATTGCCCAAAGGTACTTGGCGGATTTGAAGAACGGCAACATCAAGAAGAAAGGTATATCGATATACATGTTATTGATGTGTATCTCACTAGTACTGTAGTAGTGCTGGTATTTAATCTTGGTTCGGTTGCTCATATTTGTAACTCGAAAGCAGGAGCTGCGAATAAGCGGAAGCTAGTGAAGAACGAGGTGACGATGCGGCGTAGGAAGCGGATCAAAGGTTGATGTGATCGCGGTGACGCTACCTCTTCATCTACCATCGGGATTAGTTTTATACTTAAATAATTGTTATTTGGTGCTGCATTAAGCATGAACATTATATCGGGATCTTGTTTATTGCGAGATGGTTACTTGTTTAAATCCGAGAATAATGGTTGTTCGATTTATATGAGTAATGTGTTTTATGCACATGCACCTTTGATAGATGGTCTATTCATATTGAATCTCGATAGTAGAAATACACATATTAATAACATTGAGGCTAAGCGTTTGAAATCAAGCGATAATTTGACCTATATGTGGCCTTTGTCGTCTTGGTCACATTGGAGTGAAACGTATGAAGAAACTCCATTCCGATGGACTTCTTGAATCACTTGATTTTGAATCACTTGAAAGATGCGAAGCATGTCGATGGGTAAAATGACTAAGACTCCATTTTACGGTATAATGGAGCGAGCTACGGACTTCTTGGAAATCATACATACCGATGTGTGTGGTCCAATGAGTGTAGCATCGCGATGGTTATCGTTATGTTCTTACCTTCACGGATGACTTGAGTAGATATGGGTATATCTATTTCATGAAACATAAGTCCAAACTTTCGAGAAGTTTAAGGAGTTTCAAAGTGAGGTAGAGAATCAACGTAACAAGAAGATTAAATTTCTACGTTACGATCGTGGAGGTGAATATCTAAATTCTGAGTTTGGCGAGCATTTGAAGAAATGCGGAATACTTTCATGATTGACACCGCCGGGAACACCACAGTAATGGTGTGTACGAGCGTCGTGTCGAACCCTCTTAGATATGGTTAGTTCTATGATGTCACTTACAGATTACGCTAACATTTTGGGGTTATGCATTAGAAACAGCCGCATTCACTTTAAATAGGGCACCGTCTAAATCCGTTGAACGACACCGTATGAATTATGGTTTGGGAAGAAACCTAAATTGTCGTTCCTTAAAGTTTGGGGATCTGAAGCCTATGTAAAGAAGTTACTGATAGGACAAGCTTGAACCCAAAGCGGAAAAATCGTCTTCATAGGATACGAAGGAAACTATTGGGTATACCTTCTATCATAGATCCGAAGGCAAAATCTTCGTTGAAGAATGGATCCTTTCTAGAAGAATTTCTCTCGAAAGAAGTATTTGGAAGGAAAGTAGAACTCGGCGAGGTTGTCGAACCTTCTCTCGAAATTACGAGTAGCGCGACACGGAAGAAGTTCTGTGGTGCTGCACCAATAAGAGAGGAAGCTAATGATAGTGATCATGAAACTTGGTTGAAGTTGCTCTGAGCCTCGGAGGTCAGCGAGAACTCGTACCACTCCAGATTGGTATGATTCCGTTATGAATGTCATGTTGGTGGACAACACAGATGACCCCGAGACATATGAGGAAGCGATGATGAGCCCAGATTCCAATAAATGGCAAGAAGCCATGAAATCCGAGATTGGATCCATGTACGAAAACCAAGTATGGACTTTGGTTGACTTACCGGATGGTAGGAAGGCTGTCGAGAACAAATGGATTTTCAAGAAGAAAGCAGATCTTGATGGTAATGTTCTGTCTATAAAGCTCGACTTGTCGCAAAAAGGTTTCGACAAATTCAAGGAGTTGACTACGATGAGACTTTCTCACCGTGCGAAGCTAAAGTCTGTGAGGATTATGTTAGCAATCGCTGCATATTATGATTATGAGATATGGCAGATGGATGTCAAAACAGCATTCCTCAATGGAGACATTGATGAAGAGTTGTATATGATACAACCCAAAGGTTTTGTCGATCCTAAAGATGCTAACAAGGTATGCAAGCTTCAGCGGTCCATCTATGGATTGAAGCAAGCATCCCGAAGTTGGAATCAACGTTTTGATAAGGTAATCAAAAGTTTTGGTTTTATACAAACTTATGGAGAAGCTTGTATTTACAAGAAAGTGAGTGGGAGCTGTAGCATTCTTAATCTGTATGTGGATGACATATTGTTGATTGGGAATGATGTAGACCTTCTTAATAGTGTCAAGGAATATTTGAATAATAGTTTTTCAATGAAGGATCTTGGCGAAGCAGCTTACATATTAGGCATAAAGATTTATAGAGATAGATCGAAACGCCAAATATCATTGTCACAGAGTACATATTTGGACAAAGTTCTAAAGAAGTTTGGAATGGAAGAAAGCAAGAAAGGGTTCTTGCCCATGTTGCCCAATACGACC
This sequence comes from Avena insularis, assembly GCA_023614405.1. Taxonomy (NCBI): domain Eukaryota; kingdom Viridiplantae; phylum Streptophyta; class Magnoliopsida; order Poales; family Poaceae; genus Avena; species Avena insularis. Next base: position 479,986,808 of record CM042697.1, read on the forward strand.
TTGAGTAAAACTCAAAGTCCGACATCGGCAGAAGATAGAAAGGATGAGTAAGACTCCTATGCCTCAGCCATAGGATCTCTAATGTATGCCATGCTATGTACTAGACCCGACATCGCATATCTTTAGTCTAACTAGAGATATCAAAGTGATCGAGTGGATCATTGGACAATGATCAAAAACATCCTTAAGTACTTGAGAAGAACTAAGGATATGGTTCTTTCTTATGGAGGTGATGAACAGCTCGTTGTTAATGGTTACACGATGCTAGTTGGAACACCGATCCGGATGATTCTAAATCACAATCTGGATCGTATTTATTTTGAATGGTGCAGCGATTAGCTGGAGGAGTGCAAAGCAAAGCGTTGTGGCGAGATCTTCAATGAATCAGAATACATGGCTGCTTCGGAGGCTTCACAAAGCGATATGGATGAAAGAGTTCATTCTGAGCTGGGTGTGGTTCCTAGTCGCTGGACCCAATGTCTATCTCTTGTGATAACATGGGCGCCATAGCCAATGCGCAAGAACCAAGGTCACACAAGAAGTCAAGCATATCAAGCTGCGTTTTCACGCTATTCGAGAACATATCCAGGATGGGGATATAAAGATTTGCAAAGTACACAGATCTGAATGTGGCGGATCCGTTGACTAAACCTCTCCAGGGCAAAACATGACCAACACCAAACTGCCATGGGTGTTGTATATTACCATGTAATCTAGATTAGATGACTCTAGTGCAAGTGGGAGGCTGTTGGAGATATGCCCTAGAGGCAATAATAAATATAGTTATTATTATATATCTTTGTGTTTATGATAAATGTTTGCATTCATGCTATAATAGTATTAACAAGGAAACCATTAATACTTGTGTGATTTGTAAACTTAATTTGAAGTCCCTAGTATAGCCTCTATACTTCACTAGCTTGTTGGTTGATTGATGATGTGGTTTCTTTGTCATGAACATTGAGATGTTATCAACAACAAGATCATATCGTTAGGAGAATGATATGGTGGACATACTCCTATAGACAAGCGTAGCATAAAGATCAAGTCATTTCAATAGTTCAATTGCTATATGCTTTACGATACATAGTAACCTAATTCCTTCGACCATGAGATCATGCATATCACCTTTCTTGGATGGATGCTTTGATGTCATCAAACACCACACCGTAACAGGTGGCTATAAAGGTGGCATTGAGTGTTAGGAAAGTATTGGTTGAAACACATGGATCAAGAGTGGGATTTGTCCATCCACATGACGGATAGATATACTGGGCCCTCTCGGTGGAATGTCATCCAATTAGCTTGCAAGCATGTGACATGGTCACAAGGGATCACATATCAGGAGCGAGAAAAGAGTACTTATCGATAACGAGGATGAACTAGGTATGCGAGATCAAGCGATCATAACCTCGGATAAGTAACATATCGTGAGACAAAGGGAAATTGGTATCGTATGTAAGTGGTTCATTCGATCGCAAAGTAATCGTAGAAATATGTGGGAGCCATATGAATTTCCAGATTCCTCTATTGGTTATTGTTAGGAGAAGTGTCTCGATCATGTCGCATAATTCACGAACCGTGGGAGACACTTAAGGATTCGACGTTGTTTGAGTAGTTATGGTATTATGAGAAAGACACCGAATGTTGTTTGGAGTCTCGGATGGGATCCGGGATATCACGAGGTGATCCGGAATGGTCCGAAGAATAAGATTCATATAAGGAAAGTCCCGTTTCGGAGTTCGGGAATGATTCCGGTGTTTTCATCGGGGATATTCTAGAAGGTTCCGGATTGTCCGGCACTCCGGGGGGGAAAGGGTACATGAATGTGTCATTACATATTGGAATGATTGCATCATGTACTAAGTGTTCTTGCTGTCCCAAATATAGGATTAAATTGAATCCTAAAACAGAAAAGTCAAATGTCGGTTTGAAAGTCAAGCGCCAAAAACAAGAAAGTGGAAACAAGCAAGAGGAGTTGGAACCAACTGGAGGAGGAGTTGGACTCCTCGGGCGGCGCCCAAGGCCGAGTTGGGGAGGACTCCTCCCTCCTGGCCAGCGCCCACCCTCCCACCTATATAAGGAGGCGGGGCTCCCTCCCAGACACACAAGTTTCCTATCCTCTAAACTAAACCCTAGATCTAGACCCCGGTTTAGAGCTATTCGGTTTAGAGCCTTCTAATTGGTTTAGAGCCCTCTAATTGGTGTGTCTAATTACTAGACCACTAATAGCCTCTCTCATAAGCTCCACCATACTACTTGGCTTAAGGCGAAGCCTGCAGGATTTCCCTCTACCTCGGTACCACGCCGTTGTCTTTGCCGGAATCGCGAGGAGAGTGCTACAACCTCCATTTCTGCTGGAACAAGGAGAGGAAGGTCTTCGTCAATCCGAGCGTGTGACCGATCATGAGCGCTCTTGAGGAGCAGCGCTGGAAGGATCGTCTACGCGATCTTGAGATCGGAAAGAGTACGACTACATCACCCACGAGAATCTGCTCTCGTTAAACACTTTGGAATCTTCAAGGGTGAGTTATTCCATCGACTCGTTGCTGCAATCTAGTAGATAGATCTTGGCTTGTTTGTTTGTATGCGATAGAAAATTTTTGTTTTCCATGCTACGAACCCCTACAGCTGTTTCTCGTGGCTGGAGTCTAAGGCAGCTAGATGTCAAGAACGCGTTTCTTCATGGTGTTCTAGAGGAGGAAGTTTATATGAAGCAACCTCCAGGTTTTGAAAATTCTGAAAACCCTCATTATATATGCAAACTTGACAAGGCTCTTTATGGTCTCAAACAAGCTCCTCGAGCGTGGTATTCTAGACTCAGTACAAAGCTGCAATCTCTTGGGTTTGTTCCTTCTATAGCAGACACCTCACTTTTCCTATACAACAAATCAGATGTTATGATATTTGTTCTTATCTATGTTGATGACATTATTGTTACTAGCTCATCTGATCAGGCTATCTCTTTGCTACTGTGTGATCTAAAGGATGATTTTGCCCTTAAAGATTTAGGTGATCTTCACTTCTTTCTGGAAATTGAGGTAAAGAAAGTTAATGATGGTTTAATTCTCACACAGGAAAAATATGCTATTGATTTGATTTCAAGAGTTGGTATGAATAAGTGCACTCCATGTCCTACACCATTGTCCTCTACTGATAAGTTGTCACTTCATGAAGGGACACTCCTTGGTCCTTCTGACATTACTGAATATAGGAGCATTGTGGGTGCTTTACAGTATTTGACATTGACTAGACCTGATATTTCTTTTTCGATGAACAAAGTGTGTCAATTTCTTCATGCTCCAACAACCTCTCACTGGACAGCTGCCAAGAGAATATTGAGATACATTCAAGGAACTATTAAAGTTGGACTTGTTTTTCAGAAGCCTTCTTCAAGTCTGCTTAGTGCTTTCTCTGATGCAGATTGGGCAGGTTGCCTTGATGATAGGAGGTCCACAGGAGGTTTTGCTATATTCTTTGGGCCAAATTTAATATCTTGAAGTGCCAGAAAACAAGCAACTGTATCAAGGTCAAGCACTGAGGCTGAGTATAAAGCCTTAGCTAATGCCACATCTGAATTAATATGGGTTGAAGCTCTTCTTCGTGAGCTTGGCGTTTCACTTAAGGAAAAACCATGCTTATGTTGTGATAATCTAGGAGCTACATATTTGTCATCCAATCCTGTGTTTCATGCAAAAACTAAACATATTGAGATTGATTTTCATTTTGTCAGAGGGAGAGTTGCAAAGAAATTGTTAGATATCAGATTTATATCTACCAAGGATCAAATAGTTGATGGATTTACAAAGGCACTACCAGTACTAGACCTTGATGAGTTCAAGCGTAATCTCAACCTTAGACAAGGTTGTGATTAAGGGGGGCTGTTAAATATGTTTTAGCATTTATCTTTTCCTATATTTTCGGTATTGTAAACAATATGGAGTAGTACTCCAATTGGACACATACCAAATCTTGTAACAAACTCTTGGAATATTTTCCCTTGGCATATTAACACGGAACCGGTGCTAGGCCACTCATGGTTAGAGGCAGGTCGTTTGTCACAGATAACCCAGAATACTACTCATTCCTTTCCTTCACGCGGCATCTCCTCATCTCACCTGGGCCATGCATGCAAACATCGCCTTTTTTTCCCACATGACATAGGATCCAATCACAACTGAACAAAAACGCAGCAAAGCAGCCGGCGCCTTTTGCTCCAAACCCCGTTCCCCCTTTACACTGCATGCATCGGTGTGGTGTGGTGCATGGATCCTACAAGGCCGATCTATGCTTGAGGTCAACTGGCGGCACCACTGTCAATCAGGGTCAAATTATGTTATGCATGTTTCCCTGCCAAGTGGATGGTGATGGTTAGTTTGTTAGATAGATGGACACCCTCCAACTTGCAGTGTCAAGGCAGTTTTGTTTAGGGTACACTTTGGATTACTTTAAACATGATGATGAGTTGGTGATGATGATGGACCGATGGTGGTGAGGCGAGTTCCTTCCTTCCTTCCTAGTACTACTTTACCGCCGATCTACATTCCAGCTGCACGCACATGTGATTTTTCTCTAGCCTGGGCTGCCTTCATCGCCATACATCAGGAGATCCGAGATCCGGCAGTGCATCAACAGCTACAGGATGATCTGGTTGAGCATCGATGGATGGATGGATGGATGGATGTCTAGAGTCGAGAGGAAGTCACGATCTCGAGAGCGAGTGTTGGAGGAACATGCAGCATGCAGCAGTGGTACTAGCTCCCTTGTCTGGCCCGTATATATGCAGAGTGCACGCGGTAACTCACACATTGACTGATCATCGGCATGCATGTTAATTATTTTCTTCTAGAAGCAGCTTCAGCTTGCATGCATCGGAGTAGGTAGGAGTGAGTACGTACGTGGCAGTAACATGCGAGGCTAGGGACTAGATCTGGGCCAAACAAGCTAATATCTAGTGACCGCTGGGCAGTTTCCATCTAGGGTTGCAGGGTCAGAATGTCAGGCAGCATGGAGTCGCCATGGTTGTCGTATTCGTTGATCATGTGTTGCCGAGTATTGGATCTTGTTGACCACCCTCGTACTGATTGTTGAACCCCTCACGATGATGACTACCACTCCACTCCCTAGGTCTAAGACCATGGAAGCTAGGACGGTGGCCCTGAAGATGGTCTGTGGGTTCGACTCTACGACGAGTGATGTGGCGGTGGTGATGGTCTCCTTCTTTGTCCATGAGGTGGTGAAGAGGGTACTGTAGGTGGTCCTAGTGTTGGCAGCGTTTAGCAAAGACGACTCCAAGGTCACACTCTAGAGGCCTAACTTGGTGGTAGCTAGGCGGCCCGGGTATCGAGTTGTGAGGTGAAGGTTTTTCCGGGAGAAATGCCTGCAGGTATTGCGACGCCCTAGAGAGGGTGAAGTCTAGTGATTGGGGCATTTTCATGACTCCAAGTCAGAGCTCCCTTCCCCCACGTCCAAGGTTCGAGTGAAAACCCTTTACCGTCTTGGTCTCGACATCGGTGGAGTTTTGTGTCGTTACCCTCTTCGGGACGTTGCTATGTCTAGGCTCCGGGTGAAAACCCTTGACCGTCTCGGTCTCTGTGGCGACAACATTTGGTGTCGTTACGATCTTGGGGGTGTTGTCGTGGAGCTCCGGTATCGAATGGTGTTGTTCTGTTGTCATTGGTATGCAAGTTTTGATCCCGTATTCGGGCATTTCATGCGCTGGCGTGGGGCGTTCTCGGACCTATCTCATACGCATGACTTTGTTTTCACCATTCTCCATTCGCTTTGTCTGCTGGCAGGATCGACGCTCTATGAACCGGAGCGAGAGGCAGGCGGCCCTCTTCGACGGCAACTTGGTGGGTATGGTGTTATGAAGTCCAGTGATTTCACAAGAAGGCTTTGTGGCACATCTAGTTAGTAGTCCCGGGTGCTTCTGTGGGGTCTAACCCCAGGTGGCCGGGCGGGCCCAGACTTTTGCTAATGGGTATTCAAATAATTACTAAGAAAAGTAAAAAATCATGGTAGAAATGGTATTTGATCCCAAGATCTATTGATTAGTATTCACTTTTTCATAGCCAACTATGCAACTGCTTGCTTGTGCTCACAGAGGTGAGTTTATATATAAAGTAAACAGTTGGTGTCTCTATATATCATATGATTTACAAAGTTTATCAAATTTTTAGGTATTCAGTTGCATACCCATGAATATAAGTGGGCCCGCCCGCCGACCTGAGCCAGACCAGCGACCACAACCAAACCAGGGATAAACCCCGGCCCCAAGAACGCAACTAGCACTAACTATACTGCACATAACACAGAATACTACTCATACCTTTCCTTAACGCGGCATCTCCCCAACTCACCTGGGCCATGCATTGCATGCGAAGACATCGCCTTTTTTACCCCACATGACATAGGATCCAATCACAACTGAACAAAATACTAGCAGCAAAGCAGCCGCGCCTTTTGCTCCAACCCCCGTTAAGTTCCCCCTTTACACTGCATGCATCGGTGTGGTGTGGTGCATGGATCCTGCAAAGCAAAGCCGATCTATGCTTGAGGTCAACTGACTAACACCACTGTCAATCAGTGTCAAATTATGTTATGCATGTCTCCCTGCCAAGTGGATGGTGATGGTTAGTTAGTTAGTTAGATAGATAGGAGTAGTGGATACATAGATGGACACCCCCCAACTTGCATAGCTCCGGACCACCTAGTGGCAGTGTCAAGGCAGTTTTGTTTAGAGTACACTTTGGATTACTTTAAACATGAATGATGATGGACTGATTGTGGTGAGGTTCCTTCCTTCCTTCCTAGGACTACTTGACCGCTGATCTACATTCCAGCTGCACGTGCACATGTGGTTTTCCTCTAGTTTAATCCCCCAGTTGTTGGTTTTGGATCTACTAGTATATATTTTCAGTGCGCAGATCTAGAGTTCAGGAAATGTTTTCCTGCCCACAAGTCGAGTTGCAAAACACGGATCTGGGGCTCACCGAATGTTTTGCTCTGCGTAAACCACAGATCTGAATTCAGGAAAATGTTTTCCTGTGTGCCTAAACTGCAGAACACAGATCTGGGGATCAGGAAATGTCTTTGCTACGATAACTTGTACTACCATAGAACACAGATCTGGGGTCCAGGAAATGTGTACATGGCACCGGAGAACACATACCTTGGGCTCGGCAAATGTTTTTCTGTACATGGCACCGGCAAACAGTACTACGAAAATGGATCAGTTGATTACCTCGAGTGCAGTTCGTCTAAACAACGGGGTGTACATGTCTTTGCCTTGTGAAAGCTGTGCAGCAAGACAAACGAGACTATTTTGCTACCTATCTGAAGGGGGCAGTACTGCTCCAGTTTGGCATGGTATCTGTAATCTTAGTCTGGAAAAAGATGGGTGTTAATAAGCAGTACAAACAGTGACTGGAGAGTAGTTCAAGTGTGACTCCAAAATGAATAAGAGCTAGTGAGCAATCAGATTAGCGTACTATTCCATGCCATTAGGTAGAAGCTACAAAAAAGGAACCCAACACTCGTTTCAAGAAAGAAAGAAAAAAAAAAGGACTCAAGTACGCCGTGGCCGACGTGGCAAGATTCAGACGTCCAGATTAGACTGATTTTCCACAATTCTGTAGACAGATTCAGACACCCAGATTAGACAGATTTTCATATGATTCTGTAGACAGATTCAGACACCCAGATTAGACAGATTTTCATATGATTCTGTAGACAGATTCAGACACCCAGATTAGACAGAGTTTTTTGTCACCGTCTAATAACTCATCAGCACCAATGAAATCTAGCCAGATTTGCTAGTCCCTGAAGCACAAGCTAGCAGCTTGGCTATTACTATGAAAAACGGAAAATATAAATGCATAAATATATGGTATGAACTAGGCAGGCATAGCATCAACCTCATCATCGGTCAATCATCGCAACATGATCATCGAGGATAAGAAAGATTTGAACTTGGAGTTTTCGTATGACAATGTCGATAGCCGAGTGAAACCACAAAGGAATTCCGGTCGCATTCAATCATTTCTTGAGACGCGTCGACAAATTCAAGATTCGGCCACGCATACTCAGCTCAACAATGGCCTCATCGAGCACCACTGGCAGCTGCAAGGCCGCCAATGATTTCCAATTAATGTGTGTGACATGAACAATTATTTGCCCTCCGAACCATTTATTATTTATTTAATTATTGAAATTTCAACTACTGTTGTAATTTAATTCGAATAATATTATAATTTGGATGATTATTGTGTGCTATGGTGTCTGAAACTTTTATAAATATTTGACTATATTTTTATCTTGTTTATTTTGATAAGAAAATATTTAAAATGGAAAACCCCTGTTTTGCGGTTCTGTGGCAAGATTCAGACGTCCAGATCAGACAGATTTCGCCATAATTCTGTAGACAGATTCAGACACCGAGATTAGACAGATTTCGCCTTAATTCTGTAGACAGATCCAGATACCTATATTAGACAGATTTTTTGTCACCATGTAATAACTCAGCACCAGAAATGATACGATTACTTAGTATGTTTCATAATTCTTGTCATGATATTAGTTCAAATCTGAACTAAAACCACGAGCAAAAATTATGAAACAGAACTGATACGTAAGAAAAATGAGATGACACATGTTTCCCTCAAAAAAAAGTCTGGTCTGGCCAGCATCTTACCAGACTTGAGCCCAGACCCAGAGACCACAAACCAAACCAGGGGTAAACCGTGGCCCCAAGAACGCAATTAGCACTAAATGTACTGCAGATATAATGCTAATGCAGAATACTACTCCGTACTCATACCTTTCCTTCACGCGGCATCTCATCTCACCTGGGCCATGGCGATGCATGCAAAAACATCGCCTTTTTCTTCCACATGAAAAAAAGGATCCAATCGCAACTGAACAAAAACGCAGCAAAGCAGCCGTGCCTTTTTTCTCCAACCCCCTTTACGCATCATTCATCAACCCATGCATGGTGTGGTGTGTGCACGGAACCTGCAAAGCTAAAGCTCAAGGTCAACTGACTGACACCACTGTCAAAATCAGTGTCAAATTATGTTATGCGTGTCTCCCTGCCAAGTGGATGGTGATGGCTAATTAGATAGACATATATATTATCATGGGCCACTTAGTGAAGTGTCAAGGCAGACAGTTCGGTTTGGTTTGGTTTACTTTAAACATTGCTAGGATTGTGGTGACTGGTGAGCTTCATTCCTAGCACCACATGTGGGTTCAGTCTAGTTTACTCTCCCAGTTGTGGGTTTTGGACAATGTATATATTGTTGGTGCACAGATCTGGAAATGTTTTGCGGTGCATAAGTCAAGTTTGCAGAAACATAGATCTGGCTAGCGCTGAGGAAATGTTCTGCTCTGCCGGATTCAGATGTCCAGATGAGACCGATTTCGCCATAATTCTGTAGACAGATTCAGACACCCAGATTGGACAGAGCTTTTTGTCACCATCTAATAACTCACCAGCACCGATGAAATCTAGCCAGATTTGCTAGTCCCTGGAGTACAAGCTAGCAGCTTGGCTATTACTATGAAAAACGGAAAATGGAAATGCATAAATATATATGAACTAGGCGGGCATAGCATCAACCTCATCGTTCCATCAGGTAGAATGGAAAGGGATCAAGTGCATAGCTGACCTGTCCAGATTAGACCGATTTCGCCACAGTTCTGTTGGCCGATTCAGACACCCGGATTAGACAGGTTTTTTTGTCACCATATAATAACTCACCAACACCAATGAAATCTAGCCAGATTTGCCAGTAGCCCCAGAAGTACAAGCTAGCCAGTAGTCCCTCCGTTTCAAAATATAAGATGTTTTAGCTTTGTGAAACTTTAGAGTGAATCTACACACTAAAACAAGTCTAAATACGTTCTCTTCACAAATCTAAAACATCTTATATTTTGAAACGGAGGGAGTATTTACAGAGTATAAAACAACGGAAATTATAACACATAAACATATGGCTACTCATGCAGGCATAGCATCAACCTCATCATTAGTTAATCTTCGCTGCAATAATCAAACACACGGCCCCAATGATATAGCACACTGAAATCACTAACCTGTGCCCAAGGTTTAGCATAGGCCCACTGCCTTTGTGCGCCAATTCATCTACACACGACAATGATGTAAAAGCTTTTATTATGTCAAGGCTGGCACCAGGATATTTGACCACCATAATGGCAGTCCTCTCTTGTTACTATTGAACCCTGATTGCAGATTCTTCACACACTCCTTCGTGTTTTGGTGTACATGGCATTGAGGACAGTGCATGAGTTAATTCATGGACCGTGTGTGCTTTCCAGCGAAATTCAGTGGTACGATCAAGCTGTGCAGACAAGTGTACTGGGTACTTTGATTCCTATCTCAAGGGCGGCAGTACCACTGCTCCAGTATGTTTGGCATGATATTTGCGGTTTGAAAAGAATATGGGGCTAAGCAGGGCAAACAGTGAAAATACCAGTTCATGTCTGACTCCAAAACAAGAAAAGCTGGTGATCAATCAGATTCGCGCGCACTATTCCATTTAATTAGGTAGAACCAAGTACATGGCCGACCTGCCAAGATTCTGACGTCCAGATTAGACAGATTTCGCCACAATTCTGTAGACAGATTCAGACACCCAGATTAGACAGGTTTCGCCATAATTCTGTAGACAAGATTCAGACACCCAGATTAGAAAGATTTTTTTGTCACCATGTAATAATAACTCGGCGCCACCAAAGAAATCTAGCCAGATTTGCTAGCCCCCTAAAAAGCTAGCTAGCATCTCTGCTATTCTGAAAAGAAAATGCATAAATATATACGAACTACTAGACAGGCATAGCATCAACCCCACCATTAACAAATAATTAAAACGCACGGCCCAAATGATGGCACTCAGATTACTAACCTGTGCATATCATTAGCATGTTTAGGTTAGGCCTACTGTATTGCTCACCAGTTCATCTACGAACAGGACAAGGCTGTAAAGTGTTTAATGTCAAGGCTGGCTTGACGTTCGACCACCATGGCATGCATATTGGCACTGCTCTCTTGTTGCTATTGAACTCTGGTTGCAGTGTCCACATCCTCCTTCATGTGTGAGCAGGGCACGCGTGCAGCTGCTACAATCACAGATCAGATTCAGAAAGCACTAGCAGCTGCAAGCAGAGAAAGCAGTGTGTGAGCACCATTGAGAAAAAAGTTGGTCTGTGTGATGATTGAAAGACAAGGTAGTCAGTAGTTTCACACTGAAACTACATGCAAGATCTGAACTGTTGAGAGGCTCCTTTGTGTCCCCCACTGGGTAGTAGATAGATGAGGGTGATCATGTCTCTGCAACAAAGCTAGTGCAATTTTCAGCAGGTCATTGAGTGAGTGGAGCAAGTATCAAACTCCATGGAGACCACGTTTAGACTTTATAAAAATATCTCGAGAAAATGGGAGTATGTTAAAATGGGGATGTCCTATAAACATGTAAAACCTGAAGTTCGAACTCATATGCGAAGTAAGAAAAATAAACAAAATATGCATGTATAGTGATGGTCTACTGTTTGTCACAAATCATTGTTGAACTTTGCTTTTTCTCAAACCCCCTAAATGGATTTGATGGTCGCATCATTGGTAAGGAAAGGAAGCATCCTATGCTTTGTGAGTCATAGAGCAACATGGCATGTGACTTTGATGGATGTAAATTTCCTGGCAAAGCAACCAGCAGCACATGAAGTAATATCCAATCTCACTATGCTTTGGATCACCGACACATACAGTGGAGTCATGTTGCTAAGAGGAGCACTGGAAGACAGGAAAGTTGGGACAAGAAATAGTGAAGAGTAAAGTACACATAGCCATGGAATGATTGCCATCAAGGTTGGAAGTTTAACTCTGCTTTCCGATGTAAAGCCCAAGGTGCTCCCAGGGCACTAACAAAGACATATGAGTTCTGTGCTTATCCTGGATAAAGTTCTGTTTACGAATCAGTTTAACTCTCCTTTTCGATGATGGACTTTTGATTTGCCTTTGCCCATGTAAGCTGTGCAGAATCTGTGTCTTTGCACTGAATAGTCTATGGCAGTAAGAAGCAAATGATTCACCAGCAAATTTTATGTTACAGAGTTATTTTCTAATCGAATTTAGCAAAAAGGATATAACTATTGGGAATTCTCATCTATGCTGACTGTCTAGTCTATCTGAAGCTTTGAGTTGCTATGGGCCAATTTTTTTCCGCAGCAACATATCTCTTACACCAATGTAGGCTCATCCAGCCCTAAGGAGTGGGTCATCGCGGGCTGAGGCCTGATCCACTCCAACATCACCAGAGCCAGATTCAGAAATCAGCATCAAAGATCATGTGATCGACAAACCCACATAAATCACATTTAATCCACCACACATCAAGAGTACTATATCAAACAAAGCAAATTTATTGAGCATCACAAAACACTTCCAGATTTCGAAGTTAGCACCATGCATTTGCTCGCATTCAAGCAGGTAGCACCATCTATTTACAACCTTATTGGTAGAACAAACAGTCAACGATGACTTCAAAAACAGTAGCAAGGAAGAACACCATTTTGGCAATACCACACTATAGAACAGATGACTGTCACAAAGATCTGCAAGCAACTTATATAATGCATACTAGAGAGTAAATGTTCCTGATGATTGCTAGGCTGTTCGCACGATTCACTAAAGGGAGACTTCTTTTTTTCATATTGTATCCGCTGGACTAACAGACTCTCGGTAGACTTGTGATCCATCATATAAAGCAGGCTCAGCGACGGACGATAGGATTCTTCTATACATCATGTAGCACCAGAACTGATCGACGTTTCTTGGTCACAATGCCTCTAGCCCTCCACGTCAGGTCACCGAAGCTGGTATATCAATATGGCCGTGGTGGTGGTGGATAAGCTCCAGGGTAAGGCGCTACACACAGAAATCATCAAATTAGTTCACCTGACTAAGGTTACGAGAAGAAATGGATTTATCTCAGCACATCTTACCAGGTGGATATGTTGATTGTGATGCAGACGGCGGTGGGTACGGTTGCCCGTATGGCTGTGGTGGGTAGGGTTGTCCGTATGGCTGTGGTGGGTAGGGTTGCCCATATGGCTGCGGTGGTTGCCCATATGGCTGCGGTGGTTGCCCATACGGCTGTGGAGGCTGACTCGTAGGAGGATATGCATGGTGCGGGTATGCTTGCTGGGCAGGTGGAGTGGTGTATGCAGAAGGAGCGGGATATGGTGCATGGCCAGGAGTTGGATAAGCTTGGTGCGGGGCTGCTGAAGGATATCCTGCAGGCGATGGGTATGAAGCTGAGGAGGAAGTGTATGCCGATGGTGCTGGCATTGAAGGAGCATAATGGGCACCAGTTTTACCCCCCATCTTGTTCTTCTAGCAGACATAAGAAAACCAATGAGGGAATGACACATTAACAGCAACAAGGAAACAAAGATCAGTGATCGGTCTCTCACCATTGCTGCGACATCAAAGTGCATAATGAGCTTCACTTCCCCGGCAGACCTGCAGAGTGACCATTAAGATCAGGAAATTTGCAAGTGACAGTGGTGGGGTGTAAGGTACATATGAACCATGACTACTTACTTCATGTGGCGTGTCTGGAGAGGCCATGAGGAGTCATCATAGCCGCTTGTTAGCACCTTGTTCAGAGGCACCCTACAGAAATGGTCAGCGATCAGTCCCTTGATATAACAACAACAATAATAACTAAATGAGCGGCACTACGGTGCACAAACCTGCAGCTGCCAATGAAGTCATCATTGTTAATAGTGTTGCTATTCCAAACGTTGACATTCAGCTCACGGAGCCCCTCGATGAGTGGTATATGAAACTTCTCGTCAAAGGACGGGTTCCTTCCCCCATCTGATTTGCATTAAAAATATGTATGGTAAGCTTATGCAGGTAACATATATAAGCAGGACAAATATTTTCATCGATGTTAAAAATGTCCTTGGACTCCAGTCAGCAAAAGCCATTGATGATAATCTGATAGGTCAAATAATCTGTTACGAAATGCAGATCTAAGAACCTTTTGAAGTATTAAAGATTTGGTCAGGTTAGCTCAAGGATAAATGAGAGCGGATATTCAATTGGGCAAAGTGATTATTAGATAAACAGAAAAACAAATTTACTAATTCGGCCTGGACCTTTATAAGGCATACTTTCAGGTTCATAGACAGCATAAAAACTGGGAAATGAAATGAACATTTCTAAATAACTCAGTAAACTATCCATGCCAGGTTGCTGTGTTTAGGTCCTCATTGGGATTTTTAGAGAATATGTTTTTAAGTGTTTTAGAAAATAGTCCTTGTTGGGATTAGCAAGGCCAAGTAGCAACTTCCAAGAACGAGATTAAAATATGGTAACACATTGGCACATTGTATTCGAAAATCTGAATCGACCAACTTGTAAAACCAGCCAAAGGGCCTCAGAGCGTCACTCCCTAGAAGCAAGCATATAGGTATATATGGGTAGATGCCAAATTGCACAACGGAAACAGGATTCCTGCAGGACAAGTAATAAGTAGCGCTAGGACCACGTACAACTTTATTCATAGGAGGGAAGGCGCATGAAACAAAGGTAAAAGAATATATTCTCAAACTGACCCTAGTATCTTACGCCAATCTAGAACGGCATGATTTCCACCAGGAAATGTAAGAAACAGAAAACAACCTCATTACGAGAGACAGATATCTTCACGAATATATTCGGCCGAGTAAACGCACACCACTAGCTAGCGTGTACAAACATATTCGGCGAGGCAACACATCAATCAGAGATAGAGGAATATATTCTCAAACCGACCCGGGTATCTTATGCCAATCTAGAACGGCATGATTTCCACCCAAGAAATGTGCAAGAAACGAAAACAACCTCATTGCGAGACACGGCATATCTTCACGAAACTAGGACGAGTAAACGGGTACCACTAGCTAGCGTGCACAAGCGTATTCTTCAAGGGCGCGACAAACAAACGTAGAAGAATATATTGTCAGACTGACCTGAGTATCTTAAGCCCCAATGTAAGGTGGCATGATTCCACCAGGCGACGCGCAAGGGAAAAAAAACTAATCACAAGACGCAACATCTTCACACAAGTGTTTTTTTTCCCGATAAAGGGCATCTTATATTACTTAAAGTGTTACTAGGAGGCAAGTATCATTGTCATATGGACTGGCTGCATAGAGATCATCAGGAAGTAATCGACCAACAGAACCAGCCCATGTGGTGATCGAACAGCCACATGGCAAATTGAGGCGAGCAGTGTGCCATAGATGTGAATTGAACAGACTAGGTAGGTTTTCGTCAGACTGGACAAATACTACACCGCTACATACATACAGTATAACAGTGCCTCGAGCAATCCAACAGCACGCACGGTGCAAACATCCACTAGTTTTGGTGGGCTACGACAGGACAGTCTACTGACACGCAATTTTTCACATGTGGTGGATGCCTTGACATGAAAGCATAAGCAGACACAGGCAGTTCACGGGAAGCTGAAGCAAACGAAAATAAATGGAGGAGGAGAAGAGGAGGTGGGGGGAGTACCGGTGCAGGTGCGCGTGCGGAGCTTGTTGTTGGCGTACTCGATGATGACGTAGGGGTCCTGGCGCGAGAAGAGCTCCGTGTCCCGCAGCTTCCTGCACCCGGTCACTGCGAGCAAGCAAACAGACAAACACGAGAGGATCAGAAGTGAATTCAGCGAGCGAGCCCGTGGGGAATCGAGGGAGGGGGAGGAGAGGAGAGGGCGCGCGCACCTCTGAGCTCGAGCACCAGGCCCTGGATCGACGACATGGAGGCGGACATAGTAGCGGACGAGCAGCGTCGATTCGGCGGCGGCGGCGAAGACGACGACGACGACAGCGACGGGGTAGGTGGAGGGAGACGGAGGGCAGGCGACGGCCGTTAAGAAGGCGGGGGGATCGGGTACGCGGAGACTTTGCGTTGGGCCGGGCCCGCGACGCGTTTTTTGGTTTCCGTAAATAATGCCCCCCCGGACGCGCTCCGGGTCTCAGAAATGGAATGCAATGTCCAGTTTGGTATCCGCTCCTTCCTTCCGTCCGCGCCTGGCCTGGGATCCGCTTCCGTACCTGGTACGAGTGCAAAGCCCGACGTGGTGTGCACGTGATAGAACCGCGTGGCTCTGCGCGTCCGTCTGACCGTGGCGAGCTTTGCATCTACCGGAAGCGAGGCTAGGGCAAAGTCCAAACTCGCCTTTGGCTTACCGATTATTGACGACTAGCCAAATAAAAGCTTTCGGAAATTGTATGGAGAGAACGTGGAATTTTTTTTTGCTCCCACGCGCCACGCAATCTGGACATACCCCCCACCACCCCCCCCCCCCCCCCCACCCACCCACACACACACACATACACCAAACACGGCGTATCTAGGTTGAACTTATTAAGAAACCAAAGAAAAAGTATTGGTTTCATGCATGGAATTATACCATTGGATCCGTATTCAAATAAATAAAGTCTTCTAAATTAAGATAACTTCTTTTTCTTGCGAAAAAAACTAAGATAAATTCTATTGTAAACAACTTATATTTTATTAGTTGTCACTAGGTCATCCAATGATTTATTTGTAAATTTTTTACTTTTAGTCTCTTTGTAATACTGTTGATGATTTTAAATAGATTGGTGGAATTTCAAAAAAAAGGAAAAGTACCCCCCAACATTTAAGGGCCGCAAACCCAAATCGCGTCGGAGGGAGTACGCAAGATCGCTGCCATGCATGTGAAGCAGTTTCCGTCCGAGGTTTGGAGTCAGTCAACCAACAAAAAAAAACCGCAAAAAAGACGAACAGAAAAAAGGAAGCCAAGTCAAGCAAAATAAATTTGTTGGAGACGGGAGGCGATGACCGGGCACAAAAGTTGCATTGATCCAGCCTCGTCTGCTTGTCCAGCAGCCCAACCAACCATCATCAGTCCGAGTCTTTCTTGATATATCAACAAAAGGTACTCCTTAAGAACATATCGCACATTTACATGTTCGTACATATACACATTTGTTTACATCTTCTGGCATATACACATTTTTTGACAAGTAACATTATCGGCGCTTTCAGGATTCAAATGGGATTGCGTAACATTCTCGCTCGTTGAACCCAAATGGCACAATCCAACACCACACACAACTTGGGAATCACATAAAAGAATATTTATACCAGCAACTCATCAGACAACACCCACATGAAACTGTCTTCTTATACCCAAAACAGCCATCGCATCAGGATTCAGAATTACATCAAATTGTGTTGGCTACAGGGCCACCATGGATCAGAAAAACGCCAAATCATGTGGCGGCCTTGGCATTGTTCTCTCAACATATATACACATTCAGCAACGACTACTACAGTAAATGGATCCTTCCTAGCTTCTTATTATTGCCCCTCCTTACTATGTTGTACAACAATACTTGCCTACTACCCTAACACTAAGCGGACAAACAACTCATCGCTCTACAGTGCCGGTTACACAAACCTTGACAATAAGAGGCCTCCTGCAGCTAATCGAGAACCCGCATCGGTTGTTGATCTCCATGCAGGTTGTTGTTGCCCCTGAACCTCAGCCCCACATCGTCTTCCTGGTGATCAAAAGGAATCAGCGCCTGCCCCTCGTCCCCTGGCCCTCGGGTATCGTCAGCTTCGTTGCTGCTCGGCCGGGGCGAGTCCTCACCGAAGTTGTGCAGCCTCCGGCCAATCAGGTACCTGTCGTCCCTGATGGAGTTGTGGAGGTTGGTGAACCAGACGTGGAACCGCTTGCCGCAGAAGAAGAGTGTGCTGAATATCAGGCAGCCGAGCCACGCGAAGCGGTAGACCGCCGAGTTCACGATCAGTGGGTAGCCCAGCACCGGGAAGACGCCCCGCGCGAGGACGTATGGGACGCAGAGGGCGGTGAGTAGCTTTGTGACGATAGGCGTTATGATTTCGTGCAGGACCCATAGACCTTTCAGGCGGGAGAAGCCGTCCTCTCTTACTCTCTCAAACTTCATCCTCCAGCTTTCATCGACCAAAGGTGCCATCTGATCCAGCATAACCTGGAAAGCAGAACAATTCAAACAGTCAAATGGCCATGAAGATAAAATGGTTTATATTACTGTGAAGTAACTTAAATGGAACACACGAATCATAGATCTGCAATCTTACCAGTCTAGTCCATATTTTCAAGAATATTAATCCAAGAGCCCAATCCTGATACAACAGAAAAACTGGGCTCTCATCGATAGGCACCCTCATGGGCACAATCACCAACAGCTCAAAAAGGAGTCCAATCAGCACAGGAATAATGAAGATCTGAAAAGAAAACCGTTCATGGTTAGACACTAGAGTACACGCTTGCCAACCAGAGTCAGCATCCTTACAAATGCAAAAAGAGATGGTTGGAACGAGTAGTTCAGTCCAGTTGAATTACCCATATTGATAGGAGAGCAGAGCTCTTCAAAACAATAGAGCACCACTTGCATATTTGTTGTACAAGGAAGCCCAGGCGTCGTGATCTAATGTAGTCAACTGCATATCTAGTTCCAGCTGCTGCGCTCCAGATAATATAACAACCGATGCTAAAAGAGAACAGATCTGCTCGAGACAGAAAATACCAAGGGTTTAATCAAGTGTTACTAGATTAACCTCATAAATCTGAAAACAGCAAAGGTACGCTGTATAAATATCAGCAAATTACCATTGCACTTGATGCCATGTGTGATTGGCAGGCGGGGAACAGCCTCGAACACCAGACGCCCAAGTGAGATAGGAATAACAATAATTCCAGCATTGAATATTAGCAGTGTCATCCATGCCATTACAAGCAAGAGTACAATCCGAAGTGCAAAGCTGTACCTTCAAAAGGTAAAAACTCCAAGAGTTAAGACAGAAGTCAAGTTGATATAGGATCCAGTACAAACTCTAATCATAATACTACCTCTGATCCAAATTAGTTGTCACAGGTTCACTGAACCTAGACAGATTACGGCAACATTTTGCTTAAATCTGCGACAATTAATTCGGATCAGAGGGAGTAATAAATATACACACACACTAACCACTGGAGCATTAAATCGCAAATTCTCTAAATAAAGGAGGGAGAGCTTCAAGCCAACACTTGTAGACAGTTCATTACTTTTACCAATTCGTTACAGAAAAAATAACTTCAACCATACCCCAATCTATTTCATTTTTTTATATATAGGTAACATACTAACATTAATTTATCTTTTGTGTAGGTTCAAATCATGTATGGAACAAACCAAATCTTTGCAGAGATAGAGATATTATACTCACTCTGAGTCTCCCTGATCGTCTGCATCAGATTCTTCAGCAACATCATTAGCTTCATTAGCATTACCCCTGCCATCATTATCTAAGGCAGCATGCTGTATCATACGCTGCTGAAGTTCTGGGGCTACTACCACTTCTCTCCCACCATGTATCCTTTCTCTTCTTTCTGCCCTGCCATTCCAGTTCTCTTGCCCGCCATTTTCTTCAGGTTTGGGCAGTAAAAAATCAGTTAAGCCTAGCGCCCAGCCAACCACAGCAAACCAGTGATGCAACAGAGCTTTAATTGTGGCACGAGGCTTGAAATGCTCAATCGCAAATGGGATGCATATTTGGAACAGAAGAACATCAACTGGAATCTCGGTAAATGGGTCAAAAATGCTGCAATAGAGACCAAAAGATGTAAGTCTCAAGTAACGAATTGGAACAGAAGGGAAAAAGATCAAAGGGAAAAGATTTCAGGCAATCTGACTCACGTGATATCCAGAGGAAAAGTTGAAGGAGCTACTCGCATGGCTAGCTTGACAGGTAAGAAGACCAGCATCACAATCAAGCTTCCATATACAGCAACAGATAAAAGGACTCGTCTAGCATGTTTGTGTACAGGATCATCAATCAAGTCCCTAAAAGGATTGTAATTTGGATCAGCAGGGTCCCTTAAGAAATAAAGAACTCCATTCCTCAGTACCTACAACAGAAGGCAAACAAACATGAAAAACATGTTAGATACACAATAAAGGCAGTCTTTATGTGCAGTTAGTGAATTAGCAGAACTTCCAAAAGGATTGACAAACTGAGCAATACCCCTCGAAGAAGACTGACAAATATACTTATTTGGAGCATATACACGATCCCAACAAGCCAATGGATAGAGGAGCTCGCCAAGGGTGACATTGTAAAGAATTCAACTCTTTGAGCAATTGTTGTGCCCAACATTTTCAGAGTGCATACATCAAGCCACCAACCGCACATAAGGGGAAATACTCCGAGTTCAATCACCAGAAGGAATGCAACTTTGACCATAGTCATGAGATGCTTCATTCCAGAAAATAACTGCCTGCATAGAGATGGAATGGCTTCTAGTATTGCTGCGATGCCATAGAGTCTTCCAATAGTAAAACGTTCTCCCCGGGCGTATCGAAGTAAGGCCAATGATCCGATGTACAAAAACACAAGGGAGAAGATGAACATGTATCCAACAGCAAGAGTTGTCAGATCAGAAAGATAAGACGAGCCAATAGCTGTTCCTTTCATCACACTTGCCTTCCCAGTGCCCTGCATTACAGTAAGAGCAGTGGCATTTATCTTTAAGGACTGAGTAACCACCTCAATCACATGCCCAATAACACCTTCATTGTGACTGTCAGAAGAGAAGTTCTTCATGGCATTAAATGCATTGTTCAATGTTTCATTAGCCAAAGAAATAGCAGATTCCGTGAATGGCATTACTTTAGCCAGCATAGGACTAGAAGCTGAAGAGAAAAACCATGATAGATAGTATAGGACAATCCTTCCCAATGAGAAGGGTACGAAGATCACAACAATGAGGAATATAGCATTGCTGGCCAAAACCTGAAGAAAAATACATGCATGTAAAATTAGAAAACAAAGGAGAACCAGATGAGCACAATACAACTGTAATAAAGCTCAAACAATAACCAGTTCTATATTACTTCAAAATCACATACTACACTAAAGGGGGATCATGCATGCCTTCGGAGACACATCAAGCTTTTGCTATATGTGATAAGGAAAATTATGCCACTTTTTAATGTGAGATTTTTGGGAAGAAATGAGACACCAATAAAGGAAAAATGGAAAAACAGAAGGGTCAGGGATAACAGTGTTGAACATCAAGTTGAACGAGTAACCAGGCGAACTCTCCAACTAGTTGAACTATATGGAGGGGGCACAGTAGAGACTGTATATCAAATTGCGGTCCAAGCATTCAAGTTTATTTAGAAAACACTGCAGTGGCTAAGCTGTTAAAGAGAGTTTAGACTTACATGCAGATCTTAACTTATTCTTATCACTTCCTAACTAGACCGTATAGTAAGAAGTACGAGTTTCTAGTATTTTGCGTAGCATGGAAATATTAGTCAGAATATTTGTGCACATAAATGTTACTGTATATAAACCTCATTTTTTTAACAAAGAAGAAAGAGATCCTTACTGTTATTGCATTCTCGACCAAGTGGAATACTGGGCCTTGCATGCCTACGAGTTCATCAAAGGGAACATCCTCTGCACCATCGGCATCATCCAAACCATCTAGCATCTGCTCAACTTGAGCCTCTAGTCGTTCCAATCGAGCAGCAACATTTTCTGCGTTTCTCCTCAGAAGTTCCCCAGCACCAATTCCTTGGGCCTCTGCCAACTCATCAATATTTCCATCTGCAGCAGGAACCCTATTAGGGCCAGCTAACCTTCTGACAGCTCGAGCACCATGCCTTTCACGGCCTGCATCGTCCCTGTCAGCTTCATGTCCTCCAAGTTCACGCAAGTGCCTTATATAGTCTCTCAAAGAGGTAGCCCCAAGAAAGATAAGGACAATGATAGCTGAGAGAAGAAAACCATGTAGGCAATCGCTAAGGATCAACTGAGCGCTGATATGACTCAAGAACAGCCTTTGCGCTTCACCAAGGCTTCTCACAAATGTTAACCGCCATATCCAGTAGGTGATGAAGGGGATAATCATGAGCCATACTGAAAGAACAAAAGCAAGCCGGAGGACAAACTGGAACACATGGCATGCTTTCATTCCAACGCCAAACACAAGTTCTTGGAAAGGAAGTCTGGTCGGAGCATTCTGAGCGTAGACAGGCGAGAAAGAGAAGGCATGTTTACAGACCTGAAAAGCACAGGAGCGTAATTTGTTAGAACTGGAGTTGGCAAAACAAATATGATTGTAGCATAAGACTGTCCTCCATTTTCATGCAAGTCGATATCCATTACGACGCATCCCTTAAAAATGGTGAGTGAATCCCCAGCATATACCGACTTAATTTGTCCCTTGAGAACACGACACAAAGCAGTAACTAACTGCTTATTGTCCCTTGTCAGCATTAAATAGAGTGACAACGCAAATCGCAACCCATTCCTCAAGTTTATGAGGCAAGCAGTAAGTAAAAGCGTACTGCCCTCTCGTCGTCATACATGTGTCGTGATACGAATCGCCAATCTCTTGATTCCAGGTGCAAGACCAAAGTAGCTCTGCGACAAAACGGAAACCCTATTGCTTGCTGAATAATTCATAAAAGCTGTTCCTTCCACATGGTTCTGAAACCCTAGTTTCACCAGTCATGCAAGTCGATATCCATTACGACGCATCCTTAGAAATGGTGAGTGAATCCCCAGCTTATACCAACCTAAAACTAATTTGTCCCTCGAGAATACGAGGCAAAGCAGTAACTAAATGCCTATTGTTCCCTTGTCAGCATTAAATAGAGTGACGACACAAATCGCAACCCATCCCTCGAGATTATGACGCAAGCAGCAACTAAAAGCGAGCTTCCCTCTCGTCGTCATACATACGTGTCGTGACACGAATCGCCAATCTCAAAACGGAAACCCTATTGCTTGCTGAATAATTCACAAAAGCCGTTCCTTCCACGTGGTTCTGAAACCCTAGTTTCGCCCGTTTTAGGAACCTAGAGCAGCGAAACATTACTACCGCACATAAAATCAACGTTATTATAACTTGCCCCAACCAGGTATGACGCCTACTGACCAGTTTTACCCCCAATCTACAGCTAGGAGCGTAAAATTTTCCACACGAATCAGCACCTAAAGCACCGGCCGAGCATCCCGTCGACCGATTCGACCGCCCAATCGAAGCCCTACATGAGTAACCTACGCACACGCAGATGCATCGGCGACGGGGATGGGAGGGTCTTACCTCGCACTGGCGGGAGTTGCTGTGGTCGAGCCACTGGAGGAGGCAGTCCTGGTGCACGAACTTGATGCTGCCGCTGCAGGCACACGGGTAGCGGAGCGGGTGCTCGTCATCGCCGCGGTTGCGGCAGATCCGGCACACGTCCCCCTCCTCGTCCTCGTCCTCGTCCTCCTCCGCTGCCGCGGCGGCTGCGGCGGCGGAGAGCGTCTCCGGCTCCGGCTCGCCCGCGGGAGCGGGGACGGCCGCCGCGGCCGGGTCCACGATCTCCGCCATGGCTGCTGGGTGGCGATCGAGCGGGGGGGGCGACGGATAGGGAGGGAGGTGAGGAAGGGGAAAGAGGCGAGGATTTTCCGCTCGCCTCCTCGCTAATAACGCGTCGGTTGGTGACGAGGCGGTTTTTCTTAACGGGTCCGCCCAGGTTGGGTCCAACCGGGTTATAACTGGATACGATTTTCTAGAAACCGCCTTCTAAATTTTTTAATGGAATCGGCCGTTCTTTATTGCTCAATTTTTTTTGGAACGGTAAGAGGGGCTTGGAAAGTCCCCGGTGCTGCATTAAAATATCGTGGGTGGAGTACATTTTACAAGTAGGATCACTATAGAGAAATTGCAATTGGGTCCTTGAAAATTACATAGAAGACCTTGAAACTAAAAAATGGAAAAGCAATCAGGTATAGGGCTTCACCTACCTACTTCTCCACTGCTTGCACGATGCATCCACTGACGATCAACAGCTCCACCGTCGGGGACTATGCCACTTGGGGTGGAACATCGGGAGCACACCGTCTTAGGTATAGCCCTTTGTGTACTCACGATTAGTATAACAGATCCAGCTCAGCTCAAGACCCATATGATGATTGACTCGATATTGACAATATATGTAGTATTTTATTTCATGTTTACAAACTAGCATTAATTAAATAGTCGCATGTTCCCTAGAACCAGTGTTGTTGGTTCCCCCACGACACTTCCAAGTTCACCTGGCTGCTAGTGTCGACTCTGGTATGGGTAGCGAGCATGACACCTCGGTATCCATATCCGATGGAGTACTCTCCTCCCTCTCCCCAGCGTTTCAGTGTTGGGCCCCACATGCATGCATGCACACTAATAATTGTCCTCACACTATGTCATTCTCAAGATTGTTGCTCTGCTGTGTCTGCAAGCACATGTACTCGGAATCTTTAGTCAGTTGTGTACATTCCCGACTTGGTAAAACCACTCCATCATCAACTGTGTAAAAAATGGGGGGTTTTCAATTTCTAAAATTGGGATTTGCTCTTCAACTGCGGCAATGTTGATGTTTGATGGCAGTGTGCTTCCTCTTTTGATTACAGACAAGCTAACGGATTTCTTATGCTCATAAAGCACAACCATCTTGTGCACCTTATTCCATCCGGTAAGTCCATCCTAGCTATCCCTATGCCCTCCTATTTCACATAATATATGAAATCTCTGATTCCATTGTTGGAGATATGCCCTAGAGGTAATAATAAATGTAGTTATTATTATATATCTTTGTGTTTATGATAAATGTTTACATTCATGCTATAATAGTATTAACAAGGAAACCATTAATACTTGTGTGATTTGTAAACTTAATTTGAAGTCCCTAGTATGGCCTCTATACTTCACTAGCTTGTTGGTTGATTGATGATGTGGTTTCTTTGTCATGAACATTGAGATGTTATCAACAACAAGATCATATCGTTAGGAGAATGATATGGTGGACATACTCCTATAGACAAGCGTAGCATAAAGATCAAGTCATTTCAATAGTTCAATTGCTATATGCTTTCTGATACATAGTAACCTAATTCCTTCGACCATGAGATCATGCATATTGCCTTTACTGGATGGATGCTTTGATGTCATCAAACACCACACCGTAATGAGGTGGCTATAAAAGTGGCATTGGGTGTTGGAAAGTATTGGTTGAAACACATGGATCAAGAGTGGGATTTGTCCATCCACATGACGGATAGATATTCTCTGGGCCCTCTCGGTGAAATGTCATCCAATTAGCTTGCAAGCATGTGACTTGGTCACAAGGGATCACATATCACGGGAACGAGAAAAGAGTACTTATCAACGAGGTTGAACTAGGTATGCGGAGATACCGACGATCATGACCTCGGATAAGTAACATATCGTGAGACAAAGGGAAATTGGTATCGTATGTAAGTGGTTCATTCGACGCAAAGTAATCGTAGAAATATGTGGAGCCATATGAATTTCCAGATTCCTCTATTGGTTATTGTTCGGAGAAGTGTCTCGATCATGTCCGCATAATTCACGAACCGTAGGGAGACACACTTAAGGATTCGACGTTGTTTGAGTAGTTATGGTATTATGAGAAAGAGACCGAATGTTGTTCGAGTCTCGATGGGATCCGGATATCACAAGGTGATCCGAATGGTCCGGAGAATAAGATTCATATAAGGAAAGTCCCATTTTGAGTTGGGGAATGGTTAGGTGTTTTCATCGGGAACATTCTAGAAGGTCCTGAATGTCCCAGACTCCGGGGAAGGGGTACATGAATGTGTCATTGCAAGATGGAATGATTGCATCATGTACTAAGTGTTCTCGCTGTCCAAAATAAAGGGTTTATTTAATTCCTAAATTGGAAAAGTCAATGCCGCCAGTTTTAGGAAAGAGGAGAAGTTGAAACCGACTTGGGGAGGAGTCCTCCTCCCAAGCAGGGCCAGCTCTAGGTCGAGTTGGGAGGGACTCCTCCTCCTGGCCGCCAGCCTCCCACCTATAAAGGAGGGGCAGGGCCTCCCTCAGAGACACACAAGTTCCTATCCTCTAAACTAGAAACTAGACCTAGACCCAGGTTTAGAGTGTTTGGTTTAGAGCCTTCTAATTGGTTTAGAGCCTTCTAATTGGTGTGTCTAATTACTAGACCACTAATAGCCTCTCTCATAAGCTCCACCATACTACCCGGCTTAAGGCGAAGCCTCATGGATCTCCCTCTACCTCCCAGACCACGCCGTTGTCTTCTTGAATCGCGAGGAGAGTGCTACAACCTCCGCTTCTTTGGAACAAGGAGAGGAAGGTCTTCGTCGAAAATCGAACGTGACCGATCAAGGGAGCGCCAAGGGAACGCTGGCACGGGAAGGATCGTCACGCGATCTTGAGATCGGAAAAATCGACTACATCACCCACGAGAATCTGCTCTCGTTAAACACTTTGGAATCTTCGAGGGTGAGTTATTCCATCGACTCGTTGCTACAATCTAGTAGATAGATCTTGGCTTGTTTGTTTGTATGCGATAGAAAATTTTTGTTTTCCATGCTACGAACCCCTACAAAGGGTATCGAGCCGTGTCTATATGTAGATCATTGCACGAGTAGAACACAATGGTCATTGTGGGCGTTGATGCTTTTATTGTAGATTGCTTTTGTGTACTTTGCATCTTGCGGTATGTTGGGATGAAGGCCCGGGCTAACCTTACATGACATCGTTCATGAGACTTGCTCCACGCAACATGCAACTTGTATTGCATAAGTGGCTTTATGGTGCTGCTTTCTCCTAGCATAGTTAAGATCCAATTTACAACGGGTAATCAACAATGCTAGTATCAATGTTGTGGTTCTTGTTCGTAAGTTAGAACGACACTTATGGAAAGCCCCAAACCACGTAAAATATGCAAAGAAAGTAGAAGCGTCTAACTTTGTTTTGCAGGGGTGTGCAGTGATGTGATATGGCCATGATTGTGATTATATTTGATGTATGCAATGTTCCTTATTGTAAGTTGGCAACCGGCAGGAGCCGTATGGTTGTCTTTAATTTCTGTTAAGACCTGCGTGTCTATTCAAAATAGTTGTAATAGTTGAAGCTGGTGGACGACAACCATGAAGAGGTGTCATTGACCGTGATGCTATGCCGGAGATGATGGAGATCATGTTCGTGCTTGAAGATGGAGATCGGAAGCACAAAGAAGAAAGGCCATATCATATCACATATTATGAATTGCATGTGATGTTAATCCTTTATGCATCTTGTATTGCTTAGTAGACGACGGTAGCATTATAAGATGATCCCTCATGCACATAAATTTCAAGTTCTAAAGTGTTCACCCTTAGTATGCACCGTTGCCAAAGCTTGCTGCTTCGAAGCACCACGTGATGATCGGGTGTCTTTGATTCCGCGGGTGACTACAACGTAAGCAAGCCAGATTTGCTTATGCGGAAGCTAAGGTTTGTCTTGACGAGCCTAGCATGTCTGAACATGGCCTCAGGAACACGGATCGCGAAAGGCAAAGCATGAATCATATAGTAGATATGATGAACATGATGATTGTTCGCCATTGAAACTATATCAACTCTCGTGATGATCGGTGTTGATGTAGTGGATTTGGTTCGTGTGATCACTAAAACAATGTGAGGGATGTTGTTTTGAGGGAGTTCACCTAGTTTAATTTCATTAATTAATTTGAACTCAATTTGTCATAAACTTAGTCTAAACTATTGCAAATATGTTTGTAGATCAATGGCAGCCCTACCATCAATTTTAATGCTCCTAGAGAAAGAAAAGTTGAAAAACAATGGAAGCAACTTCATGGATTCCGCAATTTGAGGATTGTCCTCACAATGGTAATTTGACCTATGTGCTGGATGCACCGCTAGGTGACCCACTGCGGTGATGCTACCGATGAAGTAAAGAATGTTTACCTCGCTCGGAAGAATCAGTACTCCATAGTTCAGTGTGCTATCTTGTATGGTTTAGAATCGAGCTTGTAAAAGGTTTGAAGAGTCGACCCATATGATATTGTCGAGGATCTCAAATTAATCTTTGAGACTCATGCGGCAATTGAAAGTTATGAAGCTTGAAAAGTTCTTTAACGCAAGATGGAAGAGGGTAGCTTCCAAGTGAGCATGTGCTTAAGA
Organism: Avena insularis; assembly: GCA_023614405.1. NCBI lineage: Eukaryota > Viridiplantae > Streptophyta > Magnoliopsida > Poales > Poaceae > Avena > Avena insularis. The sequence goes on from CM042697.1 coordinate 480,014,910, forward strand.
TGTCTGGGCACGCAAATAAACTTCAAAGTTTGGGTATAGTGATTCCTAATACTTTGGGGTTTACCGCATCCTCCAATCACTACCACCAAGTTACAAGAACTTTGTGATGAACTACAACATGCGAACATGAACAAAGAGTTGCGAACTATTTGCTATGTTAAAATCTGCGAAGTGGAGATCAAGAAAGAGCACCAAGTGTTGATGGTCAATAAGACCACCAAATTCAAGAAAGGCAAGTCTAAGAAGGGACACTTCAAGAAGGGTGGTAAGAAAGTTACCATACCGTGAAGAGGACCAAGGCTGGACCCAAGCCTGGCCCGAGTGCTTTTACTGCAAGGGAGAAGGTCCTCGAAGCGGAATTGCCCAAAGTACTTGGCGATTTGAAGAACGGCAACATCAAGAAGAAAGGTATATCCGATATACATGTTATTGATGTATCTCACTAGTATTCGTAGTGCACGGGTATTTGATCTTGGTTCGGTTGCTCATATTTGTAACTCAAAGCAGAGCTACGAATAAACGGAAGCTAGTAAAGAACGAGGTGACGATGCGCGTGGGAAGCGGATCAAAGGTTGATGTGATCGCTCGGCACACTACCTCTTCATCTACCATCGGATTAGTTTTATACTTAAATAATTGTTATTTGGTGCTGCGTTGAGCATGAACATTATATCGGGATCTTGTTTATTGTAGACAGTTACTTGTTTAAATCGAGAATAATGGTTGTTCGATTTATATGAGTAATGTGTTTTATGCACATGCACCTTTGATAGATGGTCTATTCATATTGAATCTCGATAGTAGAAATACACATATTAATAACATTGAGGCTAAGCGTTTGAAATCAGCGATAATTTGACCTATATGTGGCAATCGTCTTGGTCACATTGGAGTGAAGCGATGAAGAAACTCCATTAGATGGACTTCTTGAATCACTTGATTTTGAATCACTTGAAAGATGCGAAGCATGTCGATGGGTAAAATGACTAAGACTCCATTTTACGGTATGATGGAGAGCTGACTTATTGGAAATCATACATACCGATGTGTGTGGTCCAATGAGTGTAGCATCGTGATGGTTATCGTTATGTTCTTACCTTCACGGATGACTTGAGTAGATATGGGTATATCTATTTCATGAAACATAAGTCCAAACTTTCGAGAAGTTTAAGGAGTTTCAAAGTGAGGTAGAGAATCAACGTAACAAGAAGATTAAATTTCTACGTTCTGATCGTGGAGGTGAATATCTAAGTTACGAGTTTGGCGAGCATTTGAAGAAATGTGGAATACTTTCGCGATTGACACCGCCGAACACCACAGCAGTAATGGTGTGTCCGAACGTCGAATCGAACTCTCTTAGATATGGTTAGTTCTATGATGTCACTTACAGATTTGTCACTATCATTTTGGGGTTATGCATTAGAAACAGCCGCATTCACTTTAAATAGGGCACCGTCTAAATCCGTTGAAACGACACCGTATGAATTATGGTTTGGGAAGAAACCTAAATTGTCGTTCCTTAAAGTTTGGGGATCTGAAGCCTATGTAAAGAAGTTACAGGACAAGCTTGAACCCAAAGCGGAAAAATGCGTCTTCATAGGATACGAAGGAAACTATTGGGTATACCTTCTATCATAGATCCAAGGCAAAATCTTTGTTGCCAAGAATGGATCCTTTCTAGAGAAGGAATTTCTCTCGAAAGAAGTGACTAGAAGGAAAGTAGAACTCGACGAGGTTGTCGAACCTTCTCTCGAATTGCGAGTAGCGCAAAGACCGGAAGAAGTTCTGTGGTGCTGCACCAATAAGAGAGGAAGCTAGTGATGGTGATCATGAAACTTCGGTTGAAGTTGCTACAGAGCCTCGAGGTCAACGAGAAATCGTACCACTCCATTGGTATGATTCCGTTATGAATGTCATGTTGGTGGACAACACCGATGACCCAGACATATGAGGAAGCAATGATGAGCCCATTCCAATAAATGGCAAGAAGCCATGAAATCCGAGATTGGATCCATGTACAAAACCAAGTATGGACTTTGGTGGACTTACCGGATGGTAGGAAGGTCATCGAGAACAAATGGATTTTCAAGAAGAAAAGATCTTGATGGTAATGTTACTGTCTATAAAGCTCGACTTGTCGCAAAAGGGTTTCGACAAATTCAAGGAGTTGACTACGATGAGACTTTCTCACCGGTAGCGAAGCTAAAGTCTGTGAGGATTATGTTAGCAATCGCTGCATATTATGATTATGAGATATGGCGATGGATGTCAAAAGCATTCCTCAATGGAGACATTGATGAAGAGTTGTATATGATGCAACCCAAAGGTTTTGTCGATCCTAAAGATGCTAACAAGGTATGCAAACTTCAACGGTCCATCTATGGATTGAAGCAAGCATCCAGTTGGAATCAACGTTTTGATAAGGTAATCAAAAGTTTTGGTTTTGTACAAACTTATGGAGAAGCTTGTATTTACAAGAAAGTGAGTGGGAGCTCAGAGCATTCTTAATACTGTATGTGGATGACATATTGTTGATTGGGAATGATGTAGACCTTCTTAATAGTGTCAAAGAGTATTTGAATAATAGTTTTTCAATGAAGGATCTTGGCGAAGCACTTACATATTAGGCATAAAGATTTATAGAGATAGATCGAAACGCCAAATATCATTGTCACAAAGTACATATTTGGACAAAGTTCTAAAGAGGTTTGGAATGGAAGATAGCAAGAAAGGGTTCTTGCCCATGTTGCCCAATATGACCTTGAGTAAAACTCAAAGTCCGACATCAGTAGAAGATAGAGAAAAGATGAGTAAGACTCCTATGCCTCACCATAGGATCTCTAATGTATGCCATGCTATGTACTAGACCGACATCGCATATCTTTGTTAGTCTAACTAGCAGATATCAAAGTGATCCAGAGTGGATCATTGGACAATGATCAAAAACATCCTTAAGTACTTGAGAAGAACTAAGGATATGGTTCTTTCTTATGGAGGTGATGAACAGCTCGTTGTTAATGGTTACACCGATGCTAGTTGGAACACCGATCCGGATGATTCTAAATCACAACTGGATAATGATTTATTTTGAATGGTGCAGATTAGCTGGAGGAGTGCAAAGCAAAGCGTTGTGGCGAGATCTTCAACTGAATCGAATACATGGTCGCTTCGGAGGCTTCACAAGAAGCGATATGGATGAAAGAGTTCATTACAGCTGGGTGTGGTTCCTAGTCGCTGGACCCAATGTCTATCATCAGTGATAACATGGGCGCCATAGCCAATGCGCAAGAACCAAGGTCACACAAGAAGTGAAGCATATCAAGCTACGTTTTCACGCTTATTCGAGAACATATCCAGGATGGGGATATAAAGATTTGCAAAGTACACACAGATCTGAATGTGGCGGATCCATGGACTAAACCTCTCCAAAGGGCAAAACAATACCAACACCAAACAGCCAGGGGTGTTCGGTATATTACCATGTAATCTAGATTAGATGACTCTAGTGCAAGTGGGAGACTGTTGGAGATATGCCCTAGAGGTAATAATAAATGTAGTTATTATTATATATCTTTGTGTTTATGATAAATGTTTACATTCATGCTATAATAGTATTAACAAGGAAACCATTAATACTTGTGTGATTTGTAAACTTAATTTGAAGTCCCTAGTATGGCCTCTATACTTCACTAGCTTGTTGGTTGATTGATGATGTGGTTTCTTTGTCATGAACATTGAGATGTTATCAACAACAAGATCATATCGTTAGGAGAATGATATGGTGGACATACTCCTATAGACAAGCGTAGCATAAAGATCAAGTCATTTCAATAGTTCAATTGCTATATGCTTTCTGATACATAGTAACCTAATTCCTTCGACCATGAGATCATGCATATTGCCTTTCTTGGATGGATGCTTTGATGTCATCAAACACCACACCGTAATGGTGGCTATAAAAGTGGCATTGGGTGTTGGAAAGTATTGGTTGAAACACATGGATCAAGAGTGGGATTTGTCCATCCACATGACGGATAGATATTCTCTGGCCCTCTCGGTGAAATGTCATCCAATTAGCTTGCAAGCATGTGACTTGGTCACAAGGGATCACATATCACGAGCGAGAAAAGAGTACTTATCAAGAACGAGGTTGAACTAGGTATGCAGAGATACCGAAGCGATCATGACCTCGGATAAGTAACATATCGTGAGACAATGGGAAATTTGTATCGTATGTAAGTGGTTCATTCGATCGCAAAGTAATCTTAGAAATATGATGTATCCATATGAATATCCAGATTCCTCTATTGGTTATTGTTCGGAGAAGTGTCTCGATCATGTCCGCATAATTCACGAACCGTAGGGAGACACACTTAAGGATTCGACGTTGTTTGAGTAGTTATGGTATTATGAGAAAGAGACCGAATGTTGTTCGGAGTCTCGGATGGGATCCGGGATATCACAAGGTGATCCGGAATGGTCCGGAGAATAAGATTCATATAAGGAAAGTCCCATTTCGGAGTTGGGGAATGGTTAGGTTTTCATCGGAACATTCTAGAAGGTCCCTAATGTCCGCACTCCGGGGAAGGGTACATGAATGTGTCATTGCAAGATGGAATGATTGCATCATGTACTAAGTGTTCTCGCTGTCCAAAATAAAGGGTTTATTTAATTCCTAAATTGGAAAAGTCAAACTGCCAGTTTTCGGAAAGAGGAGAAGTTGGAAACCGACTTGGGGGAGGAGTCCTCCTCCCCAAGCCGGCGGCCAGCTCTAGGCCGAGTTGGGGAGGGACTCCCTCCCTCCCCTGGCGCGCCAGCCCTCCCACCTATAAAGGGAGGGGCAGGGCCTCCCCTCTAGAGACACACAAGTTCCTATCCTCTAAACTAGAAACTAGACCTAGACCCCGGTTTAGAGCTGTTTCGGTTTAGAGCCTTCTAATTGGTTTAGAGCCTTCTAATTGGTGTGTCTAATTACTAGACCACTAATAGCCTCTCTCATAAGCTCCACCATACTCGCACCGGCTTAAGCGAAGCCTCATGGGATCTCCCTCTACCTCCGGTACCACGTTGTCTTTGCCGGAATCGCGAGGAGAGTGCTACAACCTCCACTGCCTGGAACAAGGAGAGGAAGGTCTTCGTCGAACGCGATGTGACCGATCAAGGGGAGCGCCATGAACGCAGCTGGAAGGATCGTCTACGCGATCTTGAGATCGGAAAGAGTACGACTACATCACCCACGAGAATCTGCTCTCGTTAAACACTTTGGAATCTTCGAGGGTGAGTTATTCCATCGACTCGTTGCTACAATCTAGTAGATAGATCTTGGCTTGTTTGTTTGTATGCGATAGAAAATTTTTGTTTTCCATGCTACGAACCCCTACATCCATACCCTCTCTACAATTAGAGCTAGCAAACTAAAGAATGTTACATCTGATTGGGATAAAGTGCGCTCTAAATTATCCTTTCCATGTAAATTGATTCTTACATCTCATATATCATCATCCAAACTACATATATTTAGGAGAAGGGAATTTAATTGTCTATTTTTCAGTCGGAAACCCTAGCCAAAATGGTAAAGAAAGGGCATAAATGAGAGGGAGGGGAATGACTTACTCGACGGCGCCTCCGAATCCAGTGGTCCAATGGCTGCTTTGGGTATGGTCCTCCTTCTAATGCTTGGCCAAGGCAGTGGTGGCCACCTTCTCTGGCAATGCAAACTTTGATGTCGGCTGGTTCAAGCTGTCGCAGCAATCCCCTTCCACCACGAGGAAGCCCGACACTTTGGCATCGTGACCACCGCCACCGTCTCCGCTGATAGATACGCCTCTAGCGTCACCACCGGCTATAGATCTAGAACCACGAGAAATCGCCGCCGCCATCGTTTCAGTGCGCGCGCGGGAGAGGAAGTGAGCCTGGTCTGGCTCGAACCGTGTCGGTACGGGGGTTACGGTTCGGACCACGCCGTTAACGGTCGTATGCTCGCTGTCGTCCGAGTGCGCCACATGATCCTGATAGGTGGGACCCATCGGTCAGTTTTGTCGTTAGACCAAGGTCAAACCGGTACGAGTGTTATCTGTTACGAACTTACTCTGAAGTGGTGGTTTTATGTAACCCTAGCGTAAAGTGATGGCTTTCTGAAACCCTAGCCCGTAATGTGATGGGTTTTTTAGTTTTCTCCATATGGTGCTTGATTTTGTTTGAAACAAGGCACGGTACCGATGCTTGAAAGTATCAGATGTGTAGGTCGTAAAAAACTATTGTGTATCCATTATGTTTTGAAGTAGTGAACTCGTGGGGTAATTGTGATATGACAAAAGATGGTGACTTTATTAATGAATATATTGTAAGTCTGTGTCTGTTTTATTATTATTATTATTACTCGACTGATTTTTATTTGAAGTGAAACATCAACCATCTTGCTTAAGTTTAGATAAAATTATGTATAAATTATAAATTTCTTATGCATGTAATATGTTTATATGGTATATGCATTATTCGCAGACTACCGGGCAGCGGAAGTCCGGTGGTGCCGGGTAGCTGGCGTCGTGGAGCATGTGTGCCTCCCACGGCTACAGACAGTGTCGGCCGTAACCGTTCAAGGCCAGAGGGTATGACATTTTCTTTAGACGGGTCAAATTATACAATTAACTAAAATTCATGTAAAAAATAAGGATGTCTGCTTTGTCCTTTTTTTCTGCTATTTTTTCCTTTTCATTGTGTACTCTAATTAGAATATAAATATTTGCACATGAATAAATTCAACAATCTATTCATATTTTTAAGCGATGTAATTTAAATTAAATGCGACTTTGCTTACTGTAAGTAAAATTGACATTACAGATCAATTATTTGCGGTTGTAGCAGGTAACTTATCATCTACACACAAACAGCTAGGAACCAGATAGCAGTAAAATCCATATATACATATCATCCACACACACATATGTTGAAGTGTATAAGTGGATTGCACTAGCCCTTTCCATCAGTTCGGACTTTTGGTTGCGTTGGCTAGTGCATGAAGCTTGACATGGTATCAGAGCCTAAGGTCTCGAGTTCGAGTCCTGGCTTTCGCAATTTATCCTAAAATTGCTGTTGACCCCTCTATGTGTACGTATAGGCCCTTGAGTCATACGTGAGTTTCGCGCGCCGTCGCTCTCTTCCGGTTACACGTGCTGACTTCTACCCGTCACACGTGAGAGGGGGTGTTGAAGTGTATAAGTGGATTGCACTAGCCCTTTCCATCAGTTCGGACTTTTGGTTGCGTTGGCTAGTGCATGAAGCTTGACAACGTAAAGCTTGTGAGTAGAGGCACCATCTACCAAGCACATGGGTGAGGAGCAGAGGAAGACCGGGACAAACTGATGGCCGGAGGCTGCTCAACGCATGCCTCATGCTAGCCTTGGTCGACGCAGGTGAGCGGCTCGCGACTCACCACCTCCTAAGTCCTAACCTGCTCCTCGACATGCCCTGGCCGACGTAGGCGCTGGCTCATCGTGTCGCGCAGCCCATCTGCTCCCCATACGTGGCTGCTCTCACCGACCTAGAGGCGTCGGCGGAGCTGAATCGGCCGCGGCGGCGCGTCCCTGGCCGGAGCACCACACCGATCTTGTCATACTTGCGAGGCGCTCCCGTCAGAATCCAGAAGCCCGTTGTCAGTGTATCTTTTTCACGATGCATGTATCTACTTCTTCTCCATTACCAATCCCTTTCTCTGTATCTGTATCTTTTTTTTTTGCGAATGCTCTATATCTGTTGGTCACCTCGGCTCCTGCGCGCTTTCACCAACTACTCCGATCCATCAATCCCGGCCAAACCAAATAAAAGTGCGAACTGTTTTTTAACTTAGCGGTAGAATTGGTACTAATACGTGGTTCGCTATTTCTATGTAATATGTGGTTTTGTGGGGGGACAAAATAGTCAAAAAAGTATAGGTACTACAAGAAACACTGCTTTCTTTATTATTAGGTATAGATATAGATATAGATATAGATATAGATAGATCTAAGTTGGCACATGTCAATCATACCAGTTGGTCCTCCACTCGTGGACAAGATCCAAATCCCCTTATATTTTCTAACAAAGGATGGCAAATAAATTCCAAAGATTACAACAGGTGCGCACGTGCACAATTACTAGATAGTGCTATGAAACGACTCCTCAGACCATTAAACTTATAAGTGCTCAGATAAAGTTCTCAAAAGCACTGTATTGTGAAAAGAAAAGGTTGTCAGCCATTATTGAGCAGAGGCGTTAGTAGTGATTCGATGCGAGGCGGGACAGCGATGGGATCCACAGCGGCGGCGGGGATAACTGCGAGGCAACACCGAACAACAAGGCTGTCGTCGTCCGTGGACGGCGTGCTGGGCTCCTCCGGCGGCTGGTATTCAAACTTGTAGTAAGGGATGGCACGGTCGAAGGTGTGCCTCATCTTGTGGGACTGGACGTTGACGGCCCCCTGGAGCGCGAAGCTGAACTCCGCCGTGATCCGCGTCTCGTCGTCGTCCTTGGTCGCAAGGGCGAGGTGCACGGCGGCGCGCGTGGGGTTGAGCGCGAGGAACCATGTGCCGCCCCCGACGGCGAAGCGCGTGGAGAAGGTCCACTGGTTTCTCAGCAGCGCCGCCTTGAGCTCGGACAGGCTGCGGACGGTGAGCGCGTGGGAGGCGGCGGCCGGCAGGGGGTCTGCTGCCGGAAGCAGCTGCCTCGTCTTGGATTTGGAGGACGGCCAGGTTCCGAGGAGGAGGTGGCGGCGCCTGTTGCTCTTCTTGGGGTGCTGCTCTTTGAGAGTGTACCTGGCGGTGAGGCTGTCGTCGTCGCGGCAGACGCAGGAGGACGCCTCCAGCTCGTTCCTGTGCACGCGCAGCATCAGGTAGCCGTGTTTTTCCTCGCACGAGCCCCGGCTGGTCTCTGTGTGGAAGACGGTGTGCTGGCCTGTGTCGTCGAGGATCTCGATGGACATGACCATGCCGAGAGCAGACTCGCGGTTGCGCGAGTTGACCTCTAGTTGCAGGTAGTCCGCCGCTACAGCATCCCCCTCTTCTTTGGGGATTGCCTTGACCTCGACGTCCCACTTGAGACCGCGGAAGAAGATGAAGTCCTGAATCGTTCGACCGGGCACCCGCAGCAGCTTGGAGTACTCCGGGATCATCACCAGGAGCGTCTCGGTCGGCGGCGGCGACGAGCGGCTGCAGGTGGCGCCCATCAGATTGAACGATCGAGTTTAGTATTGTATGACTTGTTCTCGCGGCCGCGGCCTCCCTGCCGTGCATATATATATATATACGTATGTAGGGCAGGAATCGAGTTGGATCTAGTCCGGATCGGAGTCCGTCCTGTATACTAAATACATATTGCAACGATAATAGAAAACGGGCCACGCTTGGAAGTCGGAAGTCCTAACGGGATTCAGTTTCCTATCCTAGCCAAGCCAAAAACGCTAACATTCATGGGACTATTTTTTTTTGACAATCAATACCACATATATTTATACTGACCCAAATTATTTGTCACATATTTATGAAAAATATTGCCTAAAATCTAAACCAGCCACAAGTAATTTGGATCAGATGGAGTAGCTAACTTTGTTCAATAGTTTATCTTGTGATTTGTGTAATCGGAATGATAACTCCATTCTATACCTACTCATTTCAAGGAGATGTAGAAAGTTGGTTTGTCATGCAAAGATTGATGAGCTTGCGATATGAGTTCTTTTTAACAGTAAAAGGCTCCGAAGGACCCGGATCTGCATTAAAAGGGCGCTGGGTACAAAAATATAGAAAGGACCCCAGCAAAGCCAACAATGTACACAAGAGTTCTTGATATTACAGATTGCACCATAAAAATAATCGCGTTCGCCCGCGGAACGTGGTCCAGTAGTCCTTGGCCGCCGCCTTAAATTCAGATGCAGCTGCTCTCATCGACGCCGAGGACGAAACCACTTGGCGCTTCGAGAACCTTGTCAGACTCCACTACATCAGGTCCAAAGAAGATCCTCTACCTTGGGAGGAAGGAGCTCGAGAAACAGGCTTTGGTCGAGCGCAACATGGCCTAACTTTTGGCCTAAGGTAGCAGCGGCGGATCTACCCCGCTGCTTGGATGCTGCTTCAAGGATTGCAGATTTCAAGAGGAGCAGTTGGCTTGTAGATGATGTAGTCAGCAGGCTTCGAGCCTTGCAGAATCCCAGAGGCATCCTCTCTCCCCTACCGCCACGGCCGGCCAGGAGGAAGACTCCAGCAACTCTGCTAGGGATCTGAAGGTGGCGGCTCTTATTTGAAGGGGGATCTCCTCCAAAAGCATCTCCAGGTACTTCCACCATGGAAGCACTTTGAAAGCCAAAGAAGGAGACTAGCCACCGCCGCGTCGATGCGCTATGACTGAAGAAGACCCCCTCCACTTGACAAATCCATCGGCGGCGCCACTACCATCCCCTTGACCCCCGCCACTAGGGTCGGCCGGCAAGAAGAATAGCAGTAGATCGACACTCCGCACACACCTATCAAGAACTATGATACTATATAGATACCATGTTAAATATGTTACATAATATATCAAAGGTTATGGATTTTGTTTTGTGATTTTTTTTTCAAAATTTGGTCAAACTTTGCGTAGTAATAAAGACTTGTATTGAATGTCAACACGATAAATTGTCTTCAATAAGCTATTGGATTTATGTTTATGTTGCCCGCTTTGCTAACAATGTATCTGCAACAATTAATCGTACAAGAACATAGATCCCCTCATTTAAAACTACAACCAGGAACGGTCTCCAATCCAGCTCCTCAGAGCACCCTTGTGATTTCAGTTTCTTTCCATTTGAGCCAGCATTTGAGTACAGATTAAACACCACAATATAGTTATGACAGGTGTTCTTAGACTAAATTATGAAGAGACGATCAAACTGACGAGGTTTAATCTCGTCAATGCCTATTGTTATGAGCTTGGGTTTTGGAAAAGATGGGGATACTCGAGATCGCGGAATGGTTAGCAAAAAAGCAACACGGGGACATGAGGTTTACCCAGGTTCAGGACCCCAGAGGGAAAACCCTACTCCTGCTTGTCTGCTCTTGATTACGGCGGAACCGAAAAGTACAGGGATGCGCAGATGCAATCTGGCATGGAGGTGTGTATGCGGTGGTATGAAGTGCCCTCCTCATCGTGCCCTCCTAGCCTTTATATAGAAATAGGCAGGTCCCGGGCACAGACCGAGACGGTTACAGGTTTTAGGGTTTACCCCTTTGAATATTCTATCTACTCTAGTCTTGTTCTCCAAGGATCCGAAGACATCATGGGCTTGGGTCTTCCGAAAATCTTCATGGGCCACGCATATTTTTGTGGGCCTTCCTTGGACTGGACCAGGTATGCTAAGGTCGTGTACCCGTAGGGTATAACCATGTCAGTAGCCCCCGAGTGTTTAGTCGAATCACAGATTCGGCTGAGGACTCTTCCATCTTTCGGGTGCAGCTATTTTGTTCATTAAAGAATGATTTTGATGTGTAGGGATTGCTGATGCGTGTGCCTGACTCTCCCGACGGATCAGGGCCAGTTAACTGTCTTAGGACAAAACAACACGATCTTCTTCAGATTCGAGTCCCCTGACTCAAAACCGGAACATATGATGGCGTAATTTGACTCAGACCGTTGAGGACTTACAGGAGTGGAATTCCAGTGATTTTCAAGTGATGTACCCAACGCGTCCGTCGGGATTTCCATCGCGCCTGATGGCACGGATTCTTACTAGCAAAGCGCAGTCATGTGCGTTGCCATGCCATCAGATGATTTCTGTAGGTCTTATCTTTGTGTTGCTACACAACATCCGAATATTTATCACCGCGGAGGTGTTTCGGGTGGCCAAAGAGGATGTTACTCACTTGGCGTTAACTAGGGCAAAGTTGCCGAAAAGTTTTTGCATGTTGATCTGAAGGATTGCAGTCAAAGAATTCATAGGGTGCGCGACCAGCGCTCCCTATGGGAGTAGACCCCGAGTGTCTGTTCGAGTTGTAGACTCGAGCAGAGACTTTAATTCAGTCTTTGTTGACTTTTAGGTCCGTAGGACACAAATTTTTCAGATGCTTGGATCCATCCTCCCTATAGGAGTAGCCCCCGAGTCCGTAGTGGAGTCGTAGACTCGACGTAGGACTCGAAGAATAGTTCAATGGTGTAGTACTTTGATCGTTTTTCGGGTGCGTGACGGCGCCTCGATAGGAGTAGCCCCCGAGTAGTTAGTCGAATCGTAGATTCGAGTGAGTAATTTTAGCTGTGTAGCCGAAGAATTGTAACCGTTGCTAGTATAGCCTTGATGACGTCATTGCTGACGATCGGTGACCTCAAGCGTCTACTGCGCTAGAGATGACGTGACTGGACGAACATGGGTCCCACCTTCTGACTTTGAATTGACTGGTCACGCGCAACGTGGAGATAATTACGGCGTCGCCTCGATTTTCATGCGTAGTGGACGGCGTGTGAGCGACGGTTCGCTGCTGTGCTGACACGTGGATGGTTGGATCTTGATGTTGGCTCTAGGGCTTCCCGATGAACGGTCACCGTGCGTCTTCTTCGCCCTTGTAATCATTGGGGAAAAACTTGTTTGTTTTCACCGCAACCATTCTTGTTTCACTGCTTCCACCGTCTTAAGCTTTTCTCGCCGCGCGCTGGAAATTCTCCGATCCTTACCATCTTCTTTTGTACGTTCGCATCGCCGCACTGCCATGGGGAAACCGAAGAAGGCCACCACCGCAGTTGGTACCAGTGCCGCTGCCGGTGAAGGGTACCGCCGCTACTCGCGTCACCGATGGTGTCTGGCGGCGGTCGGAGACGTGCGAGGGCGATCTTCGCAAGCTTCGTGAGCAGGGTCTAATCCCGCAGGACAAGCAGGCCGCCAAGATTCTCGGTGACGAGGTAATTCCCTATCCACCCTTTGGGTTTCGGGTCATGTTTGTCGCTTTTGTCCTTCGGGGCCTTTCTCTCCCAGTCCATGATTTCCTCCGTGGATTGCTTTTCTTCTATGGCATCCAACTCCATCATCTTTCTCCTAATTCTGTTCTTCACATTGCCTGCTTCATCACCTTCTGCGAGTGCTGGCTCGGTATCGAGCCACACTTTGGACTCTTCCGGAATCCCTATTCCGTGAAGAGGCAATCTGGCTCCGATGGCGTTTATCCCATCGACGGCTGCATCATTTCCCTTAAATCCAACTTTCTCTTCTTTTCTTTTTCTATGTCTGAGTCCGTCCAATACTGGCGGAGGCGATGGTTTTACATCCACGACTCCACAGTGGACGGGCAAAAGTTTGGCCTTGCTCCTTTCGACCCCTCCCAGAAAATCCAGCCGAAGAGGTCCTGAAAGAACCACATCTTGGATGGTGAGGTGGCGGAGATAGAGGAACTCTATCGTCGGGTGGAGGATCTTCAGGTGATTCCGGATAAAGAGGTGAACAGTGTGGATATCATCCGCACCTTTCTCAAACGTCGGGTGCAGCCGCTCCAAGCTAGGGCGCACCCGATGTTTCTTTATTCTGGCCGCAACGACCCGACTAGGGTTTCGACTGGAGAGCTCTCCAAGGGGGATGTGGACGGGATCCTCTGGCCGCTGCTGAAGTTTAAGGCTGACGAGGACATTCCGGGTAGCTCGTTGACCCTTCCATTCAGGGCCTCTCGACCGGTGCCGCATGTGTAGATCTAGGACGTGCGCGTAGCGCTTTTTTTGACCGCGTCTCTTTGAAGTTCGTTTAGTCTGAGAGTTTGTTTTCTTTTGTGCAGGAGTTCAAGGTGCCTGGCATGGCGCCTCCACTACCCGAACATTTTCCAGATGCACCGAACAATGAGGTTGTGGACTCCATGTCTGAGCTTCCTTCAGCGCGGTCGCCGGCTGAAGAAACTTTTGGGTCGAGCGAGGAGCAGACTCGAAAGCAGACTCGGAGCTCGAGCGAATCGTCAGATGCCTCGACTCCGCCGACCCCTAGGAACTCGTCATGCCTTGAGCGTCATAGTGGGGGTCATGGTGGTTCTTCCTCTCCTATTCCGGCCGTGCTCGTGCGGGCTATGGCGCCGCAGCCGCCGACGAAGCGGAAGAAGGAAGAGAAGAAGGGCAAGAGGGCCTTGCTTGTATTCAATTTGAGCGATATGGACTCGCAAGTATCTATAGTTGCTTTTTGCTCTCTTTCGATTTTGCTTGCTTGTACTTGTCTGATGTTTTCTTTTGTAGCCACTCCTCCGATGGCTCCTTTAGCGATGGCGCTCGGGAGATGGTGGGGGAGTCGAAGGTTGCTCCTCCTCCTCCTCCTCCTCATACGATGGCCACCTCTGGGGGCGCTGCTCCGAACCCTTCTCCACAGGAGGCTTGGGTGGTTGTCTCCCACAAGATTACAGCCGGACCTTCGGAGTCGCCGTCTGATCATGTAAGTACTTTCGTTTTTGTCGTGGGGCGAGCCCCCGAGCATTGTTCGGATGATCTGCCGATCATGTCTCTCTCTTTATTTGTGCGTGTCTCGAGGGGAGCCCCCGAGCGTTTTTCGTATGCGTGATTTGCTTTGCTCGTTTTGTTGGGCACATCCCCTGAGCCTTTTTCCTGAGAAGTTGCGTCTTCTCGCAGCCTTTTGTTCAAGGTGCCAACCAGCTCGTGAAGCAGCATCTGGCATTGGAGGCCAGCCTTCAGCGGCTTCAAGGTTCGTGTTTTTTGTCAATCTTCTCCTTCTTTGGCTGCTTGCTTACTCACGAATCTCATGCTTGTTCTTTGTTGCAGACGAGAATAACACCGCCCTCCGCGAGATTGATGCTCTCAAAAAGAGCCTCGGGCGAGCGGAGAAAAAAGCTGAAGATGCCGCTGGCGCTAAGGAGTGCCTTGAGCAGGAGTTAGCCGACGCGGCTATGGCCAAGGAGCGCCTGCAGCAGGAGGACACAGATCGCGAGGAGCAACTCGCCACCGCTGCAGCCTCGCGCGAGAAGGAGGTAGCCGACAAGCTAATGGCTGCTGCCAAGGCTATTTCGAGTGAGTAGTTTCGTCTGTTCCTTTTCGACTTCCTTGCCTCTCTAGTTTTGCTTGGTTTTCATGTTGCCTCTTCCGTTTTTCTAGATGCCGCGGGCATCGAGCTTGACTATGGTGCCCTAGAGCACGGAAGTGCTCTGGATGACGCCACTACGGCAGTCGAAGACCGCTGCAGTACCATGGTCAGCTCGCTTGCCAAGGCTAAGGTGGTTCTCGGGCGCTTCTACAAGGAGCTTGTCCCCAAGGGCGTCACCCTCGAGGATGTTGAATTATTGGTGGACGCACTGTCAGCCGAGGCTCCCGCGGCATACAAGCGCAAGCAGAAGGGTATCACTGTGTCCATGGGGCTGGCGATGGCCATGGCGTCTGGAGCGGAGCTAGATCTTCATCAAGTCACTTCCCAGATGCCGACAACTACCGACGGATCCGAGGTAGCCTTCGACCTCTACGCTGCCTGTTGTAAACACTATGGCCGAAGCTGATTGACTTGCTGGCGGAGTACGCAGTGAGGCAGCAGGGAGAGGCCAAGAGCAGGCAATCCGGCTCCAAGGCCACTCAGGATGCAGCTTCTTAGGCCTTGTAGTTGTAAGATAGCTTTTGTTTCTTTGTTGTAATGTATCTATGAACATTCCTTGTGCCACGCAGTGGATTTTCCTGTATATAATGAGTCTCCGAGTTGTTTGCTTATTCATGCGTTTGTTCATATCCTTGCCTTCTTTTCCTCTAGGGGCCTTCGGGTGATGATCCCGTTGATACTTCGTCTGCGGCGCAGCTCCGACCATCCTTGGATGATGCGTCGCAGCTTGTGTTTCTTCGTGACCGCATCCGTAGTATTGAGAAAGAGTTGCTTGGCATTCGAGGCCACGCAGATGTTTAGAAGTCGAAGGCGGAGCGGGGCGCCGCCAGGGAGGAATATCTGATGGGGGAGTTGCGGCGTTTGGCCGAACAGCTTTAATGTGAGTTTCCTTGAGCTGTTGCTCATTTTTTGGATGCGCCTGTTGGCTTATCATCTTACTTTGCAGTTGTTGCAGGTGCTAACCTTGTTCCCAGGGAAGAAAAAGAGCGTGTTGCTGTTTGGATCAATTGCCTGACCCAGTAGGACATGGAGGCCGACGGCTTTTTCTGGATGGATCGTGATCGTGCTATGGTCCTTGCGACTGTGCAGGATCGTGTTCACTAGGTGTCGCATGTGCTGCGGCAAGCGAAGACTTCCTTGGCGTTAATTCTGCACATGATGTTTCCCCTGGATGAGGTACCATCGACTCTATGGGACCTGCTGGCGAAGTTTTGGGATGTGCATCATGTCAGGGAGCTGGTGCGGCATCAGCTGGTTGCAGGGGTGAAGGCTGCGCTTTCCCTCGTGCGGCGACATCACCTTGATGTGGATCTTGATACTGTGGCGGATGGGCCGCCTCTTCGGCCGGATGGTGGCATGTGGGACATGCGTCCACATTATGCGGCTGTAAGGCAGTACAAATTGTAGATCTCTTTGAGCAGCGTGCGGAGGTGATTCTTCAGAATAGGCCGGATGGTGGCATGTGGGACATCACCATGATGTGGATCTTGCTACTGTGGCGGATGGGCCGCCTCTTCGACCGGATGGTGGCATGTGGGACATGCGTCCACATTATGCGGCTGTAAGGCAGTACAAATTATAGATCTCTTTGAGAAGCGTGCGGAGGTGATTCTTCAGAATAGGTAGGACCTATAAAAATATAGATGTAAAATTTGTATGTATTCAACTGGGCGTGTTATGCCCTTTGCTGTAAAGGTTGATTGTTGTTAGCACGTGGTGCTTTATTTGTATGCGTGCCCTTTTCGTTAGCCTGACGTGGTCAGCTACTCAGGTGTACACACGTTATCCTCAGTCGACGAAGTCGTGAGGTGAGGGGAGCCCCCGAGTGTGTTGTAACATGAAGAAAATGCAAATAATAGACAATATTTTGGGGCGAGACACTTAGATTTATTCATATCGTAAGGAGGAGGTACATTGTTCAGCTGAGTAGCCTTGGCTGAATAGCCTTATTGAAAGTAAAAGGAGGGGGGGTAGCTAGGGGTAGAAGTGTCGCAGTTGTGCGACGTTCCATGGGTTGGAGTATGCTACTCCAGACTCCACGTGCTTGAGGCGATAGGCGCCACCTGGGATGACTTTAGTGACGACGTAGGGTCCTTCCCAGAGCGACTCGAGCTTCTTCGGTCGCTCTTGCTTGAGTCGTAAGACTAGGTCTCCTTCGACGAAGGACCTTGGGCGCAGCCGATGGCTGTGATAGTTGCGGAGGCTCTGTTGATAGACCGCTGATCGAGTCGCGGCTATGTCACGTGCCTCGTGGAGTGTGTCGACGGCGTCTTCGAGTGCGACCGTCGATTCGGCTTCGCTATAGGAGACGACCCATGGGGCCTTGTGGCGCACCTCTGCGGGTAGCACGGCTTCGGCTCCGTGCACCATGAAGAAAGACGTGTAGCCGGTTGAGCTGTTTGGCGTTGTGCGTAGGCTCTAGAGGATGGAGGATAGCTCTTGTGTCTAGGCTCCTGGGAGTCGCTAGAGTAGGCTCATTAGGAGTTTCTTGATGCCGCCGCCGACGAGGCCGTTGGCTTTTTCGACCTGCCCGTTTGTTTACGGGTGCGCCATGGAGGCGTATGTAATGTTGATTCCAAGGTCTTCACAGAAGTCCTAGAATTCTTTGGAGATGAAGTTCGACCCGTTGTCGGTGATGATGCTGTGCGGCACGCCGAACCTGTAGACTATGGATTCAAAGAATTTTACGGCCGTTTTGCCCTTTTGGTTAGTAACGGGCATGGCCTCGATCGACTTGGTGAATTTGTCGACTGCGACCAGGAGGTAGACGTGGCCTCCTTTCGAGGACTTGGGCAGTTTTCCGATCATGTCGAGGCTCCATTGGGAGAAGGGATAGGCCAGGGGTATGGGCCTGAGCCCCGATCCTGGTGCGTGTGGTTTATCTGCGAACCTCTGGCACCCGTTGCACCTTCGGACGATGTCTTTGGCATCATTCATGGCCGTTGGCCAGTAGAACCCAGCTCGTAGAGCTTTGGCGACAAGGGCGCGGCTGCCCGCGTGATGGCCGCGGATGCCCTCGTGGATGTATTGGAGGATGGTTTTGCCGTCACCGATGGTGACGCACCTTTGGAGTACACCCGAAATGCTGCACTTGTACAACTCGCCATTGATGATGGTGAAGGCCTTGGACCGGCGAGATATGCGTCGGGCATCTGTCGGGCTGTCAGGCAGCTCCCCGTATATCAAATATCGGAGATATGGCTGTGTCCATGTTTTTTCGACTGACATGATCTGCATCAGGTTGACCACTGAGACCTCTGTGTCGAGCTTTTCTGGTCCTTCCTGTCCTTCGGGTAGCGCATCCCCTGAGTGTTCTGCATCTCCTTTGGGAATTTCCTTTTGATGGATGGCACGCAGATCTTTCGAGGAACACACCTGGTGGCACCCGTGTGCAGGTGGAGCCGATGTTGGCGAGTCTGTCGGCTTCTTCATTGCTTTCTCCCCCAATGTGCCGAAGCTCGCAGCCGTTGAAGTCTCCTTCGAGTGCGTTGTAGAGTGCGCGGTACGCAATCATGTTGGCCGCGTGTGCGTCGCACTCGTTCATTGTCTGCTAGATGATGAGGTTCGAGTCGCCGTAGATGACCAGGCGTGTCGCACCGCAGATCTTGGCCATCCTCATGCCGTGGATGAGGGCCTCATACTTGGCCTCGTGTTTGGAAGCTCGAAATTTCATCCGGAGGACGTACTTCATCTTGTCGCCCTGTGGGGAGGTCAGTATGACCCCGGCTACTGCTCCGGCCTCGCGCTTGGAGCCGTCGAAGTGCATCGTCCATGACTGTGTCATGTCCGGGGTGTTTGGCAGCTGCAGTTCCATCCAGTGGACGAGGAAGTCCGGAAGGACCTGAGACTTGATCGCGTGGCGCTTCTCATAGACGATGTCTAGAGGTGACAGCTCGATGCCCCACAGGGCCACACGTCCTGTGGCCTCCGGGTTGTTCAGGATGCTGTTCAGGGGTGCTTCATTGATGACCATCACCTGATGCTCCTGTAAGTAGTGGCTCAGCCGACGAGTTGTCATGAACATGCCGTATGCGAGTTTCTGGTTGTGAGGATACCTCTGCTTGTCAGCGTCAATACCTCTCTAAGGTAGTAGATTGGGCATTGGACCCCATGGGTCTTGCCATCTTCGGGTATTTCGACCACAAGCACGGTGCTTACCACCTGGTGTGTAGCTGCTATGTATAGCAGTAGAGGCTCGCGCTCTTTTGGCATGACCAAGACGGGCGAGGTGGAGAGTAGCCGATTTAGATCTTCGAATGCGTCGTCCGCTTCGGGCATCCACTCAATTTATGCGCCTTATGCGTGTGGTGATAGAAAAGCGGGGCTTTTTAACATGCGTTAATGAACCTGCTCAACGCCGCGATTCGCCCAGCAAGCTGCTGGATGCCCTTGAGGTTCATCGGCTTCTCCATGGCCATTATGGCCCGGATTTTCTTAGGATTTGCTTCGATCCCTCGCTGGGAGATGAAGTAGCCTAGAAGTTGACCAGATGGGATGCCGAAGGCGCACTTTTCTGGGTTTAGCTTGATCTTGTATCGATCAAGGTTGTCGAACGTCTCACGGAGATCGTCGATCAGTGTCTTGGCCTCCCTTGTTTTGATTACTATGTCATTGACATAGACTTAGATGTTGCGGCCGATCTGGTCCTTCAGGCATGCCTGCATGCACCGTTGGTACGTGGCGCCTGCGTTCTTCAGCCCGAAGGGCATTGTGTTCTAGAAGAATACTCCGAACGGCGTGATGAACGCCGTTTTCTCCTGATCTTCGACCTTTAGTCGAATATGATTGTAGCCTGAGTAGGCGTCGAGGAAGGAGAGCTTCTCGCATCCTACAGTCGAATCGATGATCTGATCGATCCGAGGGAGAGGGAAGTGATCCTTCGGGCAGTGATTGTTCAGCGGTGTGAAGTCCACGCACATCCGCATGATGTCCGTGTCCTTTTTAGGGACCATCACGATGTTGGCGAGCCACTCGCTTTCCTTGATCTTCCTGATGAAGTTTGCGTCGAGTAGTCTGTTGACTTCGACTCCGATGGCTTCAGCCCATTGTTCGGACAGTCGTCGGATGGACTGTTTGACGGGCTTGGCGTCTGGAAAGACGTTAAGTGCGTGCTCGGCGAATTCCCTGGGAACTTCTGGCATGTCCGCAGGACACCAGGCGAAGATTTCCCAACGCTCACAGAGGAATTCGACGAGCGCACTTTCCTATGCGGGGCTGAGGTCGTTGGCGATCAGCGCCGTCTTGGAGGCGTCCGTCGGGTGGACCTGCACCTTCTTTGTGTTGATAGTGGAGTCAAAAGACATGTCGGGTGCGTTCTATCTTGCAACTGGGGGTGCCCCGTTGTCTGTCACCTCTCGGAGCCTTATGAGCTCCTCCTGCATGCCGAATGACTGGGACATTCTGTTGAAGTCCCTGTCGCAGTGGTCCGATCGGGTGAAGCTCCCGTGGACCGTGATTACGCCCTTAGGTCCTGGCATCTTGAGTAGCAGGTACACGTAGTGTGGTACTGCCAGGAATCGTGCGAATGCCACACGCCCGAGGATGGCGTGGTATTGTGATGGCCAGTCCACCACTTCAAACTCGAGTCGTTCGCACCGTAAGTTATCGGGCTTGCCGAAGATGACGTCGAGCCATATCTTTCCCAGGGGGAATATGCCCTTCCCTGGGACGATGCCGTGGAACGTTGTATCGGATTGTTCCAGGCTGCACAGCAGAATCCGCATTGCTGCTAAGGTGCTGGAGAACATCAGATTGATGCCGCTACCGCCGTCCATGAAGATGCAGCTCATGTCGAAACCTCCGATCTGCGCTTCGAGCACCAGGGCAGCATGACCTGGGCGAGGAACCTGGCAGGGGTGAATCGTGATGCAGGACTCCGATCCGCTGAGGTACTCAGGGATGGCGGGTGGAGCGGTTACAGCGATTGATCTGACGGGTGATTTCTTTTGCACCCTGTTCGTTGGGTGCCCCTTTTGGATCATCAGTGATCCTTTTGGCACGGGGTACCCGTTTCCGCCGTTGTTCTGCGCAGGTGCGATTGGATGATTCGAAGGTCCCACGGGTGGTGGTGGAGGAGCTCCGTGGGCGATGTCGCCTGGTGCGGGCGCGTTCCCGTACCCGGGGTTCGGGGCTTGTTGCCTCATCTAGGACATGCTCTCGCTGAGTTTCTGGAACTCGCGGCAATCGTTGAGCATGTGGCTTGCCTTCTTTTTACCATCCTGCTTGTCGATGTAGAAGTGGATGGTGCATGGACCCGACAGTTTGTCGTATGCTGAGGGTCCATCATCGCGGCCACGACGTTTCCATGACTGCGCTGCGCGTCCTTCGTTGCGGAAGTTGTTTCCACGGTGTCCGCCGCTGCTGCGGTTGCCGTCGCTGCGGTGGTCGGCGTAGCCAGCCGCGACCATGTCGGGTCCATCGCGATCGTCGTAGACGCGCGATCTTCTCTTGCTACGGCGTTCACGTCGACGGCCATAGTCATCTTCCTCCTCCGAGTGCACTCGGTGGACGGAGTCCTCGCCGTCTGCCCACCTGTTGGCGATGTCCATGAGGTGGTCAAGTGTCTTGGGCTTGACGCACCCAAGTTCTTCCTTGAAGTCTTGGCGCTTGACGCCATCCTTGAAGGCGTCGATCGCTCTCTCCTCAGAGATGTGCGCTATGGAGTTCTTGGTGTTGGACCAGCGTAATATGTACGAGCGAATGGATTAGCCCGTTCATTGGGTGCAGACCCGTAGCTCTTCGATCGAGACTGGCCTCTTGCTGGTGCCTTTGAAGTTTCGGATGAAGCATCGCCCGATTCCTCCCACGGATGGATCCGAGGATAGGCTGCGAGCGGATCCGGGCGCTGTCGGTACATCTAAAAGGCATTGCAGGGCGGTGTCTTTGTTTCCACCGTGTAGCTTGACGGACGACAGGTGGTCGCTGAGCCATGCCTTGGGGTCCTGTGTACCGTGAAACTTCGAAGTGTCCAAAGGAAGCTTGAAGTTTCGCGGCATCCGTGTCCGCTGGACGGATCTGCTGAAACATCGGGCACCGCAGAGTTCTCCTTCGTCATGGTCCTCCTTGGATTCGGACGAGCAGACGCGCTTGGCGCGCGCTTTGTCGATCTTGCGTTGGGTGAGCTCGCTTCGAGCGTCGTAATCGTGACTACGATGGCGCGAGCTCTTGTGCCTTCGAGGTAGGTCTTGTTCTTCCTTGTCAGATGAAGGCGTGGGACTACGGTTGAACCTGACCGTTGCCTTATTTTTGGCTCCACAGGAGCTTCTCTGTGGAGCACAGCTCCAATGAGTCCGAGTCTGGTAAGTGCGGACTTATGCATGGCCCTTTTCGGGTCCCCCACTGGAGGTGGATTGGACGCGAGGTATGTGGTGGCTGCCATGATCGCAGCTTGTGGTGTCTTCGGGATGACGTTGCTGTCGACATCCATCTCCATGAAAGACGTGTTGAGGGTCCGAGTCACCTCGCGACGTGCCTTGGGGTCCATGTTCTCCGTGCGAGAACGGTGCTTGTTGCCATGGTTGTCGTGCGAGCTGGAGCCGCCCATGGCGGAGAGCGCAGCTCGCCGCGCACTGGACTCCGAGGCCGCTTGCTTGCGCTTGTCAAGCACTTCTTGCATCTTCACCTGCTTCTTATGCTCTTCGACTAGGAGCAGGTGGTACAGCATCAGTAGGTCCTGTGAGGCACCCACGGGTAGGATCTTATTGCCTGCCACGGCTTCGCGTGCTTGAGCCCATCCTTCCTCGCTGAGGTGGATGATCCGATTGGGATCGGTGTCCTCCTTGTTGGGCGGGGGGGAGGGACTGGTTTCTCCTGTTCTCGCCATTTCTACCCTGCGGGTTGGGTGGCGGGGTGTGCTCCTGATCCACATCACTCTGGATGACTACGACACATTGGTAGCGCTCGTATATTGGATCGCTGCTGCCGTAGCTTTCGGATCCGGAACCATAGGTCCTTTCCTCCGATGGTGGATCGCACAGATCTGAGTTGTAGCGGCTGCTGTCATGGGACTCATCTGTTGATGGCGATGTGCGTAGCACAGGGTGTGGAGCCCATGAAGCGGGCCTGATCGATGGCAGGGGCACCCGCTCTGGGAGTCGGAGAGTGCCGGTCTGCCCCACCTGGAAGCAGAATCTCCCGAACAGGATCTCGAGCCTGTCGCCAACAGGCTCGAAGTCCTTCAGGGTGGCTGGCGAGTGGGCGGTGAAATCGAAAGCGCCGAAGAGGAGATGACTCTCCGTCACCGCGGAGTTGTAGATCGCTTTGGCTGGGACCGTCACAATCGCACAATCAGCGTCCCCAGTTCCCACAGACGGCGCCAATTGACGAGGTTTAATCTCATCAATGCCCATTGTTATGAGCTTGGGTTTTGGAGAAGGTGGGGATGCTGGAGATCGCGGAACGGTTAGCAAACAAGCAACACGGGGACACGAGGTTTATCCAGGTTCAGGCCCCCGGAGGGAAAACCCTACTCCTGCTTGTTTGCTCTTGATTACGGTGGAACCGAAAAGTACAGGGGTGCGCATATGCAATCTGGCGTGGAGGTGTGTATGCGGTGGTATGAAGTGCCCTCCTCGTCGTGCCCTCCTAGCCTTTATATAGAAGTAGGCAGGTCCCGGGCACAGACAAAGTCGGTTACAGGTTTTAGGGTTTACCCCTTTGAATATTCTATCTACTCTAGTCTTGTTCTCCAAGGATCCGAAGACATCATGGGCTTGGGTCACCCGAAAATCTTCATGGTCCGCGCATATTCTTGTGGGCCTTCCTTGGACTAGACCAGGTATGCTAAGGTCGTGTACCCGTAGGGTATAACCATGTCACAAACAAAAACTGACCAAGCTCAACATCATTGACTATTGCTACCCCATTGAACAATGCACCCATACTTTTGCATTTACGAGAAGTCGTGGGGGATCGGGATACTCACCTCGATGCAAACAGAGGAGTCGTTAGTGAGGAAGAAGGAGAAGTGCCTATGTTGCTGGGTCCGACGTGGGTCCTGCTCAACTGGGTCCGGGGCGGATCCTACTAGGTCCCATGGTGAGGCATACTGTAACACCCCTCGGATCGGCCCTATAAAAGATTTAGCGATTCCCGCTAAACCCGCATAGAAACGATTCAGAGGTGCCCACCAGGCACTTGCATGCAGGTGGAAAACGAAGTAATATCATTACACAATAGTCCACGATGGAACCCACAGAACAAATATATACAACAACGACTCCATGAGTCAAGAATACAGATATACAGTACAAAGATCCAAATCACCTTGAAAACGATACAGCGTCCGAGTACAGACAATATGCAAATTGAGCTAAGAGCCCTAAAGAATAACCAATGGCGTCCATAACCCTGCCTAGGCCAAGCCGGAAGGGTAACCCTGCTAACGATGTTGATCTCAAAACCTGCTTAAACAAAATGGGTGCCGACAAAGGGCAAAGGAAAAAGAGAGCGGTCAGTACTGAGGCCAGTACACGGCGAGTCTTAGAATTCGGCGGTCCTCGCCTACATAGGTATGGTGGACTAAAGCAGCAGCACAACGCAACATGCACGAAACAACCTATAGAGACTCGATTCAACTGTCGGCTATCAGAGAGAGAGATAAGAAAGACCTATTCGGATCCAACCTGAAACTATCACCAAGCATACCCATCCTGGTATTTCCCCCACGAGACCAAATGAGAAAGTCAACTGAGGAACTCACACAGTTGGCAGTTTTATTCATTCCGTTATAGTTGCGACAATTACTAATCAGATATTGAAAGCATGTGTCATCCTGATATTATAAACAGTGGACAGTTTTAGTTAACCATTCCGTTGTAGTTGCAATACTTACTAGTCAGATACATATAAGTTGAGGCATTCAAAACCCAGTAGTTGTTAGCACTTTTATTTAGCCATTTCGTTGTAGTGAATCTAATTACTAGTCATTTCAAAGTCAAATTTATAGCACTACTTAGTTATAGTTGTCTATGATCGAGATACTATGCTCCAAGTTGTCCATAACCGTGGACACGGCTTTCAGAAAGTTTTACCCGACAGGGGGGCACAAATAGCAACACACGCATGATCAACCTCGAAAAAACCTAATAAAAACCCAACGAGGCATCGCGGTAAAGAAATCGCAAGATTCATATAATATTTCAGGGGGCCACGTGATGTCTACGCACTTCTTTTCTTGTAGACAGTTGTTGGGCCTCCAAGTGCAGAGGTTTGTAGAACAGGAGCAAGTTTCCCTTAAGTGGATCACCCAAGGTTTATCGAACTCAGGGAGGAAGTGGTCAAAGGTATCCCTCTCAACCAACCCTGCAATCAAGATACAAGAAGTCTCTTGTGTCCCCAAAACACCCAATTCACTTGTCGGGTGTATAGGTGCACTAGTTCGGCGAAGAGATAGTGAAATACAAGTGGTAACGGAGCCAAAAAAGAGCTTCTGACTTGTTGTTAATGTGGGGTAACGTGTGTGACTGAAGTAAAGACTAAAGCAAGCAAACATGCAACAGATCTAGATGCAAACGGCGTTTCAATGTTTAGAAACAAGGCCTAGGGATAATACTTTCACTAGTGAACACTCTCTCATATAAATATCTACTCTTCATGATACTACTCTTAACTACTCTCCGGTTGAACACTCTAATCATTGGTAGGGCTATAATAGCACACCTCAAAGTCCGCCTTCCCCAATCTAGATAACCCCACACTGTCACCTTGAGCGCTAGATGGTTCCAACAAACACCGCAATTTCATAGAGACATCCAACTCCAAATATAACTCATAACAAATATTCAATCTAGCCAAAGTGCCACACATGATATGCACGCTGTCACTTTCACACACGTGGGGAAAAGCATAGATCTATTAAAGCACAAAGAGTATTTATGTAGACTCAAACCTAAGTGCCACCATGGCGTGCACGCTGTCACTTTCACACACATGGGGAGAGCAGAGATCTAATGAAGCACTTGAGTAGCAAGGTAGATCTACTAGATTACAAAGCTCATGACCACAACAAGATCATGCATAGAGAGAGATGAACACATAGCTGCCGGTAGATCCCTTAGCCTCGAGAGAGAACTACTCCCTCCTCATCATGGGAATCAGCAACGATGATGGAGATGGTGGTGGAGATCGATGGAGATGGCTCTGGGGGCACTTCCTCGTCCCGGCAGGGTGCCGGAACAAAGACTTTCTGTCTCCCGAATCTCCCCTTCGGTGGCGGCAGCGCTATGGAGGTTTTTGTGGATTTCTTCTAGATTTGTTAGGGTTTTTGGGTCGGAGGCTTCTTATAGGCGCAAGAATCAAGGTCGGTGGGGGTCCAGGGGGCCCACACCCCCTGTGGGCGCCTCCAGGACTGCGCCTAGGGGTCTGGCAACCTGGCCCCTCCGGCTCTGCCGTGGTTCCGTGTTGCTCAGGAAAATAATGACTTTGGCTTTTGTCCGTCAATTCGAGAATATTGATTTTCGCTTTACGGAACCAAAAAGAAGAAAAAGCAAGCAGCGCTTGTGGCAACTTGTTAATAGGTTAGTTCCAGAAAAGATTTAAAAACACCTCAAAGTATAGACAAAGCAAAGCAAAGTAGATACAAAACAATCATGGAGCATCAAAAATTATAGATACATTTCCGACGTATCAAGCATACCCAAGCTTAACTCCTGCTCATCCTCGAGTAGGTAAGTGATAAAAAGAATAATTTTTTAGGTGACATGCACCATCAAAATCAAGATCAAACCATTTGCAAGCATTGAAAGCTGGGATCAAAGAACTCTAAACATGTGCATGGAAAATGGAGTTCTAACAATAGAACATAGTAACTATGCATGGAACATGAGAGGCTACAAACAAAGATCATGAATAACATGCATTGAAAAATGTTTGTTTGTTTCACATACAGAAAACATAGCATAGTGGAAATCAGCTTGTCCCTCATAGAGTAGCAAATAGATGCATAGGACACCTTCAAAGTTCACAAGGGTGACTAGAAACAAGTAGCACAGGAACAAGTAATATCAACAATATGCATCAATCAATAAGTTTTGGGACAATGCACACTGAATGACAACTATGCTCTCTTAATGGTGCCTAAAAGTAGAAGGTGGAGACTCAATAGTGGTGGAAGAAAGACCTTTATAAAGGAAGTAGGGATTTCATGTTTCTAAAAGAGCTTCCAAAAATTATGGTACTTGTTAGCTTTCAGCCCTCAATGCCCCTATCATAAGCATCTTGAAGTGATTAAGGTTAAAGTGAACAAAGATGGAGTATATGCTTGACGAAGTATAAGTTGGCAATATCAAGTCCCTTGAATACGAGGGCCACACCTCATGCTACTCAACTTTGGTCACCTGTAAGTTCTTGTCATTATAAGTATTTGCATATCATAAAGAACCGCCAACGGGGTACCCCTTGCACATGGTACAGGAGCTTTCCCATAACCAAAATGACAAGGCAAGCAGACAATGAGCATCTCAGCAATCTTCTTATTTACCATGAGAATATGGTGCTTTTTTCTCTCTTTCCTCTTTTCTCAATGTGTCTCTTTTTTTATAAGAAGAATGCTTCATAGATGTCACTATGGTGATGCTGCAAGTTTCCACCATGATTAGGCATGGCTTAGGCTAGCGGCCCAGGCGTTTCTCTAACACAGAATACAAACTCCATGGACTTACAAGTTCCCTCTTTATTTCACACCGGTGACATCCATAGACAAAAGAGCATGATATCAACTGAGTACAAAGTACAAGTGCAATGTTGAAAATGTTCCCGTGTGACAGACAGTTACGCTAATTCCAACGTATAAGTGCAAGCATATACAACATAGATGACACAATGGTTCCACTTTATTAGGGGCAAAGAATATAAAGTGTGCCATCAAGTTTGTGAGGGCTTTAATCACTAAGTTTTCACATAACAAAATAGTTTTTAATTGGAAGATAGCTGAAAACAAGAATATACTCGGAATGGTGTAACACACCATGCATAGGAGTTTTATAGTGGACACTTTGGAATAACTTTGTTTCTTGGGAGTTCGGAGCATGAGTAGATCTTACTCATACAAGTGGAGGCTAGCAAAAGACTGGGAGCAACCAACTAAGAGAGCAATAATGACCATAATCATGTAGAGCAACAAAACATTACTAATCAAAGCATAGAGTGGCACTACAAGTCAAGGACTAAATGATCATAGAGGCTATGGTGACTTGTTTATAGTCATAACATGGTGTGAGCATGTGCCAAGTAAACCCAAACAAAGCATCAAAGGTGAATACCACAATACTATGTTTTTGCATGCTAAAACAACGCATGATTCCATCAAGGCACATTAAGCAATCCTAATTGTTTGGAACAAGACATGCGACAACAATAATCACTAAGCATAAGGTCAAAACAACACCTAGCATGTCATGCTAAAGTATAAGTCACAGTCAATGCAGGCTCCTCTTGCACTTTCAAGCAGGAACTTCCTACTCCTTTCCAACACCAAACAACTTATTTGAAACAACTAACAAATATAATAATCAATAAAGATCAGTGAGCTTGTCTCACAAATCCACAAAGAAGAACTAAAAAGTTCTAAGCTTAAAGCACAAGAAAACTAAGGTTGAATGCAGTGCTAGCAAAAGTGAACACTCACAAAACAATAAGAGTGAAAAATAGAGTGTTCTAGGCAATGAAAACATAGTGTGTCTCTCTCCAAAAGAAGTGTGCTGTGATCCAACCAACTTTACCAAGCAAACTAAAACAAAAACTAAGACGCTCCAAGAACAACACAACTATGCATGAAACAATAAAAACGAAGTGTCTAGAAAGACCTGAGCTTTTTATTGATGAAGAAGGGGATGCCTTGGGCATCCCCAAGCTTTGACACTTGTACCTCTTGGATATTTCTTGGGGTGAAAACGGGGTGGCATCCCAAAGCTTGAGTTTTTGTCCATTCTTCATATCATTACATCATTCTTTCTTTACACCTGCAAATTTTCCTTCATACAAAACTTCACACAATCTTCATTAGCAACATTAGTGTATTCAAAAGATAAGAGACCTTTGGGTTTAGTTTCAAAACAGCAAAACTTTTACTAAATACACAAGCTACTATAGCAACTCCTTAAAAAATCTCCATTTCCCAAAAAGAACCCCAAAAGGAATCAATAAGAAGCAAATGCAAATAATGGCAGAAATCTATCAAAACATACCAGCAGGTAGAAACCAATTTTTTCGAAGACCTTATGTTGCTCAAATAAAAAAGTGTTGAACTAACAAAAGTTAGCTAACAGACCGGGGGATGTATTCGTAAATTTTCAGCTCAATACTACTTAAATAGACTCCTCACGAATTTTTATGGTAGAGGACAGAAATCTGTTTCAGGACACCAACTCCCCAAATCTTACTTCCCTCTCATTAGAGGTCATTCTTGGCACAAAAAGCAAACAAAAAAGGATAAGGAGAGGTCATTACATAAGTAATAACTTCCAAGACTCAAGAAAACTCCTAGGTTATCTCCCAACAAGTACTTTTCTTTAACGCCTTTAAGTTAGGCTTGATAGTTTGAGAAGATGCTCACATAAGAAATATGAATTGAAGTAAAAGAGAGCATCAAGAAGCAAATTCAAAACACATTTAAGTCTAACCCACTTCCTATGCATAGGAATCTTGTAAAGAAACAAGTCATGAAAGCACAAAGCACCAAGCATAGGAAAGCAAAACAAGTGCAACTTCAAGACTTTCAACATAAAGAGGGGAAACATAATATTATTGAGATGCATAAAACCATATTTCCCTCTCTCATAATAACTTTCAGTAGCAATATGAACAAAATTAACAATATTACTATCACATAAAACATTCTTATCATGAGCCACATGCATAAAATGATTATTACTCTCCACATAAGCATAGTCATTCTTATTAATCGTAGTGGGAGCAAATTCAACAAAATAACTATCATTATTATTCTCATCACCATAATCATCAAATATAGGAGGCATATTGTAATCATAATTTACATTCTCCTCAATAGTAGGTGGACTGAAAATATCATATTCATCATTGTAATCATCATATATTGGAGGTTTGGTATCATCATAAGGAATAGAATAGCTATCTTCCAAATCTAGGGGACTAAAAAGATCATTTTCATAAAAACTAGCTTCCCCAAGCTTAGAATTTTCCATAGCATTAGCAATAATGGTGTCCAAAGAGTTCATACTAATAACATTGCTATTAGCATGCAAAGAAAGTTCCATAGGTTTTTTTAATTTTCTCTTCAAACACTTCATGTCCTAACTTAAGATAAACACTATAGAGCTGTCTAATTTTGTTGTTGTTTTCCATTAAGCCTAACTAGTGAAAATAAGAAAGAAAAAGAAAAAATTGCAGAATCTAAAGGAAATAACTTCGATTACTCACACCGGAGGATGTGAGTACCTTTTACCTTACCTCCCCGGCAACGGCGCCAGAAAAGAGCTGATGGCGTGGAGGGAAGGTAAAATCCCAAAACCTCCCCGGCAACAGCACCAAAAAAGAGCTTGATGTGTGGTCAAAGGTATCCCTCTCAAGCAACCCTGCAATCAAGATACAAGAAGTCTCTTGTGTCCCCAACACACCCAATACACTTGTCAGGTGTATAGGTGCACTAGTTCAGCGAAGAGATAGTGAAATACAAGTGGTAACGGTGCCAGGAAAGAGCTTCTAACTTGTTGTTGACATGGGGTAGCGTGTGTGACTGAAGTAAAGACTAAAGCAAGCAAACATGCAACAGATCTAGATGCAAACGGTGTTTCAATGTTTAGAAACAAGGCCTAGGGATCATACTTTCACTAGTGAACACTCTCTCATATAAATATCCTCTCTTCATGATACTACTCTTAACTACTCTCCGGTTGAACACTCTAATCATTGGTAGGGCTATAATAGCACACCTCAAAGTCCTCCTTCCCCAATCTAGATAACCCCACACTGTCACCTTGAGTGCTAGATGGTTCCAACAAACACCACAATTTCATAGAGACATCCAACTCCAAATATAACTCATAACAAATATTCAATCTAGCCAAAGTGCCACAGACGGTATGCACGCTGTCACTTTCACACACGTGGGGAAAAGCATAGATTTATTAAAGCACAAAGCGTATTTATGTAGACTTAAACCTAAGTGCCACCATGGCGTGCAAGGTGTCACTTTCACACACATGGGGAGAGCAGAGATCTAATGAAGCACTTGAGTAGCAAGGTATATCTACTAGATTACAAAGCTCATGACCACAACAAGATCATGCATAGAGAGAGATGAACACATAGCTACCGGTAGAGCCCTTAGCCTCGAGAGAGAACTACTCCCTCCTCATCATGGGAATCAGCAACGGTGATGGATATGGTGGTGGAGATCGATGGAGATGGCTCCGGGGGCACTTCCTCATCCCGGCAGGGTGCCGAAACAGAGACTTTCTGTCCCCCGAATCTCCCCTTCAGTGGCGGCGGCGCTACGGAGGTTTTTGTGAATTTCTTCTGGATTTTTTAGGGTTTTTGGGTTGGAGGCTTCTTATAGGCGCATGAATCAAGGTCGGTGGGGGTCCAGGGAGCCCACCCCCTATGGGCGCTTCCAGGGCTTGCCCGTGCCTAGGGGGGTGCGGCAACCCTATGCCCCCCCTCCGGCTCTGCTTCGTGGTTCGGTGTTGCTCTGGGAAAATAATGACTTTGGCTTTTGTCCCGTCCAATTCCGAGAATATTGATTTTCTACCTTTCTGGAACCAAAAACAGAAGAAAACAGGCAACTGACACTGTGGCAACTTGTTAATAGGTTAGTTCCAGAAAAGATATAAAAACACCTCAAAGTATAGACAAAGCAAAGCAAAGTAGATACAAAACAAGCATGGAGCATCAAAAATTATAGATACGTTTCCGACATATCACCACGCCACCAAGCTACCCGTGACGAAGTTGGCCAGTTCCGAAACGGACCGAGAGGGTTGTGCCAATGGTCAGAACGATTGGGAACCGGAGTGTGGTGGGATTGTCGACATGAAAACATTCCACATTTGTTCCTAAATGACAAAGCGCCCATACAATAGTAAATAAAGCAGTAAAACATGGCATAAGTACATGATAGTAATAAAGCCCCAAACTACTTTATGGCCCCAAGAAATAAGATATGACTCAAGGTCATGCTAAGGGGATTCCTGGTCCCACATACGGATAGTGCGAATATTCAAGGAACAGGTATCAAGTATTCGGGGTCCTACGGGAAACAAGTGGACGGTTAAAAACCAAATAATATCTATTGCCCACCTGTGCCTCTGCATTATTTACCTACTTTCAATATTAGTTGTTAAAATGTAATTAAATCCATGATCATCTCCAACATTAAACATGCGGCATTACTCCAACAACTGTGGAACATCGACGGCGCGACACATCACCTGCGCAAGCAACTATAACTCGCAAGGACAACTATCTACCAAAAAACAGGTAATAGGATGTCTCCATGGCAATATAGAGGCTGCTGGGAAGTATAAAGGGGTACGAAATCTATAGCATCGCAACACAGATAGCAATAGATCAACAGGAGGAAATAAAGACTAGAAATATAAAATAGGTAGAAAGAGGGAGAATTCTCACCTAAAAACATTGCCGAAGGTTCATCCGAAGATCGGGTCGACACTCGCATCAACTCATCGACCTAGTCCGTGAACAAGCAAAGCACTAGAAAAACACCGGATGCACTATTTAATACTACGGCAGAAGATCTACATGATGCATGTATGATGTATGGCATGGCAAAATGCGATGCAACTTAGAAAATTAAGCGGGATTAGAAACCCGACAACCAGTTAGGAAGTTAAAGTTATTGTTCTAAACCAGCAAATTAAATGTTATTATCATGGGATCACATGTAAGAAGAAAAAAAAGGCACAAGACTCAGAATTTAGAGGGAAAGAGAACATATAGATGAAAGAAGAACAAGATGACAAGCACATAAAGATCATCTAAACAAGGTTCTATGAATCCCCTACACATCGTATGTTGAAGTAGAGCACATAGAGTAGAGAGCATAAGATATTGATGTAGAGAAAGTTAGATGGGAAGAACAAAACAAGAGGGTATGATGGATGTCACCATAGAGATACATGAAGATCCACACATACACAACATATGGGCATGATTTAAATCCATAAGGCAAAATGAAATAAACCCATGTGTCATGTGTGGTAGAATTGAACATGGTCATAAAGACAAGATAGAGTGGTAAGTTAATGTTATAGAGAATTTAAAAGATGATGCCCCTAACTCAATTTGGGCATTTGACAAAATGAATAGCAAGATCCAAGTAAGCAGAAGTTGGACATTATGGTTCAATCAGGTATGGAACCAACTAGAATGAGAATAGATAGAAGTTAAAATATAGGGAGGCAAATACAAGTGCAATAATTTAAAGGCAACAATTTAAGTATATGTTCCATGCAATGTGGCATGATGAATAATATGATGATTATGCATGATGATGCAAAAAATAAAATAACAAGCAATTTTCTAATAGTGGTTTTCCCGGGGTGCTACACATACTTCCCAGAGGGTCTGCGTAAGGGATATGAGGGATGCCTGCGTCAGGGGTATCAGAGCAAGGACAATAGTAGAGCCAACGGTTGGTTATAAGCTATGTCCATGTCATCTAGAGTCAATCCAATAGCCAACATGTACAATAGTTAGAGATAAAAATATATTACTTTATCAATATATGGCCCGCTTTACACTCTCACATTGTGCCTAGGAGCACGTGCCGCAGCTGGCTCTTAACTAAGAGCCTACTCCACTTCTCTCTCATCTAACTAAGCATAAATATACTATTTTAAGTCCGATAGCCTGCTGACTGGAACGTATTGTACTTGCTCTCAGCCTATCACGCCGCCGCTCGAGTAGAAGGCAGCGGTATCAAGGGAGATATGGATTACCGGTGTCGGGAGAGTACTGGAACAGCACACCATCGATGGAGCATCGGGACAGCAGTGGCGCTTGCTTCATCTGTGCTCGGTCTAGACGGGGGAGTGTGGGGCGCATCGTGACTGATAGAGGGAAGTGGGGATTTGGTTTCTCCCTGTGGCGAGGTTTAGGTTTAGTCTTTTGTTTGGAGTCAAATTTTTAGGTTGCTGCACGAATGTAGGAGTTCGTAGCATGGAAAACAAAAAATTTCTACCGCATGCAAACAAACAAGCCAAGATCTATCCACTAGATTGTAGCAATGAGACGATGGAGTAACTCACCCTCGAAGATTCCAAAGCGTTTAACGAGAGCGGATTCTCGTGGGTGATGTAGTCGTACTCTTGCCGATCTCAAGATTGTGTACACGATACTTCCGGTGCCGCGTTAAAGCGCGCTCCGATCGGTCACATCGCTCGATGAAGACCTTCCTCTCCTTGTTCCAGCAGGAAGCGGAGGTTGTAGCACTCTCCTCATGATTCCGTGAAGCATGACAATGGTACTGGAAGTAGAGGGGAGATCTCGCAGGGCTTCGCCTTAAGCCGGAGCGAGTATGGTGGACTATGATAGAGGCCTTGGCGATCTAGGGTTTAGAGTCACCAAGGGGAGAGGGATAGGCCGGCGTCTAGGGCTTGGGGAGGGCCCCAACTCGGCGGCTAGGGCAAACCCTAGGGCGGTGGCGGCTGCAGGAGGCCGGCGGCTAGGGTTAGGGTTTTGGTGGAGAGAGGTGTAGGTTAGAGGAGGCACCCCTGCCCCTTCTTTTATAGGTGGGAGGGCGCCGGCCAGGGGAGGAGAGTCCTCCCCCAAGTCGGCCTCCTTGGCCGGCAGGTGGAGGGAGAGGAACTCCTCCCCAAGTAGGTTTCCTACTCTCCCTCCACCAAGCAAAACTGCCGTTTGACTTTTCAAACTAGGTTTTGTTTTATCCCTTTATTTTGCCCAGCCATGATACCTAGTACATGATGCAACCATTCCACATTGTTATGACACATTCATGTACCCTTCCCCTTCGGAGTGCCGGACCTTCCGGACCCTTCTAGAACATTCCTGATGAAAACACCAGAATCATTCTCCAACTCCGAAACAGGACTTTCCTTATATGAATCTTATTCGCCGAACCATTCCGGATCTCCTCGTGATATCCCGGTGTCGTGGCATTACACGGCAGATGCTACTGGGAGTAGCTTACGTAGAGGGAGCAAGGCGACATAGGAGAATCCGGGAGCGAGATTGACACACGATGTACCCAGGTTCACGTCCCCTCGGTGGAGGATCGCTACGTCCTGCTATCAATCCAGTATATGATCATAGATTGGTTTACATGGGAGCCGCCGTAGGCGGAGGGAGAGACTAGATCTAATCTATTGTGGGAGAGGATGCCCCGTGGGGGTGCCCCTGGTGGCTTTATATATGCAGCCAGCTAGGGTTTACAATATTTGGTGGGCTTTGTATTGAAGTCGCCATCTTGGGCCTCGATCTGGTCCACTAAAGCATGCGCCGATCGCCGAGTTGGCGTCGACCGCCAGGCTAGGCTTCAGTCGGATCAATCCAGCCGGCGAATCCGCTTCGTAGGTATACCCCGATTGGTATTCCCCCATCAGTAGTCCCCGAGCGCGTTGTCGATTCGACGCGGGCTTGAGGCAGGGCGCGGAGAGTCTTGACGATGGGTCGTGGCGAATCGGAGACGAGCTCCTGAACAAAGAAAATAACCGTGAAGCGGATGGCGGTCGGCGTGAGCCAGTCGGTGATGGCCAGTTGGCAAAAGACGCAGGGTGTCGGAGAAGCCGCCATTTGTGGCGAGTCCCCGAACGTGGAGCGTGCCGAGTCCCCGAGAGCGGCGAGTGGCGAGGTCGAGCGACCAGCGAGTGCCGAGTCCCCGAGCGCTCCGAGTGGCGAGGTTGGGCGACCGACGAGTGGCGCTGTCTGTAGCGCGCCGAGTCCCCGAGCGCGTTGAGTACGCAAGGGCGAGTCCACGGTGGTGACTGCCCGAGAATGTTGAGTACGCGAGGGCGAGTCAACGGTGGCGAGTCCCCGAGCGTGTCGAGTACACGAGGGTGAGTCCGCGGTGGAGAGTCCTCGAGCACGCCGAGTCCGCGATGGTGAGTCGACGAGGGCGAGTCCGCGGTGGCGAGTCCTCGAGAATGCCGAGTCCGTGGTGGCGAGTCGACGAGGGCGAGCCGCGATCGCAGAACCACGCGTACACGCAGCATGCCTAGGAGTAGTCCCCGAGGCTCGAGTTGGCTCGTAGAGGCGACTTGAGGCTCATATTTTGAAAATAGTAGTGGTTGTTGCCGAGCGTGTCGAGTGGTGAGGTCGAGCGACCGCGGGCGCCGAGTCCCCGAACGCGGCGAGTGGCAAGGTCGAGCGACCGGCGGGCGCCGAGTCCCCGAGCACGCCGAGTGGCGAGGTTGGGCGACTTGCGAGTGGCGCTGTCTGTAGCACACCGAGTCCCCGAGCGTGGCGAGTCCGTGATGATTGTGAGTCCGCGAGGGGAGAGTCCCCGAGTGTGGCGAGTCCGCGATGATTGGGAGTCCGCGAGGGGAGAGTCCCGGAGTGTGGCGAGTCCGCGATGATTGCGAGTCTGCGAGGGGAGAGTCCCCGAGTGTGGCGAGTCCGCGATGATTGCGAGTCCGCGAGGGGAGAGTCCCCGAGTGTGGCGAGTCCGCGATGATTGGGAGTCCGCGAGGGGAGAGTCCCGGAGTGTGGCGAGTCCGCGATGATTGCGAGTCTGCGAGGGGAGAGTCCCCGAGTGTGGCGAGTCCGCGATGATTGCGAGTCCGCGAGGGGAGAGTCCCCGAGTGTGGCGAGTCCGCGATGATTGCGAGTCCGCGAGGGGAGAGTCCCCGAGTGTGGCGAGTCCGTGATGATTGCGAGTCCGCGATGATGTTAATTGCGTTGTTTTGTTAGCAAGTCTCTCGTCTTGGCCCGGGGGGCCAGTCGCATGGCGACTCCAAAGATGGCTCTCGACTTGGCATTCTTCCTGGACGATCCGAGGGTCGGTTTGCGAGTCCTCGTCCGCAGTACTTGGCCATGCGAGTCGCACTGTCTAAGGTTGAGGAGGACATGGTGCTGTTTTTCTAGCTCTACCATTTGTCTTGGCCCGGAAGGCCAGTCGAGCAAGGCGACTCCAATGATGGCTCTCGGTTAGCGTTTTTCGTGGACGATCCGAGGCTCGGTTTGCGAGTCCTCGTCCGCACTACTTGGCCATTGCGAGTCGCTCTTTCAAAGGTTGACAAAGGCGAACAGATTTTTCCCGGGGGGAAGAGACACCCAGTGGTGAGTTCATGCAGCGTGGCATGCGACCCTCTCTGGCGACTCGAACGATGACAGTCCCTTAGCAGGCGCGGCGTATGCATTCGACCTAG
Organism: Avena insularis; assembly: GCA_023614405.1. Classification (NCBI taxonomy): domain Eukaryota; kingdom Viridiplantae; phylum Streptophyta; class Magnoliopsida; order Poales; family Poaceae; genus Avena; species Avena insularis. The sequence continues at coordinate 480,052,284 of CM042697.1, forward strand.
CAGGAAGGAGCCGACGCGGCGGACACGGGGTCGACGCGGCAGACGGGGGTCGCGCTATGGCGAAGTCGATGCGGCGGACACGGGGTCGACACGGCGGACGGAGGCCGCGCTGTGGAGATGTCGACGCGGCGGACACGGGGTCGACGCGGCGGACGAAGGTCGCGCTGTGGAGATGTCGACGCGGCGGACACGGGGTCGACGCGGCGGACGAAGGTCGCGCTGTGGAGATGTCGACGCGGCGGACACGGGGTCGACACGGCGAACGGAGGTCGTGCTATGGAGATGTCGACGACGCCGGGGCCACGAGGGCGAGGTCGTGATGGCGATCCCGCGACTGGCGAGTCTCCGAGCGTAGCGAGTTCGCGTTTATGCGTGTCCGCGTTTAAGCAAGTTCCGAAGCATGGCGAGTCGGCGAGCTGGTAGATTGGAGAGTCGGCGATGGACGAGGCCGTGAGAGGCGAGTCCGCGGCGAACAAGTCGGCTGAACATGGAGAGTCCATGAGGGCAGCGAGTCGCGAGTCCCCGTATACAGCGTTTTTAGCTCGAAGGAGTGGACGCGGCGGACGGAGGTCGCGCTATGGGCGAGTCCCCGAGCCTAGCGAGTCCGCGTTTAAGCGTGTCCGCGTTTAGGCGAGGCCCGGAGCGTGGCGAGTGCCGTTGTCTGGAGCGCGCCGAGTCCCCAAGCACGGGAGTGGCGAGGTCGGACGACCGACAAGTGTCGCTGTCTGGAGCGCGCTGAGTCCCCGAGCGTGGCGAGTGACGAGGTCGAGCGACTGGCGAGTGCTGAGTCCCGAGCGCGGCGACCGACGAATGCTAGATCCCAAGTTGTGTGGTGCATGTATTCCCAAGACAAGTACCCAAAGAATTAGATCCAAAATAATTATTTATTCAGATATGAACCAATGCATGAGAAGCACGAGATTGAATAAAAAAACCGATTAGTTACTCTCTCACGCGATCGAGCGTGACCATGTTTGCCTGATAGAAGTTCTCCACCGGCTGCTTGAGATTTGAGTAAAGGATTTTTCAACACGACCAGTCGTCGCTCGAGAACAGATTTCCTGCTATGCAGGCCAGTTCGTGATTGCCTCTTACACGACAGGCAATAAAAAACTATTCTGATCTCGTCATGTATTTAGGGATCAATCCTCTCAAACAGGATTTAGCTAGCACGCATGCAAGGTTAGGTCCAAAATAAAGAGATTAATCGGTAGAGTGATAAATGAGAAAGAAGAGAGATAAACTCATCTGGCATATGAAACGAATCTCATGTATGCGCGTCTCTCGCGCCTAGAATTCTAAACAAGTTGTAGGCGCATGATCTGCGCCGCCGCGTTGGGCGGCAGCCGGACCGATCCAGTCGGCGTCTATCCGGTAAACTCTCACATAGAACTTTTCAGCCGACGCGCAGATGCGATCTCGCATAGAACCTTTCAGCCGGCACGCAGATGCGATCTGGCCACCGACGATGGTGAGGGATCCCGCCCGGATTATCACCCTCCAAGCATCGCTAGCCCCACGGTGGGCGCCAACTGTCGTGGTATTACACGGCAGATTCTACTAGGGGTAGCTTACGTAGAGGGAGCAAGGCGACATAGGAAAATCCGGAAGCGAGATTGGCACACGATGTACCCAGGTTCACGTCCCCTCGGTGGAGGATCGCTACGTCCTGCTATCAATCCAGTATATGATCATAGATTGGTTTACATGGGAGCGCCAGAGGCGGAGGAAGACTAGATCTAATTTATTGTGGGAGAGGATGTGGGTGTGGTGGCTTTATATATATGCAGCTAGGGTTGGTTTACAATATTTGGCTTTGTATTGAAGTCGCCATCTTGGGCCTCCAGTCCAGCCACTGTCTGGTCCAGCATCCGATCGCCGAGTTGGTAGTCGACCCTTCGAGCCAGTAGGGCGGCCGATCGATCCATTTAATCCGCTTCGTGGGTATACCCCGATTGGTATTCCCCCATCACCCGGATCCCATCCGAGACTCCGAACAACATTCGGTCTCTTACTCATCATTCCATAACTACTCAACAACATCGAATCCTTAAGTGTGTCTCCCTATGGTTCGTGAATTATGCGGATATGATCGAGACACTTCTCCGAACAATAACCAATAAAGGAATCTGGAAATTCATATGGATCCCACACATTTCTACGATTACTTTGCGATCGAATGAACCACTTACATACTATACCAATTTCCCTTTGTCTCTCCATAGTTTACTTATCCGAGGTTTTGATCGTCGGTATCTCTGCATACCTAGTTCAACCTCGTTACTGATAAGTACTCTTTTCTTGTTCCCGTGGTATGTGATCCCTTGTGAACCAGTCACATGCTTGCAAGCTAATTGGATGACATTCCACCGAGAGGGCCCAGAGTATATCTATCCGTCATATGGATGGACAAATCCCACTCTTGATCCATGTGTCTCAACCCATACTTTCCAAACACTCAATGCCACCTTTATATCCACCCAGTGATGGTGTGGTGTTTGGTGTCATCAAAGCATCCTTCCGGTGATGGCGATGAGCATGATCTCATGGTCGAAGGAATTAGGTTACTATGTATCAGAAAGCATATAGCAATTGAACTATTAAAATGACTTGATCTTTATGCTACGCTTATCTATAGGAGTATGTCCATCATACCATTCTCCTAATGATATGATCTTGTTGTTAATAACATCTCAATGTTCATGATAGGGAAACCACAATCATTTATTAACCAACAAGCTAGTATTATGAAGAGGCTTTACCAGGGACTCTAATTTGGTTTACAAATCACACAAGTATTAATGTTTCCTTGTTAATACTGTTACATCATGAATGTAAACATTTATCATAAACACAAAGATATAATAATAACTACATTTATTATTGCCTCTAGGGCATATCTCCAATAGTCTCCCACTTGCACTAGAGTCAACTAATCTAGATTACATGGTAATATACCGAACACCCATGGCAGTTTGATGTTGGTCATGTTTTGCCCTCGGGAGAGGTTTAGTCAACGGATCTGCCACATTCAGATCTGTGTGTACTTTGCAAATCTTTATGTCACCATCTTGGACATGTTCTCGAATAGCGTGAAAATGTAGCTTGATGTGCTTCAGCTTCTTGTGTGACCTTGGTTCTTGCGCATTGGCTATGGCGCCCATGTTATCACAGTAGATAGACATTGTGCCCAGAGCACTTGGAACCACACCGAGCTCTGTAATGAAATCCTTCATCCATATCGCTTCTTGTGAAGCCTCCGAAGCAGCTATGTATTCTGATTCAGTTGAAGATCTCACCACAATGCTTTGCTTTGCACTCCTCCAGCTAACTGCTGCACCATTCAAAGTAAATACGTATCCAGATTGAGATGTAGAATCATCCGGATCGGTGTTCCAACTAGCATCGGTGTAACCATTAACAACGAGTTGTTCATCACCTCCATAATAAAGAACCATATCCTTAGTTCTTCTCAAGTACTTAAGGATGTTTTTGACCGCTGTCCAATGATCCACTCCTTTGATATATGCTAGTTAAACTAACAGCATATGCAATGTCGGGTCTAGTACATAGCATGACATACATTAGAGATCCTATGGCTGAGGCATAGGGAGTCTTACTCATCCTCTCTCTATCTTCTGCCATTGCTGGACTTTGAGTTTTACTCAACGTCGTATTGGGCAACATGGGTAAGAACCCTTTCTTGCTATATTCCATTCCAAACCTCTTTAGAACTTTGTCCAAATATGTACTTTGTGACAATGATATTAGGCGTCTCGATCTATCTCTATAAATCTTTATGCCTAATATGTAAGCGGCTTCGCCAAGATCTTTCATTGAAAAACTATTATTCAAATATTCCTTGACACTATTAAGAAGGTCTACATCATTCCCAATCAACAATATGTCATCTACATATAGTATTAAGAATGCTACAGAGCTCCCACTCACTTTCTTGTAAATACAAGCTTCTCCATAAGTTTGTATAAAACCAAAACTTTTGATTACCTTATCAAAACGTTGATTCCAACTTCGGGATGCTTGCTTCAATCCATATATGGATAGTTGAAGTTTGCATACCTTGTTAGCATTTTTAGGATCGACAAAACCTTTGGGTTGCATCATATACAACTCTTCATCAATGTCTCCATTGAGGAACGCTGTTTTGACATCCATCTGCCATATCTCATAATCGTAATATGCAGCGATTGCTAACATAATCCTCACAGACTTTAGCTTCGCTACTGGTGAGAAAGTCTCATCGTAGTCAACTCCTTGAATTTGTCGAAACCCTTTGTTCTCGACAGCCTTCTTGACAGCCTTCCGGCCATCCGGTAGGTCCACCAAAGTCCATACTTGGTTTTCGTACATGGATCCAATCTCGGATTTCATGGCGTCTTGCCATTTATTGGAATCTGGGCTCATCATCGCTTCCTCATATGTTGCAGGGTCATCGGTGTTGTCCACCAACATGACACTCATAACAGGATCATACCAATCAGGAGTGGTACGAGTTCTCGTTGACCTGCGAGGCTTTGTAGTAACTTCAACCAAAGTTTCATGATCATCATCATTAGCTTCCTCTCTTATTGGTGCAGGCGCCACAGGAACTTCTTCTGGTGCTGCGCTACTCGCAAGTTCGAGAGAAGGTTCAACAACCTCGTTGAGTTCTACTTTCTTTCCAGTCACTTCTTTCGAGAGAAATTCCTTCTCTAGAAAGGATCCATTCTTGGCAACGAAGATTTTGCCTTCGTATATATGATAGAAGGTATACCCAATAGTTTCCTTCGGGTATCCTATGAAGACGCATTTTTCCGCTTTGGGTTCAAGATTGTCCGGCTGTAACTTATTTACATAGGCTTCGCAACCCCAAACTTTAAGGAACGACAATTTAGGTTTCTTCCCAAACCATAGTTCATACGGTGTCATTTCAACGGATTTAGATGGTGCCCTATTTAAAGTGAATGCGGCTGTTTCTAATGCATAACCCCAAAACGATATCGGTAAATCTGTAAGTGACATCATAGAACAAACCATATCTAAGAGAGTTCGATTACGACGTTCGGACACACCATTACGCTGTGGTGTTCCCGGCGGTGTCAATTGTGAAAGTATTCCGCATTTCTTAAAATGCTCACCAAACTCGTAACTTAGATATTCACCTCCACGATCAGAACGTAGAAATTTAATCTTCTTGTTACATTGATTCTCCACTTCACTTTGAAATTCCTTAAACTTCTCGAAAGTTTTGGACTTATGTTTCATGAAATAGATATACCCGTATCTACTCAAGTCATCCGTGAAGGTAAGAACATAACGATAACCACCGCGCGATGCTACACTCATTGGACCACACACATCGGTATGTATGATTTCCAATAAGTCCGTAGCTCGCTCCATCATACCAGAAAATGGAGTCTTAGTCATTTTACCCATCAGACATGCTTCACATCTTTCAAGTGATTCGAAATCAAGTGATTCAAGAAGTCCATCGGAATGGAGTTTCTTCATACGCTTCACTCCAATGTGACCAAGACGACAGTGCCACATATAGTTCGAGTTATCGCTCAATTTCAAACATTTAGCTTCAATGTTATTAATATGTGTATTTCCACTATCGAGATTCAATAAGAATAGACCATCTATCAAAGGTGCATGTGCATAAAACATATTACTCATATAAATCGAACAACCATTATTCTCGGACGTAGACAAGTAACCGTCTCGCAATAAACAAGATCCCGATATAATGTTCATGCTTAACGCAGGCACCAAATAACAATTATTTAAGTATAAAACTAATCCCGATGGTAGATGAAGAGGTAGCGTGCCGACCGCGATCACATCAATCTTTGATCCATTTCCAACGCGCATCGTCACCTTGTTCTTTGCTAGCTTCCGTTTATTCTGCAGTACCTGTTTCGAGTTACAAATATGAGCAACCAAACCAGTATCAAATACCAAGGCACTACTACGAGTACTAGTGAGATACACATCAATAACATGTATATCGGATATACCTTTCTTCTTGATGTTGCCGTTCTTCAAATCCGCCAAGTACTTTGGGCAATTCTGCTTCCAGTGACCCTCTCCCTTGCAGTAAAAGCACTCAGTATCAGGCTTAGGTCCAGCCTTGGTCTTCTTTGTCGGTGCGGCAACTTTCTTACCACCCTTCTTGAAGTTTCCCTTTTGCTTAGACTTGCCTTTCTTTAATTTGGTGGTCTTATTGACCATCAACACTTGGTGCTCTTTCTTGATCTCCACTTCTGCAGACTTTAACATGGAGAAGAGTTCTCGCAACTGCTTGTTCATGCTTTGCATATTGTAGTTCATCACAAAGTTCTTGTAACTTGGTGGCAATGATTGGAGGACACGGTAAATCCCCAAAGCATTAGGAATCACTATACCCAAGCTTTGGAGTTTGTTTGCGTGCCCATACATCTTAAGCACATGCTCACTGACGGAGCTGCCCTCTTCCATCTTGGGGTTAAAGAACTTTTCAGAAGCCTCCTAACTCTCAACTGCCGCGTGAGTCTCAAATATCAATTTGAGTTCACGGACAATATCATGTGCGTCATGGTTCTCAAACCTTTTCTGAAGCTCCGATTCCAAACCATACAAGATAGCACCTTCTGTGGAGTACCGATTCTTCGGCGAGGTAAACATTCTTGACTTCATTGGTAGCATCACCGCAGTGGGTCACCAATGTGCATCCAGCACATAGGTCAAATTACCAGCATTGATGACAATCCTCAAATTGCGAAACCAATCCGCGAAGTTGCTTCCATTGTTTTTCAACTTTTCTTTCTCTAGGAACACATTAAAATTGATGGTAGGGGCCGCCATTGATCTACAACATATTTGCAATAGTTTAGACTAAGTTTATGAAGAATTGAGTTCTAATTAATAGTTAAATTAATATAGTTGAACTCCCACTCAAAACAATATCCCTCACATTGTTTTAGTGATCACACGAACCAAATCCACCACATCAAAACCGATCATCACGAGAGTTGATGTAGCTTCAGTGGCGAACAATCAACATGTTCATCATATCTACTATATGACTCATGCTTTACCTTTCGGTGATCCGTGTTCCGAGACCATGTCTGTACATGCTAGGCTCGTCAAGATCAAACCTTAGCTTCCGCATGAGCAAATCTGGCTTGCTCACGTTGTATACACTTGCAGAATCTAACACACCCGATCATCATGTGGTGCTTCGAAACAACAAGCTTTAGCAACAGTTCTTACTAAGGATGAACACTTTAAAACTTGAAATTTATGTGCTTGAGGGATCATCTTATAATTCTACCGTCATTAACTAAGCAATACAAGATGCATAAAGGATTAACATCACATGCAATTCATAATATGTGATATGATATGGCCTTTCTTCTTGTGCTTCCGATCTCCATCTTCAAGCACGAACATGATCTCCATCATTGTGGCGCCCCGCAAAAACCATTACTAGAAAATCGCGTTATTTTTGTGCATTGCATCATCATGACCGCATGCTCATGTCATCATGCCACATTGCATTTGAGCATCGTCATCATCATGCATGGTTTTTGTCTAAACTATTTTCGAAACGCCTAGTTTTGTTTTCTAAATACTCCCGTCTTTATTCAAATTAAAAGCCGGGCCTCCGGAATATTTTGAATAATAAAATATTTATTTTATTTTTAGGGGGCAGCCAAACCGGGCCGATCCGACCCAGTCGGCCACCCCCAGTTCAAACCGATCCACCCAAAATCCCTAACCTACCCAGTCCTAATCTACCCAGACCCCAGCCACATCACCCTGACCAATCCCCTCTCGCCACCTCACCTCTCCTTTTCCCCCACCCTATCACCACCCGCCACATCAGCCAATCAAACCCCACCTAATCCCTACCCCCACTCCCTCTCTCACCCTGCTGCCAGCACCCTACACGCACACCACACCCGCACTCACACAGCCCCGGACCCACCACCTAGGGAAAACCCCGAGACGCCCCACCCCCCTCGCACGCACGCGTCCCACCCGACCCGCATGTCCCCACCCGCCTGTCCTCCTACCCTATCTCTCTTCCTCCCGCGTCTGGCCCCACCCCGACCGAACCGTCCCCCATCTACCCCTCGCGTGCGCCTGCCGTCGCCTACCTCGTGCCCAGTGTCGCCTCCCTCTCCGGCCGCCTTCTTCTCCCAGAGCTGCCTGCCGAGCCCCCCGTGCCGCTTTGCTTCCACGAAGGCCTTCCCACTGCTGGAGCTCGCCTTCCCAGCCAGGCCACCAGAGCCCTCCTTCCCCTACTGCCGCCGCCTTGATCTTCCATGGCCGCCCCGTCTCTCCCCGAGGCTGCAGACCCCGCCGGCCTCTCCCCTCGCGTCCAGCTGTGGCCTGCCCGAGCTCGAACACGGGCGCCTCTGCCTCCCTGGCCGCCCCTCTTCCTCTGCTCCGAGCCGCCGCTGTCGGGCCCCTCCTTCGCGTTGTCCGCCATCGCCGTCCCGCTGGAGCCCTGCGCCAGCGCCTCCCCTCTACATCGTCGGCTCCCAGTCCTACCGCTTCCTTGACCGGACCTCCTCCAGCGACCGCGCAGACGCCGCTGCCCAGGCGTGCTCCCATCCGCTGTCTTCGGGTGCTGCTCTGTCTAGGCCTCGCGAGCTCGTCGCCCCTTGTCTGCCTCTTGGCTGCGTGCACGACAGTGTTGTTTGCAGTGCAGGCGCAGACCGCATCTCTGTTTTGGTTGAGTTCGTCGAAGTGACCCTCAATTCTCAGAGACTGGGGAGCTGATGTCGATGCAAAGCGAGTACCACAACCATCCGTTTACCGTGTCTGTGGTGTTGTCGCCGATAAGATCTTCTTGAAGCTGGAACACCAAGAACTTCTCGGACCCGAAGGCGCCGAGACCGAACCCCAAGACCTGCCTCACGGGACCGAACCCCTCGGAACTCCATGTTCTCCTACCCGGAGACCCCGATGACTTCGACACGGAGCACCGAGGATGCCTACATGGGACGCCAAGACACCGTCGAACCCCGAAGACCGAACCCCGTGGACCGACATGACCTTCTTCACGGATACGACAAGTACCTCCTCGAGGACGCCGAGTTCTTCATCCCGAATGCCAAGACCGACTTGTTGGCGAGGACCCGACAAGATCTTCGTGACGACAAGATCGGCACCGACCAGGACGAATCCGATGTGCCCCGACGCCAACCAAGTCCTTCTCGGATGCGACAAGATCGACTTCCGTTATCCGAGACTGATCTCGCCGAGACCGAACCCCAGATCCGGACCCTGAGAACCGACCCTGAACCCCTCGGAGCCCAAGTTCGCCAAACCCAGATGTGTGAACCTTTTCCCGAGCCCCTATTTTATAAATGCCTTATATAAAACTTGTTGCATATTAATTGTTCATCTCGCATGCATATCATGTGGGTTGGGGGCATTATGCCGATTCACCATATAATTAAATATGGGGTCATATGCGGGCTTATCCAGTCTTATATTGGCCCCATTTAAAATTGTGTAGCGAACCGGTGACATGTTTTGGCTTGATAATACAACATTTAAATTGCGGGGTATCTAAATAACTTGAACCATCTACATCAATGTCGGGACCCCGTTTCCGCTTAATATTGCCTAATTGCATCGCATGCCTGCCACGTCATACATCATACATGCATCATGCCCGATTTTCTGCCGTTGTATTAAATAGTGCATCCGGTGTTTCTTCTAGTGCTTTGCTTCTTCACGGACTAGGCCGATGATTTGATGCGAGTGACGCCCGTTCTTTTGGACGAACCTTCGACAATGTTTTCAGGCGAGCAATCTCCCCCTTTCTACCTATCTTACTTTTATAGTATTTATTCCCTCCTGTTGATCTATTGCTATCTGTGTTGCGATGCTCTAGTTTTCGTACCGTGATATCCCTTGCAGCCTTATATTGCCTTGGACACATCCTATTACCTGTTGTTTGGTAGATAGTTGGACTTGCGCGTCGTAGTCGCTTGCTCAAGTGCTGTTGCGTGTCGTCAAGTGCCACAGTTGATTGGAGTATTGCCGTGTGTTTATTGTTGGAGATGATCAAGACTTTAATTACTGTTTAACAACTAAAATTGAAGTAGGTAAATGCAGAGGCACAGGTGGGCAATAGATGTTATTTGGTTTTTAACCGTCCACTTGTGTCCCGTAGGACCCCGAGTACTTGATACCTGTTCCTTGAATATTCGCGCTATCCACATCCGGGAGGATTTTGGGACCCCCCCTGAGCCAGAGCTTGATTCATTCTTATTTCTTGGGGCCACAAACTAGTTTGAGGTTTTATTACTATCCTGTACTTATGCCATGCTTTACTGCTTTATTTACGATTGTGCGAGGAATGCACGTGTACTGTTTAGGATTGTGGAGTGTTTTCGCGGTATCGACAAGCCCAGTCACATTTTCGGGTTCCCAGTCGTTTACAACCATTGGCGCAAACCTTGAGTCCGTCTCGGAGTCAGCTAACTTCGTTGCGGGTAGCTTAATGGGGTGGCCCCCTGAAATATTTCTGAATCTTGTGATTGCTTTGTCGTGAAGGCCTCGTTGGGTTTTGATTTGGTTTTTCCGAGGTTGATTGAGTGTGTGTTGCTATTTGTGCACCCCTGCAGGGTAAAACTTTCTGAAAGCCGTGTCCGCGGTTATGGATGACTTGGAGCACAGTATCTCGATCATAGACAACTATAACTAAAGTAGTGCTATAAATTTGACTTTATAATGACTAGTAATCAGCTTCACTATAATGGAATGGCTAAATAAAACTGCCAACAATTGCTTGTTTGGGTTGTCGCTTGCTACCATTGTATCTGACTAGTAAGTATTGCAACTATAACGGAATGGCTAAATAAAAGTACCAACAACTGCTGGGTTTTGGGATATCTCATGCTAATTGTATTTGACTAGTAAGTGTCGCAACTACAACGGAATGGTTAAATAAAACTGCCCACTGCTTATTTTATCAGGATGACCATCTATATTTGACTAGTAATTGCCGCAACTATAACAAAATAAATAAAACTACCCACGGTGTGAGTTCCTCGGTTGACTTCCTCGTTTGGTCTCGAGGGGGAAATACCAGGATGGGTTTGTTTGGTGGTAGCATCAGGTTGGTTCCGAATAGGTCTTTCTTATCCCTCTCTGATAGCCGACAGTTATCTCGAGTCTCTACAGGTTGTTTAGTGCGTCTTCGCCGCTTCAGTCCACCATACCTATGTAGGCGAGGACCGAATTCTAGCCTCGCTGTAATCGGCCTCGATCGACCGCTCTCTTTTTCCTTTGCCCTTTGTCGGCACCCCTTTTGTTTAAGCAGGTTTTGAGATCGACGTTGTTAGCAGGGTTACCCTTCCGGCTTGGCCTGGGCAGGGTTATGGACGCCATTGGTTATTCTTCAGGGCTCTTAGCCCCATTTGCATCTTGTCCGTAGTCGGACGCTCTATCATTTTCAAGGTGATTTGGATCTTTGTAGATTATATCTGTATTCTTGACTCATTGAGTCGCTGTTGTATATATATCTGTTCTGTGGGTCCCATCGAGGATTGTTGTGTGATGTTATTACTTCGTTTTCCACCCGCACGAAAGTGCCTGGTGGGCGTCCTTGAATCGTTTCTATGCGGGTTTGGCGGGAAGCGCTAAAACTTGCATAGGGCCGATTCTGAGGGTGTTACAATCATCACCGGCATTGCATCAAGGTCAATGACGCTGCTCCATTGGTTGTCGTCCACCAGCTTCAACTATTACAACTACTTTGAATAGACACGCGGGTCTTAACAGAAATTAAAGACAACCATATGGCTCCTGCCGGTTGCCAAGTTACAATAAGGAACATTGCATACATCAAATATAATCACAATCATGGCCATATCACATCACAGCACACCCCTGCAAAACAAAGTTAGGCGCCTCTAATTTTCTTTGTATATTTTACGTGGTTTGGGGCTTTCAATAAGTGTCGATCTAACTTATGAAAAAGAACCACAATGTTGATATTTGAACTATCAAGTGCCCGTTGTAAATTGGATCTATACTATAATGGGAGAGACAGACACCCGCAAAGCCACTTATGCAATACAAGTTGCATATTGAGTGTGGAGCAAGTCTCATGAATGATGTCATGTAAGGTTAGCCCGGGCCGCTTCATCCCATCATACCGCAAGATGCAAAGTACACAAGAAGCAATTGATAATAAAAGCACCACCGCCCACAATGACCATTGTGTTCTACTCGTGTAACAGATCTACATATAGACACGGTTGTGATACCACTGTAGGAGTTCGTAGCATGGAAAACAAAAAAATTCTACCGCATGCAAACAAACAAGCCAAGATCTATCCACTAGATTTTAGCAACGAGACGATGGAGGAACTCACCCTCGAAGATTCCAAAGCGTTTAACGAGAGCGGATTCTCGTGGGTGATGTAGTCGTACTCTTGCCGATCTCAAGATTGTGTAGACGATCCTTCGGCGGTGTCCGCGTCGGCCTCATGATCGGTCACACGCTCGGATTGATGAAGACCTTCCTCTCCTTGTTCCAAAGAAAATGGAGGTTGTAGCACTCTCAAGCGATGACAAAGACGACGGCGTGGTACCGGAAGTAGAGGGGAGATCTCGCAGGGCTTCGCCTTAAGCCGAAGCGATTATGGTGGACTATGAGAGAGGCCTTGGCGATCTAGGGTTTAGAGTCACCAAGGGGAGAGGGCTAGGCCAGCGGCTAGGGCTTGGGGAGGGCCCCAACTCGGCGGCTAGGGCAAACTCTAGGGCGGGGGCGACTGAAGGAGGCCGACGGCTAGGGTTAGGGTTTTGGTGGAGAGAGGTGTAGGCTAGAGGAGGCACCCCTGCCCCTTCTTTTATAGGTGGGAGGGCGCTGGCCAGGGGAGGAGAGTCCTCCCACAAGTCGGCCTCCTTGGCCGGCGGGTGGAGGGAGAGGAACTCCTCCCCAAGTAGGTTTCCTACTCTCCCTCCACCAAGCAAAACTGGCGTTTGACTTTTCAAATTGGCGTTTGACTTTTCAAACTAGGATTTGATTTATCCATTATTTTGCCCAGCCATGATACCTAGTACATGATGCAACCATTCCACATTGTTATGACACATTCATGTACCCTTCCCCTCCGGAGTGCCGGACCTTCCGGACCCTTCTAGAACATTCCCGATGAAAACACCGGAATCATTCTCCAACTCCGAAACAGGACTTTTCTTATATGAATCTTATTCTCTGGACCATTACGCATCTCCTTGTGATATCCCGGATCCCATCCGAGACTCCGAACAACATTCGGTCTCTTACTCATCATTCCATAACTACTCAACAACATCGAATCCTTAAGTGTGTCTCCCTACGGTTCGTGAATTATGCGGACATGATCGACACACTTCTCCGAACAATAACCAATAGAGGAATCTAGAAATTCATATGGCTCCCACACATTTCTACGATTACTTTGCGATCGAATGAACCACTTACATACTATACCAATTTCCCTTTGTCTCACGATAGTTTACTTATCCGAGGTTTTGATCGTCGGTATCTCTGCATACCTAGTTCAACCTCGTTACTGATAAGTACTCTTTTCTCGTTCCCGTGGTATGCGATCCCTTGTGAACCAGTCACATGCTTGCAAGCTAATTGGATGACATTCCACCGAGAGGGCCCAGAGTATATCTATCCGTCATATGGATGGACAAATCCCACTCTTGATCCATGTGTCTCAACCCATACTTTCCAAACACTCAATGCCACCTTTATAGCCACCCAGTTACGGTGTGGTGTTTGGTGTCATCAAAGCATCCTTCTGGTGATGGTGATAAGCATGATCTCATGGTCGAAGGAATTAGGTTACTATGTATCAGAAAGCATATAGCAATTGAACTATTAAAATGACTTGATCTTTATGCTATGCTTATCTATAGGAGTATGTCCATCATACCATTCTCCTAATGATATGATCTTGTTGTTAATAACATCTCAATGTTCATGATAGGGAAACCACAATCATTTATTAACCAACAAGCTAGTATTATGTAGAGGCTTTACCAGGAACTCTAATTTGGTTTACAAATCACACAAGTATTAATGTTTCCTTGTTAATACTGTTACAGCATGAATGTAAACATTTATCATAAACACAAAGATATAATAATAACTACATTTATTATTGCCTCTAGGGCATATCTCCAACAACGAATTGCACGGTTGGGCCTTGGGGCGTGGAGCACCGGAGGCGTGGATCCATGGATAGCTGGCCTATTAGGCCATGTACAATACAAGGTGATTAGAGGGGTGCACTACTGGAAAAACCCTCTTCGGTTCGACGCGAACAACGCCAGCAGTCCTGGCCTGTCATAGCCCGCGACTAGTGGGAGCACTAGTCCCGGGCCGTGAGGCCTCTAATGGCTAGAAACGGCCGTAGTCACTAGTCCCGGGCCGGACCAGATCTTTAGTCCCGGTCCGTATTACATACCGGGACTAATGACCTGGGGCAGGCCAGCTGGTCTTTTCGTGGACTATTAGTCCCGGGTCGTATCACGGCCCGGGACTAGTTGTCCACCACCATATATTCTGCTTCCTGTCCTGCTGCCCTAAAGCATATGGTGGCCATTTTTCTCAAAGAAGCAAGAGAGTTCATGTCATGTTTTCTCAAGATTTGTGAAGATTTAGTTTGCAACCCCTAAATCCAAAGCTTTAAAAGGTTAGAACTTCATTCTTTCATCTCTTATTGCTACTTTAGCTCTATAATGCTCTAGAAGTATAGAGATATGGAACAATGCATGCATGCTCTAGAAGTAGAAGGATTTTGATATATATGTGTAACAAATTTTGATTAGGCACATAGTTACTGAAAAATGAAATGTGTAATTTTAGAGTTCCAGAGCTTAGAATGGAATGAGGTTTTCACTGATAGAACAATAATAAAAAACTCCACATTTGTCATGTTGATTGTTTTCTCCAATTCACAAATTGGTGCATGTAAATTTTTCAAAATTCAAAATTAATGCTCTAGAAGCTCTCAATATAACTTGTAATAATTTTATCATGTTGTGTAATGGTTTTTGATATACTTTTACTATAATGCAGATGGTACGGGAATAGATGTACGGTACTGACCGATGCTCTGGCGAGTTCATTAATGGCGTGTATGAATTCATCCATGTTGCTGATGCAAACAAGCGCAATGGTTTTGTATTCTGTCCATGTAGTGGATGTAGGAATCAGAAGGATTACTCTGACTCAAAAACCCTTCACAGCCACCTGTTGAAGTCCGGCTTCATGCCCAGTTATAATTGTTGGACCAAGCACGGAGAGAGAGGGGTTATAATGGAAGACAATGAAGAAGAGGAGGGGGATGACAACTATCATGGTTTCCCTGAGTACGGAGATAATTCCATGGGGGATGATGAAGGGGAGGATGAAGAAGAGACACATGATGAACCCGTTGATGATCTTGGTCGGACCATTGCCGATGCACGAAGAGATTTTGAAACTGAAAAGGATAGGGAGAAGTTCAATCACATGTTAGAGGATCACAAAAAGTTGTTGTACCCAAATTGCAAAAATGGTCTAAAAAAGCTGGGCAACACATTGGAATTGCTGCGATGGAAGGCTGAGTGTGCTATATCTGACTCCTCATTTGAAAAGTTGCTGAAAATGATGAACAATATGCTTCCAAAAGATAATGTATTGCCCGCCAGTACCTACGAAGCAAAGAAGGTTGTCTGCCCTCTAGGTTTAGAGGTTCAGAAGATACATGCATGCCCTAATGACTGCATCCTCTACCGCGGTGAGGAGTACGAGAATTTGTATGCATGCCCGGTATGCACTTCACTTTGGTATACGATTAGATGAGATGGCCCTGGTGACGTTGAGGGCGAGCCCCCCCGGAAGAGGGTTCCTACCAAGGTGATGTGGTATGCTCCTATAATACCACGGTTGAAACGCTTATTCAGAAACAAAGAGCACGCCAAGTTGTTGCGATGGAATAAAGAGGAACGTAAGTCAGACGGGATGTTGAGACACCCCGCTGATGGGTCGCAATGGAGAAAAATCGATAGAAAGTACCCGGAATTTGCATATGATGCAAGAAGTTTAAGGTTTGGTCTAAGTACAGATGGCATGAATCCCTTTGGGGAGCAGATCTCCAGTCACAACACCTGGACCGTGACTCTATGCATCTATAACCTTCCTCCTTGGTTGTGCATGAAGCGGAAGTTCATTATGATGCCAGTGTTGATCCAAGGTCCGAAGCAACCCGGCAACGACATTGATGTGTACCTAAGGCCATTAGTGGAAGAGCTTTTACAGTTGTGGCGCGAACCCGGCATACGCGTGTGGGATGAGCACAAGCAGGAAGAATTTAACCTCCGAGCATTGCTTTTCATAACAATGAATGATTGGCCTGCTCTTAGTAACCTTTCAGGACAGTCCAACAAGGGATACAATGCATGCACACACTGTTTAGATGAGACTGAAAGTATATGTTTGGAATATTGTAAGAAGAATGTGTACAATGAGCATCGTCGATTTCTTTTGGCCAAGCATCCCTTAATAAAGAAAGGCAAGCATTTCAACGGTCTGGCATGTCACCAGACGAAGCCTAAGGAGCATACTGGTGCTGATATATTTGATATGGTCAAATATTTGGA
This sequence comes from Avena insularis, assembly GCA_023614405.1. Lineage (NCBI taxonomy): Eukaryota > Viridiplantae > Streptophyta > Magnoliopsida > Poales > Poaceae > Avena > Avena insularis. Next base: position 480,068,940 of record CM042697.1, read on the forward strand.
TCAAATGGTAACCTTTTGAAAGGGTCCTGGCGGAAAATCTGTTCCGAAGGACGCTGAAGGACACACACCCATGTGGAAGAATAAATCTATATTTTGGGAGCTACCATATTGGAAATTCTTAGAGGTCCGCTCTGCAATCGATGTGATGCATGTGACGAAGAATCTTTGCGTCAACCTGCTAGGCTTCTTGACAAAAGATACACCGGAAGCACGAAAGGACCATCAACGTATGAAAGACCCAGATGGCCTGCATCCAGAATGGTTTCAAGGTCATGCCAGCTACGCTCTTACCAAACAAGAGAAGAAAATATTTTTTGAATGCCTAAGCAGTATTAAGGTCCCGTCTGCTAAATCGAATATAAAGGGAATAATAAATATGGCAGAAAAAAGTTCCAAAACCTAAAGTCTCATGACTGCCACGTGATTATGATGCAAATGCTTCCGATTGCATTGAGGGGGCTTCTACCAGATAATGTTCGAGTACCCATTGTGAAGCTATGTGCATTTCTCAATGCAATCTCTCTGAAGATAATCAATCATGAAGATCTACCACGGTTACAGAATGATGTGGTCCAATGTCTTGTCAGTTTTGAGTTGGTGTTCCCACCATCCTTTTTCAAAATTATGACGCACCTGTTGGTTCACCTAGTCAAAGAGATTTCCATTCTCGGTCCTGTATTTCTACACAATATGTTTCCCTTTGAGAGGTTCATGGGAATCTTAAATAAATATGTTCAGAATCATAGTAGGGCGAAGGAAGCATCTCCAAGGGCTATGGAACAGAGGAGGTCATTGAATTTTGTGTTGACTTCGTTCCTGACCTTAGGCCGATTGGTCTTCCTTAGTCGCGGTATGAGGGGAGACTGAGTGGAAAGGGTACTCTAGGAAGGAAATCAATAATATGTAGGGACCGACATTCTTACACCGAAGCACATTACACCGTTCTACAGAATTCTATCTTGGCAGCCCCATATATCGAGGAACACAAGAAAATCTTACGCTCCAACAACCTTGGAAAGCATGACTCTTGGATTAGAGATGAACACATGAAGAGTTTTGGCGGTTGGTTGCAACATCTCATCAAAAACAACACTCTTGGAGACAACTATACTTGTTGTCTAGGTCACCATCTTCGACTATATCGACTTTCCAAGGGTACGAGATAAATGGGTATACATTTTACACGATAGCCCAAGATAAAAAGAGCACCAAACAAAACAGTGGTGTTCGCTTTGATGCAACAGACAACATGTTGGGGATATGCTATATGGGTATCCTCATAGCATGTCTCCTATCCAGATAACCCGGGTGGCCCACAGTTGGTAGCATGGCCCATGGCCTGTTGGGCGGCCCATTTAGATGGATCCAGAAGGGAGGCCCATGCCAGATAAAGGAAGGCTACGGTTGGAGTCACCGACGTACCCGGAGCCTTGGAGTGCAAGATACACAAGACTAGTAATAGACAGTGTAGGACTCTGTAACCGGTCCGGCTAGGACTTTTCCCTGTAACCCTGCAGGGGTTCGTAGCATGAAAAACAAAAAATTTCTATTGCATACAAACAAACAAGCCAAGATCTATCTACTAGATTGTAGCAAAGAGTCGATGGTATAACTTACCCTCGAAGATTCCAAAGTGTTTAACGAGAGCGGATTCTCGTGGGTGATGTAGTCGTACTCTTTCCGATCTCAAGATCGTGTAGACGATCCTTCCGGCGCCATGTTCGTAAGCGCTCCATGATCGGTCACACGCTCGGTACTGACGAAGACCTTCCTCTCCTTGTTCCAGAAAGGCCGGAGGTTGTAGTACTCTCCTCGCGATTCCGCAAAGACAACGTGGCGTGGTACTGGAAGTAGAGGGGAAATCCCGCAGGGCTTCGCCTTAAGCCGGTGCGAGTATGGTGGAGCTTATGAGAGAGGCTATTAGTGGTCTAGTAATTAGACACGCCAATTAGAAGGCTCTAAACCGCTGGCTAAAGCAATTAGAAGCTCTAAACCAAAACGGCTCTAAACCGGAGATTTAGAGGTAGGAACTTGTGTGTGTAGGAGGGGAGCCCTGCCCCTCCTTTTATGGGTGGGGAGGCGCGGGGAGGAGTCCCTCCCCAAGTCGGCCTTGGGTGGCGCGCCGGCTTGGAGGAGTGGGACTCCTCCTCCAAGTTGGTTCCAACTCCTCTTGCTTGTTTCCCACAGTTTCTTGTTTTGGCCGTTTGACTTTCAAACTGGACATTTGACTTTTCTATTTTAGAATTCAATTTAATCCTTTATTTGGGACAGCAAGAACACTTAGTACATGATGCAATCATTCCAATATGTAATGACACATTCATGTACCCCTCCCCCCCGGAGTGCCGGACAATCCGGAACCTTCTAGAACATTCCCGATGAAAACACCGGAATCATTCCCGAACTCCGAAACGGGACTTTCCTTATATGAATCTTATTCTCCGGACCATTCCGGATCACCTCGTGATATCCCGGATCTCATCCGAGACTCCGAACAACATTCGGTCTCTTTCTGATAATACCATAACTACTCAAACAACGTCGAATCCTTAAGTGTGTCTCCCTACGGTTCGTGAATTATGCGGACATGATCGAGACACTTCTCCGAACAATAACCAATAGAGGAATCTGGAAATTCATATGGCTCCCACATATTTCTACGATTACTTTGCGATCGAATGAACCACTTACATACGATACCAATTTCCCTTTGTCTCACGATATGTTACTTATCCGAGGTTATGATCGTCGGTATCTCTGCATACCTAGTTCAACCTCGTTACTGATAAGTACTCTTTTCTCGTTCCCGTGATATGTGATCCCTTGTGACCAAGTCACATGCTTGCAAGCTAATTGGATGACATTCCACCGAGAGGGCCCAGAGTATATCTATCCGTCATGTGGATGGACAAATCCCACTCTTGATCCATGTGTCTCAACCAATACTTTCCGAACACTCAATGCCACCTTTATAACCACCCAGTTACGGTGTGGTGTTTGATGTCATCAAAGCATCCATCCGGTAAAGGTGATATGCATGATCTCATGGTCGAAGGAATTAGGTTACTATGTATCAGAAAGCATATAGCAATTGAACTATTGAAATGACTTGATCTTTATGCTACGCTTATCTATAGGAGTATGTCCACCATATCATTCTCCTAACGATATGATCTTGTTGTTGATAACATCTCAATGTTCATGATAGGGAAACCACAATCATCTATCAACCAACAAGCTAGTGAAGTATAGAGGCTATACTAGGGACTTCAAATTAAGTTTACAAATCACACAAGTATCAATGTTTCCTTGTTAATACTATTATAGCATGAATGTAAACATTTATCATAAACACAAAGATATAATAATAACTATATTTATTATTGCCTCTAGGGCATATCTCCAACAGTCTCCCACTTGCACTAGAGTCATCTAATCTAGATTACATGGTAATATACCGAACACCCATGGCAGTTTGGTGTTGGTCATGTTTTGCCCTCGGGAGAGGTTTAGTCAACGGATCCGCCACATTCAGATCTGTGTGTACTTTGCAAATCTTTATATCCCCATCCTGGATATGTTCTCGAATAGCGTGAAAACGTAGCTTGATATGCTTCAGCTTCTTGTGTGACCTTGGTTCTTGCGCATTGGCTATGGCGCCCATGTTATCACAAGAGATAGACATTGGGTCCAGCGACTAGGAACCACACCACCTGTAATGAACTCTTTCATCCATATCGCTTCTTGTGAAGCCTCCGAAGCAGCCATGTATTCTGATTCAGTTGAAGATCTCGCCACAACGCTTTGCTTTGCACTCCTCCTAAGCTGCTGCACCATTCAAAATAAATACGATCCGGATTGTGATTTAGAATCATCCGGATCTGTTCCAACTAGCATCGGTAACCATTAACAACGAGCTCATCACCTCCATAAGAAAGAACCATATCCTTAGTTCTTCTCAAGTACTTAAGGATGTTTTGATCATTGTCCAATGATCCACTCTGGATCACTTTGATATCTGCTAGTTAAACTAACGGCATATGCAATGTCGGGTCTAGTACATAGCATGGCATACATTAGAGATCCTATGGCTGAGGCATAGGAGTCTTACTCATCCTTTCTCTATCTTACGCCGATGTCGGACTTTGAGTTTTACTCAAGGTCGTATTAGCAACATGGGCAAGAACCCTTTCTTGCTTTCTTCCATTCCAAACCTCTTTAGAACTTTGTCCAAATATGTACTCTGTGACAATGATATTTGGCATTTCGATCTATCTCTATAAATCTTTATGCCTAATATGTAAGCTGCTTCGCCAAGATCCTTCATTGAAAAACTATTATTCAAATATTCCTTGACACTATTAAGAAGGTCTACATCATTCCCAATCAATAATATGTCATCCACATATAGTATTAAGAATGCTACAGAGCTCCCACTCACTTTCTTGTAAATACAAGCTTCTCCATAAGTTTGTATAAAACCAAAACTTTTGATTACCTTATCAAAACGTTGATTCCAACTTCGGGATGCTTGCTTCAATCCATAGATGGACCGTTGAAGTTTGCATACCTTGTTAGCATCTTTAGGATCGACAAAACCTTTGGGTTGCATCATATACAACTCTTCATCAATGTCTCCATTGAGGAATGCTGTTTTGACATCCATCTGCCATATCTCATAATCATAATATGCAGCGATTGCTAACATAATCCTCACAGACTTTAGCTTCGCTACTGGTGAGAAAGTCTCATCGTAGTCAACTCCTTGAATTTGTCGAAACCCTTTTGCGACAAGTCGAGCTTTATAGACAGTAACATTACCATCAGCATATGTTTTCTTCTTGAAAATCCATTTGTTCTCGACAGCCTTTCGGCCATCCGGTAAGTCCACCAAAGTCCATACTTGGTTTTCGTACATGGATCCAATCTCGGATTTCATGGCTTCTTGCCATTTATTGGAATCTAGGCTCATCATCGCTTCCTCATATGTCTCGGGGTCATCGGTGTTGTCCACCACCATGACACTCATAACGGAATCATACCAATCTGGAGTGGTACGAGTTCTCGTTGACCTCCGAGGCTCTGTAGCAACTTCAACCGAAGTTTCATGATCACCATCATTAGCTTCCTCTCTTATTGGTGCAGGCACCACAGGAACTTCTTCCGGTGCTGCGCTACTCGCAATTTCGAGAGAAGGTTCGACAACCTCGTCGAGTTCTACTTTCCTTCCAGTCAAGAAAGGATCCATTCTTGGCAACGAAGATTTTGCCTTCGGATCTATGATAGAAGGTATACCCAATAGTTTCCTTCGGGTATCCTATGAAGACGCATTTTTCCGCTTTGGGTTCAAGCTTGTCCGGCTGTAACTTCTTTACATAGGCTTCGCATCCCCAAACTGTAAGGAACGACAATTTAGGTTTCTTCCCAAACCATAATTCATACGGTGTCGTTTCAACGGATTTAGACGGTGCCCTATTTAAAGTGAATGCGGCTGTTTCTAATGCATAACCCCAAAATGATAGCGGTAAATCTGTAAGTGACATCATAGAACGAACCATATCTAAGAGAGTTCGATTACGACGTTCGGACACACCATTACGCTGTGGTGTTCCCGGCGGTGTCAATTGTGAAAGTATTCCGCATTTCTTCATGGCGTACTCGTCGATAATACCATGACAGTTGGCGCCCACCGTGGGGCAAGAGGCGCTTCAGGCTCTTCAGCGGGCGAGGACCAAGATCTTCGCGGGAATCGGCAAAACCGTAACCATTGGTCATGTTCTCTTCTCCGGCAACATTCCGATCGTCCCTCCCGACGAATTCTGGATCCCGGCGAAGACGAACCCTACGCGGTGTTCGATCGTTCCTATCAGAGACATCCACCTCTTCATTGGCGAAACCGACTCGGGCACTAGTTCCCTGGGAGTCGGAGGAGCATCAAGGCCCGCACGGACCGCCTACGGGCAGGATACGTTCGTGGAAGGATCGATGTCGGATCTCTCTTTAGAGTTTGCCGACAAAGATTGGAAAAATTCAAGGCCCACCCAAACCTCCCCTGTGCAGGATATAAAGGTGGAAGATCACTGCAACTCCGCCGGCTTTGCCCGTGCGTCTGGACAGCAGCGATCACATCAACCTTTGATCCGTTTCCCACGCGCATCGTCACCTCGTTCTTCGCTAGCTTCCGTTTATTCTGCAGCACCTGTTTCGAGTTACAAATATGAGCAAATCAACCAAGATCAAATACCTAGGCACTACTACGAGTACTAGTGAGATACACATCAATAACATGTATATCAGATATACCTTTCTTCTTGATGTTGCCGTTCTTCAAATCCGCCAAGTACTTTGGGCAATTCCGCTTCCAGTGACCTTCTCCCTTGCAGTAAAAGCACTCAGTATCAGGCTTAGGTCCAGCCTTGGTCTTCTTCGTCGGCGTGGTAACTTTCTTACCACCCTTCTTGAAGTGTCCCTTTGGCTTAGACTTGCCTTTCTTGAATTTGGTGGTCTTATTGACCAACAACACTTGGTGCTCTTTCTTGATCTCCACTTCTGCAGATTTTAACATGGCAAAGAGTTCTGGCAACGTCTTGTTCATGTTCTGCATGTTATAGTTCATCACAAAGTTCTTGTAACTTGGTGGTAGTGATTGGAGGACACGGTAAATCCCCAAAGCATTAGGAATCACTATACCCAAGCTTTGAAGTTTGTTTGCATGCCCTGACATCTTAAGCACATGCTCACTGACGGAGCTGCCTTCTTCCATCTTGCAGTTAAAGAACTTTTCAGAAGCCTCATAGCTTTCAATTGCCGCATGAGTCTCAAAAATCAATTTGAGATCCTCGACAATATCATATGGGTCTGAATCCTCAAACCTTTTCTGAAGCTCCGATTCCAAACCATACAAGATAGCACACTGAACTATGGAGTACTGATTCTTCCGAGCGAGGTAAACATTCTTTACTTCATCGGGAGCATCATCTGCAGGTGGGTCACCCAGCGGTGCATCAGCACATAGGTCAAATTACCAGCTATGAGGACAATCCTCAAATTGCGGAACCAATCCGCGAAGTTGCTTCCATTGTTTTTCAACTTTTCTTTCTCTAGGAACGCATTAAAATTGATGGTAGGGGCTGCCATTGATCTACAACATATTTGCAATAGTTTAGACTAAGTTTATGACAAATTGAGTTCAAATTAATTAATGTAATTAAACTAGGTGAACTCCCACTCAAAACAATATCCCTCACATTGTTTTAGTGATCACACGAACCAAATCCACCACATCAACACCGATCATCACGAGAGTTGATATAGTTTCAATGGCGAACAATCGTCATGTTCATCATATCTACTATATGATTCATGCTTTACCTTTCGGTGATCCGTGTTCCGAGACCATGTCTGTACATGCTAGGCTCGTCAAGATCAAACCTTAGTTTCCGCATGAGGAAATCTGGCTTGCCCACGTTGTATACACTTGCGGAATCTAACACACCCGATCATCACGTGGTGCTTCGAAACAACAAGCTTTAGCAACGGTGCTAACTAAGGGTGAACACTTTATGACTTGAAATTCATGTGCATGAGGGATCATCTTATAATGCTACCGTCGTCTACTAAGCAATACAAGATGCATAAAGGATTAACATCACATGCAATTCAATATATATGTGATATGATATGGCCTTTCTTCTTTGTGCTTTCGATCTCCATCTTCAAGCACGAACATGATCTCCATCATCACCGGCATTGCATCAAGGTCAATGACGCCTCTCCATGGTTGTCGTCCACCGGCTTCAACTATTACAACTACTTTGAATAGACACGCGGGTCTTAACATAAATTAAAGACAACCATATGGCTCCTGCCGGTTGCCGACTTACAATAAGGAACATTGCATACATCAAATATAATCACAATCATGGCCATATCACATCACAGCACACCCCTGCAAAACAAAGTTAGACGCCTCTACTTTCTTTGCATATTTTACGTGGTTTGGGGCTTTCAATAAGTGTCGTTCTAACTTACGAACATGAACCACAACGTTGACACAAGTATTGTTAATCACCTGTTGTGAATTGGATCTATACTATGCTAGGAGAAACAGGCACCCGCAAAGCCACTTATGCAATACAAGTTGCATGTCAAGCGTGGAGCAAGTCTCATGAACGATGTCATGTAAGGTTAGCCCGGGCCGCTTCATCCCAACATACCGCAAGATGCAAAGTACACAAGAAGCAATCGACAATAAAAGTATCAACGCCCACAATGACCATTGTGTTCTACTCGTGCAACAGATCTACATATAAACCTGGCTCTGATACCACTGTAGGGGTTCGTAGCATGGAAAACAAAAATTTTATATCGCATACAAACAAACAAGCCAAGATCTATCTACTAGATTGTAGCAACGAGTCGATGGTATAACTTACCCTCGAAGATTCCAAAGTGTTTAACGAGAGCGGATTCTCGTGGGTGATGTAGTCGTACTCTTTCCGATCTCAAGATCGTGTAGACGATCCTTTCGGCGCCATGTTCTGGCAGCGCTCCCGCAGTCGGTCACACGTTCGGTACTCGACGAAGACCTTCCTCTCCCTTGTTCCAGCAGGCAGCGGAGGTTGTAGCACTCTCCTCGCGATTCCAAAGACAACGGGCAGGTACCGGAAGTAGAGGGAAATCTGCAGGCTTCGCCTAAGCCAAGTGCAGTATGGTGGAGTTTATGAGAGAGGCTATTAGTGGTCTAGTAATTAGACACACCAATTAGAAGGCTCTAAACCGCTGGCTAAAGCAATTAGAAGCTCTAAACCAAAACGGCTCTAAACCGGAGATTTAGAGGTAGGAACTTGTGTGTGTAGGAGGGGAGCCCTGCCCCTCCTTTTATGGGTGGGGAGGCGCGGCCAGGGGAGGGGAGTCCCTCCCCAAGTCGGCCTTGGGTGGCGCGCCGGCTTGGAGGAGTGGGACTCCTCCTCCAAGTTGGTTCCAACTCCTCTTGCTTGTTTCCCACAGTTTCTTGTTTTGGCCGTTTGACTTTCAAACTGGACATTTGACTTTTCTGTTTTAGCATTCAATTTAATCCTTTATTTGGGACAGCAAGAACACTTAGTACATGATGCAATCATTCCAATATGTAATGACACATTCATGTACCCCTCCCCCCCCGGAGTGCCGGACAATCCGGAACCTTCTAGAACATTCCCGATGAAAACACCGGAATCATTCCCGAACTCCGAAACGGGACTTTCCTTATATGAATCTTATTCTCCGGACCATTCCGGATCACCTCGTGATATCCCGGATCTCATCCGAGACTCCGAACAACATTCGGTCTCTTTCTCATAATACCATAACTACTCAAACAACGTCGAATCCTTAAGTGTGTCTCCCTATGGTTCGTGAATTATGCGGACATGATCGAGACACTTCTCCGAACAATAACCAATAGAGGAATCTGGAAATTCATATGGCCCCCACATATTTCTACGATTACTTTGCGATCGAATGAACCACTTACATACGATACCAATTTCCCTTTGTCTCACGATATGTTACTTATCCGAGGTTATGATCGTCGGTATCTCTGCATACCTAGTTCAACCTCACATCGATAAGTACTCTTTTCTCGTTCCCGTGATATGTGATCCCTTGTGACCAAGTCACATGCTTGCAAGCTAATTGGATGACATTCCACCGAGAGGGCCCAGAGTATATCTATCCGTCATGTGGATGGACAAATCCCACTCTTGATCCATGTGTCTCAACCAATACTTTCCGAACACTCAATGCCACCTTTATAACCACCCAGTTACGGTGTGGTGTTTGATGTCATCAAAGCATCCATCCGGTAAAGGTGATATGCATGATCTCATGGTCGAAGGAATTAGGTTACTATGTATCAGAAAGCATATAGCAATTGAACTATTGAAATGACTTGATCTTTATGCTATGCTTATCTATAGGAGTATGTCCACCATATCATTCTCCTAACGATATGATCTTGTTGTTGATAACATCTCAATGTTCATGATAGGGAAACCACAATCATCTATCAACCAACAAGCTAGTGAAGTATAGAGGCTATACTAGGGACTTCAAATTAAGTTTACAAATCACACAAGTATCAATGTTTCCTTGTTAATACTATTATAGCATGAATGTAAACATTTATCATAAACACAAAGATATAATAATAACTATATTTATTATTGCCTCTAGGGCATATCTCCAACAGTCTCCCACTTGCACTAGAGTCATCTAATCTAGATTACATGGTAATATACCGAACACCCATGGCAGTTTGGTGTTGGTCATGTTTTGCCCTCGGGAGAGGTTTAGTCAACGGATCCGCCACATTCAGATCTGTGTGTACTTTGCAAATCTTTATATCCCCATCCTGGATATGTTCTCGAATAGCGTGAAAACGTAGCTTGATATGCTTCAGCTTCTTGTGTGACCTTGGTTCTTGCGCATTGGCTATGGCGCCCATGTTATCACAGTAGATAGACATTGGGTCCAGCGCACTAGGAACCACACCCAGCTCTGTAATGAACTCTTTCATCCATATCGCTTCTTGTGAAGCCTCCGAAGCAGCCATGTATTCTGATTCAGTTGAAGATCTCGCCACAACGCTTTGCTTTGCACTCCTCCAGCTAACTGCTGCACCATTCAAAATAAATACGTATCCGGATTGTGATTTAGAATCATCCGGATCTGTGTTCCAACTAGCATCGGTGTAACCATTAACAACGAGCTGTTCATCACCTCCATAAGAAAGAACCATATCCTTAGTTCTTCTCAAGTACTTAAGGATGTTTTGATCATTGTCCAATGATCCACTCCTGGATCACTTTGATATCTGCTAGTTAAACTAACAGCATATGCAATGTCGGGTCTAGTACATAGCATGGCATACATTAGAGATCCTATGGCTGAGGCATAGGGAGTCTTACTCATCCTTTCTCTATCTTCTGCCGATGTCGGACTTTGAGTTTTACTCAAGGTCGTATTGGGCAACATGGGCAAGAACCCTTTCTTGCTTTCTTCCATTCCAAACCTCTTTAGAACTTTGTCCAAATATGTACTCTGTGACAATGATATTTGGCGTTTTGATCTATCTCTATAAATCTTTATGCCTAATATGTAAGCTGCTTCGCCAAGATCCTTCATTGAAAAACTATTATTCAAATATTCCTTGACACTATTAAGAAGGTCTACATCATTCCCAATCAATAATATGTCATCCACATATAGTATTAAGAATGCTACAGAGCTCCCACTCACTTTCTTGTAAATACAAGCTTCTCCATAAGTTTGTATAAAACCAAAACTTTTGATTACCTTATCAAAACGTTGATTCCAACTTCGGGATGCTTGCTTCAATCCATAGATGGACCGTTGAAGTTTGCATACCTTGTTAGCATCTTTAGGATCGACAAAACCTTTGGGTTGCATCATATACAACTCTTCATCAATGTCTCCATTGAGGAATGCTGTTTTGACATCCATCTGCCATATCTCATAATCATAATATGCAGAGATTGCTAACATAATCCTCACAGACTTTAGCTTCGCTACCGGTGAGAAAGTCTCATCGTAGTCAACTCCTTGAATTTGTCGAAACCCTTTTGCGACAAGTCGAGCTTTATAGACAGTAACATTACCATCGACATCTGTTTTCTTCTTGAAAATCCATTTGTTCTCGACCTTTTCTACCATCCGGTAAGTCCACCAAAGTCCATACTTGGTTTTCGTACATGGATCCAATCTCGGATTTCATGGCTTCTTGCCATTTATTGGAATCTAGGCTCATCATCGCTTCCTCATATGTCTCGGGGTCATCGGTGTTGTCCACCACCATGACACTCATAACGGAATCATACCAATCTAGAGTGGTACGAGTTCTCCTTGACCTCCGAGGCTCTGTAGCAACTTCAACCGAAGTTTCATGATCACCATCATTAGCTTCCTCTCTTATTGGTGCAGGCACCACAGGAACTTCTTCCGGTGCTGCGCTACTCGCAATTTCGAGAGAAGGTTCGACAACCTCGTCGAGTTCTACTTTCCTTCCAGTCAATTCTTTCGAGAGAAATTCCTTCTCTAGAAAGGATCCATTCTTGGCAACGAAGATTTTGCCTTCGGATCTATGATAGAAGGTATACCCAATAGTTTCCTTCGGGTATCCTATGAAGACGCATTTTTCCGCTTTGGGTTCAAGCTTGTCCGGCTGTAACTTCTTTACATAGGCTTCGCATCCCCAAACTTTAAGGAACGACAATTTAGGTTTCTTCCCAAACCATAATTCATACGGTGTCGTTTCAACGGATTTAGATGGTGCCCTATTTAAAGTGAATGCGGCTGTTTCTAATGCATAACCCCAAAATGATAGCGGTAAATCTGTAAGTGACATCATAGAACGAACCATATCTAAGAGAGTTCGATTACGATGTTCGGACACACCATTACGCTGTGGTGTTCCCGGCGGTGTCAATTGTGAAAGTATTCCGCATTTCTTCATGGCGTACTCGTCGATAATACCATGACAGTTGGCGCCCACCGTGGGGCAAGAGGCGCTTCAGGCTCTTCAGCGGGCGAGGACCAAGATCTTCGCGGGAATCGGCAAAACCGTAACCATTGGTCATGTTCTCTTCTCCGGCAACATTCCGATCGTCCCTCCCGACGAATTCTGGATCCCGGCGAAGACGAACCCTACGCGGTGTTCGATCGTTCCTATCAGAGACATCCACCTCTTCATTGGCGAAACCGACTCGGGCACTAGTTCCCTGGGAGTCGGAGGAGCATCAAGGCCCGCACGGACCGCCTACGGGCAGGATACGTTCGTGGAAGGATCGATGTCGGATCTCTCTTTAGAGTTTGCCGACAAAGATCGGAAAAATTCAAGGCCCACCCAAACCTCCCCTGTGCAGGATATAAAGGTGGAAGATCACTGCAACTCCGCCGGCTTTGCCCGTGCGTCTGGACAGCAGAGATCCAAGTTCATCGGAGTGGTTACCATCTTCGATCTGGCGCGCTGCATTCAGAGAGAAGGCGAAAACCCCCGCGATTACCTGGCTAGGTGGCTCCGTATACGAGCCGATCTGGCCCACTACCCCGATGATAACGCTTTGTATCACTTCGTGGAAGGACTGGACCGTGGCACGCTTCTCCGGTATTCTTTAAGACGGCAGCAGGCAACAAGACTTCTTACCCTTGAAGATATGGTGAGAACCGTCAAAAACTACACGGAGGCTGACGCAGCAGCCCAGAAAGCGCTTGCGCTCATTGACGGAGAACCTCCGATTCAGCCACCGCCACCACCGCCTCCGGCCGCCATCGTCGTAGCTGCACTGCCACCTCCAGTCATCGTCGCTGCTGTTGCACCTCCACCGCCCATCATTGAGGAAGTCCTGGCACCCTCCGACTCTGTTATTGACGCACTTTATGCTGACTTCAGTACAGATTCAGAGGAGATAGATTTCAGTCTAGAAGATCTAGACTCCGCTATGCAGGAGATGGAGGAGGAGTACAAGCGCGACGAGAAAGCCAACAATGTCGTCACGTCTCGAGGGGTGTTCGTCACCATTGGGACGGCGATGGATGAAGATCAACCCGAACGAGCTCCGCCTACAGTGCTGGAAAAGGGGAAGGGGACACTTATTGCCATGATGATGATTGCGCAAAGGCCATGCCTCCTCAGCCTAACCCAGTGCAGCAGCCGCAGGAACTCGGCACCGGCCCAAGCAACAACAACACTGCAAACTTGCCGCCTCCAGCATCTACGTCTGTAGCAGCCCAAGTTACTCCAGCTGATAGAGTGATGTACGACAATCTCCTCGTAGAGCCCCTGACCGTTGCTCATATCCGGAACGTGACCTAGCTTGACGAGAAGCGCCAGCAGTTGCTGGAGGAAGCGCAGGCCATCACGGAGCAAGGCGCTAAGCTAGATCGAGATCTGGACAACGCGTAGAAGTCCATAGAGAAAGCTAGAGCAATGGAGGCCGAGTACAAGACTTTGCTGCAGCAGCAGAAGGCCAAAAAAGCTCCGACTCGTGTCATCAACGATCCTGGTGTACGGCGCAACCTAGGATGGGCTCCCTCGAAGCCGGCACAAGCCAAGCCATACATTGACAGTGAAGGAAAGCAGGTGATGCCCACCCCACTCCTTAACCTCGCCGTCACCAAGACCCTTCTGGAGCAGGATAGATCGCCCGAGGCAGTGGAACGGGTCTATGACCTAGTGGCCTAGGCGGTGAAGCAGCAGGAAAAGGCCACCTCTCAGAGGCTTGAGTCCGACCCAACGCTTGTCTAGCCAGTATAAGCCGCCAAGGGACAGATCTCCTCTTGATGTCGGGTCCTAGAAGGGTTCATCAGAACGAAGACGAAGGGATGCGCGCAACAGGAAGGACGCCATCCCCATATCCTCCGACCACGGAGAAAAGGCCCGACTTCGTCGCCCATCGCCACTGCCCCGGTCCCCCTGACATCGCAAAGATTACAAGGCTCACCATCGTACGGATATGCCCCCACTAAAGCAGTGCAGCATTGTCATCCGCGACAACACGGAGCAGACCCGTCATGACGGACAGCGCAACCAAGGACACAGGAGCAGGTCACACCATGACCTCCGCGCCCGACAAGCAACCGTGACAGGCGTGAGGCGTCACAGGAGGGTAACAGCAAGAAGGCTAACCCACCTCCACCTCCGCCTCCGTCACCACCAAGCAGTCACCATGGCAGAGGAGGCCCGCGTCGTTCACGTAGCCCATCCCCTGTTGACAAGAAGAAGAAGAACCCGGAGCCGTACGATGCATGTTCACGGATCGATAAGATCCACGAGGCCCGGGAAGGACCATACCTAGGACCACGTTGCTTTGGACCTGCAATACGGTCCGCAACCTACCCCAAAGGTTTCCGGATTGACAAGACCATCAAGCCCTATGACGGCACCGCCAAGCTAGCCACATGGTTGCAGGACTACGACAACGCAGTGGAGATTGCCGGAGGCAATCCCAACGTCGTCGTCAAGTACCTCCCATTAATGTTGGCGGGCACAGCCCGTCAATGGATCGACGACTTGCCGGAGAAATCTATCTACAACTGGTTGGACATGCAAGAAGCGTTCACCAAGAACTTTGAGGGTACATACAAGCATCCTTGCACTGTGGGCGATCTACAGCGGTGCGTGCAAGAGAAAGACGAGACATCTCGTGCCTACCTCTCCTGCTGGCTGGATATGAAGAATTCCTGCGCAGGAGTGCACGCTCAGACCGCCATGACCGCCTTCATTGATGGGTTCGAAAGGGGCACACTACTCCGACATAAGCTGAAGCGCTTGCAGGACAATCACCAGCTTGACTTGAACCAGATGATTCAGTTGGCTAGTGAGTTTGCAGCTGCCGATGACGATGCTCGCGGCTCCTTGCCGGCAACGGCTGTTCCAACTCAAGCTCGGAGGAACAGCAGTACAAAGCGGAAAGCCGCTCCAGAAGAAAAGCAATCTACCGACATGGTCGCTATGAATTTTGCAGGACGAGGTGATGGCGGACAACGTGGCCGAGGAAGAGGAGCCGGTTGTGGGCAGCAACGAGGAAGTGAAACTACCTCGGCGCCGCTCCGCGTTCCCCAAACCTACGAGGAGTACCGCGATATGCTATGCCTCGTACACCTCGACGTCAACGACAAGGCCACCCATACCAATCGACACTGCAAGTTCGTCAACGACCTCAAGGAAGACCCGGAGTCCGGCTACAAGCGAAGTCGGAAGAATAGACTGCGAGGCAAGGGCAAGGGGAAGAAGAAGGAGGAGGAGTCCAAGGATTCAAGTGACATGGACGAGGACATTGACCCCAAGCACGCCGCCAAGAGCGATGATAAGGGCAATAACCCCTTCGCAAAGAAGGCTCCAGTCTACCACACTTTCCTTGGCACCCCCACCGTCCGACAACAAAAGGCCTCTCTGAGGATCCTGATGGCTACTCTCCCCCAGTACCCCAGTACCTGCGCTGGTCGGAGGTTCCAATTACTTGGGACATGATGGACCACCCAGACCTTATACCTACGGAGAACTAGTACGCCATGGTCATCAAACCCTTGATTGACGGCGTCGAGTTCACCAAGTGTATGGTGGATAGTGGAAGCAGCATTAACATCATGTACCTGGATACACTACAGAAGATGAACTTGACGGAGGCAAACCTAAGGCGGACCAACACCATCTTCCACGGCGTAGTTCCTGGTCGGGAGGCTAGGTCCCTTGGGTGCATTACACTTCAGGTCGCCTTTGGCGATGTTAACAATTACCGCCAAGAGCGCATGACCTTCCAGGTGGTCCCCTTCAAGAGCGTGTACCACACCATATTCAGTCGCGACATTTTCCACACGTTCATGGCCAAGCCATGCTTCGTCTACAACAAACTCAAGATACCCGTACCAAACGGTGTCATCACCGTATCCGGAAGCTTTACCAAGGCAAGGGAATGCGAGATCAATGAAGCAGCCGTTGCAGAAGTTGTCCTCTATAGTGAAGAATTCAAAGAGATCCAGAGCAAGGTCGATGACTCAGAGATGCCCGCGTCGAAGAAGCAGATCTCTGACTCCGCTCCTGCGTTCAAGGCCGCCATCGAGACCAAGCCGGTGGAACTTGTGGTAGGCGATGCCTCCAAGGTCACCGCCATTGGGACGAACCTGGATCCCAAATAGGAAAGCGCGCTCGTCGAGTTCCTCTGTGAGAATAGGGACAGCTTTGCCTGGCAACCTGCTGACATGAAAGGTTTACCTAGGGAACTTGCCGAGCACAACCTAAACATTGATCCAAAATCCAAACCAGTGAAACAACCTCTACGACGCTTTGAAGATGAGAAGAGACACACCATTGGCAAAGAGATAGCTACGTTACTTAAAGCTAGATTTATCCGAGAAGTCCTTCACACCCAATGGTGGCCAATCTTGTACTTGTCCCTAAAAAGGGAACCAATGAATTAAGAATGTGCATTGATTACACCGGCTTGAACAAAGCATGTCCCAAAGATCTGTTTGCTTTGCCTCGCATTGACCAAGTCATTGACTCGACGGCTGGCTCGGAACTTTTGTGTTTTCTCGATGCATACTCAGGATACCACCAGATCAAGATGAGGAAGTCGGACCAATTGTCCACTTTGTTCACTACCCCATACGGTACATTTTGCTATGTTACGATGCCCTTTGGGCTAAAAAACGCAGGTGCTACGTACCAGCGGACAATGCAACATTGCCTTCACGACCAAATTGGTCGGAACATTCACGCATATGTGGACGATATCGCGGTGATGTCTAAAAAGTCAAATTACTTAATCTCCGACTTCAAATAAACCTTTGATAATCTCCAGAAATACAACATGATGTTTAACCCTAAGAAGTGCGTCTTCGGGGTTCTAGCCGGCAAATTGTTGGGCTTCATCGTTTCCCACCGCGGAATCGAGGTCAACCCGAAGAAAATCAAGGCCATCTTAAACATAAACCGTCCGACATGCCTAAAGGACATTCAACGATTAATAGGTTGTGTTGCAGCAGTTAGTCGGTTCGTCAGCCGACTTGGAGAGAAGGCCCTGCCGCTGTACAAGTTGCTGAAGAAGGCGGACAAATTCACATGGACGGACGAGGCAGACGCAACATTGAAGCAGCTCAAGGAGATCCTTTCCTTAGCACCCATCCTTGCAGCGCCCGAGCCTGGAGAGCCCTTGTTAATCTATATGGAGGCAACCAACCAGGTAATCAGCATCGTCGTCGTGGTAGAGCGGAGGAACCAGGCTATGAGAACGGAGTTCAACGACCAGTTTACTACGTGAGCAAGGTCTTGACGGAGTCCAAGCAGCGTTACCCGCACTACCAGAAGATAGCTTATGGAGTATTCCTTGCTTCTCGGAAGCTGAGGCATTACTTTCAGGAGCACCCAATCATAGTGGTGAGCAAGACTCCACTGTCTGACATAATCAACAACAACGACGCTACAGGAAGGGTTGCGAAGCGGGGCATTGAACTTGCCGCCTTCGAGATCACTTACAAGAGACGCGACGCTATCAAGGCACAAGCCTTGGCGGATTTTGTTGTAGATTGGACGGAGATGCCATATGCTACTCTGTTGCCGGAACCAGAGTACTGGGTGATGCACTTTGATGGATCAAAGCCGCTCAACGGCTCGGGTGCTGGTGTATTGCTACAGTCACCAACAGGAGAGAAGCTACACTACATTCTGCAGATCCACTTCGAGGCTACAAACAACATGGAGGAGTATGAAGCACTCATTCACGGACTACGTGTAGCCAAGGATATTGGCATCAAGCGCATAGTTTGCTGTGGAGATTCCGACTTGGTTGCCCAACAGTGGTGCACACGGAATGCATGGAACCCTATGATGGCGGCATATCGAGACGAAGTGGACGAGATAGCCAAGAGCTTCTTGGGCTACGAAGTCAAGTATGTACCTAGGGAGCAAAATGAGGCGGCTGATCTGTTGTCTAAGCTAGGATCAGGGCGCAAGCAAATTCCGCCAGGAGTTTTCCTAGAGCACCTGCGCACACCATCTGTGAAGGGAGCCGACATCGACAACCCGGATAGATGTGACTCTTTTGTCAACATGGTGACCAAGGTCCCTCCAGCTTGGACAAAACCGTTCATGGAATATCTCGAACACGGAACTTTGCCCGACGACGAGGTCGAAAGACGGCAAATAGTACGACGAGCAAAGGGTTATACCATAATCAATGGGCAACTCTATAAAAGGAGCACTACTGGTGTATACCTAAAGTGTGTCTCCCAGCTGGAAGGTATGGAAATCCTACGCGAAATCCATCTCGGAGATTC
The DNA here is from genome assembly GCA_023614405.1 of Avena insularis. NCBI lineage: Eukaryota > Viridiplantae > Streptophyta > Magnoliopsida > Poales > Poaceae > Avena > Avena insularis. Next base: position 480,087,774 of record CM042697.1, read on the forward strand.
CGGGCATCACGCTGCTCCTCGATCGTTGGTCGCGAAATCTTTCCGACAAGGATTCTACTGGCTGACCGCGAAGGCGGACGCCGACAAGCTGGTTGAGACATGCATGGGATGCCAGTATTATGCCCGACAACCACATGTTCCTGCTGAAGAATTGCAAACAATACCAATAACTTGGCCATTTGCAGTCTGGGGGCTAGACATGGTGGGACCGTCACAGACGACACCTTGTGGGTTTACGCATCTGCTTGTAGAAGTTGATAAATTCACTAAATGGATAGAAGCTAAACCCATTTGAAAGCTTGATGGGGCAACTGCCCTCAGGTTTGTCCGGGATCTAGTGGTGAGATTTGGTCTCCCACATAGCATTATCACCGACAACGACAGCAATTTGTCACTCGGAGAAGTGGAGGCTTATTGTTGGGACAAAGGCATCCGACTTGACCTTGCATCTATGGCACACCCATAGTCTAATGGTCAGGTTGAGCGAGCTAATGGATTAATTCTGCAGGGAATCAAGCCATGTCTTGAGGCACCGCTACATAGAGCACCGCTACGGGCGTTAGCTTAAGTTTTCTGGTCTACACGTTCTTTGTTGTTTTTATGTGGATTCTGGAGTAGTGACTTTTGGCACTTATTGTCGGCGATTTTGTGCTTAGGTTATTGACGGTGACATTGGGCATCATCACCTAAGTGCATGGTTCCGACAAAGAGTCTTTCGACTCACGAAAGGTCAAGCATAAGAACCAAAGTAATGGATAAGCCAACACTTGCTTAAAAATATATACATGTTGGAAACTAGTTCTTGAGCGGCAGGAAATAACAACCATTGTTTTTCGCCTTAAGTTACATAAACAAGTTTCTTCCGCATATGCACCAAAGGTGAAACAAATATTACAAAGTTGTTCTTCATTCCTTTGGCACAGGTGACTTGGAAGCAGCATCATCACCAGCCGGAGAACCACACTCGAAGTCGGCGCTATGGTGGGACTCAGAGGAACCTTGGTTGCCGCTGTCGATGGTGTTCATTGGCACAAAGACGTTGACGTCTACCAACTCGGCAACTCCGGTGTCATAGCCCGCGAGCGACGACAAGATGGATTCATGGTTAATCTCTTTGCCATCATCGTCTACGTCAGGTTTGCCAGAGGTCACCGTGTCGATGTCGGCAACCTCGTAGTGTTCCGTCACCATTGACAGCGCCATCCTTGCGCCATCCCGTGCACATGAAGCTTTCCAGCTTGTGATACGCTCGGGGGCTCGGCGCAGAATCTCTGAGTACTTCACCATGGAGTCTGTTTCCTTGATATTTATTTGGAGGGGTTTGGGGATCTCCTTGGCTTGCGTGATTGCTGTGTTGATGAAGTTGCTGGCAAGAACCATGCATTCCTTGGCTGGAGGGGGCGATCGGGTTAAACCCATAGGAGCTGCAAATTCCGACAAGGAATGCATGAGTTCAACAATTCAAAGTACCCAGACTACAAAAATCCAAGACGAAGAAAAACTTACTGAAGATGCTAGCCTCAGCTTGCTAGAGGGTGTCCGCCAAGGATTCTTTCTCTTGTTGGAGGAGCTTATACGCCTCGCTATGGCGTTGATTCTCATCATCTGCGGCTTGCTTCTAATCTTTTAAGATTGCAATATCCTCCTTCAAGCGATTGATTTCCTCGGTGGCGGAGTCCTGCAGGGCCTTCATCAACTCCTCATGCATTTTCAGCATGTCCTTCCTCTCCTCCTTAAGAATTTTGTTCTCGCTATCTAGCTCTTGAATGTGCTTGGATTGCTCGACAATATTCTTGGCCTTGGCAATGGTTTCTGCAAGTCAGAGAAATTAAAGTACATAGTGAGTACTCGGAGAATATGGACACAATACCAAGGCGGAATGCGAAAAAGAAAACAGACGCTTGCTCTTGGTGATCTGTTCCTTCAAGAAGGCAGTTTTACCCTTTTCAGCTTCCAAGTCTGCGCGCATCTTATGGTACTTGTCATTGGCCATGCCCCTCCGAGCACTCTCGTTCTTTGGAAAAAAGGTCAAAGTTAAAACGTTGTTTGGTCTGCTTGGAGCATCTAGCCGGAAGTTTTCCACCTAGACGCTCGGGGGCTACAGCGAGAGTTTTTGACTTAGCATTATGCTTCGCTTTTCTTTAAGCATCTAGTCGGAACTAATTCAGTTTTCGATTAGAGGCTTGGGGGCTACAGTATAAAGTTTTTAACTCGGATATATGCTCGGCTTTTTATTTAAGCAACTAGTCGGAACTAATTCAGTTACAACTATAGGGTTGGGGGCTACAGTATGAAAATTTATAAACACTGCGTATGCTACTCTTAAAGCATTTAGTCAGAACATTTCATTCCAACTACATGCTTGGGGGCTAGAGTGAGAGGTTTTCTAACTTAGTCACTCTTAGAGCATATAGATGCAAAAACCTATGGTTTTTCCGTCAACATCCTCAGGGGCTACAGTGGGATACTCATATGAAATGCAAAAGGCAAATAAAACTTACAAGTGCGATGATCTTGAGGTATGTAGCACTCTCGGCCAGCAGCTTGCCAAAGGATTTACTGTTTCCTTGCAAGATTTCTGCTTGTCGGAGGAGCTTCTCTAGACCGCACGTTGGAGATGTCGGTGTTGCACTAGGGACCAAAGCAGTGCTACCTGGTGTAAGTACCGGATAGACTATCTTTGGATAGGCTATGGTTTTCTTGGGTGCGGGGGCACCGCCAACGACGGAAGTACCTTCTTCCACCACCACCTTGTTGGAGATATGCCCTAGAGGCAATAATAAATGTAGTTATTATTATATCTTTGTGTTTATGATAAATGTTTACATTCATGCTATAATAGTATTAACAAGGAAACATTAATACTTGTGTGATTTGTAAACTTAATTTGAAGTCCCTGGTAAAAGCCTCTATATAATACTAGCTTGTTGGTTAATAGATGATTGTGGTTTCCCTATCATGAACATTGAGATGTTATTAACAACAAGATCATATCGTTAGGAGAATGATATGATGGACATACTCTTATAGATAAGCGTAGCATAAAGATCAAGTCATTTTAATAGTTCAATTGCTATATGCTTTCTGATGCATAGTTATCTAAATTCCTTCGACCATGAGATCATGCATATCACCTTTACCGGATGGATGCTTTGATGACATCAAACACCACACCGTAACTGGGTGGCTATAAAGGTGGCATTGAGTGTTCGGAAAGTATTGGTTGAAACACATGGATCAAGAGTGGGATTTGTCCATCCATATGACGGATAGATATACTCTGGGCCCTCTCGGTGAAATGTCATCCAATTAGCTTGCAAGCATGTGAATGGCTCACAAGGGATCACATATCACGGGAACGAGAAAAGAGTACTTATCGGTAACGAGGTTGAACTAGGTTTGCAGAGATACCGACGATCATAACCTCGGATAAGTAACATATCGTGAGACAAAGGGAAATTGATATCGTATGTAAGTGGTTCATTCGATCGCAAAGTAATCATAGAAATATGTGGGAGCCATATGAATTTCCAGATTCCTCTATTGGTTATTGTTCGGAGAAGTGTCTCGATCATGTCCGCATAATTCACGAACCGTAGGGAGACACACTTAAGGATTCGACGTTGTTTGAGTAGTTATGGTATTATGAGAAAGAGACCGAATGTTGTTCGGAGTCTCGGATGGGATCCGGGATATCACGAGGAGATCCGGAATGGTCCAGAGAATAAGATTCATATAAGGAAAGTCCCGTTGCGGAGTTCGGGAATGATTCCGGTGTTTTCATCAGGAATGTTCTAGAAGGTTCCGGAATGTCCGGCACTCCGGAGGGGAAGGGATACATGAATGTGTCATTGCAAGTTGGAATGATTGCATCATGTACTAGGTGTTTTCGCTGTCCGAAATAAAGGGTTTATTCAAATCCTAAATTGAAAAGTCAAACGGCCAGTTTGAAAGTCAAACGGCAAGTTTCGGAAAGAGGAAATAGAGGAGGAGACCAAAACCGAGTTGGGGAGGGAGTCCTCCTCCCCAAGCCGGCGCACCTCCCAAGGCCGAGTTGGGGAGGGACTCCCCTCCCCTTGGCCGCACCTCCCACCTATAAAGGGAGGGGCAGGGCTGCCCCTCCAGGACACACAAGTTCCTCTCCTCAAACCCTAGTTTGGCGCCTACCACCATAGCCGCCGCCACCACCTAGGGTTTACCCTAGCCGCCGATTTGGGGTCCCCGGAACCCTAGCCGCCGGCTCTAGCTCTCCTCCTTGGTGTGTCTAAACCCTAGATCGCCGAGGAGCTCTCTCATACTCCACCATACTCGCTCCGGCTTAAGGCGAAGCTCATGAGATCTCCCTCTACTTAGGTACCACGCCACAGTGCCGGAATCGCGAGGAGAGTGCTACAACCTCCGCTGCTTTGGAACAAGGGAGAGGAAGGTCTTCGCCGAAATCGAATGTGACCGATCGGAGCGCTGCCGTAACGCAGCGCCGGAAGGATCGTCTACGCGATCTTGAGATCGGGAAGAGTACGACTACATCACCCACGAGAATCCGCTCTCGTTAAACGCTTTGGAATCTTCGAGGGTGAGTTATTCCATCGACTCATTGCTACAATCTAGTAGATAGATCTTGGCTTGTTTGTTTGTATGCGATAGAAATTTTTTGTGTTCCATGCTACGAAACCCTACAGTGGTATCAGAGCCGTGTCTATATGTAGATCTCACAGACGAGTAGAACACAATGGTCATTGTGGGCGTTGATGCTTTTATTGTCGATTGCTTCTTGTGTACTTTGCATCTTGGGATGTTGGGATGAAGCGGCCGGGCTAACCTTACATGACATCGTTCATGAGACTTGCTCCACGCTTAACATGCAACTTGTATTGCATAAGTGGCTTTATGGTGCTTTCTCCTAGCATAGTGGAGATCCAATTTACAACGGGTGATTAACAATACTAGTATCAATGTTGTGGTTCTTGTTCGTAAGTTAGAACGACACTTATTGAAAGCCCCAAAACCACGTAAAACATGCAAAGAAAGTAGAGGCATCAAACTTTGTTTTGCAGGGGTGTGCAGTGATGTGATATGGCCAAGATTGTGATTATATTTGATGTATGCAATGTTCCTTATTGTAAGTTGGCAACCGGCAGGAGCCATATGGTTGTCTTTAATTTATGTTAAGACCCGCGTGTCTATTCAAAGTAGTTGTAATAGTTGAAGCCGGTGGACGACAACCATGGAGAAGCGTCATTGACCTTGATGCAATGCCGGTGATGATGGAGATCATGTTCATGCTTGAAGATGGAGATCGGAAGCGCGAAGAAGAAAGGCCATATCATATCACATATTATGAATTGCATGTGATGTTAATCCTTTATGCATCTTGTATTGCTTAGTAGACGACGGTAGCATTATTGTAGAGGTCCCAATCTTAGATAAGATAGAGCCTCATGTGTTTTACAATGCTAGTCCCTGGATCAATAGCTAGCATTCACAGTTAAGATGTAATATCAAGAAACAAAGGTCATAATATAACTTTATAACCAGGAATAACATAAGTTTATTACATCAAACATAGCTCATTTGGCTATTACATTACATTGCAGCGGAATAACTATAGTCATGGGTCCTTCATCTTCAAAGTGCCACAGGCAGATGTTGGTTGTAGACTTTGTAATCCTAATCAATCAATCTTCACTAAAAACAATCAAACCTGCAACATACAAGTTACAGCCACAAGGGTCAATACATTTGAATTGTATTGGCAAGTGATACTATTGTAGTATAGTGGAGTCTATCATCTATATGCATTTGGCTAAGTGGAGTTGAGGCTTGCATTGCTCAAAATAGATTTTTCTTATCATTTTGAAAATACTAAGTTTTTGCTTGACAAAATCATTTTTCTCAATCAAAGATTTCAAGATCCTTGTACCAAGCCATCTCTCCATCAATGATTGAAGAATTCAAACAACCCTTGTTCAAACCACAAGTTTTTAATTTAGAAATTGGAATGATGAGATTCTTGATTGCTTCCATGTCTTGATGCTCAAATTGTCCTTTACCAGGGACATGGCTAAGTACTTAGATTTTACACTCTGCAGAGGTGGTGCACTTTACCCACAAGAGTTGGTTTCCCAAGACAAAATCTTTCAGAAGCCTTCCCTTAGACCAAGATGGACGCGTTCCAACCTATCAAACACTACCACCCACTGTCCATTTGGCTAAGTTCTTGCAACCTATATGATCATGGCAGAGCCCATATTGCCAAGTGGTTGCACTTGAAGCTTCTCAACATTTGACATCTCAAATCCCTTTGTTTCCTGGGTGGCATTCCACAAGTGAGATACACAACCCAAGTCCATGGCCTTGTGTAACCACTCAACATATCCCAATCCTTCCATTCCACCCAGGAGGTTCATTAACTTAGTTGTTTTATTAGACAAAATCACAAGTCCTCAGACTTAGAATATTTTCCATAGTGTGAATATATATTCCACCCATGTTTTCTATTAGCTAGGCTAAGCTTGGTAGTAGTAGGAATCTTAGCTTAGGAAAATCCTACTAAGGATTCATCTATTAGGTTTTCCTATAGCAAGATCTATACTTAGCAAAATCCATGCAAGTTTACTTAGCAAAATCACTAATGCATAGTGAAAGTATTGGGATAGAAAGTGTGAAGCATCACTTGCCTTTTTGGTAGGGAATGGTAGTTCACTCCTTGATCTTGTTAGTCTCACACTTCACTACAAGTCAAACAAGCAAACACTAATTCAATTTACATTCCAAACCAATAATCACTCAAACAATCTCACACACACAAGACAATGGAAACCAATTCATGCATGAGAGCATGCACAAGATAGTTTTATTTTGCAAAGGGTCTCTATGGGGTTCCTAAACTTTGTAAGATCCAAATTGGTCATGAACCAAAGTGGCAAAGTCATTAGTTAGAGGGTTTTGTACAAAAACTATCTTTAAATCCTTTCATCATTTATGTGGTGAAAAATGTTTTTATTAAGGCAAAACTCTTAAGTTGTTCACCAAATGAGTTACTAATTTGCAAAACTTGGTGTTTTGGGTCAGTGGGTTTGATCAAACCATTTCCTTAAATTTTTCTTTCCATAAACATTTTTATAATAAAAACTATTCCTTTTATTTGGCTAGAAAATGACTAAGTCAAGTAATCTAACCTAAATTTTACAAAAATCATTTCTAACACCAAGGGTTGGTTCCGAGGGTCAGTAAGATCACAACAAACCATTTTGCAAAGGTTTTAATCCAAAAATCATTTTTAAACAATTTTTCTAATCTAAACAAGTACACAAATGTTTCTGCAAATTCAAACAAGCTAACAGATACTATTTGTCAAACTAAGGCCATGGTTGGCTAGGGCTTGTTCTCCTGATTTCATTGATATAAAATTTGCCAAATTTGTACGTGTGGATCAAAAGTATAAGGGTTTGAAAATCCTATCTAAATCAGATTTCAAATCTGTTTTTAAACCAAATAGGTGACACGCGGCGCTGTTTCATTGGTCGATACCGGTTCGGCCGGATCGGGCGACGCTGACCGTTGGATCTAATTATCATCGCGCGGCTCAGATCGACGCATACCTCTTCGCTAACATTCTATCGTATCCGTCGGATCGGGATCGGATGGCTGTGGGTGATTGACCTTAGACGGGCGGCGCTGCGGCGGCTGCTGGCGGCGGAGCGACCATACGATGGCGGCGCCGGCGGTACAGGAGGCAAAGGAGGGTGTGGAGATGCTCACCGGATTCGCTGACGCTTGCTGATGCTCAACGTGGTACTTGTCCGTCGAAAGGCGCTAGGGGGCAGCTGCGATTGCTCGCCGGAGTTGGTACTGGCAACGGACGCGCGCGGTCGAGGTCCAAGACGGCTCTGTGGTTCACCAGGAGGCAAGATAAGATCGTGATCAGATGCAGGAGTCCATGGAGATGACGTGTGCGTGAACGGAAGGGGTCGGGGTGGTCTAGAATTACCGGAGGAGCTCGACGGAGGCGAGACAGACGGCGGCGCTCAGAATTTTTGTCGAAGACGGCTTCCTGGGGCGCCCGCGGTTGAACGAAGTGTACTAGGAGATGCTCCAAAGAGTGGGGAGGTTTCTAGGTTGCATAGGAAGGCAGGAGGTGGAGTGTGTTGGCCGGAATCGGCGAGAACGGTCGTCGGAGACAGAGGAAGTGCTGGGCAAATTTCTCCGGCCTGGGGGCGTGTCGAGGAGGGGCGTCTGGGGGAAACGGAAGAGGGGAGGCTGGCGCTTAAGTGTGCTTGATCGTGGCGAGTTATGGTGGCCGTGTTAAGGCGTAATCAAGCCACGAATCAATAGCCTGCAACGTTGGCGAAGGGAGGAAGAACGGGTCGTGGGAGTAGGGAAGGAGAACAGTGGAGTGGGGCCGTTGCGTCAGTGGGAAAGAGACGAGGAGGAGGTCCACCTGCCAGTGAGAGTGTGGGTTAGGTTTGCGGTGGAGAAAAACGGTTCGGGGGGAGGAACAGGTGGGCTAGGTGGGCTGCTGCTGGGTTAGTTGGGCCAGATTGGTGGGCTGTTCTATTTTTTCTGTCTAATTCTTTTTCTTTTTCTATTTCTATTTCCTGATTTGTTATTTCAAACAATTATTCAAGCATTCAAATAATTCAACAATTCAAACAATCATTAAACTTTGCATTGTGTTTTTGGTTCTGTTCATCAACATAATCCAATACTCCAAAATAAAATAATATTTTAAATCTTTTTAGGTTCCATTTATTAATTAAATAAAATGGACTATGGTTTATTAATAAAATAGGGTTTGGTTTAATTAATAAAATCCCCATTTGAAATCCAAATATTTTCAAAAACCAAATCAATAGGTTTTATTTGATAATATAAGATACTTGAAATACTTGTTTAAAATAAAATAACATTTTATTATAGGGTCCATTAATAATTAAATAAAATGGGCCTTAGTTATTAATTCAAATAGGATTTATTTTATTGAGATATTTATTTTGAAATCTAAAATAAAGCCAAAACACTTTAGTAGGTTTTATTAGAGAGTATAAAATACTTAAAAAACCTATTTAAAATAATTTAATAAGTTTTGATGTTTTAATTAAAATGGTAAAACCTTTTATTTGAATAAAATTTGGATATTAATTCCTTATTAATTTATTTAAACAAATCTTTGCTAATTTTATCTAAATAAAATGTTTTAATTCATAAGCTTGGCCAAGGTTTTAATTTGGCTTTATAAAATAATCTTTGTTTATGAATTCACCTTTTCTTTTGAAAACTAAATCCTTTTATTTTAAAAGATCTAAAATAGTATTTTAAATATTTTTATTTTCCTTTAATAAAAGTTTATCTTTTTAAATCTCTTTAGGATCTATTTGATTCAAATGGGTTTGAAGTTCCAATTGAATTCAAAAGTTTCTTCTGGCTCTGAAAATCAAACAAAGTTTTATTTTATTAACTTATTTTCACATTACAAGATTTGGAAAATCTTGGGATGTGACAGGCTACCACCCTTAAAATAAATCTCGTCCCGAGATTTGGGGAGGCTAGGATTACAAGCAAGTTCAAACAACTAGGGTACTGCCACCCTTAAAAATTTTCAAACAAAAATTACATATTGGCCTTCCTGGGATCCTGGAAAACTTCTCTAAGCAAACTTTTGCATTGAGTCCTTTGTTTCCATACTTGACTCATGGGCCAAGGTTGAGATCCTTCATAGACTTGTTTAACTTGTTTTTCATCTTTTCTGGACAATTGCTTGCATAGTGGCCTAGTTCCTTGCATTTGAAACACATCACTTGGCTGATATCTTTCTTTTCCTTTGGTATCTTCGTTGGTATCATTATCTCTTGTTTGTTTCTTTGGTTCTTCTTCTTTTCTGGGCATTCATTGGCATAGTGCCCCATCTCTTTGCAATTGTAACATTACAACTGGCTTATGTCTTTCTTCTTCTTTTTGGGTCTCTCCAAAGCTATGAGTTCTTCTAGTTCATGTTCTTCATAAGTGGGAGATCTTTCTCTCTTCTTGAGGCATTGATCTTCATGTTCCTTGGATGCATGATCCTTGTCTCTAAAAACATTGCTAGCTTGGGTTCCTTCTAGAATAACATCTTTGTCATCCTTGTTGTCATTAGCTCTTTGGGAAAAGTTTTCTCTCATGTTGATCATTTGAGTAACCAATCCTTGCAACAATTGGGATTGAAGTTTCAAAATCCTTTGTATGGCTGGGTCTAGTCCATTGTTGTTGGCTAAAAGTTGAGTTGTCTCTTGGCTCAACGGGTTTTGGGTTGCTATAAGTTCTTTCATGTTGTCCTCTTGGCTGTTGTTGTTGTCATTAACCTTGATGTTGAAGTCTCTTGTGGAAGTCATCTGTTTGGGTTGAATGAGGGTTAGGGTAGGCAAGATATTTCTAAGGGAATATTTCTAACCACACACATCACAATTCACACAACAATGTGCAAGCAATCACAAACCAACACTTCACTCAAACACCAAATTCAAGCACATACTTAGGCAACAAAATATTTTTGTTACACCACATAAGTTGGTGTTTTGTCTTAGCTAAAATTTGGTGGTCCATATATATGGTTCACTTGTGATCTTTCCATTCTTCTTGGTTGCTTCTTCTTACTTGAGATCATGGTTTCCTTGAGATAAACTCTTGGTTGCAATACTTCAAAGTTGTTGATGGTTCTTTCTTATTTTGCATTCCCTCAGTCTCTAAATCTTGAGCAAGATTTCCTTGTCTCACTTGTAGTCCTTAGTGATATCCAAGTTGGAGGTCCTTGGTGAATATGCTGAAGATGTTGAAGTCATTAGAGTTGAAGAAGTTGAAGCAGTCCTTTACACATGGTGTAGTCTTTGGCCATGGGTAGGTTTTTCATCAAGTTTGAAATAGAAGAGATGTAGAGTTGAAACCAAAATGGTTGAGGAAAGAGTTTACAAGTGTTTTTGTAAATAAGTTTTTGAACAGATACAACTCCTGTTTTTTTCTAAGGGTTCTTGTCCAATCCTAGGGTTTACAAATCCTACAGGCAACACAATGCTCTGATACCATCTGTAGAGGTCCCAATCTTAGATAAGATAGAGCCTCCTGTGTTTTACAATGCTAGTCCCTGGATCAATAGCTAGCATTCACAGTTAAGATGTAATATCAAGAAACAAAGGTCATAATATAACTTTATAACCAGGAATAACATAAGTTTATTACATCAAACATAGCTCATTTGGCTATTACATTACATTGCAGCAGAATAACTATAGTCATGGGTCCTTCATCTTCAAAGTGCCACAGGCAGATGTTGGTTGTAGACTTTGTAATCCTAATCAATCATTCTTCACTAAAAACAATCAAACCTGCAACATACAAGTTACAGCCACAAGGGTCAATACATTTGAATTGTATTGGCAAGTGATACTATTGTAGTATAGTGGAGTCTATCATCTATATGCATTTGGCTAAGTGGAGTTGAGGCTTGCATTGCTCAAAATAGATTTTTCTTATCATTTTGAAAATACTAAGTTTTTGCTTGACAAAATCATTTTTCTCAATCAAAGATTTCAAGATCCTTGTACCAAGCCATCTCTCCATCAATGATTGAAGAATTCAAACAACCCTTGTTCAAACCACAAGTTTTTAATTTAGAAATTGGAATGATGAGATTCTTGATTGCTTCCATGTCTTGATGCTCAAATTGTCCTTTACCAGGGACATGGCTAAGTACTTAGATTTTACACTCTGCAGAGGTGGTGCACTTTACCCACAAGACTTGGTTTCCCAAGACAAAATCTTTCAGAAGCCTTCCCTTAGACCAAGATGGACGCGTTCCAACCTATCAAACACTACCAACCACTGTCCATTTGGCTAAGTTCTTGCAACCTATATGATCATGGCAGAGCCCATATTGCCAAGTGGTTGCACTTGAAGCTTCTCAACATTTGACATCTCAAATCCCTTTGTTTCCTGGGTGGCATTCCACAAGTGAGATACACAACCCAAGTCCATGGCCTTGTGTAACCACTCAACATATCCCAATCCTTCCATTCCACCCAGGAGGTTCATTAACTTAGTTGTTTTATTAGACAAAATCACAAGTCCTCAGACTTAGAATATTTTCCATAGTGTGAATATATATTCCACCCATGTTTTCTATTAGCTAGGCTAAGCTTGGTAGTAGTAGGAATCTTAGCTTAGGAAAATCCTACTAAGGATTCATCTATTAGGTTTTCCTATAGCAAGATCTATACTTAGCAAAATCCATGCAAGTTTACTTAGCAAAATCACTAATGCATAGTGAAAGTATTGGGATAGAAAGTGTGAAACATCACTTGCCTTTTTGGTAGGGAATGGTAGTTCACTCCTTGATCTTGTTAGTCTCACACTTCACTACAAGTCAAACAAGCAAACACTAATTCAATTTACATTCCAAACCAATAATCACTCAAACAATCTCACACACACAAGACAATGGAAACCAATTCATGCATGAGAGCATGCACAAGATAGTTTTATTTTGCAAAGGGTCTCTATGGGGTTCCTAAACTTTGTAAGATCCAAATTGGTCATGAACCAAAGTGGCAAAGTCATTAGTTAGAGGGTTTGTACAAAAACTATCTTTAAATCCTTTCATCATTTATGTGGTGAAAAATGTTTTTATTAAGGCAAAACTCTTAAGTTGTTCACCAAATGAGTTACTAATTTGCAAAACTTGGTGTTTTGGGTCAGTGGGTTTGATCAAACCATTTCCTTAAAGTTTTCTTTCCATAAACATTTTTATAATAAAAACTATTCCTTTTATTTGGCTAGAAAATGACTAAGTCAAGTAATCTAACCTAAATTTTACAAAAATCATTTCTAACACCAAGGGTTGGTTCCTAGGGTCAGTAAGATCACAACAAACCATTTTGCAAAGGTTTTAATCCAAAAATCATTTTTAAACAATTTTTCTAATCTAAGCAAGTACACAAATGTTTCTACAAATTCAAACAAGCTAACAGATACTATTTGTCAAACTAAGGCCATGGTTGGCTAGGGCTTGTTCTCCTGATTTCATTGATATAAAATTTGCCAAATTTGGCCGTGTGGATCAAAAGTTATAAGGGTTTGAAAATCCTATCTAAATCAGATTTCAAATCTGTTTTTAAACCAAATAGGTGACACGCGGCGCTGTTTCATTGGTCGATACCGGTTCGGCCGGATCGGGTGACGCTGACCGTTGGATCTAATTATCATCGCGCGGCTCAGATTGACGCATACCTCTTCGCTAACATTCTATCGTATCCGTCGGATCGGGATCGGATGGCTGTGGGTGATTGACCTTAGACGGGCGGCGCTGCGGCGGCTGCTGGCGGCGGAGCGACCATATGATGGCGGCGCCGGCGGTACAGGAGGCAAAGGAGGGTGTGGAGATGCTCACCGGATTCGCTGACGCTCGCTGATGCTCAACGTGGTACTTGTCCGTCGAAGGGCGCTAGGGGGCAGCTGCGATTGCTCGCCGGAGTTGGTACTGGCGACGGACGCGCGCGGTCGAGGTCCAAGACGGCTCTGTGGTTCACCAGGAGGCAAGATAAGATCGTGATCAGATGCAGGAGTCCATGGAGATGACGTGTGCGTGAACGGAAGGGGTCGGGGTGGTCTAGAATTACCGGAGGAGCTCGACGGAGGCGAGACAGACGGCGGCGCTCAGAATTTTTGTCGAAGACGGCTTCCTGGGGCGCCCGCGGTTGAACGAAGTGTACTAGGAGATGCTCCAAAGAGTGGGGAGGTTTCTAGGTTGCATAGGAAGGCAGGAGGTGGAGTGTGTTGGCCGGAATCGGCGAGAACGGTCGTCGGAGACAGAGGAAGTGCTGGGCAAAATTCTCCGGCCTGGGGGCGTGTCGAGGAGGGGCGTCTGGGGGAAACGGAAGAGGGGAGGCTGGCGCTTAAGTGTGCTTGATCGCGGCGAGTTATGGTGGTCGTGTTAAGGCGTAATCAAGCCACGAATCAATAGCCTGCAACGTTGGCGAAGGGAGGAAGAACGGGTCGTGGGAGTGGGGAAGGAGAACAGTGGAGTGGGGCCGTTGCGTCAGTGGGAAAAGAGACGAGGAGGAGGTCCACCTGCCAGTGAGAGTGTGGGTTAGGTTTGCGGTGGAGAAAAACGGTTCGGGGGGAGGAACAGGTGGGCTAGGTGGGCTTCTGCTGGGTTAGTTGGGCCAGATTGGTGGGCTGTTCTATTTTTTTCTGTCTAATTCCTTTTCTTTTTCTATTTCTATTTCCTGATTTGTTATTTCAAACAATAATTCAAGCATTCAAATAATTCAACAATTCAAACAATCATTAAACTTTGCATTGTGTTTTTGGTTCTGTTCATCAACATAATCCAATACTCCAAAATAAAATAATATTTTAAATCTTTTTAGGTTCCATTTATTAATTAAATAAAATGGACTATGGTTTATTAATAAAATAGGGTTTGGTTTAATTAATAAAATCCCCATTTGAAATCCAAATATTTTCAAAAACCAAATCAATAGGTTTTATTTGAAAATATAAGATACTTGAAATACTTGTTTAAAATAAAATAACATTTTATTATAGGGTCCATTAATAATTAAATAAAATGGGCCTTAGTTATTAATTCAAATAGGATTTATTTTATTGAGATATTTATTTTGAAATCTAAAATAAAGCCAAAACACTTTAGTAGGTTTTATTAGAGAGTATAAAATACTTGAAAAAACCTATTTAAAATAATTTAATAAGTTTTGATGTTTTAATTAAAATGGTAAAACCTTTTATTTGAATAAAATTTGGATATTAATTCCTTATTAATTTATTTAAACAAATCTTTGCTAATTTTATCTAAATAAAATGTTTTAATTCATAAGCTTGGCCAAGGTTTTAATTTGGCTTTATAAAATAATCTTTGTTTATGAATTCACCTTTTCTTTTGAAAACTAAATCCTTTTATTTTAAAAGATCTAAAATAGTATTTTAAATATTTTTATTTTCCTTTAATAAAAGTTTATCTTTTTAAATCTCTTTAGGATCTATTTGATTCAAATGGGTTTGAAGTTCCAATTGAATTCAAAAGTTTCTTCTGGCTCTGAAAATCAAACAAAGTTTTATTTTATTAACTTATTTTCACATTACAAGATTTGGAAAATCTTGGGATGTGACAATTATAAGATGATCCCTCATGCACATGAATTTCAAGTCATAAAGTGTTCACCCTTAGTTAGCACCGTTGCTAAAGCTTGTTGTTTCGAAGCACCACGTGATGATCGGGTGTGTTAGATTCCGCAAGTGTATACAACGTGAGCAAGCCAGATTTGCTCATGCGGAAACTAAGGTTTGATCTTGACGAGCCTAGCATGTACAAACATGGTCTCGGAACACGGATCACCGAAAGGTAAAGCATGAATCATATAGTAGATATGATGAACATGTCGATTGTTCGCCATTGAAACTATATCAACTCTCGTGATGATCGGTGTTGATGTGGTGGATTTGGTTCGTGTGATCACTAAAACAATGTGAGGGATATTGTTTTGAGTGGGAGTTCACCTAGGTTAATTTTAATATTAATTTGAACTCAATTTGTCATAAACTTAGTCTAAACTATTGCAAATATGTTGTAGATCAATGGCAGCCCCTACCATCAATTTTAATGCGTTCCTAGAGAAAGAAAAGTTGAAGAACAATGGAAGCAACTTCGTGGATTGGTTCCGCAATTTGAGGATTGTCCTCACAGCTGGTAATTTGACCTATGTGCTGGATGCACCGCTGGGTGACCCACCTGCAGCTGATGCTGCCGATGAAGTAAAGAATGTTTACCTCACTCGGAAGACTCAAGATCTACTCAAGCAGATGATATCTTGTATGGTTTAGAATCGGAGCTTCAGAAGAGGTTTGAGAATTCAGACCCACATGATATTGTCAAGGATCTCAAATTGATCTTTGAGACCCATGCGGCAATTGAAAGTTATGAGGCTTCTGAAAAGTTCTTTAACTGCAAGATGGAAGAGGGCAGCTCCGTCAGTGAGCATGTGCTTAAGATGTCTGGGCACGCAAA
Source organism: Avena insularis (assembly GCA_023614405.1). Classification (NCBI taxonomy): domain Eukaryota; kingdom Viridiplantae; phylum Streptophyta; class Magnoliopsida; order Poales; family Poaceae; genus Avena; species Avena insularis. The sequence continues at coordinate 480,103,825 of CM042697.1, forward strand.
CAAACTTCAAAGCTTGGGTATTGTGATTCCCAATACTTTGGGGATTTACCGTGTCCTCCAATCACTACCACCAAGTTACAAGAACTTTGTGATGAACTACAACATGCAGAACATGAACAAGACGTTGTCAGAACTCTTTGCCATGTTGAAGTCTGCAGAAGTGGAGATCAAGAAAGAGCACCAAGTGTTGTTGGTCAATAAGACCACCAAATTCAAGAAAGGCAAGTCTAAGCAGAAGGGACACTTCAAGAAGGGTGGTAAGAAAGTTACCACGCCGGCGAAGAAGACCAGGGCTGGACCTAAGCCTGAAACTGGGTGCTTTTACTGCAAGGGAGAAGGTCACTGGAAGCGGAATTGCCCAAAGTACTTGGCGGATTTGAAGAACGGCAACATCAAGGAGAAAGGTATATCTGATATACATGTTATTGATGTGTATCTCACTAGTACTCGTAGTAGTGCTTGGATATTTGATACTGGTTCGGTTGCTCATATTTATAACTCGAAACAGGTGCTGCAGAATAAACGAAAGCTAGCGAAGAACGAGGTGACGATGCGCGTTGGAAACAGATCAAAGGTTAATGTGATCGCGGTCGGCACGCTACCCCTTCATCTACCATCGGGATTAGTTTTATACTTAAATAATTGTTATATGGTGCCTGCGTTGAGCATGAACATTATATCGGTATCTTGTTTATTGCGATACGGTTACTTGTTTAAATCAAAGAATAATGGTTGTTCGATTTATATGAGTAATATGTTTTATGCACATGCACCTTTGATAGATGGTCTATTCTTATTGAATCTCAATAGTGGAAATACACATATTAATAACATTGAGGCTAAACGTTTGAAATCGAGCGATAACTCGACCTATATGTGGCACTGTCGTCTTGGTCACATTGGAGTGAAGCGTATGAAGAAACTCCATTCCGATGGACTTCTTGAATCACTTGATTTTGAATCACTTGATAGATGCGAAGCATGTCTGATGGGTAAAATGACTAAGACTCCATTTTCTGGTATGATGGAGCGAGCTACGGACTTGTTGGAAATTATACATACCGATGTGTGTGGTCCAATGAGTGTAGCATCGCGCGGTGGTTATCGTTATGTTCTTACCTTCACGGATGACTTGAGTAGATATGGGTATATCTATTTCATGAAACATAAGTCCGAAACTTTCGAGAAGTTTAAGGAATTTCAAAGTGAAGTAGAGAATCAACGTAACAAGAAGATTAAGTTTCTACGTTCTGATCGTGGAGGTGAATATCTAAGTTACGAGTTTGGCGAGCATTTAAAGAAATGCAGAATACTTTCGCAATTGACACCGCCGGGAACACCACAGCGTAATGGTGTGTCCGAACGTCGTAATCGAACTCTCTTAGATATGGTTTGTTCTATGATGTCACTTATAGATTTACCGCTATCATTTTGGGGTTATGCATTAGAAACAGCCGCATTCACTTTAAATAGGGCACCGTCTAAATCCGTTGAAACGACACCGTATGAATTATGGTTTGGGAAGAAACCTAGATTGTCGTTCCTTAAAGTTTGGGGGTGCGAAGCCTATGTAAAGAAGTTACAGCCGGACAAGCTTGAACCCAAAGCGGAAAAATGCGTCTTCATAGGATACCCAAAGGAAACTATTGGGTATACCTTCTATCATAGATCCGAAGGCAAAATCTTCGTTGCCAAGAATGGATCCTTTCTAGAGAAGGAATTTCTCTCGAAAGAAGTGACTGGAAGGAAAGTAGAACTCGACGAGGTTGTCGAACCTTCTCTCGAAATTGCGAGTAGCGCAGCACCGGAAGAAGTTCCTGTGGTGCCTGCACCAATAAGAGAGGAAGCTAATGATGATGATCATGAAACTTCGGTTGAAGTTGCTACAGAGCCTTGTAGGTCAACGAGAACTCGTACCAATCCAGATTGGTATGATCCCGTTATGAGTGTCATGTTGGTGGACAACACCGATGACCCCGAGACATATGAGGAAGCGATGATGAGCCCAGATTCCAATAAATGGCAAGAAGCCATGAAATCCGAGATTGGATCCATGTATGAAAACCAAGTATGGACTTTGGTGGACTTACCTGATGGCCGGAAGGCTGTCGAGAACAAATGGATCTTCAAGAAGAAAACAGACGCTGATGGTAATGTTACTGTCTATAAAGCTCGACTTGTCGCAAAAGGGTTTCGACAAATTCAAGGAGTTGACTACGATGAGACTTTCTCACCAATAGCGAAGCTAAAGTCTGTGAGGATTATGTTAGCAATCGCTGCATATTACGATTATGAAATATGGCAGATGGATGTCAAAACAGCATTCCTCAATGGAGACATTGATGAAGAGTTGTATATGATGCAACCCAAAGGTTTTGTCGATCCTAAAGATGCTAACAAGGTATGCAAACTTCAACGATCCATCTATGGATTGAAGCAAGCATCCCGAAGTTGGAATCAACGTTTTGATAAGGTGATCAAAAGTTTTGGTTTTATACAAACTTATGGAGAAGCTTGTATTTACAAGAAAGTGAGTGGGAGCTCTGTAGCATTCTTAATACTATATGTGGATGACATATTGTTGATTGGGAATGATGTAGACCTTCTTAATAGTGTCAAGGAATATTTGAATAATAGTTTTTCAATGAAGGATCTTGGCGAAGCAGCTTACATATTAGGCATAAAGATTTATAGAGATAGATCGAAACGCCAAATATCATTGTCACAGAGTACATATTTGGACAAAGTTCTAAAGAGGTTTGGAATGGAAGATAGCAAGAAACGGTTCTGGCCCATGTTGCCCAATACGACCTTGAGTAAAACTCAAAGTCCGACATCGGCAGAAGATAGAGAAAGGATGAGTAAGACTCCCTATGCCTCAGCCATAGGATCTCTAATGTATGCCATGCTATGTACTAGACCCGACATTGCATGTGCTGTTAGTTTAACTAGCAGATATCAAAGTGATCCAGGAGTGGATCATTGGACAGCGGTAAAAAACATCCTTAAGTACTTGAGAAGAACTAAGGATATGGTTCTTTCTTATGGAGGTGATGAACAGCTCGTTGTTAATGGTTACACCGATGCTAGTTGGAACACCGATCCAGATGATTCTAAATCACAATCTGGATACGTATTTATTTTGAATGGTGTAGCAGTTAGCTGGAGGAGTGCAAAGCAAAGCATTGTGGCGAGATCTTCAACTGAATCGGAATACATGGCTGCTTCGGAGGCTTCACAAGAACGATATGGATGAAAGAGTTCATTACAGAGCTGGGTGTGGTTCCTAGTGTGCTGGACCCAATGTCTATCTACTGTGATAACATGGGCGCCATAGCCAATGCGCAAGAACCAAGGTCACACAAGAAGCTGAAGCATATCAAGCTGCGTTTTCACGCTATTCGAGAACATATCCAGGACGGGGATATAAAGATTTGCAAAGTACACACAGATCTGAATGTGGTGGATCCGTTGACTAAACCTCTCCCGAGGGCAAAACATGACCAGCACCAAACTGCCATGGGTGTTCGGTATATTACCATGTAATCTAGATTAGATGACTCTAGTGCAAGTGGGAGACTGCTGGAGATATGTCCTAGAGGCAATAATAAATGTAGTTATTATTATATCTTTGTGTTTATGATAAATGTTTACATTCATGCTATAATAGTATTAACAAGGAAACATTAATACTTGTGTGATTTGTAAACTTAATTTGAAGTCCCTAGTAAAAGCCTCTATATAATACTAGCTTGTTGGTTAGTAGATTATTGTGGTTTCCCTATCATGAACATTGAGATGTTATTAACAACAAGATCATATCGTTAGGAGAATGATATGATGGACATACTCCTATAGATAAGCGTAGCATAAAGATCAAGTCATTTTAATAGTTCAATTGCTATATGCTTTCTGATGCATAGTTATCTAAATTCCTTCGACCATGAGATCATGCATATCACCTTTACCAGATGGATGCTTTGATGACATCAAACACCACACCATAACTGGGTGGCTATAAAGGTGGCATTGAGTGTTCGGAAAGTATTGGTTGAAACACATGGATCTAGAGTGGGATTTGTCCATCCATATGACGGATAGATATACTCTGGGCCCTCTCGGTGAAATGTCATCCAATTAGCTTGCAAGCATGTGAATGGCTCACAAGGGATCACATATCACGGGAACGAGAAAAGAGTACTTATTGGTAACGAGGTTGAACTAGGTATGCAGAGATACCGACGATCATAACCTCGGATAAGTAACATATCGTGAGACAAAGGGAAATTGATATCGTATGTAAGTGGTTCATTCGATCGCAAAGTAATCGTAGAAATATGTAGCCATATGAATTTCCAGATTCCTCTATTGGTTATTGTTGAGAAGTGTCTCGATCATGTCCGCATAATTCACGAACCGTAGGGAGACACATAAGGATTGACGTTGTTTGAGTAGTTATGGTATTATGAGAAAGAGACCGAATGTTGTTCGGAGTCTCGGATGGGATCCGGGATATCACGAGGAGATCCGGAATGGTCCAGGGAATAAGATTCATATAAGGAAAGTCCCGTTGCGGAGTTCGGGAATGATTCCGGTGTTTTCATCAGGAATGTTCTAGAAGGTTCCGGAATGTCCGGCACTCCGGAGGGGAAGGGATACATGAATGTGTCATTGCAAGTTGGAATGATTGCATCATGTACTAGGTGTTTTCGCTGTCCGAAATAAAGGGTTTATTCAAATCCTAAATTGAAAAGTCAAACGGCCAGTTTGAAAGTCAAACGGCAAGTTTCGGAAAGAGGAAATAGAGGAGGAGACCAAAACCGAGTTGGGGAGGGAGTCCTCCTCCCCAAGCCGGCGCACCTCCCAAGGCCGAGTTGGGGAGGGACTCCCCTCCCCTTGGCCGCACCTCCCACCTATAAAGGGAGGGGCAGGGCTGCCCCTCCAGGACACACAAGTTCCTCTCCTCAAACCCTAGTTTGGCGCCTACCACCATAGCCCCGCCACCACCTAGGGTTTTGCCCTAGCCGCCGATTTGGGGTCCCCGGAACCCTAGCCGCCGGCTCTAGCTCTCCTCCTTGGTGTGTCTAAACCCTAGATCGCCGAGGAGCTCTCTCATACTCCACCATACTCGCTCCGGCTTAAGGCGAAGCCCTGCGAGATCTCCCCTCTACTTAGGTACCACGCGTTGTCTTTGCCGGAATCGCGAGGAGAGTGCTACAACCTCCGCCTGCTGGAACAAGGAGAGGAAGGTCTTCGTCAGTACCGAACGATGTGACCGATGGGGGAGCTGCCGGAGCATGGCCGGAAGGATCGTCTCGCGATCTTGAGATCGGAAGAATCGACTACATCACCCACGAGAATCCGCTCTCGTTAAACGCTTTGGAATCTTCGAGGGTGAGTTATTCCATCGACTCGTTGCTACAATCTAGTAGATAGATCTTGGCTTGTTTGTTTGTATGCGATAGAAATTTTTTGTTTTCCATGCTACGAAACCCTACACACCTTACCGCCACCGATGGCATCCTTAGCCGGAGCTTCAGCCATTTGGTGGGCAGCACTCTCCTGTGTCGCCTACTCGCCGACGACAGCAACCTCGGTAGAGGCACCTGAGTCCACTTCCATGGCGAAAGGGCCAGATGCCTCCTTAGCTTGTGAGATTGTCGGGGCAGACGAAGGCTTGACGGAGGGAGTGGTAGGGGCAATGGCGGGAGATGCGTCGCGATGCAGCATGTCCTTGATGGTTCTAGAAGCCCCCAATTTGGAGGTCTTCTTGAGGCTGGTCGTGGCTTTCTTCCTGAAACATGCAAAATGCATAAGTATAGGAGCAAGACAGATAAATAGACAATGTCGGAGGAAGAGAAGCTTACACAAGTGGGGCTGCTTTGGCAAAGGGGATCCCAATAAATTTTCTCTTTTACGCCTCTAGGGAGGCGGTAGTCTTCTTGGAGGCTCCACCCTCCGTCTTATTCTTCTTCTTGCCTCCGTCGGCAGCGTCAGAGGTGGAGCTCTTTCGCTTTCGCGCCAAAGGAGAGTCGTCGTCGGACACGACCGTGACTTCCTTCATCTTTGGATCGTAGATTTGGGCACCCAGGTTGTCCTCCTCTAGATCGCTAAGCTGTTAAGTGAGAAGTCACCGTGTTAGATGAGATGACATTTGTAAGACGGAAGAACTGGAGTATATGTCGTACACGGAAAATAAATACCTACCTTTGGGCACTTGCCGTCTACGAACATGTCATAGGTGATGGTGAATCCACGCTTCTTGTCCTTCACCTTGACGATGTCCTTAAGGCAGAGCTTGACGGAGTCGCTCGAGAAGTTGTCCACGGAGATGCGGAGGTTATCCCTTCTATCGCTGGTATACTCGTGCATGAGCTTCGCGCGGTGCTGCAGAGGTTGGATTCGCCTGATGAACCAACACATGGCTAGGTCCAAACCGGTCAAACCCGTCTCTACGAACCATTCTATCCACCTTATGGCGCGGGAAGCATCGAGGTCGGAGGGAAGGGAAGCCTGGGATCTCCACGACGAGGCTTCAGCGGTGGCTCCGTCAATGAAGTCCGGGTACGTTACTTGTCGGCCAGCCAGAGGAATGTCTAGGCCGTAGAAGTACGTCCGTTGCCAATTTTTGCAGGACTCGTGTCCGACGATGTCAGGGAACCGTCGGCCAGGTCGAATCTTGAAGCTTATGGTGCCGCAGTTCCTAAGTTCTTCCTTACTAGCTCCGGCTTCACGTTTGACGGTGAAGAAGTACACGAAGAGGTCTAGCCTGGGCTATATCCCTAAGTAACCCTCGCAGAGCGCCGCGTAGTTGCTAAGCGCTAAGATACTGTTGGGAGAAAGATTCTAGGGCTGGACTCTATAGTGGTTTAAGACGGAGAGGAAGAAGTTGGAGATGGGCAGGGAGACGCTGAAGGGAATATGCCCTGAGAGGCAATAATAAAGTGTTTATTATGTGTATTCCAAGTATATGATAGATGTTTATTTTGCATGCTATAATTGTATTAATACGGAAACGTTAATACATGTGTGTTTAATAAACAAACAGAAAGTTCCTAGTTATGCCTCTCTCATAAACTAGCTCATTGATTAACAAGATGATCAAGGTTTCCTGATCATGGACATTGGATGTTGTTAATAACGGGATCACAACATTAGTGTAATGGTGTGATGAACATTCATCCGAAGTATAGCATTACGATCAAAGTCATTGAGTTTATATTGCTATAACAACTTACGAAGTGATCCTAATCCTTAGACCATGAGATCATGTCAATCACTAACACCGGAAGAGTTTCTTGATAACATCAAACGTCACACCGTAATAGGGTGATTATAAAGATGGATTCAGAACTAATAAAGTGTTATGTTGAGGCCCATGGATCGAGAGTGGAATTTGTTCATCCCGATGACGGATAGATATACTCTGGGCCCTCTCGGTGATATCACATTGATTAGCTTGCAAGCAAGTGATTTGATCACTAGAATGTTATATCACAGGAACGAGAAAAGAGTGCATGTCGGTAACGAGATCAAACTAGGTATGGAGATACCGATGATCGAATCTCGGACATGTAATATGTCGTGAAACAAAGGGATTAAGATACTAGCGTAAAAGGTTCCGACGATCACAAGAAAGTCATCGTTGAATGTGTGGAGTCGATATGGGTCTCAGATCCGCTTCGATTATTGATCCGAGAGGGTCTCGATCATGTCCGCATTATTCACGAACCGTAGGGTGACACACTTAAGAGACACCGACATCCAATTGGAGCAAATGTTTCATGCGAAAGAATGAACAAGCGCAGGAATTTATTTCACTAGATACCAAACAGGTTTTGGTGAAATTGCATAAAGTGGTTATGCATGTGAAATGGAATTCTAGCAAGGGTTATTTGTGAATGTTTGTCATTAAAGTAATTGACAAAATTCTGAATAAAATAAAAGATTTTTATTTAATGAGAGTTTGCATTAAATTTGGTGGAAATTTAATGGGAATTTGAGTGGACTTTTGAGTGGAGGGAATTTAAAGGGCATTTTGTAAGTGGAGTGTCCACCCACATGAATGAAGGAGGGGAGGGGGCATCCCCCATGGCCGTGACCACCCCTTGGGTGCCCCCCCTCCTCCTATAAAAGGAGCGCCCTCCTCACTTGTCTCTCCCCCTCGAGAATTTATCCCCCATGGTCTCGGACTAGCGAGATACATGTTCCCGGTGGCTATTCGGCAAGAAAGAGTTGTGCTTCCGCTGCATCGCTGGAGGCGAGGCGGAGATTGCTCGGTGCCTCGAACGTGTGTGCGAGCACGGATGCGCTGCTGATTTGCGGCGCTAGGACTTCCTCTCGATCTTGAGATCGGCAAGAGATCGTCTACATCAACCACGAGTCGAACTCGTTAAGCTTTGTCGGTCTTCAAGGGTATGTTCTCTACGGATATACATCCGCCCGTTGTTTGTATCTAGTAGATAGATCTTGGTACATAGTTCCCATCGTAGGAAATTTTTTGTTTTCTATCTTGCGAACCCTACAAAGGTATCGAGCCGGATCTATGCGTAGATAATTTACACGAGTAGTACACATATGAGTATGTGGGCGATGATGATCATGTTGTTGCTCCTTTTTTGTAATTTTGGATATTGGTGGCATAGTGGGATGAAGCGGCCCGGACAAACTTTACATGTCCTCGCACATGAGACCTGTTCCACGCTTTACATGCAACTAGTTTGCATAAGTGGCTAGCGGGTGTCTGTCTCTCCTACTATAGTCAATATCTATTTTGCAAACGAGTTGTCAACAATTTGGTTATCCTCGTTGTGGTTCATGTTCGTAGGTAAACGGTTCTATCTCGAAAGCCCTAAGCCACGTAAAACTTGCAATGGATAAATTAGAGGCGTCTAGTTTAGATTGTTGCTGGGCTAGTGTTATGATATGGTAGTGTTGTAAGTAGAAGTATGAGATGATACTCTTACAACACACATAGCGTGTAAAATCCATAGACCTTGGATTTACACATATAGGTATGATAGTGATCATACCACGATGCACATGATAGAGATCATCTGCGGGAACCATATCATTTCACTAATAAACATATGATGTTTGATAGCATCTTATATTGCTTGTTTAGCGCTTTGTTAGCATAATAAGATGATCCCTCATTTAAATATCAAGATAAGAATGTGTTCTTCCTTTAGTATGCACCGATTATGTTTTCGCTCCAAGACATCGCGTGATGATCGGGTGTTCTTGGATCCACGATCATATTTGGTGTAAAACAGTTACACACGCGAATACTGAGGTTCTAACTTGGCGAGCCTAGCATGTACAGACATGGCCTCAGAACACGGACCGAAAGGTTAAGCATGAGTCATATAGTTGATATGGTGCCCATTTGATGCTCGCCTTTGAAGCTATACCGACTCACGTGATGATCGGACTTGGTGTAGTGGATTTGGTTCATGTAATCACCAAAAAGGCACGAGGGATGTCGTTTTTGAGTGGGAGTTCATTAAATATGGATTAGTTGAACTCAATCTATCATACACTTAGTCTAAACTTTACAAATTCTGTTGTAGATGGCACCACCTGCTTTTAATTTCAATGTGTTCATGGAGAAGAGAAACTAGCAAGCGGTAGCAACTTTACCGAATGGGCCATGAATTTGAGGATTCTCCTCTCTGCTGCACAAAAGCAATATGTGCTAGAAGCGCCGTTAGGCCCCCCACCTTTTGATGATGCCCCTAACGAGGAGAAGAATGTCTATCAGACTCGTCAGGAGGACCACAACTTAGTTCATTGCGGCATATTGTATGGGCTAGAGCCAGAACTTCGAAAGCGTTTCGAAAACGGCAATGCATTTGATACAATGGGTGAGTTGAAAATGATTTTCGACACACATGCTGCTGTAGAGAGCTACAACGCTTCAGAAAAGTTCTTTAGCTGCATGATGGAAGAGCACAGCTCCGTTAGTGAGCATGTACTCAAGATGTCGGGTTACACCGCTAAGCTTGTGTCCTTGGGAATATCGATTCCCATTGACTTAGGCATCCATCGTGTTCTGCAGTCTCTGCCACCTAGCTATAAGAGCTTCGTGATGAACTATAATATGCAAGGCATGAAGAAGTCTCCCGAGCTTCACAATGCTTAAAAGCTGCGAAGTGGAGATCAAAAGGAACATCAAGTGTTGATGATCAATAGGAACACTGGTTTCAAGAAAGACAAGAAGGGAAAAGCGGAAGGGAAGTAAGGCGGCAAGCTGTTGCAGCTCTGAAAAGAAACCCGAGTTGGACCTAAGTCGATTCCGAGTGCTACTATTGTAAGGGATCGCCCTTTGGAAGAATCGCCCCAAGTATCTGGCGGACAAGAAGGCCGGCAAGGCAAACAAAGGTATATATGATATACATGTTATTGATGTGTACTTGACTAGTGCTCATGAGAGAACACGGGTATTTGATACGGTTCGGTTGCTAATATTTGTAACTCGAATCAGGGGCTGCGGAACAAGCGACCACTAGCAAGGGGTGAGGTCAAGATGCGTGTCGGCAATGGATCAAGCGTTGATGTGATCGCCGTCGGAACGCTGCCTCTCCACTTGCCGTCGGGATTAGTTATAAACTTGAATAAATGTTATCTGGTGCCTTGAGCATGAACATTGTATCTGGATCGTGTTTGATGCGAAGTGGTTATTCATTAAATCCGAGAACAATTGTTGTTCCATTTATATGAATGAAATCTTTTATGGTCATGCACCGATGATGAATGGTTTATTTCTATTAGATCTCGATGATAATGTTACACATATTCATAATGTTGATGCTAAAAGGATTAAACTTAATGATGATATATCCGCATATATGTGGCACTGCCGTCTAGGTCATATTGGCGTTAAGCATGAAGAAGCTCCATTCGGATGGACTTTTGGAATCACTTGATTATGAATCATTTGATACATGTGAGCCATGCCTTATGGGCAAGATGACTAGAACGCGTTTTCGGTTCAATGGAGCAGGCGGCATTTATTGGAAATCATACATTCCGATGTATGTGGTCCAATGAGTGTGTCGGTGCGAGGTGGATATCGTTATTTTGTTACTTTCACGGATGATTTGAGTAGATACGGTTATATCTACTTGATGAAACACAAGTCTGAAACCTTTGAAAAGTTCAAGGAATTTCAGAATGAAGTGGAAAATCATCGTAATAAAAAGATCAAATTTCTACGGTCCGACCGTGGAGGTGAGTATCTAAGTTACGAGTTTAGCACTCACATGAAAGAGTGTGGAATTGTTTCACAACTCACACTGGGAACACCACAATGAAATGGTGTGTTGGAGCGTCGTGTCGTACTTTATTAGATATGGTTCGATCTATGATGTCTCGGCGGACTTGCCATTGTCATTTTGGTGTTATGCACTAGAAACTGCTGCATTCACTTTAAATCGGGCACCATATAAATCCGTTGAAAAGACACCGTATGAATTGTGGTTTGGAAACAAACCTAAGCTGTCATTTCTTAAAGTTTGGGGATGCGATGTTTATGTGAAGAAACTTCAACCGGATAAACTCGAACCCAAAGCGGAAAAATGCGTCTTCATAGGATACCCTAAAGAAACTATTGGGTATTCCTTCTATCACAGATCCGAGGGCAAGGTTTTTGTTGCCAGAATGGATCCTTTCTAGAGAAAGAGTTTCTTGAAAGGTGTGAGTAGTCGGAAGGTAGAACTTCGAAGAGGTTGTGGAACCTTCTCTTCAAAGCATGGCGAGTAGCGCAGCGCGGAAGTTGTTCGAGTTGGCTCCACACTGAAGAGGAACTAATGATAATGATCATGAAACTCCGAAGAGAGTACTCGAACCTCGCAGGTCAAACAGACGCGGCCCCGAGCTCCACGAAATCCTGTCATGAATTTCATGGTTGATGAAAATGATGACCTGCGACGTATGAAGAAGCGATGATGAGCCTGATTCCAACAAATGGTTAGAAGCCATGAAATCCGAGATGGAATCCATGTATGAAAATCAAGTTTGGAACTTGGTGGAATTACCTCACGACCGAAAGGCCGTGGAGAACAAATGGATTTTCAAAAGGAAAAGCGATCTGATGGTAATGTGACCGTCTATAAAGCTCGACTTATGCAAAGGGGTTTCGACAAATTCAAGGAGTTGACTACGATGAGACTTTCTCTCCTGTAGCGATGCTAAAGTCAGTTAGGATTATGTTAGCAATTGCTGCATATTTCGATTATGAGATATGGCAGATGGATGTCAAAACCGCGTTTCTCAATGGTAATATTGAAGAAGAGTTGTATATGATACAACCAAAGGGTTTTGTCGATCCTAAGGATGCTAACAAGGTGTGCAAGCTTCAGCGATCCATCTATGGATTGAAGCAAGCATCACGAAGTTGGAATCTCGCTTTGATGAGGTGATCAAAGAGTTTGGATTTGTTCAAACTTATGGAGAAGCTTGTATTTACAAGAAAGTGAGTGGGAGCAATGTGGCATTTCTGATATTATATGTGGATGACATATTATTGATCGGAAATGATATAGATCTTTTAAACAGTGTTAAAAGTTATCTAAACAGCAAATTTTCAATGAAGGACCTAGGTGAAGCGTCATACATATTAGGCATAAAGATCTATAGAGATAGATCTAGGCGCCTAATAGGGCTATCGCAAAGTACATACCTTGATAAGATTTTAAAGAAGTTTAAAATGGACGGAAGTAAGAAGGGGTTCTTACCTATGTTGCAAGGCAAGACATTGAGTAAGACTCAAAGTCCGGCCGGTAGGAAGAAAGAGAGATAATGGACAAAGTCCCTATGCTTCAGCCATAGGCTCTATAATGTACGCCATGCTATGTACAAGACCGGATGTGGCACATGCTATTAGTTTGACTAGTAGGTACCAATCGGATCCAGGTTTGGAACACTGGATAGCGGTCAAGAATATCCTTAAGTACTTACGAAGAACTAAGGATATGTTTCTTGTATACGGAGGTGAAGAAGAGCTCGTCGCTAAATGTTATGTCGACGCTAGCTTTGACACCGATCCGGATGACTCTAAGTCTCAATCCGGATACGTATTTCTCATGAATGGCGGAGCGGTTAGTTGGAGGAGCTCCAAACAACCTGTGGTAGCGGGATCAACAACGGAGGCCGAATATGTTGTTGCTTGAGTGGCTCGAGAGCGTTTGGATGAAGGAGTTCATATCCGAACTAGGAGTGGTGGCAAACGTTGGACCCAATGGTGATCTATTGTGACAACAATGGTGCCATTGCCAATGCCAAAGAGCCAAGGTCTCACAAGCATTCCAAGCATATTAAGCGCGGTTTCACTCCATCCATGAGCATGTCAAGGATGGAGATATAAAGTAAAAGTACATACGGATCTCAAGGTAGCAGATCCGTTGACTAAAACTCTCCCTAGAGCAAAACATGATCAACACCAGAACTCAATGGGTGTTAGATTTATCACTATGTAACTAGATTATTGTCTCTAGTGCAAGTGGGAGAATGAAGGGGATATGCCCCTGAGAGGCAATAATAAAGTGTTTATTATGTGTATTCCAAGTATATCATAGATGTTTATTTTGCATGCTATAATTGTATTAATACGGAAATGTTAATACATGTGTGTTTAATAAACAAACAGAAAGTTCCTAGTTATGCCTCTCTCATAAACTAGCTCATTGATTAACAAGATGATCAAGGTTTCCTGATCATGGACATTGGATGTTGTTAATAACGGGATCACAACATTAGTGTAATGGTGTGATGAACATTCATCCGAAGTATAGCATTACGATCAAAGTCATTGAGTTTATATTGCTATAACAACTTACGAAGTGATCCTAATCCTTAGACCATGAGATCATGTCAATCACTAACACCGGAAGAGTTTCTTGATAACAGCAAACGTCACACCGTACAGGGTGATTATAAAGATGGATTCAGAACTAATAAAGTGTTATGTTGAGGCCCATGGATCAAGAGTGGAATTTGTTCATCCCGATGACGGATAGATATACTGGGCCCTCTCGATGATATCACATTGATTAGCTTGCAAGCAAGTGATTTGATCACTAGAATGTTATATCACAGAACGAGAAAAGAGTGCATGTCGAAGCGAGATCAAACTAGGTATGGAGATACCGATGATCGAATCTCGGACATGTAATATGTCGTGAAACAAAGGGATTAAGATACTAGCGTAAAAGGTTCCGACGATCACAAGAAAGTCATCGTTGAATGTGTGGAGTCAGATGGGTCTCAGATCCCGCTTCGATTATTGATCCGAGAGGGTATCGATCATGTCCGCATTATTCACGAACCGTAGGGTGACACACTTAAGAGACACCGACATCCAATTAGAGCAAATGTTTCATGCGAAAGAATGAACAAGCAGGAATTTATTTCACTAGATACCAAACAGGTTTTCGAGTGAAATTGCATAAAGTGGTTATGCATGTGAAATGGAATTCTAGCAAGGGGTTATTTGTGAATGTTTGTCATTAAAGTAATTGACAAAATTCTGAATAAAATAAAAGAGTTTTATTTAATGAGAGTTTGCATTAAATTTGGTGGAAATTTAATGGGAATTTGAGTGGACTTTTGAGTGTAGGGAATTTAAAGGGCATTTTGTGAGTGGAGTGTCCACCCACATGAATGAAGGAGGAGGGCAGCCCCATGGCGTGACCACCCCTTGGGTGCCCCCCTCCTCCTATGAAAGGAGCCCCCCTCCTCACTTGTCTCTCACACCTCCTCGTGAAGGATCTCTCTCCCCCGCTAGAATTGAGTCCCCCTGGTGTCGGACTCGCGAGCTACATGTTCCCGGTGGCTATTCGGCAAGAAAGAGTTGTGCTTCGCTGCATCGCTGGAGCGAGGCGGAGGTTGCTCGCTCGTTCGAACGTGTGTGCGAGCACGGATGCGCTGCTGATTTGCGGCGCTAGGACTTCCTCTCGATCTTGAGATCGGCAAGAGATCGTCTACATCAACCACGAGTCGAACTCGTTAAGCTTTGTCGGTCTTCAAGGGTATGTTCTCTACGGATATACATCCGCCCGTTGTTTGTATCTAGTAGATAGATCTTGGTACATAGTTCCCATCGTAGGAAAATTTTTGTTTTCTATGCTGCGAACCCTACAGACGCCGTGTACCAGTTGGGCTTTGAGGTACACCTTTTCTCCGGCTTGGGGAGAAGGTATCACCTCGCCGGCCGGCGCCGCCCGCCAGGCGAGCCCCTCCGTCGCAGGGAGGTAGCCCTCGGAGATCAGCTCTTGGATGTCACGGTCGGTGATATCTGAGCCGCGCCAGTCACCCTTATGCGAATCTAGCTCCTCCTCCAACGGCTCCAGCGTCGCCAGATTGTGGTCGCCGCCGGTGGACTCAATCACCGCCGAGGAGGGGATGAGCAAGCCCTCTGGGGGCACTATGATGGACCTCGCTGGCTTCGCCGCGGCTTCGCTCGTCGCCGCCATGGAAGGAGAGGTGCTGCTACTGGCCATGTAGAGAGGTTGGATGTGACTGGTGCGGGTTGAGTCTAGGGTTTTTCGCGAGTTCGGCGCGGAGAGCTCGATGATGCACGCGCTGGAGGAATAAGATGATGCAAGGAGAGAATGAGGTAAAAAGTGGAAATTCCACCACGGTTACTATTTATCATCTCCAGCGTCAAGATTCGTGCAGCTTGATCGGACGGTTGCCGCGTAGAAGACGTGTTCACGAACGTGCGCGGAAATTTCGCCACGTCTCCAACCGTCGCCGCCAATGGTTCGTATCACTCGCGCGGGAAAATCAGACATGATTGCGTTCTTTGCATGTGTGAGTTACGAGGCGTCGCTGACCTAAGCCTACGTCATCCTAGCTGGCATAGGCAGATGAGCCGTCACATCGGAAGATTCAGGCATGGACGGGTCCAGTCCGACTACGGAAGAGTACGATGGAAGATTCAGCATTTCTCCGACTTACATATTGAAGACGGAGAAAACCTTGCAGGGTTCTTTGGGAGGACTACAAGATATTGCTTGACGATTTTCTGACATCCATCTAGACGGAGCATTCCATGTGAAGAGGAAAGACGGTGCAAGATCTCGGAGTTCTCCGGGGGCTACTGTTGGGGATATGCTATATGGGTATCCTCATAGCATGTCTCCTATCCGGATAACCTGGGTGGCCCACAGTTGGTAGCATGGCCCATGGCCTAATGGGTGGCCCAGTTAGATGGATCCAGAAGGGAGGCCCATGCCGGATAAAGTAAGGCTACAGTTGGAGTCACCGACGTACCCGAAGCCTTGGAGTGCAAGATACACAAGACTAGTAATAGACAGTGTAGGACTCTATACCCGGTCCGGCTAGGACTTTTCCCTGTAACCCTAGGACCTGGCGACTATATAAGTCGGGCATATGGGAGCCTTTAGGGAACAACCTAGTATCTATTCATACAACCTCACACAACGAACCAATCTCTATAACTCGGCGTATTGCCCTTATAGTGATTTATAGCAGGAGTAGGATTCCGTCACCGATGTGGGATCTGAACCTGGGTAAGCTGTGTTACCTCATACCCGTCAACCGTCCGCCTTCCCACACGTCTCTAAACACGCACTGTGAGGACCCCTCCATGGCATACTCGTCGGCAATACCACGACACAACAATGGGTCAAAGACCACATATTATGGTTACATAGAGGAGATATGGGAACTTGACTATGGACCTACTTTTAAGGTCCCCTTGTTTCGGTGCAAATGGGTCAAGCTGACAGGAGGAGGGGTTGAGGTAGACAAGAAATATGGAATGACATCGTTGGATCTCAACAATCTTGGGTACTTACACGAACCATTCGTCCTAGCCAATGATGTGGCTCAGGTTTTATATGTGAAGGACATGTCTACCAAACCTAGAAAAAGAAAAATAAGAAAAAGAATACATCAGACGATGAGCCAAAGCGCCACATAGTTCTTTCATGAAAAAGAAACATCGTGGGAGTGGAGGACAAGACAGACATGTCAGAAGATTGTGATAAGTTTCATGAAATTCCGCCCTTCGCGGTGAAGGATGACCCAAGCATCATGTTAATGAATGAAGATGCTCCATGGATACGGCGGGATCAGAAAGGAACACACGCTAAGAAATGATGTGTAATAATTGTAACATTTTATGAGTGAAGATACTCCATGTGTCCATTTTTATAGTGTTGTCTGCAAACAATCTTGAGTGTGTTAGTCCCGTTTTGTGGCTGGACCGGGACTAAAGGGGGGCCTTTAGTCCCGATTCTTACTTACCATTAAGATCAGATCTCAAAACACGTGAGGTCACATATTAGGGAGTGCCTCTATGACCAGTTTCTTGGAGATGCCGGAGGACTGGGCTCCGGCAACATCTCCCTGAAACTGGCTGTAGTGGTGTCCCTGCTCTCGAAAACCATCTTGCAGCTTGCAACTTATCTAACTAGATCAATACGCCTGGGAGCTAACTAATTTCACATATTAGGGAGTGCCTCTATGACCAGTTTCTTGGAGATGCCGGAGGACTGGGCTTCGGCGGCATCTCCCTGAAACTGGCCGTAGTGGTGTTCCTGCTCTCGAAAACCATCTTAGAGATGCCTCAAACTGGCTGGAGGACTGGACTCGCAAGGATGCCTATTTATAGTACAAGCAGCTCGGCATAATGTCGACACTCATGACATAATGTCGACACTCACCCCCTATTATTAGTGCTGACTCATGTTTTGTCCCGGTTGGTGTCTCCAACCGGGACTAAAGGTTCATCTTTAGTCCTGGTTGGTGACACCATCTGGGACAAGGTACAAGCCGCACGACATAATGTCCACACCCACCCCTATTATTAGTGCAGCCTGGCCTAGTCTGTCGCAATCCCTTCAGTCACGGTTGGTTTATCTAACTGGGACTAAAGATGAACCCTCTCTTTATAGGCATTTCCCTCTATTTATAGGCTGCTCGATCCAGCTTGCCTGCCCTTTCCTCTATTCATAGGCTTCTCTATTTATAGGTCTTTTCCTCTAAATACAACATCTTCATATTTAGGTAACACTCAAGACATTTATTAATATTAAAAACCGGGACAAACCGGGACTAGCTAACACTCAGGACTAAAGCCGCCCCCTTTAGTAATAATCATGCCTAGTCCTATAGTACGCAGCTTCAGGGTCTTCTTCGTCATCGTCATCATCACCTGCCACTCCGGGGATCCTCAGGCCAGCCATGGCATATACCAGGGCCACTCCGGCCCCGGATTCATGGCGAGCGGGCGAGGGGTATCTTGGAAGACGATGCCGCTACCGCCGGGCGGGGGAGGGGCCTTCTTATGGCTCTGTGGCAGGTGGACTTGTAGGCACTGCAGGCGAGGATGGTCTCCCCCGGTGATGTAGCGCATCACTCCGATGATAGAACGGTTCGCCCACCACAGACGGCGGCCGGCTTTGTTGTGGTTCACCGGGGGTGGGCCATCACCATCGTACCTAGCGAGCTCCCTTTCCCGCCTATTAGCGAAGAAGGCATTCCAGGTGTCTTAGTTTTTGGGATCCCACTAGGGATCCATCCGCTGCTCCGGCGTGAGCTCGTGGTAGAAGTGGTTCGTGATGGCCGCCTAGCGTGCGAAACCTTGAGGGACAGGAACCCCTCCAGCACTCATCATCCAACTGGCGGGTGGCCAGTAGCCCGGCGGGCAAGGGTAGTTGGAGGCGCACAGCGCCTCAGTCTCCTTGAGGGTCAGAATGGTCTAGTAGGCGTTGTCCATTGTTCTAAGAGAGGAAGCTGTGGATGTGTGGATAGCCATGGCGTGATTGCCCTATATATAGAGGGAAAGGGCGGGAAAACTTGGCAGGAAGCTTTGGAAAATGGCGGGAAATATCTTTAGTGCCGGTTAGTGACTACAACCGGGACTAAAAGCTCTCGTAAAAAGGAAAGGGCGGGAAAACTTGGCGGGAAGCGGTGGGAAATGGCGGCAAATATCTTTAGTCCTGATTTGTGACTACAACCAGGACTAAATGGATATTATATTAAGATTCTTTATATTTTTATAATAATAATAGACATATTATTTGTTTTATTTGGATTTTTACAATAAAAGATATGGTTTTCCAAAGTTTTATTTTTGATTTGAATTAAAAAAGAAAATTTACAAATGAAATAATTTATAAAAGATGCAAACAGATATATGGATATTATATTAAGATTCTTTATATTTTTCTGATAATAATAGACATATTATTTGTTTTATTTAGATTTTTACAATAAAAGATATGATTTTCCAAAGTTTTATATTTGATTTGAATTAAAAAAAGAAAACTTACAAATGATGCAAACAGATATATGGATATTATATTAAGATTCTTTATATATTTTTTGATAATAATAGACATATTATTTGTTTTATTTGGATTTTTACAATAAAAGATATGATTTTTCAAAGTTTTATATTTGATTTGAATTAAAAAAGGAAAATTTACAAATGAATAATTGATGCAAACAGATATATGAATATTACATTAAGATTCTTTATATTTTCTGATAATAATAGACATATTATTTGTTTTATTTGGATTTTTACAATAAAAGATATGATTTTCCAAAGTTTTATATTTGATTTGAATTAAAAAAAGAAAATTTACAAATGAAATAATTTATAAATGATGCAAATAGATATATAGATATTATATTAAGATTCTTTATATTTTTCTGATAATAGTAGACATATTATTTGTTTTATTTAGATTTTTACAATAAAAGATATGATTTTCCAAAGTTTTATATTTGATTTGAATTAAAAAAAGAAAACTTACAAATGATGCAAACAGATATATGGATATTATATTAAGATTCTTTATATATTTTTTGATAATAATAGACATATTATTTGTTTTATTTGGATTTTTACAATAAAAGATATGATTTTTCAAAGTTTTATATTTGATTTGAATTAAAAAAGGAAAATTTACAAATGAATAATTGATGCAAACAGATATATGAATATTACATTAAGATTCTTTATATTTTCTGATAATAATAGACATATTATTTGTTTTATTTGGATTTTTACAATAAAAGATATGATTTTCCAAAGTTTTATATTTGATTTGAATTAAAAAAAGAAAATTTACAAATGAAATAATTTATAAATGATGCAAACAGATATATGGATATTATATTAAGATTCTTTATATGTTTCTAATAATAATAGACATATTATTTGCTTTATTTGGATTTTTACAATAAAAGATATGATTTTCCAAAGTTTTATATTTGATTTGAATTAAAAAAAGAAAAATTTACAAATAATAAACTTGTCCCGGGCCATGGCTCAACCCAGGACTAGAGGGTGCCTACTGTGGCATAAAAAGCCTGACGGAATATACTCTAGTCCCGGTAGTGGTTTAACCCGGACTAAGCGAGGGTCTTTAGTCGCGGGTTAAGCCACGACCCGGGACTAGAGACCCTCTAGTCGCAGGCGGTGGCTTAGCCTGGGACTAAAGGTCCGTCCGTATATATTTCGCGCGCCAGGGGAGGTGCTGCCCAGCACTTAGCATTTCTCGACGAAGCAGATGAAGACGAAGCATCGAAGACGCAGGAGAGGTGCCGCCCGGCCGCCGATTCCACCACGCCGCCGCCCTCGTCTCCCGTGTCGTGCTCTCGCCTCCGCCGTCTTGCTCTGCCATTTCAGATATCGTCTTTGCCAGCCTTGCCTGCGTCTCGCGTCGCATTCGCCTCGCCCGTCTGCCTTGAAGCATCGGTGAGCTCAGTAGGTGTTTTTACCACAAGATATTAGCTAGGGTTATTATTAGATTTATTGTTTTCGTTAGGATTAGGATTATTGTTTTAGTTATTAGGATTATGATTAGGATTATTGTTTTAGATATTATTGTTTTAATTAAAATATTAGAATTAGGATTAGGATTATTGTTTTAGTTATTTTTTGTTTTATTTATTAGGATTATATTGTTTTAGTTATTTTTTTATTTTACCACAAATAATATTAGGGTTATTGTTTTTTGTTTTAGTTATTAAGATTATTGTTTTACCACAAATAATATTAGGATTATTATAATTAGGATTATTGTTTTATCACAATTAATATTAGTTTTTTTGTTTTAGTTATTAGGATTATTGTTTTACCACAAATAATATTAGTTTTTTTTGTTTATTTATTAGGATTATTGTTTTACCAAAAATAATATTAGGGTTATTAATTAGGGTTATTGTTTTTTTGTTTTAGTTATTAAGATTATTGTTTTATCACAAATAATATTAGGTTTATTAATTAGGGTTATTGTTTTTTGTATTAATTATTAGGATTATTGTTTTACCGCAAATAATATTAGGGTTATTAATTTGTGTTATTAGGGTTATTGTTTTTTTTTGTTTTAGTTATTAGGGTTATTGTTTTTCTAACCTATTTAACTCTCTTTATGTTATAGATAATTAAGTCATGGATCCATCCGAAGATCCTGGTCGCATCGGTGAAGGTTTTCTTCAGGGCATGATAAGAGGTGAAATTCCTCTTAATATTACTATCGGTGAAGATATTTTGCTCGAGGAAGAGATATCCTCATATTTGAATCCATCCGGTGATGGACTAGAGGAAAACCTAATGTACCAAGGGGAAGACCGGATGGACAAAGGGCAAACAAATAACAACAATAATGATGGCCCCTCGACAGGATCCAGCGAGGTACATATATATATATAAATCCTCGTGTTACCTCTATTCATTAACTGATCTAGATATATATTAATCACTCTCTCTTCTTGTTTTAGCCCACCGGATCGAAGCAATCGACATCTCGAACGAAACAAGGGCCGAACAAAAAGTTGAATGGTAATCAGAGGTTCACCATCGAAGAAATAGATGATGATGGTGAACCGATTGCTCCAGAGAAGCACCGGAGGATGTTTATAAATCAATGCGGGCTGCTTGTTAGGGACAACCTACCGATCACCATCCAAGAATGGAATCAGTCAAAGAAACCCGATGAAGAATCCAACAACTATGTCACCGATGATGCCAAAGATGACCTTTGGCAGAAGCTCATAGCGCATTTCATACTACCTCCAGAGTGTGAAGAATTTGAGGTAGATGGTATTACCCCAAGGCCGGGTGGGCTTGAAAATAGAGCGAAAGTCAAGGAGTGGGCTCTGAGCAAGATGGCTGAACTGTACCGGAATCACAAGAAATGTTTATACGCGAAATATGTCACGAAAAAGAAAACTCCAGACTTCAAAGGAGTAAACGAGAAGTTGAGAGAACAGTGGCCCGATTTTGTACAGTACAAGAAATCTGATAAAGCAAAGGCAAAGTCGGCAAAGAACGCATTAAATGCTGCCCAAAAGAAATACCATCATAAAATGGGGACAGGTGGCTACAAGAGTGCCGTCCCTAAGTGGGAAACTATGAAGAAGAAAATGAGGGCTATAGGCGTCACTCCTGGTACAGATGGATGGCCTGAGAGGTCAAAGCATTGGTGGTACGGGCATGGGGGATCATTGGACCTAGAAACAGGGAAGACTTTATTTCATGAAAAAATTCTAAAACCCTCTAAAGACCTTGTTCAAGCAATGAACGATGCTCAAAAGGGATTGTTCCGTCCCGAGAGAGAGAACGACGAGCTGACACGTGCCCTAGGGAATCCTAAAAAGGAAGGACGAATAGGAGGCAAAGGCGCCGGTGTCTCCTAGAAGAAAGGGTTTCCTCGGTACGATGCCAGTTATAGAAGCCGTC
Source organism: Avena insularis (assembly GCA_023614405.1). NCBI lineage: Eukaryota > Viridiplantae > Streptophyta > Magnoliopsida > Poales > Poaceae > Avena > Avena insularis. The sequence goes on from CM042697.1 coordinate 480,126,551, forward strand.
AGAGAAATAAGGACCGGGAGGCAGACCGGATCTCTAGGGTAGAGCAGGACCTAGCTGATCTGAAGAACCTAATGCAAGAAATTAGACAAAGGCCGCAGTCGTCAACTCACCCGCAGGCTGATGATCCTGCATTGGATCTTAGCCAGCGGAGAAGCAGCGTGGCTTCCACGGAGGTCCGGGCTGATGATCAAGCACTGCTGGATGATGCACCGGCTCCTCACCACCCCGTGGATGATGTCAGAGAGATGGCACAATGTGAGCTACATCAGCCAATGAACAACCTGTCCTCCAAGGTGGCGATCGACACTGCTCTACCTTGTCTACCTGGAGCACATCACCATTCACTTCCGATTCCACCAGGCTATGCTCGTGTCACGGTGGATGACATAGTGGAGGATTTTGCGGACCTAGAGATTGAAATCGCTACGCCTGAAGGCCTTACGAAACTAGGATATGTAAAGCGCAACATAATTCTATGGAATAAGAAGTACATCAAGTTTCTAGGCTCTGCGCCAAGGCCACCGACTCCGAGGAATCCAAGTCCACCCTGCATCGAATATCGTCAACCTCCAAGTCCACCCCAACCCGATTATCGCCAACCTCCAAGTCCATCCCGCCCTGCTGACGATCACCGCAGCAGGAGTACATCAACTTGATCTCCGCCTCCGTGCAATACTCGATCTCCGCCTCCGCCTCCGTGCAATACTACTACCTCGTCGAAGAAACGGAAGTTCGACGCTCCCTCGCGCCCAACATCGGAGAAAGGTCAAACGGCGAAGATAGTTGACATCCCGCCGGCTCTTCCGAAGAGACCTTATGACAAGACCGATGAGGAAACTAACGCGGATGTGGCTGCCCAATTTAGGAGCATATTGCACCCAAAAAACCTGAGCCAAAGCCGATATATGATGAAAAAACAAAAAAGTGGGCTAAGTCCTTTCTTGAGCAACCATCCCAGATATCGATGAATCTGGAATCAGACTATGATCGGGAGATTATTAAGCAAGCATAGAAGAAAAATTTCACAAGTGCAAAAAGCGGGAAGCAAGTTGCCCAGCTCGGAGCACAGAAGAATCAATCGGTCGCCCCGCTCAAAGTCATTTCAGACCTCGACAGGGCCTTTAGAGCTGAAATGGATATGGACATGCAAATAATAGACCCCATATCCCGTAATAATGCTGCACTAATGGGAAGCACTGTATCGCAGGCCAAAGCACTTGCTACCGAAACAAATATGTCTCTTGGTCAATATTTAGACTATGAAGATACGCCAGTGGGTCAGATAGTACGGAAGTATGTCCAAGGGGAGCCTCTAGTCAGTAATGAGGAGCTCGCGCGTCTATCCACACATATGCGAAATCTGCACGAATGGTACATGTCGCAAGCAGAAAAAAGTATCAGAAAGATTGGTTTCCGGTGGACGTTAGAAAGGAGCATCACTTCAAACCATACTCGTCTGAGTTCAAATGACCGAACTGTTTCAGTTATACAACCAGCGCGCCCTCGACAAATCTATCATTGGTTGCTACCATCTGTAAGTGATTTATTTCTATAATTAAGTTTGTAGCTCAGCTCATTCATTGAATTTAATATATTATCCTAACTATATATCCTTTTGTATGATGATATTATATTCTGCAGAATGAAGATGCTTGAATACAAAAGAGCTAGAAGATACGATGTTCGGTTCATTGACCCATATATCGTTAATGAATATACGTTAAAGAATCACCCCAAGGACGTGGAGGAAGATCTGTGCAGGTTCTTAACCGAGAATAATTTTGTTAAGAAAATACTATTTCCTTACAACTTCAAGTGAGTGTTTATATCTTGTACATATTTTATTTTTGCTTACTCGATGAGCTATGCATGTATGCTTATGTAAACGTCCACAGATTCCACCGGATCTTGCTAAACATTCAAGTTGACAACTCCCTAGTTGAAGTCCACGACTCATTAAGTTGGGACCAAGAGCAGTGGAGCGACATGAAAGCAATGCTCCATAAGTAATTTCAATCATTATCGCATTATATCGTCCTCTTTCATTCATTTCCTGATATCAAGTAACTAATAACTCCTTTGTTCATTTTCTTTGCCGAGCAGGTGTTGGACATGGTTCAGACAGAAAATACCAGGTCCATTCAAAGAGGAGCTAACTTATAAAATGGTGAAGAGTTTATAGCAGCCACCGGGAACTCATTTATGTGGATACTACATGAAAGTACATCCATGAGTTGACCAAAGGAGCGGAAAGTTGACTCACATTATATTTATGATTTGCGGAAGAAACTAGAGCCAGACCAGCACATAAGAGCAATTCAAGAGGAACTGGCGGGATTTATGATGAAGGAATTCCTTGATATACATGGAGAGCATTATGCGGATGACGTGGAACTCGATTTGCCTTTGTGATCTCCATGTAGCTGATATGATATATATATTCATCAATGACCATGTAATTTCAAAACATTTCTTCCTTTTGATATATATATCATCAATGTATGCTTGCAAGGGATCGATTAATTATATAGATGCATCAACGTGTACTGTGTATGTACTAGCGTAGAATATGTGTACTTAAATATATGTTTGAAATTATAGTAAAACACAAAACAAAAAAAGAACGAAATGGCAAAAAAAAAAGGAAATACACAATCTCTGCCGCTGCAGAGAAACACACAATTCTCTGCTGCGGCAGGAAACCTTATAGTCCCGGGTGGTGGTACGACCCGGGACTAGAGGGTTTCCGCCCCCCGCAGCGCTGAAACAGCCACGTGGCTGTTAACAGTCATGGGCTGTAGCGAGCCGGACTAGAGGGGGGGGCTCTAGTCCCATTTTCGCAGTCCCGGGCCCAAAACCGGACTAGAGCCCGTTGCGGCCCAGGAATACACACTAGTGGAAACGAGGCCTTTGGTTGAGCCTGGAAATGGGATTTAACACTGGTTCTTCTACGAACCGGTGTTAAAGGGGGGCCCGTACTAGCGTGGCCCGTGCAGCAAAAAGGAGCCCCCCTTTAACACCGGTTCATGGCTTGAACCGGTGTTAAAGGAGGGGGGGGCTATATAAGACACCGCAGCTCACAGCCCACTCTTCCATTTTTTCACTATCTCATTTTGGAGCCTAGCAAGAGGGTGTGAAGTGTGCTAGTTTGTGTTTTTTTCGTATGCACAAGAGGTGTTCGGTGAAATGCCCGAGAGCTCAAAAAAAGTTTTCTCGTTGCTCTTTCCTTCTCGGTCGAGGTCGGCAACTATCCTTTCATGTGTCATTGATGTACTATATATATAAATGGTCATCTCCCTATTAATTTTTGATATATACTATATATTAATGCAGATGAACCGACAATGGATGTACGGTAACCGCTGCACTTCCGAGTACATTACGGGCCTCCAAAATTTCATTGTTGTGGCTAATGCAAACCGTGGTCACAATGGTTTTATGTGTTGTCCGTGTGTTCACTGTCAGAACAAGAAAGACTACTCAAATACCAAAACCATTCACGCCCACCTGCTTCGATCCGGTTTCATGCCTAGCTATAATTGTTGGACCAATCACGGAGAAAAAGGGGTTGTGATGGAAGACAACGAAGAAGAAGAGGATGATGACAACTATCATAATATGTATTCTGAATATGATGATACTGCAACGGGGGTAGATAATGAAGATCAAGAGGTAGTAGATGGGCCCGCTGATGACGATCTTGGTCGGGCCATTACTGATGCAAAGGAGGAATGTGAAACTGAAAAGGAGAAGGAGAAGCTGGAGTAGATGTTAAAGGATCACAAAACATTGTTGTACCCAACTTGCGAAGATGGCCTCAAAAAGCTAGGTACCACACTGGATTTGCTGCAATGGAAGGCAGAGAACGGTGTGACCGACAGCGCATTTTCAAAGTTGTTGGTAAAAATGAAGAATCTTCTTCCAAGAAATAATGAGTTGCCCGATAGTACATACCAAGCAAAGAAGGTTGTCTACCCTCTAGGATTAGACATGCAGAAGATACATGCCTGCATTAATGACTGCATCCTCTACCGCGGTGAGAAGTACGAGAATTTGGATGCATGCCCGGTATGCACTGCACTGCGGTATAAGATCAGACGAGACGATCCTGGCGATGTTGAGGGCGAGGCCCCTAGGAAGAAGGTTCCTGCCAAGGTTATGTGGTATGCTCCTATAATACCACGGTTAAAATGTCTCTTCAGAAATAAAGAGCATGCCAAGTTGTTGCGATGGCACATGGAAGACCGTAAGAAAGACACGATGTTGAGACACCCCGCTGATGGGTCACAGTGGAGAAAAGTCGAGCGAGAGTACCCGGACTTCGCACGTGACGCAAGGAACTTAAGGTTTGGTCTAAATACAGATGGCATGAATCCTTTTGGTGAGCAGAGCTGCAGTCACAGCACCTGGCCTGTGACTTTATGTATCTATAACCTTCCTCCTTGGTTGTGTATGAAGAGGAAGTTCATTATGATGCCAGTGCTCATCCAAGGCCCGAGGCAACCCGGAAACGACATTGATGTGTACCTAAGGCCATTAGTTGAAGAACTTTACAGCTGGGCCAAACCAGGTGTACGTATGTGGGATGAGCACAAAGGGGAGCCATTTGACCTCTGAGCATTGCTTTTCAGAACCATCAATGATTTGCTCTTAGTAACATTTCAGGCAAACAAACAAGGGATACAATGCATGCACACACTGCTTAGATGAGACTGAAAGTGTATATTTGGATAAATGTAAGAAGGTTGTGTACCTAGGGTATCGTCGATTTCTTCGAACTCGCATCCAAGAAGAAAGAAAGGCAAGCATTTCACACGTCTGGCGTAACCCCGGAGGAAGCTTGTCCTCCGCCGTGAGGAGGTATTTGGTATGGTCAAGGACCTAGAAGTAATCTTTGGAAAAGGTCCTGGCAGTCTATCTGTTCCGAATGACGATGCCGGACACGCGCCCATGTGGAAGAAGTAATCTATATTTTGGGACCTACCCTATTGGAAAGTCTTAGAGGTCCGCTCTTCAATCGACGTGATGCACGTGACGAAGAATGTTTGCGTGAACCTGCTAGGCTTCCTAGGAGTGTATGGGAAGACAAAAGATACACCGGAAGCACGGCAGGACCAGCAACGTCTGAAAGACCTTGAAGAGCCTATGCATCCTGAGAACGAGAAGGGTAAACGATGCCACTTAACTCCTGTCAGCTACGCTCTTACCAAAGCAGAGAAGGAAATATTTTTTGAATGCCTGAGCAGTATCAAGGTCCCGTATGGATTCTCGTCGAATATAAAGGGAATAATAAATATGGCAGAGAAAAAATTCCAAAACCTGAAGTCTCATGACTGCCACGTGATTATGACACAATTGCTTCCGATTGCATTGAGGGGGCTTCTACCTTAAAATGTTCGAGTACCCATTGTGAAGCTATGTGCATTCCTCAATGCAATATCTCAGAAGGTAATCGATCCAGAAAGCCTACCAGGTTACGTATGATGTGGCCCAATGTCTTGTCAGCTTTGAGTTAGTGTTCCCACCATCCTTCTTCAATATTATGACGCATCTCCTGGTTCACCTAGTAGAAGAGATTGCCATTCTCGGTCCTGTATTTCTACACAATATGTTCCCCTTTGAGAGGTACATGGGAGTCTTAAAGAAATATGTTCCTAACCGTGCTAGGCCAGAAGGAAGCATCTCCAAGGGCTATATAACAGAGGAGGTCATTGAGTTCTGTGTTGATTTTATTCTTGACCTTAAGGCGATTGGTGTTACAGAATCACGACATGAGGGGAGACTGCGTGGAAAAGGCACCCTAGGATGTAAAGCAATGATATGTAGGGACGGGCATTCTCTCAATCAAGCACACTACATGGTTTTACAAAGATCTATCTTGGTTGCCCTGTATATCAATGAACACAAGAATTTAATACGCCTCAAACACCCGGGACAGTCTGATGAATGGATTATAAGTGAACACATGGCGAGTTTTGGCGGCTGGCTGCAAAGACTTCTCACGAATAACACCACTGTTGGGGATCAGCTGTACTTGTTGGCCAGGACACCATCTTCGACTGTATGTACTTTCCAAGGGTACGAGATAAATGGGAATACATTTTACACGATAGGCCAAGATAAAAAGAGCACCAACCAAAATAGTGGTGTCCGCTTCGATGCAGTAGAAGACAATAGGCAAAAGACCACGTATTATGGGTTCATAGACGAGATATGGGAACTTGACTATGGACCTAATTTTAAGGTCCCCTTGTTTCGATGCAAATGGGTCAAGCTAACAGGAGGAGGGGTTGAGGTAGACAAGAAGTACGGAATGACAACAGTGGATCTCAACAATCTTATGAAGGTAGACAAGAAATTAGACGAACCATTCGTCTTAGCCAATGATGTGGCTCAGGTTTTCTATGTGAAGGACATGTCTACCAAACCGAACAAAAGAAAAAAAATAAGCAAACAGATACATCACACGATGAGCCAAAGCGTCACATAGTTCTTTCAGGGAAAAGAAACATCGTGGAAGTGGAGGACAAGATAGACATGTCAGAAGATAATGATAAGTTTGATGAAATTCCGCCCTTCAGAGTGAAGACTGACCCAACCATCCTGTTAAACGGTATTGATACTCCATGGTTACGGCCGACGCGATCATAAGATTGACTATATGTATTAATTGAGCCATTTTTGGCACACATATGTATCTTAACATGGAAATCAATGTCATATTTCTTCATAATGATATGTATTAAATGAGCCATTTTTCTTCCTTCTATTTCTTCCCTCCATTTTTCTTCCCGCCATTTTTTCCTGCCATTTTTCTTCCCGCCATTTTTCTTCCCGCCATTTTTTCCCGCCAGTTCTTCCCTCCAGTTCTTCCCGCCAGTTCTTCACTATATATATATGTAGGGTTGGCCTCCATTGTCATTGCACATCTCTAGACTCATATCTGCAACCTCATCACTCTTTCCCATGGCTTCCATCGTAGCACTAACCCCTAGGGAGGCGGAGGCGCTTTGCGCCGACCACACCTGCCTGCTTGCCATCGTGTCCCTGGCCGGCTGGATGTCGAGCGCCGAGGCGTGCTTGCCTCCCGCCCTCTAGGTGTGGCGCGCCGGATGGTCCACGAACCACTACTACTGAAGCTACGCCGAGCAGCGGAGGAATCTCGATGGCATCGACTATTTCCCTACTTGGGAAGCCTTCTTCGTGGATCGGCGTGAGAGGGCGCCAGCACGGAGGACGGCCCAACTCCTCCGAACTTCAACGAGGCCGGCCGTCGCTATGGTGGCGTGGTCGACTCTCCAGCGCCATGGCCTATGACATCGCCGCCGACTCTAACCCCCGTCTGCGCTACCCTCAAGTCTAGCCCACGCGTACTCAACCTTCAAGGTTCAATTACGGCGACCCCGACGATGACAGCGATGACGGCGGTGGCGAGTACGACGACTACAGTGGCGAGTATTATAGGTGTAGGCAGGAGAATGACTGAATCACTCCAACATTCCGAAACAAGTTTGGCCGATTGTTACTTAATCTGGCCATGTATCTTAATTTTCAGTTCTTTTATGTATCTTAATTTTCAGTCATGCTTTATGTAACTTACTATTAGTTGCATTCCGTATTTTAATTCTAGTTCTATCTCCTTCACAAAATGACCTATCTCATTCGAAGTTTTCCTTTTCATCGCACCAAAAAGGCATTTTCCATTTTCCGAGCATAAAAAACGGACGGTTTTGTGAAGCAACCACCAAATGGCTAATTCAAAAAACCACCACCACATTTTACAAAAAATACTAGACCATCTTATATGGACAATGTACCAACAGGGGGATCTGAAACCTTTCCGTCCACCTCTGGTGAAAAAGACAAAGTCCTACCGAATCGGTAGGAAGTGGGTCAGATATGAACTACAGGTACATGATACGATGCTCATGATTTTTTACAAAAATCATTTTTAGGTTCACAATATGCTATTTTATCAAAAATCCAATGCAAGTTGAGCGAGGCTTGGCCCCGAGCTAAGAATCTTAATGCCCGTTGTTCGACAAAGTTTGACGATAGTTTAAAACAGGGATAAAAAATTAAAAAAAGATCGAAACGGTGCGAAACCTTCGCGTGGTGTTATATTATGTGACATAGTTAGAAGGAAAAATATCAAACTGGGTATATTGATTATGTCTCAAAGAAACCTTCACAAAATGACCTATCTCATTCGAGGTTTCTTGGCTTTCGGGTCAAATGACCAATGTTATGGCTAGAATCAAGGCATAGTTTATGATAATGTGGCCATATTGTGCATACATGTGCATCATGGCATGGCAAACAATATTGCAAGAGGAAGTTTTCCTTTTTGTCGCACCAAAAAGGCATTTTCCATTTTCCGAGCATAAAAAACGGACGGTTTTGTGAAGCAACCACCAAATGGCTAATTCAAAAAACCACCACCACATTTTACAAAAATACTAGACCACCTTATATGGACAATGTACCAACAGGGGGATCTGAAACCTTTCCGTACACCTCTGGTGAAAAAGACAAATTTCTACCGAATCGGTAGGAAGTGGGTCAGATATGAACTACAGGTACATGATACGATGCTCATTATTAAAAAAAAATCATTTTTAGGTTCACAATATGCTATTTTATCAAAAATCCAATGCAAGTTGAGCGAGGCTTTGTCAGATTCAAGTGTATACAAAAGATGCGACATTTAAATATCCAAACAATTCAAAAATGTTAATACACAATAAAATATGATTTGCTCTAATAAAATAGGGTTAGATTCCTTTTTAGATGCTTAATATTTCTTATGTTAAAAGTTTTAGGATTTGACAATTTATTTTTGTTTGAATTGAATAATCAAAAATTATATGTAAGTGTTTTAATCATTTTGAAAATTTTCATCTAAAGTAAATATAAAATGTTTTTACATGAATGTATAGATATTATTTTTCTGAAAATTATGATATATTATTCATATTTTTCTGACTTGAAATGAATAAGATATGAATTTTCTAAATTCATATCCTATTTTTTGAATTATAAATGCCCCCGCCCTTTAATGCATGAATAATGTTTCTTTAACACCGTTCCAGCCACGAACGGTGTTAAAGGGGGCGATTATTTCGTTACAGGTACACTCTTTAACACCGGTTCGTGGCTGGAACCGTGTTAAAGGGGGGTGCGAATCCCCTTTAACACCGGTTCTGGCTGAACCGTGTTAAAGGGGGAGTATAATGCGCTGCCTCTTCCTCCCCCCAGCCAGATTGATCGAGCGCAAAGAGGAGCGCGCAGAGAGTAGAGCCGCGGCAGAGGAGCAGAGCAGAGCGGCCCGCCACCGCGACCTTCGTCATCCGCCGCTGTCACCGCCGCCCGCCACCGCGTCTGCGGTCGCCTGTCCCCATCCAACAAGGAGCCACCACTCACAGGCCGCCAAGAACTCTCGGGAGCGGCGCCTCATCATCCACTCTGGCGGCGAAGCCTCGGCTGCCGACGCCACGACTGCCCTCGCCAAGGCCGCCACTCCTCGCACGACATTAATTCGACCCATGGTAGTAGTTATTAATTAGTTATAATTAAGTGTGTAGTTATTATTAGAATTTTGTTATTGTATTAAGTTTAGGGTTAGTATTAGTTTAGGTTAGTATTAGTTTAGGGTTATTACATGTGGATTCGCAATAGATTTCTACTTGTTATTGTATTATTAGTAGTTTAGTGTTAGTATTAGTTTAGGGTTTATTTAGTTTAGGGTTATTAGTTTAGGGTTTATTTAGTTTAGGGTTATTAGTTTAGGGTTATTTAGTTTAGGGTTATTTATTTAGTGTAGTTTAGTGTATTTAGTTTAGGGTTATTTAGTGTATTTTATAGTTAGTATTAGTTTAGGGTCGTCACCTCGCTGCTCTGCAAGCGTCGCCGCTGGCCGTTGTCTTTAACGTCGCTCCGGTGACCCCTAGGTAGTGGCGCCACCCGTTTTAGGTAGGCCGCATCACGCTAAGGCGAACCCGCTACCTCGCGCCCTAGGGTTTGGACCCCTCTCATATGCATCCGGGATTTCTCTGAATTAGGGTTTGGACCCCTTGGAACTCGTTTAAAATGATCAAGCATCCTTAGGGTTTTAATTTCATTTGTGTATTTATTTGTGTATTTTTGTATGAATAATATGTATATTTGTGTATGAATCCAAGTCCACTTGAATGTTTAATCTCTTACTCTAGATAATATTATGTCGTCGACCCTGACCTCCTCTGTCCTCGCCGAGCCCACGTCGTGCTGGTTCGAACGCACACCCCCACGCATCCCGGCCCCGCTCTCGCCCTAGCGCCGCCACCTCTCGTTGTCAATATAGCATTATAATAACCATGCTATGTTAATCAAATTTCATGACAAGTTAATTAGAAGAAGTAAATGTACCCTCTCATATGAATCGGGGGTTTCTTTGAATTAGGGTTTTGAATGACCAAGCATGTATTAGGGTTACATTTCAATACTTTTAACCTGTTATATCATCATCTTTGCTTGAGCATTTCAATAGATGTATTACTGATATTTGTGTGATCATATTTTGTTTTAGAAACTATGGATCCACTCAGTAGAAACCTTGAAGATGAAGAAATAATGGAGAACATGATCCACGAGGACACCTCACAATATCTGAACTTGGAGGGACATGATGACAGCTCAAGTAGTCATGGAGAAGATGACGGCTCCGGTGAACGCACTTTAGTGATTACAAAGTCTGTCGAGGTATATGCATGGATTAATCCTCTACTGACTTGCACCGATTGATTTGTATATATGTAAATGTATTAATTAACACTTGTTTCTTCTTTTAGCCCTCTGGATCGACCAGCCAGCAACAATCTTCTTCTATGAAAAAGAGCAAGCGAGGCGCGAGCCATCGGTTGAAAGATGGTGCAAAGTTCACGATCGAAGCAGTCCGTGTTGATCGCAGGCCGATGGAGCCCAAGAAGGCCGCAGACAAATTTGTACGTCAGGCTGGAGTTCTTGTTAGGGACCAAATCCCAATCATAATTGAATATTGGAATAAGCCAAAGAAGGGCTTAGTACCTTTGTCGATGAAAGATCCAAAGAAACGCTTTGAATTATTTGTTGGTAAATTTCCCTTCCGCCAGAGGAGGATGAAAACAATACGTTATAAAGGAAAAGGTCAAAGAGTGGAGTCTAAAGAAGATGGCCGACGCTTTTCAAGAATCGGAAGACAAAATTGAACAAATTTTTCAAAGCTCGCGAGACTCCAGATTTCAAGACGATATTATGCGAAGATAAGACCTCAACGGCCCAATTTGTGGCATATAAGGAAGGTGCTATAGCTAAAGAGGTCGAAACCAATACGCTAAATGCCCGTAAGAAGGAATATCACCATAGGACGGGTCGTGGCTACATATCTCGAGGCCTAAGTGGGAGGAAGCTGAGAAGGCCCTAGGCTAGAGAGATCACACTCTAGACAGATGATGGGTGGGACCTACGCAAAGACTTGGTTCTACTTAAATCGGGCAAGGTTGGACCCGTAAATGATTGTGTATCTTCCCAACCCTCCTTGCCAAACCCACATGAACTCATCACGGCATACGAGGAAACAGCCGCCAGGACCTTCCATCCCGAAAGAGAGAATGACCAGCTCACACGCGCCATCGGTAAAAAAGAACACCCTGGACATGCACGAGGCACAGGGGGTATGACGTGGAAGGATGGATTTGCCGAGTGGGGCGACTCTTACAGATGGCGCGGCAGAAATGAAAAAGAGCGTACAGAGCGGATGACACAGATAGAACATGCACTTGTGGCGCTGTAGGCGCAAGTGAATGCACAACAGAGCCATCAAGCTACCGGCCCATCTCAGCGACACGAAGAGCCTGCATTGGAAGCTGCCGGCGGCCTAGACTCTGCGCGAAAAAGCAGCGTGGCTTCCATGGAGAACATGCAGCCCACACTTGAAATGGCGGGTCCTCGATTCCCCGTGGATGAGATCACGGAGAGCGAACACGCTGAGCTGCATGTGAGATTAATGGGCTTATCCATTAAGGTGGCTGTCGGCTATGCCTTACCTCCTATAGCTGGTGGAACTTACCACTGCCGACCGATTCCAGATGGCTATGCTATTGTCGGGGTGGATGAGGTTGTGAAGGAATATGAGGAAGCACATCTTGACCATGCTACAGGTGAAGGGGAAACTCAAATCCAATTTTTAGTGAAAACAACCATTGTTTTGAAGAAGGAACACATCGTGCTTCCAAATTGGAGGCCATCGCACCCCATTGCCTCCAGAAGGCCAAGCCTGAGCCGCTTCAACCATCTCCTGCCCGTCAGCCATCTCCGGCGCTTCAGCCATCTCCTCAGCGTAAGCGGAAGAGCACTGCCATGAAGAGAATCACTAGCACTGCCACAAAGAAATCCGCAGGAAACCGTACGCAAAGAGTTCAAAAAACTACGTCCCGCAGCCTTCCGCCAAGCCATTTCCGGTTTTACCGTGGAATTGCAGCGACGAGGAGACCAATAGGATCTCGGAAGAAGAGGTCAAGAAATTCTTTGCACCTAGAGGGCCGAGCCAAAGGAGAAAATAGATCCGGCAGTGGTGGAGAAGTTTCACAAAAATCTTTTGAAACCTGAAACCCCACTTGTGCCGGACTACGAGCGCCAGATTTTGAAGGGGGGTGCAAGGCGCCGTAGTGAGACTGAAAGTAGTAGTCGCACGGCACCCCAGAAAACAGTTCCCATGCTCGGAGAGCAGTAAAACCAATCATGCGCCCCGCTCCAAGTGTTCGACACACGGGACGCTCCTCCCGTAAATGATTACGAGGCAGAGCTACAAAGAAAGGCCAATGAGATGGGGATGACTTACATTGCATACTTGAACATCATGGGAGACAACTTGCCCAAAGGCGATGCCAACCCCATACAACCATGGAAGTATGGGAAGAATCTCGTCAAGAAAGAGCAGCTCAAGAATCTACCAACAAAGATGCGAAGATTGCACAAGTGGTACCTTGATTTCTGCAAGAAGAGAAAGGAAGAATGGATCACGGCGCATATAAGAGATCAGATTTTCTTGTGCGGAGACGACGCGATCACCTTCAACATTCAAGACTTGCATTTTCTATTCAATCAGAAGGAACTCGACAAAGCTGCCATCAGCCTTTATTGTGTGTAAGTACTATTTCTTTAATTTCTATCTCATCTCATTCAATTCATTAATTGTATGTATATATATATGCTCACCATATATTTATATATATACTATTATGCAGGAAAAAGGTTATGGAATGCATGGAAGGAGGCCCTTTTGACATTGGGTTCGTTGACCCAAATAGAGTTCATGAACAAGTGGTAAGAGACAAACCCGGGCAAACAGAAGATTTCTTGCTAAGGTCTTTACTGAGACAACAAACCAAAAGGGAAATACTATTGTCTTACAACTTCTCGTGAGTACTGTTACCCTCTCTTGTACACATTCTGTTTCGGCTTACTCGACGTTAAGTTTAACTGATGATGAGTTATGCGTGCGTAGGTTCCACTTTATTCTGCTAGTCATTCAACCTGACTCAGGAAAAGTCCTTGTCATGGACTCTTTACTAAAAGAAAAAGAGCTATGGGCAGACTTTAGAGAGATGCTCCAGAGGTAATTTCAATCATATTATCGCACTAGATCGGCAACTTTCGTGACAACAAGTAATTAATTACTCCTTTATCCATTTTCTTTGCCGGACAGGGTTTGGAAAAGGTTCACGGGCAGGGCCCTGGGTGAATGGTCAGAAGAACTAAAATTTGTAGACCAAAATGTAAGTAATACTAGCTAGCTAGGTCTGGCGTATCTCTTTGATTCTGCTTCCAATTCCATTATATCATGCTTTATTGATTATTATTTTGATTGAACTCTCTATTCTCGTAAAGTGCGCGCATCAGGGACACGACAATAACTTATGTGGGTACTATGTTTGCGAATTCATTCGCAACACGATATGTGCGACGGGCCAAGCCGCATTAGAACAACTTAGAGTAAGTAAACAAAGTACACAACATTATTTTATTACCATCAATTGTGTTGAGTTTTATTCTTATATATATTGACCCCATTCTTCATATATATTCAGATCGAACGGATGCGGGACCAACTCCTACCATTTGATCGCATACGAGTCATTCAAGAGGAATTGGCGGCGTTTATACTTGATCAGGTCGTCACGCCTGGCGGAGAACTCTTTAGATATCCACCAAAATGAACGTTGTATATGTGCTTGAACGTGTTTGTCTTGTACTTGTTGCTTCAACGTTTACGAAGAATACCACACAATGACGATGTTGTGTATAATAATAGTTGCTTAATTATTCATGTACTCGTATGTACCGATGACGATGTATGTGTATACCGCTCCTGATCGATTCCTCCTCCCCCGTCCCCTCCGCGCCGCAGAAATACGCCCAAAACGGGTCAGGGGCAGAACTCTGCCGCGGCAGAGATTTAGGCCTTTTTCCTGCCGCGGCACAGAACCTTTAACACCGGTTCGTGTGTTACGAACCGGTGTTAAAGGGGGGTCTGAGCGCTGCGGCAGCCCCACGTGCGCCATCCTTTAACACCGGTTCGGGGGCGGGAGGGGGCTCTAACACCGAAACCGCAATAGCGGTTCTATAACCAGTGTTAGAGGGTCCTCCAAACCGGTGTTAGAGGGGTACGTGTGCACTAGTGACAGCTTTGTTTTCCACCGTGCTTAGAAAAATAAACCAATCAGTTTCTTTAGTACCGGTGCTTAGACGTCTATATCTAGTATAATTAAGCACCGATGCTTAAGTAGAAAACCGGTTTATATTTCTTAAAGCACTTTGCTAAGCATCCTGCGCTGTAGATGGCCTTAGAAGGTCTTCTCCGGTACGAACGACACACCAGATCTCATACATAATTCCTATTCTACGCTTAGTATGGGTTCTATCTGGGATGCGCACCAGTCCGGCCCATAAAGAGTATTACTCTTAGGGTCCGACTTGTCAGCGTAGTAATGGCTAAATGTCTTGACTAGATGGAAAACACTCTGTGTGAGTATTCGCGTGGCTAGGCAAGACTGAGTATTCAAAAACTTAGTGGAGCATGCAAATAGAAAACCCTGAGAAATACGCCAATCATTCAATCTATATCGAAGAAGTTTAAATATAATTACCTTGTCATACACTAGAAACCGCTATTAAGATTTTTGTTAGGTCGTAGAATATATATATATAGTTTGTGCAATTATTAAAATACATTTCAGAAGGAAAATTTTGATAAAAGAGTATAGTTAAATTTATCACATCGCACATTCACTTCAGGATGTACAGTATAATAGTATATCTAAGAATAGTACAACATGAATGTTAAAAAAATTTATATGTGGTTAATTAACCAAGCTAAATAAATAATATAACTATAATCGTTAATAATATATCATGAAAAAAGTATCCTAAAGTGTAAAATTTTAGTACAAATGTGATAGTGACAATCCAACAAAAAATGTAGATATATAGTGCGGAGCAAAAAGCGTCTCGGAGCGGCGACGAGCAGCTGCCGATGGCACCCATCAGATAGATCGAGTATAGGTAGTATTGTATAACTTGTCTAGGCACCCTCCCTGCCGTGTATATAATATACGTAGGGCGGGAATCGAGTTGGATCGTCCGGATTGGAGTCTCACCTATTGCAACGATACATAGAAAACCAGTTACGCTTGGAAGTCGGAAGTCCTAACCGATTATGTTTCCGATCTTAGCCAAGCCAAAAACAACGATGGGACTAGCTAATCAAAATAGTAAATACGTATTTAAATTAGATGAATAAAAAGTCTATCAGTTGAGATATATAAGAAATTACCAAGTACTCTTTTTGATCCAAATTATTTATCGTATATTTAGGCAAAATACTGCCTAAAATCTGAACCCGCAACAAGTAACTTAGATTAGATGGAGTAGTAAACTTTTTTCAATAGTTTATCTTTTGATTTGTGCAATCGCAACGATAACTCTATTCTATAGCTACTCATTTGGAGGTGATGTAGGAAGTTTGTTTGTCATGCAAAGATTGATGATCTCGCGATATGAACCACTAGTAGAAGGGTGCGTGCTGGCGCGATTTTTTTTGAAATGGGCGCTTTATTATTTAGAATAATGTTTATACTCGGTTTCTGCATAACTAGAATGCACACTGCCTATCACTTACATACCTTGTGACCAAAACAAAAGTATGAGAAATAGAAAAACATGTAGATATCATAACGACCTCTAGCTATGACATATCTACTCGCGGATCACGCAGCCATCCATGTCAAGAGAAAATATCTCTCGCCTTGTCCTCCAATCATGTACACCCATCAGCAAATAAGTCGCGGGACTCCAATATACGTTGGAGAGTAGTCCATGATCAAAGGATAGCCGTAGCTCGGAAGATAACCTGCAGAGGAAAAGACACCATGTTAATTATTAAAAATCTTGTTATTCCTATATAGCCAAAATGACCAAATAATAGCAAGCGCTCCCACCCTAAACACAGTCCCATATTTATCATCATCTCATGCAACCAGTTGCCAAAAACATTGGCTACCGAGCAAAGGAGGAGGTAAACCGGAGGCTACTTGGATGATTGACCTTATAACACGAGAAAAAATACACTGGAAGAATAAATGTTGAATTGTTTCATTGTGATGACAAAAAACATATTGTGTACTTTCCTGCCAATTTCTCTTAACAATATTATATTTTGTAAGAATGACCCCTTTATGGAGGTACCAAGCAAAGACCTTCGTTTGAAGGGGTATTTTCATTTTCCAAATCTTACTGGTATCATCAACTATAATATCCGATTGGATCAAAGCTCTATACAAAGAATCAACGGAAAATTTACCACTCTATAGTAATTTCTATTTGAATTCGTCCACACCCTCCGACAACTTTACCGTGGATAGTATCAATAAGAGATTATTCTAGAATAATAGTCTAGGACCTATGCAACTTCTTCTGAAAGAGACATTAGGAGGATTAGAATCCATTACCGTGGAAAGCGTGTCCCTTTTATGCCTAACAATCGAATATAGAGTTTTCTAAGGAAAGTTTGGACAAGTCATTTATCTTCCCATAACCTAATATGTGATCCATCCTTAATATTGAAAACACCAAAATAGAAGAAATGTTTTTTGGATGCCATTAGCCCAGCCCAAAAGTGTGAATCATGTTGGAGATATGCCCAAGAGGCAATAATAAAGTGGTTATTATCATATCTTCGTATTTATGATAAATGTTTACATACCATGCTATAATTGTATTAACAGGAAACATTAATACTTGTGTGATTTGTAAACATAAAAGAGTCCCTAGTAAAGCCTCTTGTTAAACTAGCTTGTTGGTTAATGTATGATCATTGTTTCCTGATCATGAACATAGAGATGTTATTAACAACAGGGTCATATCATTAGGAGAATGATGTGATGGACATACTCCTATAGATAAGCATAGCATAAAGATCAAGTCATTTCAATAGTTCAAATTGCTATATGCTTTCTGATACATAGTAACCTAATTCCTTCGACCATGAGATCATGCATATCACCTTTACCGGATGGATGCTTTGATGACATCAAACACCACACCGTAACAGGGTGGCTATAAAAGTGGCATTGAGTGTTCGGAAAGTATTGGTTGAAACACATGGATCAAGAGTGGGATTTGTCCATCCATATGACGGATAGATATACTCTGGGCCCTCTCGGTGGAATGTCATCCAATTAGCTTGCAAGCATGTGACTTGGTCACAAGGGATCACATATCACGGGAACGAGAAAAGAGTACTTATTGGTAACGAGGTTGAACTAGGTATGCAGAGATACCGACGATCATAACCTCGGATAAGTAACATATCGTGAGACAAAGGGAAATTGGTATCGTATGTAAGTGGTTCATTCGATTCATAAAGTAATCGTAGAAATATGTGGGAGCCATATGAATTTCCAGATTCCTCTATTGGTTATTGTTCGGAGAAGTGTCTCGATCATGTCCGCATAATTCACGAACCGTAGGGAGACACACTTAAGGATTCGACGTTGTTTGAGTAGTTATGGTATTATGAGAAAGAGACCGAATGTTGTTCGGAGTCTCGGATGGGATCCGGGATATCACGAGGTGATCCGGAATGGTCCGGAGAATAAGATTCATATAAGGAAAGTCCCGTTTCGGAGTTCGGGAATGATTCCGGTGTTTTCATCGGGAATGTTCTAGAAGGTTCCGGATTGTCCGGCACTCCGGGGGGGAAGGGGTACATGAATGTGTCATTACATATTGGAATGATTGCATCATGTACTAAGTGTTCTTGCTGTCCCAAATATAGGATTAAATTGAATCCTAAAACAGAAAAGTCAAATGTCCAGTTTGAAAGTCAAACGGCTAAAACAAGAAACTGTGGGAAACAAGCAAGAGGAGTTGGAATCAACTTGGAGGAGGAGTTGGACTCCTCCAGGCCGGCGCCCAGCCCAAGGCCGAGTTGGGGAGGGACTCCCTCCCTCCCCTGGCGCGCCAGCCCCCTCCCATCTATATAAGGAGGGGCAGGGCTCCCCTCCTAGACACACAAGTTCCTATCCTCTAAACTAAACCCTAGATCTAAACCCCGGTTTAGAGCTATTTCGGTTTAGAGCTTTCTAATTGGTTTAGAGCCTTCTAATTGGTGTGTCTAATTACTAGACCACTAATAGCCTCTCTCATAAGCTCCACCATACTCACACCGGCTTAAGGCGAAGCCCTGCGGGATTTCCCCTCTACTTCCGGTACCACGCCGTTGTGCTGCCGGAATCGCGAGGAGAGTGCTACAACCTCCGCTGCCTGCTGGAACAAGGGAGAGGAAGGTCTTCGTCAGTACGAACGATGTGACCGATTGCTGGGAGCGCTGCTGGAAGGATCGTCTCACGCGATCTTGAGATCGGAAGAGTACGACTACATCACCCACGAGAATCTGCTCTCGTTAACCGCTGGAATCTTCGAGGTGAGTTCCTCTATCGACTCGTTGCTACAATCTAGTAGATAGATCTTGGCTTGTTTGTTTGTATGCGATAGAAAATTTTTGTTTTCCATGCTACGAACCCCTACAAAGGGTATCGAGCCGTGTCTATATGTAGATCTGTTGCACGAGTAGAACACAATGGTCATTGTGGGCGTTGATGCTTTTATTGTCGATTGCTTCTTGTGTACTTTGTATCTTGCGGTATGTTGGGATGAAGCGGCCCGGGCTAACCTTACATGACATCGTTCATGAGACTTGCTCCACGCTTGACATGCAACTTGTATTGCATAAGTGGCTTTATGGGTGCTGCTTCTCCTAGCATAGTTAAGATCCAATTTACAACGGGTGATTGACAATACTAGTATCAATGTTGTGGTTCTTGTTCGTAAGTTAGAACGACACTTATTGAAAGCCCCAAACCACGTAAAATATGCAAAGAAAGTAGAGGCGTCTAACTTTGTTTTGCAGGGTGTCTGATGATGTGATATGGCCATGATTGTGATTATATTTGATGTATGCAATGTTCCTTATTGTAAGTTGGCAACCGGCAGGAGCCATATGGTTGTCTTTAATTTCTGTTAAGACCCGCGTGTCTATTCAAAGTAGTTGTAATAGTTGAAGCCGGTGGACGACAACCATGGAGAAGCGTCATTGACCTTGATGCAATGTCGGTGATGATGGAGATCATGTTCGTGCTTGAAGATGGAGATCAGAAGCACAAAGAAGAAAGGCCATATCATATCACATATTATGAATTGCATGTGATGTTAATCCTTTATGCATCTTGTATTGCTTAGTAGACGGTAGCATTATAAGATGATCCCTCATGCACATAAATTTCAAGTTCTAAAGTGTTCACCCTTAGTATGCACCGTTGCCAAAGCTTGCTGCTTCGAAGCACCACGTGATGATCGGGTGTCTTTGATTCCGCGGGTGAATACAACGTAAGCAAGCCAGATTTGCTTATGCGGTAGCTAAGGTTTGATCTTGACGAGCCTAGCATGTACAGACATGGCCTCAGGAACACGGATTGCCGAAAGGCAGAGCATGAGTCATATAGTAGATATGATGAACATGTTGATTGTTCGCCATTGAAGCTACATCAACTCACGTGATGATCGGTTTTGATGTGGTGGATTTGGTTCGTGTGATCACTAAAACAATGTGAGGGATATTGTTTTGAGTGGGAGTTCACCTAGATTAATTTAATTATTAATTAGAACTCAATTTATCATAAACTAAATCAAAGTGAATTTGCATAGTTGTTGTAGTCATTGGCATCCGTTTACCACCTTGCGCTTAGTTATAATTGAGATGATAGAACTATAGAATTCTGGTTAGATACTTTACGAACTGGTATCGTATTGTTTTAAGTGTTAATCTAAAGTTTAAAAGTCCTATTGCAAACTTTCAGTAAGTTCCGGTTACTCCATGAAGTTTAATAATTAGTATTAAATCAAGAGTAACAATTCCAAGTGTTAGTATATAAGTATCATGTTTGTATCCATGATTCTTGATATTCAAAGGATTCCCTTAAAATCAAGGTTATCTAGGATCTGAAAGAGTTGTTTCAGAAACCATGATGTGTGGAAGATATTGTGATATCTGAAACGAAGTTTTGGTTGCAACATGATAGAGTATAATATGGCAAAAGTCATGTTCTCATATTTGATGAGAATTTGCAAAAAGGTTGGAGACACTTGTTGTCCTAATCCTCCAAAAGGTTTTGGATAGCAACATTATACTCATAATTCATCGTTATAAGCTAAAAGTAGCTTGATCATGGACGATTCCATGATAAGGGTGAATATTTGATGTAGGTAAAATGTTTACTACACCAAGAGATTACTAAAGAAAGGAATTTGAAAGAACACCAAACATTTGATGATGGTGATCTACTTCAAAGTGCAAGACCAAAGACATTGGTATTTAACTATACACGCTTTGGACTATATGTCATATGTATGACTCCACTATTGATGTTGATAGATTCTTTCAAACTGAAAAGGAAATACTGAAAGAGAATCTCATAAATATATGGCAGAAAAGAAAAGACTAGAATCGTTCAGTTTAAGTATATAGATGATATACATGTTATGGCTATATTCTTTGCTTGTTAAACAATGTGGTTCTTAAGTATTTGATACTGAATTTGTTGGTGTGAATCGTCATACGAAACAACACAATTCATGAACTACAATGGCCTAAGTAACTAGCAAAAGAATATGTGATGATGTTCATCGAGAACAAAATAAAGGGTTATTGTGTTGCTTGTTAAACATCAAAGCTTGCCTTCAAAGATTTGTTTTATCAGGTATTATGAGAACAAAAGGATTGTTCAAATAATTGCCGTAATCCATAAAAGATGGATGATTCGCAAATCTCGTTGGAGACATCACATCCATAAAACTAGTGCTAAAAATGTCGAAAGACAAATTGATTGAAAGATCACTTAGGAAGTGACATCGCCGTTTGAATTATAATGGAAAGAAAACATGAAGAAACTCCATGTGGATGGAATTTTGGAGTCTTCTGATTTTTGATCAAATGACGCTTGTGAAACTTTCCTAGAGATAATTAAAACTTCGTTCATAGGCCAAAAGGGAACGAATGACTAGCTTATTGGAACTTGTACATATTGTTGTACGAAGTCCGTTATGTGTAGTCAAGAGCGATGGATTTCAACTTCATATGCTTTCTCCGAAAATTTGAGTGAATATATGAATATTTACTTAATAAGGATAAAGTATGAAACACTTGAAAAGTTCAAAGACTTTCAAGATGAAGTGCAAAATCATTGTAACAAGAATATGAATAGTTTATGATAAGATCATAAAGGAAAATATTTAAGTTACAAGTTTAGCATAATACCTAAGATTTAAGGAATCGTTCCGTGGATTTGCATTTTCCCGAAACACCATAAGTGTATGGAGCGTTCGAGATATGTAATTAAACCTTGTTTGACATGGTAAGATCAAAGGTATAATTTATAAAACTGCCATTATATTTTAAAGATTAAAAGCTTTAGAGATTACCGTTTTTCCACTGAAAAGAGCTTCATCATAATCCGTTGAAATGACACCATATAAAGTTATGGTTTGGGATAAAACCCAAGTTGTCCTTTCTTAAACATTGGTATGCTATGCATAAGAAAGATGTTTGCAACCAAAGTCGGATGAACCTGTCTTTGTATGTTATTTCGAATAACTGTTAAGTACTCCTCCATAACACCGGAGACAAAAGTGTTTGTCACTTAAAACGTCAAGTTTCTTTGAGAAGGAATTTTTCGTGAAAAGTTAAGTGGGAGGACAATAGAAACTTTGATAAGGTTAAAAGAACCTTAGCTATATGTGCAGAGTTGCGCAGCGCCGATAAGTGTTCCGGAGGCGGCAACAATGCTCATGGCTCACGTGCCTCAAAGGTTGTGGTCACGGAGATCTAAGTTCCTATTGAAACAAGTAGATCGGGTAAACAATCAAATATCAAGATTTGAGGGTTGAATCATTATTTGAGAATAATGAACCGACTACATGCAGAGAAGCGATGATGGGCCCTGACTTCGTAAAATGGCTTGAAGCCATAAAATCCGTGATAGTTCCATACACGAGAAATCAAGTTTTGAACTTGAAGGACCCTCGAGAAAGGTGTAAGACCTTATAGTTGTGTCTGGATCTATAAAGAAATAGACATGGATGTTTTACATCTATGAAATAGTCGACATGTTGGGAAAGAGTTCACAACAATGTTCAAAGGTTGACTATGACAAGATTTGATCTTTCATAGTGATATTTAGTCTAGACGGATTAATGTAGCAACCACTACATATAATTTGTTATATGGTAGTTGAATAAACAAAACAAGTTCTTCTAATAGAATCGTTACCTAGGACATGTGCATAACACGGTCCATAGGGTTTTGTTAATTCAAAGGATGCTAAAAGCATATGCAAACTTCAATGGTTAGAGTGAGCATAGCGGAGTTGGAATCTTCACTATGATGAAACTGTTAAAAGGGTTTAATTTCATCAGAGACGATGGAGATGCTTGCATTTGCAAGAAATTAAGTGGGAGCGCTAAGACATGTTTCTAATACATTATGTGGAAGACATATTGTTGATTGGAAATAATGTATCTTTTATTAACACATATTAAGAATTTCATCCTGATGAAAGACTTGGGCAAAACCCAAATATTTGGCATCAATAGACGCTAATATGGTTGTGCCAGAAGTACATTGACAAGATATTGAATGAGTTCAATATAGAAACTACAAGAGAGGTTCTTGTCGCACAGAAAGGATTGAATGAGTTCAATGTTGATGATATATTCAAGTGTATTGACACTTGGTAAGTGAAACAAAGATTCAAGTATAGATTGATACTTGATGTATGAAATCACAAAGAGTATTTATATCAATCATACTGTGATATGTACAAATCCAGATATGTCCTATGCTATAAATATTATGAGCATATACCAGAATGATTCATAAGATGATCATTGGACGATAGTAAGGATATTCTTATGATCTTCTGAAAGAACTAAGAGTATAATATTTGTAGAAGTGACAAATAGATGGTTAGTTCATTGTAAAAGTACTACATTGATACTAGCTTTGTCACAAAGTACAAATTAAGTTTATCTCAATCTAAACTAAGGATGGCAAAATATAATGGAAAGTGAGTTCCATAATGGATTTGGATGATTTCCAAAGTTAAGACATTGTGACAGATACTACAACAAAAGGCTAAGTATATGACTGCTATTATAGCAGCAAAAGAGGGCATTTGTGTCAAGTAGTTTGTTATCAAACTAGGTGTAGTTCACAGCGGGATAATACTATGAAGATATATTGTACGACAATATTGTCAACATGTTTTAACCCCAAAGAACTAAAGACCAAATTTATACAAAGCCATCTCATTAGAGAATGAGTGATGCGTAGAGACGCAAAGACATGCAATTACACACGGACCTGGAAGTGTCAGATCCGGAGATCAGTTGACCACTAGCAATCGTGTACATTCAACACCGGAAAGCCATAGGTGTTGAATACACAAAGGTTTGAAACTAGATTATTGACTCTAGTGCAAGTGGGAGACTGTTGGAGATATGCCCAAGAGGCAATAATAAAGTGGTTATTATCATATCTTCGTATTTATGATAAATGTTTACATACCATGCTATAATTGTATTAACAGGAAACATTAATACTTGTGTGATTTGTAAACATAAAAGAGTCCCTAGTAAAGCCTCTTGTTAAACTAGCTTGTTGGTTAATATATGATCATTGTTTCCTGATCATGAACATAGAGATGTTATTAACAACAGGGTCATATCATTAGGAGAATGATGTGATGGACATACTCCTATAGATAAGCATAGCATAAAGATCAAGTCATTTCAATAGTTCAAATTGCTATATGCTTTCTGATACATAGTAACCTAATTCCTTCGACCATGAGATCATGCATATCACCTTTACCGGATGGATGCTTTGATGACATCAAACACCACACCGTAACAGGGTGGCTATAAAAGTGGCATTGAGTGTTCGGAAAGTATTGGTTGAAACACATGGATCAAGAGTGGGATTTGTCCATCCATATGACGGATAGATATACTCTGGGCCCTCTCGGTGGAATGTCATCCAATTAGCTTGCAAGCATGTGACTTGGTCACAAGGGATCACATATCACGGGAACGAGAAAAGAGTACTTATCAGTAACGAGGTTGAACTAGGTATGCAGAGATACCGACGATCATAACCTCGGATAAGTAACATATCGTGAGACAAAGGGAAATTGGTATCGTATGTAAGTGGTTCATTCGATCGCAAAGTAATCGTAGAAATATGTGGGAGCCATATGAATTTCAGATTCCTCTATTGGTTATTGTTAGGAGAAGTGTCTCGATCATGTCCGCATAATTCACGAACCGTAGGGAGACACATAAGGATTCGACGTTGTTTGAGTAGTTATGGTATTATGAGAAAGAGACCGAATGTTGTTGAGTCTCGGATGGGATCCGGGATATCACGGTGATCCGGAATGGTCCGGAGAATAAGATTCATATAAGGAAAGTCCGTTTGGAGTTCGGGAATGATTCCGGTGTTTTCATCGGGAATGTTCTAGAAGGTTCCGGATTGTCCGGCACTCCGGGGGGGGAGGGGTACATGAATGTGTCATTACATATTGGAATGATTGCATCATGTACTAAGTGTTCTTGCTGTCCCAAATATAGGATTAAATTGAATCCTAAAACAGAAAAGTCAAATGTCCAGTTTGAAAGTCAAACGGCTAAAACAAGAAACTGTGGGAAACAAGCAAGAGGAGTTGGAATCAACTTGGAGGAGGAGTTGGACTCCTCGGGCGGCGCCCAGCCAAGGCCGAGTTGGGGAGGACTCCTCCTCCCTGGCGCCAGCCTCCCATCTATATAAGGAGGGGCAGGGCTCCCCTCCTAGACACACAAGTTCCTATCCTCTAAACTAAACCCTAGATCTAAACCCCGGTTTAGAGCTATTTCGGTTTAGAGCTTTCTAATTGGTTTAGAGCCTTCTAATTGGTGTGTCTAATTACTAGACCACTAATAGCCTCTCTCATAAGCTCCACCATACTCACACCGGCTTAAGGCGAAGCCTCATGGATTTCCCTCTACTTAGGTACCACGCCGTTGTCTTTGCGGAATCGCGAGAGAGTGCTACAACCTCCGCTGCCTGCTGGAACAAGGAGAGGAAGGTCTTCGTCAATCCGAGCGTGTGACCGACTGCGGGAGCGCTGCTGGAACGTGGCGCCGGAAGGATCGTCTACGCGATCTTGAGATCGGAAAGAGTACGACTACATCACCCACGAGAATCTGCTCTCGTTAACCGCTTTGGAATCTTCGAGGGTGAGTTCCTCTATCGACTCGTTGCTACAATCTAGTAGATAGATCTTGGCTTGTTTGTTTGTATGCGATAGAAAATTTTTGTTTTCCATGCTACGAACCCCTACAAATCACTGGGTTTCCAAACCACTTGAGACACAACTTTGGAACAAATATAGTTCCTCCATAGAATGGTTTGCCAGACACCTTCTTTTGTAAGAATTTTGAACAACCATTTACCTAGGAATGCGGTGTTTTTGACTTGCAAATCATGAATGCAAATTCCAGTGATGTCTACGCACGCTTCTATTCTTGTAGACAGTGTTGGGCCTCCAAGTGCAGAGGTTTGTAGAACAGCATCAAGTTTCCCTTAAGTGGATCACCCAAGGTTTATCGAACTCAGGGAGGAAGAGTTCAAATATATCCCCCTCAAGCAACCCTGCAATCAAGATACAAGAAGGCTCTTGTGTCCCCAACACACCCAATACACTTGCCATGTGTATAGGTGCACTAGTTAGGCGAAGAGATAGTGAAATACAAATAATATGGATGATTATAAGTGGTAGTTTTTATCTGAAATATAGATGGCAGCAAACAAACATGTAGCAGGACTGATTGTAAACGGTGTTTCAATGCTTAGAAACAAGGCCTAGGGATCATACTTTCACTAGTGGACACTCTTATATAAATATCTTCTCTTCATTATGCTACTCTGAAGTACTCTCCGGTTGGACGATGTAGGGCTATAGCAGCACACCAGAAAGTTCGCATTCCCCATCTAGATAACCCCATTGTCACCTCGAGCGCTAGATGGTTCCAAAAAAACACCACAAACTCATAGAGACATGCAAATCAAATTATAACTCATGATAAGTATTTCTGTAATATTTAGCCTAAGTTCCACATGGTGTGCACACTGTCAACATCACACATGTGGGGATAAGCAGAGATTAATTAAAGCACTTGAGTAGCAGAGTAGATCTACTTGATTACAAAGCTCATGATCACAATAAGATCACGCATAGAGAGAGAGAGATGAACACATAGCTACCGGTAGAGCCCTTAGCCACGAGGGAGAAGTACTCCCTCCTCATCATGGGAGTCAGCAACAGCGATGAAGATGGCGCTGGAGTCGATGGAGATGGCTCCGGGGGCAATTCCTTGTCCGGCGGTGCACAAACTTCTTTGTCCCGAATATCCTCTTCCGTGGCGGCGGTGTTGGAGATATGCCCTAGAGGCAGTAATAGAAGTAGTTATTATTATTATATATTTGTGTTTATGATAAATGTTTACATTCATGCTATAACGGTATTAACCAGAAACATTAATACTTGTGTGATTTGTAAACTAATTAGACTCCATAGTAAAGCCTCTTTATAATACTAGGTTGTTGGTTGATAGATGATCATGGTTTCCTGATCATGAACATTGGGATGTTATTAACAACAAGATCATATCATTAGGAGAATGGTGTGATGGACATACTCCTATAGATAAGCGTAGCATAAAGATCAACTCATTTCAATAATTCATTTGCTATAAGCTTTCTGATACATAGTAACCTAATTCCTTCGACCATGAGATCATGCTAATCACCATCACTGGAAGGATCCTTTGATGACATAAAACACCATACCGTAACTGGGTGTCTATAAAGGTGGCATTGAGTGTTCGAAAAGTATGTGTTGAGGCACATGGATCTAGAGTGGAATTTGTCCATCCATATGACGAATAGATATACTCTGGGCCCTCTTGGTGGAATGTCATCCAATTAGCTTGCAAGCATGTGACTAGCTCACAAGGGATCACATATCACGGGAACGAGAAAAGAGTACTTATCGGTAACGAGGTTGAACTAGGTATGCAGAGATACCGACGATCAGACCTCGGATAAGTAAACTATCGCAAGACAAAAGGAAATTGGTATCATATGTAAGTGGTTTATTTTATCACAAAGTAATCGTAGAAATATGTGGGAGCCATATGAATTTCCAGATTCCTCTATTGGTTATTGATCGGAGAAGAGTCTCGGTCATGTCTGCATAATTCATGAATCGTAGGGAGACACACATAAGGATTCGATGTTGTTTAGTAGATATGGAATGTAAGTAGGGATACCGAATGTTGTTCAGAGTCTCGGATGGAATCTGGGATATCAAGAGGAGATACGGAATGGTCTGGAGAATAAGATTCATATGAGGAAAGTCTAATCCCAGAGTTCGGGAATGATTCCAGTGTTTTCACCGGAATGATCTAGAAGGGTCTAGAAGGTTCACCGGACCGAAGGGAAAGGTACATGAATGTGTCATGAATAAGTGGAATGATTGCATCATGTCCTAGGTCACTTGGTTGGGCATTTGTAAGAAAGAAATTAATCTCCAAATTGAAAGTCAAAAGGCAAGTTTGAAAAGTCAAACTAGGACAATGTATCCTGGTGGAGGAAGGAAAGAATCCTTCTTTCCCTCCACCACAAGCCAACTAGTAGAGGGAGTTGGGGAAGGAGTCAAACCCACCTCTCCCAAGCTGCCCTCCCTCTCATAAATAGAGGGGAGGGGTGCCCCAAGAGAAACAACACCATCCCCTCCCCACACATTGCTGTGCCGCCTCTAAGCGCCACTGCCGTGGCCGCCCTGTCATGCCTAGCCGACTCCACCTCCTCCTCTCCGGCCCTCTAAACCCTAGATCGTTATAAACCCTAATTCTCCACCATAACCTACTCCGGCTTAGGCGAAGCCCTATAGGATCTTCCCTCTACTTTCGACACCACACCGTCATGCTGCCGGAATCGCGAGGGGAGAACTACAACCTCCGCTGCCTGCTGGAACAAGGGAGAGGAAGGTCTTCATCGAGTACCGAACGTGTGATCGACTGCGGAGGCGCTGCCGTGACGCAGCGCTGGAAGGATCGTCTACGCGATCTTGAGATCGGCAAGTGTACGACTACATCACCCATGAGAATATGCTCTCGTTAACCGCTTTGGAATCTTCGAGGGTGAGTACTCTAATGACTCGTTGCTACAATCTAGTAGATATATCTTGGCTTGTTTGTGTTCATGCGGTAGAATTTTTATGTTTTCCATTCTACGAACCCCTACAGTGGTATTAGAGTCGTGTCTATATGTAGATATGTTGCACGAGTAGAACACAATGGTCATTGTGGGCATTGATGCTTTTGTTGTCCATTGCTTCTTGTGTACTTTGCATCTTGCGGGGTGGTGGGATGAAGCGGCCCGGGATAAACATACATGACATCGTTCATGAGACTTGCTCCACGCTTGACATGCAACTAGTATTGCATAAGTGGCTTTGCGGGTGCCTGTTTCTCCCAACATAGTGAAGATTCAATTTACAACGGGTGATTGACAATACTAGTATCAACATTGTGGTTCTTGTTCGTAAGTTAGAGCGATACTTATTGAAAGCCCCAAACCACGTAAAACATGCAAAGAAAATTAGAGACGTCTAACTTTATTTTGAAGGGGTGTGCTGTGATGTGATATGGCCATGACTGTGATTATATATGATGTATGCAATGTTCCTTATTGTAAGTCGGCAACCGGCAGGAGCCTTATGGTTGTTTTTAATTTTGTTAAGACCTGCGTGTCTATTATTCAAAGTAGTTGTAATAGTTGATGCTGGTGGACGACAAACATGGAGCGGTGCCATTGACCTTGATGCCACGCTGGTGATGATGGAGATCATGTTCGTGCTTGAATAAGGGGATTGGAAGCATAAGAAGAAAGGCCATATCATATCACATATTTTGAATTTGCATGTGATTTTTATCCTTTTATGCATCTTGTATTGCCTAGTTCTTGATGGTAGCATTATAAGATGATCTCTCTCACAAAATATCAAGTTATAAAGTGTTTGTACTTAGTAGGAACTGTTGCTAAAGCTCGTTGTTTCAAAGCACCACGTGATGATCGGGTGTGTTAGATTCTACAAGTGTATACAACGGGAGCAAGCCAGATTTTCTCATGCGGAAGCTAAGGTTTGATCTTGACGAGCCTAGAATGTACATACATGGTCTCGGAACATGGATCACCGAAAGGTAAATCATGAATCATATAGTAGATATGATGAACATGTTGATTGTTCGCCTTTGAAGCTACATCATCTCTCATGATGATCGGTTTTGATGTGGTGGATTTGGTTCGTGTGATCACTAAAACAATGTGAGGGATATTGTTTTGGGTGGGAGTTCACCTAGATTAATTCAACTATTAATTAGAACTCAATTTGTCATAAACTTAGTCTAAACTATTGCAAATATGTTGTAGATCAATGGCGACCCCTACCATCAATTTTAATGCGTTCCTAGAGAAACATAAGTTGAAAAACAATGGAAGCAACTTCGCAGATTGGTTCCGCAACTTGAGGATTGTCCTCAATGCTGGTAATTTGACCTATGTGCTGGATGCACCGTTGGGTGACCCACCTGCAGCTGATGCTACCGATGAGGTGAAGAATGTTTTCCTCGCTCGGAAAATCAGTACTCTATAGTTCAGTGTGCTATCATGTATGGCCTGGAATCAGAGCTTCAGAAAAGGTTTGACAATGATGACCCACATGATATTGTCCATGAATTCAAAATGATATTTGAGGCTCACGCGGCAGTTGAGAGTTATGAGGCTTCTGAAAAGTTCTTTAACTGCAAGATGGAAGAGGGCAGCTCCGTCAGTGAGCATGTGCTTAAGATGTCTGGGAATGCAAGTAAGCTCCAAAGCTTGGGTATAGTGATTCCTAATGCTTTGGGGATTCACCGTGTCCTCCAATCACTACCACCAAGTTACAAGAACTTTGTGATGAACTACAATATGCAAAACATGGAAAAGTCATTGCGTGAACTTTTCTCCATGTTAAAGTCTGCGGAAGTGGAGATCAATAAAGAGCACCAAGTGTTGATGGTTAATAAGACCACAAAATTCAAGAAGCAAGGCAAGTCTAAGAAAAAGGGAAACTTCAAGAAGGGCGGTAAGAAAAAGTTACCGCGCCAGTGAAGAAGACCAAGGCTGGGCCTAAGCCTGATACTGAGTGCTTTTACTGCAAGGGAGAAGGTCACTGAAAGCAGAATTTCCCTAAGTACTTCGCGGATTTGAAGAACAACAACATCAAGAAGAAAGGTATCTCCGATATACATGTTATTGATGTGTATCTCACTAGTAGTCGTAGTAGTGCCTGGGTATTTGATACTGGTTCGGTTGCTCATATTCGTAACTCGAAACAGGTGCTACAGAATAGACAGAAACTAGCGAAGAACGAGGTGACGATGCGCGTTGGAAATGGATCAAAGGTTGATGTGCGTCGGCACGCTACCTCTTCATATACCATCAGGATTAGTTTTATACTTAAATAATTGTTATTTGGTGCCTGCGTTGAGCATGAACATTATATTCGGATCATGTTTATTGCGAGACGGTTACTTGTTTAAGTCCGAGAATAATGGTTGTTTGATTTATATGAGTAATATGTTTTATGCACATACACCTTTGATAGATGGTCTATTCTTGTTGAATGTCGATTGTAGTAATACACATATTAATAACATTGAAGCTAAATGTTTGAAATTGAGCGACAACTCGACCTATATGTGGCACTGTCGTCTTGGTCACATTGGAGTGAAGCGTATAAAGAAACTCCATTCTGATGGACTTCTTGAATAACTTGATTTTGAATCACTTGAAAGATGCGAAGCATGTCTCATGGGTAAAATGACCAAGACTCCATTTTCTGGTATGATGGAGCGAGCTTCGGACTTATTGGAAATCATACATACCATTGTGTGTGGACTAATGAGTGTAGCACCGCACGGTGGTTATAGTTATGTTCTTACTTTCACGGATGACTCGAGTAGATATGGGTATATCTATTTCATGAAACATAAGTATGAAACTTTCGAGAAGTTTAAGGAATTTCAAAGTGAAGTAGAGAATCAATGTAATGAGAAGATTAAGTTTCTATGATCTGATCGTGGAGGTGAATATATAAGTTACGAGTTTGGCGAGCATTTAAAGAAATGCAGAATACTTTCACAATTGACACCGCCGGGAACACCACAACGTAATGGTGTGTCCGAACATCGTAATCGAACTCTCTTAGATATGGTTCATTGTATGATGTCACTTACAGATTTACCACTATAATTATGGGGTTATGCATTAGAAACAGCCATATTCACTTTAAATAGGGCACCATCTAAATCCATTGAAATGACACTGTATGAATTATGGTTTAGGAAGAAACCTAAATTGTCGTTCCTTAAAGTTTGGGGTTGCGAAGCTTATGTAAAGAAGTTACAGCCCAACAAGCTTGAACCCAAAGCGGAAAAATGCGTCTTCATAGGATACCCGAAGGAAACTATTGGGTATACCTTCTATGATATATCCGAAGGCAAAATCTTTGTTGCTAAGAATGGATCCTTTCTAGAGAAGGAATTTCTCTCGAAAGAAGTGACTGGAAGGAAAGTAGAACTCGGCGAGGTTGTCAAACCTTCTCTCGGGTTTGAGAGTAGCACAACACCGGAAGAAGTTCCTGTGGCGCCTACACTAATAAGAGAGGAAGCTAATGATGTTGATCATGAAACTTCGGTTGAAGTTACTATGGAACCTCATAGGTCAACAAGAACTCGTACCACTCCCGATTGGTACGATCCCGTTATGAGTGTCATGTTGGTGGACAACACCGACGACCCTGCGACATATGAGGAAGCGATGATGAGCCCAGATTCCAATAAATGGTAAGAAGCCATGATATCCGAGATTGGATCCATGTACGAAAACCAAGTATGGACTTTGGTGGACTTACCGGATGGCCGAAACACTGGTGTAAATGAGGCCTTTAGTTGAGGTCCAAATTGGCCTTTAACACCGGTTCTCCTATGAACCGGTGTTAAAGAAGTGCCGATGCAGCGTGGCCCGTGCAGCAAAAAGGCCCACCCCCTTTAACACCGGTCCGAGCCACGAACCGGTGTTAAAGGCCCTGCACCATCGAGCCGCGCATCACCCTCCCCTTTAACACCGATTCGTGGCTTGAACCGGCGTTAAAGGGGGTGCGCCTATATATAATACACCGCAGCCCACCCCTCTCTCTCTCTCTCTCATTTTTTCACTTTCTCATTTTGGAGCTTAGCAAAGAGGTTGAGAGGTGTGCTAGTTTGTGTTTTCTTCCTATGCACAAGAGGTGTTCGGTGAAATGCCCGAGATCTCGAATTAAGTTTTCTCGTTGCTCTTTCCTCCTTGGTCGAGGTCCTCAACTTTATCCTTTCATGTGTCATTGATGTACTGTAGAAGTGGCCATCTCCCTATTAATTCATGATGTATTGTAATGATTTTTGATATACGTAATTAATTTATATAATGCAGATGAGCCGACAATGGATGTACGGTGACCGACGCACTTCCAAGTACATTACGGGCCTCCAAAATTTCATCGTTGTGGCTAAGGCAAACCTTGGTCACAATGGTTTTATGTTTTGTCCATGTGTTGGTATCGAACAAGAAAGACTACTCAAATACCAAAACCATTCACGCCCACCTGCTTCGGTCCGGTTTCATGCCCATCTATAATTGTTGGACCAAGCACGGAGAAAGAGGGGTTATGATGGAAGACAACAAAGAAGAAGAGGATGATGACAACTATCATAACATGTATCCTGAATACGATGATACTACAACGAGGGTAGATGAAGATCAAGAGGCAGCAGATGGGACCGCTGATGACGATCTTGGTCAGGCCATTACTGATGCAAAGGAAGAATGTGAAACTAAAAAGGAGAAGGAGAAGCTGGAGCGGATGTTAAAGGATCACAAAACATTGTTATACCCAACTTGCGAAGATGTTAAAGGATCAATGTCATATTTCTTTCATTAACACTTGGTCCTAAAGAAATGCATTTTTAATCTTTATTACAAAAAATAAGCCCATTTAGTCCCGGTTGGTAAAAAATTTGCGCCTCTGTCTTCACGCCAATTTTCTTCCCTCCATTTCTCACTATATATATGTAGGATTGGCCTCCATTGTCACTGCACATCTCTAGACTCATATCTGCAACCTCATCACTCTTTACCATGGCTTCCACCGTACCACTAACCCCGAGGAGGCGGAGGCGCTTTGCGCCTCGAACTACCCCCGGTGGCCATCTGTGTCCCGTTCCTCCTGTCCCTCTAGGTGTGGCGCGTCGGATGGCCGTCACGAACCACTACTACTTTGAGCTCACGCCGGAGCAGCGGAGGAATCTCAGATGGCATCCTGACTATTTCCCTACTTGGGAAGCCTTCTTCGTGGATCGGCGTGAGAGGGTGCTCACCAGGCACGAGGAGGACGGCCCAACTCCTCCGAACTTCAACGAGGCCGGCCGTCGGCTATGGTGGCGTGGTCGGACTCTCCAGAGCGTCATGGCCTATGACACTGCCGCCGACTCTAACCCCCGTCTACGCTACCCTCAAGTCTAGCCCACGCGTACTTAGCCTTCAAGGTTCAATTACGGCGACCCCGACGATGACAGCGATGACGGCGGTGGCGAGTATGACGACTACAGTGGCGAGTATTACAGGTGTAGGCAGGAGCATGACTGAATCACTCCAACATTCCGAAACAAGTTTGGCCGATTGTTACTTAATCTGGCCATGTATCTTAATTTTCAGTTCTTTTATGTATCTTAATTTTCAGTCATGCTTTATGTAACTTAATATTAGTTGCATTCCGTACTTTAATTCCAGTTCTATCTCCTTCACAAAATGACCTATCTCATTCGAAGTTTTCCTTTTCATCGCACCAAAAAGGCATTTTCCATTTTCCGAGCATAAAAAACGGACGGTTTTGTGAAGCAACCACCAAATGGCTAATTCAAAAAACCACCACCACATTTTACAAAAGTACTAAACCATCTTATATGGACAATGTACCAACAGGGGGATCTGAAACCTTTCCGTCCACCTCTGGTGAAAAAGACAAAGTCCTGCCGAATCGGTAGGAAGTGGGTCAGATATGAACTACAGGTACATGATACGATGCTCATGATTTTTTACAAAAATCATTTTTAGGTTCACACTATGCTATTTTATCAAAAATCCAATGCAAGTTGAGCGAGGCTTGGCCCCGAGCTAAGAATCTTAATGCCCGTTGTTCGACAAAGTTTGACGATAGTTTAAAACAGGGATAAAAATTAAAAAAAGATCGAAACGGTGCGAAACCTTCGCGTGGTGTTATATTATGTGACATAGTTAGAAGGAAAAATATCAAACTGGGTATATTGATTATGTCTCAAAGAAACCTTCACAAAATGACCTATCTCATTCGAGGTTTCTTGGCTTTCGGGTCAAATGACCAATGTTATGGCTAGAATCAAGGCATAGTTTATGATAATGTGGCCATATTGTGCATACATGTGCATCATGGAATGGCAAACAATGTTGCAAGAGGAAGTTTTCCTTTTTGTCGCACCAAAAAGGCATTTTCCATTTTCCGAGCATAAAAAACAGACGGTTTTGTGAAGCAACCACCAAATGGCTAATTCAAAAAACCACCACCACATTTTACAAAAATACTAGACCACCTTATATGGACAATGTACCAACAGGGGGATCTGAAACCTTTCCGTACACCTCTGATGAAAAAGACAAATTCCTGCCGAATCGATAGGAAGTGGGTCAGATATGAACTACAGGTACATGATACGATGCTCATGATTTAAAAAAAATCATTTTTAGGTTCACAATATGCTATTTTATCAAAAATCCAATGCAAGTTGAGCGAGGCTTTATCAGATTCAAGTGTATACAAAAGATGCGACATATAAATATCCAAACAATTCAAAAAATTTAATACAAAATAAAATATGATTTGCTCTAATAAAATAGGGTTAGATTCCTTTTTAGATGCTTAATATTTCTTTTGTTAAAAGTTTTAGGATTTGACAATTTATTTTTGTTTGAATTGAATAATCAAAATTTATATGTAAGTGTTTTAATCATTTTGAAAATTTTCATCTAAAGTAAATATAAAATGTTTTTACATGAATGGATAGATATTATTTTTCTGAAAATTATGATATATTATTCATATTTTTCTGACTTGAAATGAATAAGATATGAATTTTCTAAATTCATATCCTATTTTTTGAATTATAAATGCCCCCGCCCTTTAATGCATGAAATAAATGCCCCCCTTTAACACCGGTTCCAGCCACGAACCGGTGTTAAAGAAAGCGATTATTTCGTTCGTACACACTTCTTTAACACCGGTTCGTGGTTGGAACCCGGTGTTAAAGGGTGGTATAAATGCGGGCGCTGCCTCTTCCTCCCCACCAGATTGATCGAAAGAAGAGGAGCGCAGAGAGCATGGCGAGAGGAAGTAGTAGAGCGCTCGCCACCGCGATTCAATCCGCCGCCACGTCACCGCCGCCCTTTGCGTCGTCTGCCGCCCCATCCATCTGGAGCCACCACCCAGCAGGCCAGCAACTCTCAGGAGCGGCGCCTCCGCCCGTCCACTCGCGGCGAGCCTCCGGCCGACGCCGCTCGCCGCCGACCTCATTGCCCGTCGCCAAAGCCGCGCCACTCCCGTCGACCCGTCGCCCGTTGATAGTAGTTATTAATTAGTTATAATTAAGTGTGTAGTTATTATTAGAATTTTGTTATTGTATTAAGTTTAGGGTTAGTATTAGTTTAGGTTAGTATTAGTTTAGGGTTATTATATGTGGATTCGCAATATATTTCTACTTGTTATTGTATTATTAGTAGTTTAGTGTTAGTATTAGTTTAGGGTTTATTTAGTTTAGGGTTATTAGTTTAGGGTTTATTTAGTTTAGGGTTATTAGTTTAGGGTTATTTAGTTTAGGGTTATTTATTTAGTGTAGTTTAGTGTATTTAGTTTAGGGTTATTTAGTGTATTTTATAGTTAGTATTAGTTTAGGGTCGTCACCTCGCTGCTCTGCAAGCGCCACTGGCCGTTGTCTTCTTGTCGCTCTGGTGACCCCTAGGTAGTGGCGCCGCCCGTTTTAGGTAGGCCGCATCACGCTAAGGCGAACCCGCTACCTCGCACGCCCTAGGGTTTGGACCCCTCTCATATGCATCCGGGATTTCTCTGAATTAGGGTTTGGACCCCTTAGAACTCGTTTAAAATGATCAAGCATCCTTAGGGTTTTAATTTCATTTGTGTATTTTTGTATGAATAATATGTATATTTGTGTATGAATCCAAGTCCACTTGAATGTTTACTCTCTTACTCTAGATAATATTATGTCGAGCCACGACCTCCTCTGTCCTCGCCGAGCCCACGTCGTGCTGGTTCGAACGCACACCCCCACGCATCCCGGCCCCGCTCTCGCCCTAGCGCCGCCACCTCTCGTTGTCAATATAGCATTATAATAACCATGCTATGTTAATCAACTTTCATGACAAGTTAATTAGAAGAAGTAAATGTACCCTCTCATATGAATCAGGGGTTTCTCCGAATTAGGGTTTGGAATGACCAAGCATGTATTAGGGTTACATTTCAATACTTTTAACCTGTCATATCATCATCTTTGCTTGAGCATTTCAATAGATGTATTACTGATATTTGTGTGATCATATTTTGTTTTAGAAACTATGGATCCACTCAGTAGAAACCTTGAAGATGAAGAAATAATGGAGAACATGATCCACGAGGACACCTCACAATATCTGAACTTGGAGGGACATGATGACAGCTCAAGTAGTCATGGAGAAGATGACGGCTCCGGTGAACGCACTTTAGTGATTACAAAGTCTGTCGAGGTATATGCATGGATTAATCCTCTGCTGACTTGCACCGATTGATTTGTATATATGTAAATGTATTAATTAACACTTGTTTCTTCTTTTAGCCCTCTGGATCGACCAGCCAGCAACAATCTTCTTCTATGAAAAAGAGCAAGCGAGGCGCGAGCCATCGGTTGAAAGATGGTGCAAAGTTCACGATCGAAGCAGTCCGTGTTGATGGCAGGCCGATGGAGCCCAAGAAGGCCGCAGACAAATTTGTACGTCAGGCTGGAGTTCTTGTTAGGGACCAAATCCCAATCATAATTGAATATTGGAATAAGCCAAAGAAGGGCGACGGTACCTTTGTCGATGAAAGATCCAAAGAAACGCTTTGGAATTTGCTGTTGGTAAATTTCACCCTTCCGCCAGAGGAGGATGAAAACAATACGGTTATAAAGGAAAAGGTCAAAGAGTGGAGTCTAAAGAAGATGGCTGACGCTTTCCGCAACTGGAAGACAAAATTGAACAAATTTTTCAAAGCTCGCGAGACTCCAGATTTCGAAGACGCATATTATGCGAAGATAAGACCTCACTGGCCCGAATTTGTGGCATATAAGGAAGGTGCTATAGCTAAAAAGAGGTCAGAAACCAATACGCTAAATGCCCAGAAGAAGGAATATCACCATAGGACGGGGTCAGGTGGCTACATATCTCAGAGGCCTAAGTGGGAGGAAGCTGAGAAGGCCCTTTGCGCTAGAGAGATCACACCCCAGACAGATGGGTGGGACCTACGTGCAAAGACTTGGTTCTACGAAATCGGGGCAAGGTTGGACCCAGAAACAGGATTGTGTATCTTCCCAACCCTCCTTGCCAAACCCGTCACTGAACTCATCACGGCATACGAGGAAACAGCCGCCAGGACCTTCCATCCCGAAAGAGAGAATGACCAGCTCACACGCGCCATCGGTAAAAAAGAACACCCTGGACATGCACGAGGCACAGGGGGTATGACGTGGAAGGATGGATTTGCCGAGTGGGGTGACTCTTACAGATGGCGCGACAGAAAAGAAAAAGAGCGTACAGAGCGGATGACACAGATAGAACATGCACTTGTGGTGCTGCAGGCGCAAGTGAATGCACAACAGAGCCATCAAGCTACCGGCCCATCTCAGCGGCACGAAGAGCCTGCATTGGAAATGTGGCTGCAGCGGAAAAGCAGCGTGGCTTCCATGGAGAACATGCAGCCCACGCTTGAAAAGGCGGGTCCTCGATACCCCGTGGATGAGATCACGGAGAGCGAACACGCTGAGCTGCATGTGAGATTAATGGGCTTATCCATTAAGGTGGCTGTCGGCTATGCCTTACCTCCTATAGCTGGTGGAACTTACCACTGCCGACCGATTCCAGATGGCTATGCTATTGTCGGGGTGGATGAGGTTGTGAAGGAATATGAGGAAGCACAGCTTGACCATGCTACAGGTGAAGGGGAAACTCAACTCAAATTTGCAGTGAAAACAACCATTGTTTGGAAGAAGGAACACATCGTGCTTCCAAATTGGAGGCCACCGCAGCCTCCGCAGCCATCTCCCGTGTCTGCGCCAGCGACCATCTCCGACGCTTCAGCCATCTCCTCAGCGTAAGCGGAAGAGCACTGCCATGAAGAGCATCACTAGCACTGCCACAAAGAAACCCGCAGGAAACCGTACGCCAAAGAGTTCAAAAAACTACGTCCCGCAGCCTTCCGCCAAGCCATTTCCGGTTTTACTGTGGAATTGCAGTGACGAGGAGACCAATAGGATCTCGGAAGAAGAGGTCAAGAAATTCTTTGCACCTAGAGGGCCGAGCCAAAGGAGAAAATAGATCCGGCAGTGGTGGAGAAGTTTCACAAAAATCTTTTGAAACCTGAAACCCCACTTGTGCCGGACTACGAGCGCCAGATTTTGAAGGGGCGTGCAAGGCGCCGTAGTGAGACTGAAAGAAGCAGTCGCACGGCACCCCAGAAAATAGTTCCCATGCTCGGAGAGCAGTAAAACCAATCATGCGCCCCGCTCCAAGTGTTCGACACACGGGACGCTCCTCCCGTAAATGATTACGAGGCAGAGCTACAAAGAAAGGCCAATGAGATGGGGATGACTTACATTGCATACTTGAACATCATGGGAGACAACTTGCCCAAAGGCGATGCCAACCCCATACAGCCATGGAAGTATGGGAAGAATCTCGTCAAGAAAGAGCAGCTCAAGAATCTACCAACAAAGATGCGAAGATTGCACAAGTGGTACCTTGATTTCTGCAAGACGAGAAAGGAAGAATGGATCACGGCGCATATAAGAGATCAGATTTGCTTGTGCGAAGACGACGCGATCACCTTTAACATTCAAGACTTGCATTTTCTATTCAATCAGAAGGAACTCGACAAAGCTGACATCAGCCTTTATTGTGTGTAAGTACTATTTCTTTAATTTCTATCTCATCTCATTCAATTCATTAATTGCATGTATATATATATGCTCACCATATATTTATATATATACTATTATGCAGGAAAAAGGTTATGGAATGCACGAAAGGAGGCCCTTTTGACATTGGGTTCGTTGACCCAAATAGAGTTCATGAACAAGTGGTAAGAGACAAACCCGCAAATGTAAGATTTCTTGCTAAGGTCTTTACTGAGACAACAAACCAAAAGGGAAATACTATTGTCTTACAACTTCTCGTGAGTACTGTTACCCTCTCTTGTACACATTCTGTTTCGGCTTACTCGATGTTAAGTTTAACTGATGATGAGTTATGCGTGCGTAGGTTCCACTTTATTCTGCTAGTCATTCAACCTGACTTAGGAAAAGTCCTTGTCATGGACTCGTTACTAAAAGAAAAAGAGCTATGGGCAGACTTTAGAGAGATGCTCTAGAGGTAATTTCAATCATATTATCGCACTATATCGGCAACTTTCGTGACAACAAGTAATTAATTACTCCTTTATCCATTTTCTTTGCCGGACAGGGTTTGGAAAAGGTTCACGGGCAGGGCCCTGGGTGAATGGTCAGAAGAACTAAAATTTGTAGACCAAAATGTAAGTAATACTAGCTAGCTAGGTCTGGCGTATCTCTTTGATTCTGCTTCCAATTCCATTATATCATGCTTTATTGATTATTATTTTGATTGAACTCTCTATTCTCGTAAAGTGCGCGCATCAGGGACACGACAATAACTTATGTGGGTACTATGTTTGCGAGTTCATTCGCAACACGATATGTGCGACGGGCCAAGCCGCATTAGAAAAACTTAGAGTAAGTAAACAAAGTACACAACATTATTTTATTACCATCAATTGTGTTGAGTTTTATTCTTATATATATATATTGATCCCATTCTTCATATATATTCAGATCGAACGGATGCGGGACCAACTCCTACCATTTCACCGCATACGAGTCATTCAAGAGGAATTGGCGGCGTTCATACTTGATCAGGTCGTCACGCCTGGCGGAGAACTCTTTAGATATCCACCAAAATGAGCGTTGTATATGTGCTTGAACGTGTTTGTCTTGTACTTGTTGCTTCAACGTTTACGAAGAATACCACACAATGACGATGTTGTGTATAATAATAGTTGCTTAATTATTCATGTACTCGTATGTACCGATGACGATGTATGTGTATACCGCTCCCGATCGATTCCTCCTCCCCCGTCCCCTCCGCGCCGCAGAAATACGCCCAAAACGGGGCAGGGGCAGAACTCTGCCGCGGCAGAGATTTAGGCCTTTTTCCTGCCGCGGCACAGAACCTTTTAACACCGGTTCGTGTGTTACGAACCGGTGTTAAAGGGGGGTCTGAGCGCTGCGGCAGCCCCACGTGCGCCATCCTTTAACAGCGGTTCGTATAAGAACCGGTGTTAGGGGGGGGAGGGGGCGGGAGGGGGCTCTAACACCGAAACCGCAATAGCGGTTCTATAACCAGTGTTAGAGGGTCCTCCAAACCGGTGTTAGAGGGGTACGTGTGCACTAGTGACAGATTTGTTTTCCAACAGTGGTGCTTAGAAAAATAAACCAATCAGTTTCTTTAGCACCGGTTCTTAGACGTCTATCTAGTATAATTAAGCACCGATGCTTAAGTAGAAAACCGGTTTATATTTCTTAAAGCACTTTGCTAAGCATCCTGCGCTGTAGATGGCCTTAGAAGGTCTTCTCCGGTACGAACGACACACCAGATCTCATACATAATTCCTATTCTACGCTTAGTATGGGTTCTATCTGGGATGCGCACCAGTCCGGCCCATAAAGAGTATTACTCTTAGGGTCCGACTTGTCAGCGTAGTAATGGCTAAATGTCTTGACTAGATGGAAAACACTCTGTGTGAGTATTCGCGTGGCTAGGCAAGATTGAGTATTCAAAAACTTAGTGGAGCATGCAAATAGAAAACCCTGAGAAATACGCCAATCATTCAATCTATATCGAAGAAGTTTAAATATAATTACCTTGTCATACACTAGAAACCGCTATTAAGATTTTTGTTAGGTCGTAGAATATATAGTTTGTGCAATTATTAAAATACATTTCAGAAGGAAAATTTTGATAAAAGAGTATAGTTAAATTTATCACATCGCACATTCACTTCAGGATGTACAGTATAATAGTATATCTAAGAATAGTACAACATGAATGTTAAAAAAAATTATATGTGGTTAATTAACCAAGCTAAATAAATAATATAACTATAATCGTTAATAATATATCATGAAAAAAGTATCCTAAAGTGTAAAATTTTAGTACAGATGTGATAGTGACAATCCAACAAAAAGTGTAGATAGTGCGGAGCAAAAAGCGTCTCGGAGCGGCGACGAGCAGCTGCCGATGGCACCCATCAGATCGATCGAGTATAGGTAGTATTGTATAACTTGTCTAGGCACCCTCCCTGCCGTGTATATAATATACGTAGGGCGGGAATCGAGTTGGATCGTCCGGATTGGAGTCTCACCTATTGCAACGATACATAGAAAACCAGTTACGCTTGGAAGTCGGAAGTCCTAACCGATTATGTTTCCGATCTTAGCCAAGCCAAAAACAACGATGGGACTAGCTAATCGAAATAGTAAATACGTATTTAAATTAGATGAATAAAAAGTCTATCAGTTGAGATATATAAGAAATTACCAAGTACTCTTTTTGATCCAAATTATTTATCGTATATTTAGGCAAAATACTGCCTAAAATCTGAACCCGCAAGAAGTAACTTAGATTAGATGGAGTAGTAAACTTTTTTCAATAGTTTATCTTTTGATTTGTGCAATCGCAACGATAACTCTATTCTATAGCTACTCATTTGGAGGTGATGTAGGAAGTTTGTTTGTCATGCAAAGATTGATGATCTCGCGATATGAACCACTAGTAGAAGGGTGCGTGCTGGCGCGATTTTTTTTTGAAATGGGCGCTTTATTATTTAGAATAATGTTTATACTCGGTTTTTGCATAACTAGAATGCACACTGCCTATCACTTACATACCTTGTGACCAAAACAAAAGTATGAGAAATAGAAAAACATGTAGATATCATAACGACCTCTAGCTATGACATCTACTCGCGGATCACGCAGCCATCCATGTCAAGAGAAAATATATCTCGCCTTGTCCTCCAATCATGTACACCCCTCAGCAAATAAGTCGCGAGACTCCAATATACGTTGGAGAGTAGTCCATGATCAAAGGATAGCCGTAGCTCGGAAGATAACCTGCAGAGGAAAAGACACCATGTTAATTATTAAAAATCTTGTTATTCCTATATAGCCAAAACGACCAAATAATAGCAAGCGCTCCTACCCTAAACACAGTCCCATATTTATCATCATCTCATGCAACCAGTTGCCAAAAACATTGGCTACCGAGTAAAGGAGGAGGTAAACCGGAGGCTACTTGGATGATTGACCATATAACACGAGAAAAAATACACTGGAAGAATAAATGTTGAATTGTCTCATTGTGATGACAAAAAACATATTGTGTACTTTCCTGCCAATTTCTCTTAACAAGATTATATTTTGTAAGAATGACCCCTTTATGGAGGTACCAAGCAAAGACCTTTGTTTGAAGGGGTATTTTCATTTTCCAAATTTTACTGGTATCATCAACTATAATATCCGGTTGGATCAAAGCTCTATACAAAGAATCAATGGAAAATTTACCACTCTGTAGTAATTTCTATTTGAATTCGTCCACACCCTCCGACAACTGTACCGTGGATAGTATCAATAAGAGATTATTCTAGAATAGTAGTCTAGGACCTATGCAACTTCTTCGGAAAGAGA
This sequence comes from Avena insularis, assembly GCA_023614405.1. Classification (NCBI taxonomy): domain Eukaryota; kingdom Viridiplantae; phylum Streptophyta; class Magnoliopsida; order Poales; family Poaceae; genus Avena; species Avena insularis. The sequence goes on from CM042697.1 coordinate 480,170,453, forward strand.
CATTAGGAGGATTAGAATCCATTACCGTGGAAAGCGTGTCTCTTTTATGCCTAACAATCGAATATAGAGTTTTCTATGGAAAGTTTGGACAAGTCATTTATCTTCCCATAACCTAATATGTGATCCATCCTTAATATTGAAAACACCAAAATGGAAGAAATGTTTTTTGGATGCCATTAGCCCAGCCCAAAAGTGTGAATCACTGGGTTTCCAAACCACTTGAGACACAACTTTGGAACCAATATAGTTCCTCCATAGAATGGTTTGCCAGACACCTTCTTTTGTAAGAATTTTGAACAACCATTTACCTAGGAGTGCGGTGTTTTTGACTTGCAAATCATGAATGCAAATTCCAGTGATGTCTACGCACGCTTCTATTCTTGTAGACAGTGTTGGGCCTCCAAGTGCAGAGGTTTGTAGAACAGCATCAAGTTTCCCTTAAGTGGATCACCCAAGGTTTATCGAACTCAGGGAGGAAGAGTTCAAAGATATCCCCCTCAAGCAACCCTGCAATCAAGATACAAGAAGTCTCTTGTGTCCCCAACACACCCAATACACTTGCCATGTGTATAGGTGCACTAGTTAGGCGAAGAGATAGTGAAATACAAATAATATGGATGATTATAAGTGGTAGTTTTTATCTGAAATACAGATGGCAGCAAACAAACATGTAGCAGGACTAATTGTAAACGGTGTTTCAATGCTTAGAAACAAGGCCTAGGGATCATACTTTCACTAGTGGACACTCTTATATAAATATATTCTCTTCATTATGCTACTCTGAAGTACTCTCCGGTTGGACGATGTAGGGCTATAACAGCACACCAGAAAGTTCGCATTCCCCATCTAGATAACCCCATTGTCACCTCGAGCGCTAGATGGTTCCAAAAAACACAACAAACTCATAGAGACATGCAAATCAAATTATAACTCATGATAAGTATTTCTGTAATATTTAGCCTAAGTTCCACATGGTGTGCACACTGTCAACTTCACACATGTGGGGATAAGCAGAGATTAATTAAAGCACTTGAGTAGTAGAGTAGATCTACTTGATTACAAAGCTCATGATCACAATAAGATCACGCATAGAGAGAGAGAGAGATGAACACATAGCTACAGGTATAGCCCTTAGCCACGAGGGAGAAGTACTCCCTCCTCATCATGGGAGTCAGCAACAGCGATGGAGATGGCGCTGGAGTCGATGGAGATGGCTCCGGGGGCAATTCCTTGTCCCGGCAGGGTGCCGAAACACAGACTTTTGTCCCCCGAATATCCTCTTCCGTGGCGGCGGTGTTGGAGATATGCCCTAGAGGCAGTAATAGAAGTAGTTATTATTATTATATCTTTGTGTTTATGATAAATGTTTACATTCATGCTATAACGGTATTAACCGGAAACATTAATACTTGTGTGATTTGTAAACTAATTAGACTCCATAGTAAAGCCTCTTTATAATACTAGGTTGTTGGTTGATAGATGATCATGGTTTCTTGATCATGAACATTGGGATGTTATTAACAACAAGATCATATCATTAGGAGAATGGTGTGATGGACATACTCCTATAGATAAGCGTAGCATAAAGATCAACTCATTTCAATAATTCATTTGCTATAAGCTTTCTGATACATAGTAACCTAATTCCTTCGACCATGAGATCATGCTAATCACCATCACTGGAAGGATGCTTTGATGACATCAAACACCATACCGTAACTGGGTGTCTATAAAGGTGGCATTGTGTGTTCGAAAAGTATGTGTTGAGGCACATGGATCTAGAGTGGAATTTGTCCATCCATATGACGAATAGATATACTCTGGGCCCTCTTGGTGGAATGTCATCCAATTAGCTTGCAAGCATGTGACTAGCTCACAAGGGATCACATATCACGGGAACGAGAAAAGAGTACTTATCGGTAACGAGGTTGAACTAGGTATGCAGAGATACCGACGATCAGACCTCGGATAAGTAAACTATCGCAAGACAAAAGGAAATTGGTATCATATGTAAGTGGTTTATTTTATCACAAAGTAATCGTAGAAATATGTGGGAGCCATATGAATTTCCAGATTCCTCTATTGGTTATTGATCAGAGAAGAGTCTCGGTCATGTCTGCATAATTCATGAATCGTAGGGAGACACACATAAGGATTCGATGTTGTTTAGTAGATATGGAATGTAAGTAGGGATACCGAATGTTGTTCAGAGTCACGGATGGGATCTGGGATATCACGAGGAGATACAGAATGGTCTGGAGAATAAGATTCATATGAGGAAAGTCTAATCCCAGAGTTCGGGAATGATTCCAGTGTTTTCACCGGAATGATCTAGAAGGGTCTAGAAGGTTCACCGGACCGAAGGGAAAGGTACATGAATGTGTCATGAATAAGTGGAATGATTGCATCATGTCCTAGGTCACTTGGTTGGGCATTTGTAAGAAAGAAATTAATCTCCAAATTGAAAGTCAAAAGGCAAGTTTGAAAAGTCAAACTAGGACAATGTATCCTGGTGGAGGAAGGAAAGAATCCTTCTTTCCCTCCACCACAAGCCAACTAGTAGAGGGAGTTGGGGAAGGAGTCAAAATCACCTCTCCCAAGCTGCCCTCCCTCTCATAAATAGAGGGGAGGGAAGCCCCAAGAGAAACAACACCATCCCCTCCCCACACCGCTGTTGCGCCGCCGCCTCTAGCGCCACCGCCGTGGCACCGCCTCGCGCCGCCGCCAGTTCGTCGCCGCTGCCCTAGCTGCCACCGACTCCACCTCCTCCTCTTCGGCCCTCTAAACCCTAATTCTCCACCATAACCTACTCCGGCTTAGGCGAAGCCCTGTAGGATCTTCCCTCTACTTTCGACACCATGTCGTCGTGCTGCCGGAATCGCGAGGGGAGAACTACAACCTCCGGTGCCTGCTGGAACAAGGGAGAGGAAGGTCTTCATCGAGTACCGAATGTGTGATCGAATGTGATCGACTGAGGCCGTGACGCGCCTTGGGAAGGATCGTCTACGCGATCTTGAGATCGGCAAGTGTACGACTACATCACCCATGAGAATATGCTCTCGTTAACCGCTTTGGAATCTTCGAGGGTGAGTACTCTAATGACTCGTTGCTACAATCTAGTAGATATATCTTGGCTTGTTTGTGTTCATGCGGTAGAATTTTTATGTTTTCCATTCTACGAACCCCTACAGTGGTATTAGAGTCGTGTCTATATGTAGATATGTTGCACGAGTAGAACACAATGGTCATTGTGGGCGTTGATGCTGTTGTTGTCGATTGCTTCTTGTGTACTTTGCATCTTGCGGGGTGGTGGGATGAAGCGGCCCGGGATAAACATACATGACATCGTTCATGAGACTTGCTCCACGCTTGACATGCAACTAGTATTGCATAAGTGGCTTTGCGGGTGCCTGTTTCTCCCAACATAGTGAAGATTCAATTTACAACGGGTGATTGACAATAATAGTATCAACATTGTGGTTCTTGTTCGTAAGTTAGAGCGATACTTATTGAAAGCCCCAAACCACGTAAAACATGCAAAGAAAATTAGATACGTCTAACTTTATTTTGAAGGGGTGTGCTGTGATGTGATATGACCATGATTGTGATTATATATGATGTATGCAATGTTCCTTATTGTAAGTCGGCAACCGGCAGGAGCCTTATGGTTGTTTTTAATTTCGTTAAGACCTGCGTGTCTATTATTCAAAGTAGTTGTAATAGTTGATGCTGGTGGACGACAAACATGGAGCGGTGGCATTGACCTTGATGCCACGCTGGTGATGATGGAGATCATGTTCGTGCTTGAATAAGGGGATTGGAAGCATAAGAAGAAACGCCATATCATATCACATATTTTGAATTTGCATGTGATGTTTATCCTTTTATGCATCTTGTATTGCTTAGTTCTCGATGGTAGCATTATAAGATGATCCCTCTCACAAAATATCAAGTTATAAAGTGTTTGTACTTAGTAGGAACTGTTGCTAAAGCTCGTTGTTTCAAAGCACCACGTGATGATCGGGTGTGTTAGATTCTACAAGTGTATACAACGGGAGCAAGCCAGATTTTCTCATGCGGAAGCTAAGGTTTGATCTTGACGAGCCTAGCATGTACATACATGGTCTCGGAACATGGATCACCGAAAGGTAAATCATGAATCATATAGTAGATATGATGAACATGTTGATTGTTCGCCTTTGAAGCTACATCATCTCTCATGATGATCGGTTTTGATGTGGTGGATTTGGTTTGTGTGATCACTAAAACAATGTGAGGGATATTGTTTTGGGTGGGAGTTCACCTAGATTAATTCAACTGTTAATTAGAACTCAATTTGTCATAAACTTAGTCTAAACTATTGCAAATATGTTGTAGATCAATGGCGACCCCTACCATCAATTTTAATGCGTTCCTAGAGAAACATAAGTTGAAAAACAATGGAAGCAACTTCGCAGATTGGTTCCGCAACTTGAGGATTGTCCTCAATGCTGGTAATTTGACCTATGTGCTGGATGCACCGTTGGGTGACCCACCTGCAGCTGATGCTACCGATGAGGTGAAGAATGTTTTCCTCGCTCGAAAGAATCAGTACTCTATAGTTCAGTGTGCTATCATGTATGGCCTGGAATCAGAGCTTCAGAAAAGGTTTGACAATGATGACCCACATGATATTGTCCATGAATTCAAAATTATATTTGAGGCTCACGCGGCAGTTGAGAGTTATGAGGCTTCTGAAAAGTTCTTTAACTGCAAGATGGAAGAGGGCAGCTCCGTTAGTGAGCATGTGCTTAAGATGTCTGGGAATGCAAGTAAGCTCCAAAGCTTGGGTATAGTGATTCCTAATGCTTTGGGGATTCACCGTGTCCTCCAATCACTACCACCAAGTTACAAGAACTTTGTGATGAACTACAATATGCAAAACATGGAAAAGTCATTGCGTGAACTTTTCTCCATGTTAAAGTCTGCGGAAGTGGAGATCAATAAAGAGCACCAAGTGTTAATGGTCAATAAGACCACAAAATTCAAGAAGCAAGGCAAGTCTAAGAAAAAGGGAAACTTCAAGAAGGGCGGTAAGAAAAAGTTACCGCGCCAGTGAAGAAGACCAAGGCTGGGCCTAAGCCTGATACTGAGTGCTTTTACTGCAAGGGAGAAGGTTACTGAAAGCAGAATTGCCCTAAGTACTTGGCGGATTTGAAGAACAACAACATCAAGAAGAAAGGTATCTCCGATATACATGTTATTGATGTGCATCTCACTAGTAGTCGTAGTAGTGCCTGGGTATTTGATACTGGTTCGGTTGCTCATACTTGTAACTCGAAACAGGTGCTACAGAATAGACAGAAACTAGCGAAGAACGAGGTGACGATGCGCGTTGGAAATGGATCAAAGGTTGATGTGCGTCGGCACGCTACCTCTTCATATACCATCAGGATTAGTTTTATACTTAAATAATTGTTATTTGGTGCCTGCGTTGAGCATGAAAATTATATTCGGATCATGTTTATTGCGAGATGGTTACTTGTTTAAGTCCGAGAATAATGGTTGTTTGATTTATATGAGTAATATGTTTTATGCACATACACCTTTGATAGATGGTCTATTCTTGTTGAATGTCGATTGTAGTAATACACATATTAATAACATTGAAGCTAAATGTTTGAAATTGAGCGACAACTCGACCTATATGTGGCACTGTCGTCTTGGTCACATTGGAGTGAAGCGTATAAAGAAACTCCATTCTGATGGACTTCTTGAATAACTTGATTTTGAATCACTTGAAAGATGCGAAGCATGTCTCATGGGTAAAATGACCAAGACTCCATTTTCTGGTATGATGGAGCGAGCTTCGGACTTATTGGAAATCATACATACCATTGTGTGTGGACTAATGAGTGTAGCACCGCGCGGTGGTTATCGTTATGTTCTTACTTTCACGGATGACTTGAGTAGATATGGGTATATCTATTTCATGAAACATAAGTACGAAACTTTCGAGAAGTTTAAGGAATTTCAAAGTGATGTAGAGAATCAATGTAATGAGAAGATTAAGTTTCTATGATCTGATCGTGGAGGTGAATATATAAGTTACGAGTTTGGCGAGCATTTAAAGAAATGCAGAATACTTTCACAATTGACACCGCCGGGAACACCACAACGTAATGGTGTGTCCGAACATCGTAATCGAACTCTCTTAGATATGGTTCATTCTATGATGTCACTTACAGATTTACCACTATAATTATGGGGTTATGCATTAGAAACAGCCATATTCACTTTAAATAGGGCACCATCTAAATCCATTGAAATGACACTGTATGAATTATGGTTTAGGAAGAAACCTAAATTATCGTTCCTTAAAGTTTGGGGTTGCGAAGCTTATGTAAAGAAGTTACAGCCCGACAAGCTTGAACCCAAAGCGGAAAAATGCGTCTTCATAGGATACCCGAAGGAAACTATTGGGTATACCTTCTATGATATATCCGAAGGCAAAATCTTCGTTGCTAAGAATGGATCCTTTCTAGAGAAGGAATTTCTCTCGAAAGAAGTGACTGGAAGGAAAGTAGAACTCGACGAGGTTGTCAAACCTTCTCTCGGGTTTGAGAGTAGCACAACACCGGAAGAAGTTCCTGTGGCGCCTACACCAATAAGAGAGGAAGCTAATGATGTTGATCATGAAACTTCGGTTGAAGTTACTACGGAACCTCATAGGTCAACAAGAACTCGTACCACTCCCGATTGGTACGATCCCGTTATGAGTGTCATGTTGGTGGACAACACCGACGACCCTGCGACATATGAGGAAGCGATGATGAGCCCAGATTCCAATAAATGGTAAGAAGCCATGATATCCGAGATTGGATCCATGTACGAAAACCAAGTATGGACTTTGGTGGACTTACCAGATGGCCGAAACACTGGTGTAAATGAGGCCTTTAGTTGAGGTCCAAATTGGCGTTTAACACCGGTTCTCCTATGAACCGGTGTTAAAGGGGGTGCCCGTGCCAGCGTGGCCCGTGCAGCAAAAAGGCCCACCCCCTTTAACACTGGTCCGAGCCACGAACCGGTGTTAAAGGCCCTGCACCATCGAGCCGCGCATCACCCCCCCCCCTTTAACACTGATTCGTGGCTTGAACCGGCGTTAAAGGGGGTGCGCCTATATATAATACACCGCAGCCCACCCCTCTCTCTCTCTCATTTTTTCACTCTCTCATTTTGGAGCTTAGCAAAGAGGTTGAGAGGTGTGCTAGTTTGTGTTTTCTTCCTATGCACAAGAGGTGTTCAGTGAAATGCCCGAGATCTCGAATTAAGTTTTCTCGTTGCTCTTTCCTCCTTGGTCGAGGTCGTCAACTTTATCCTTTCATGTGTCATTGATGTACTGTAGAAGTGGTCATCTCCCTATTAATTCATGATGTACTATAATGATTTTTGATATACGTAATTAATTTATATAATGCAGATGAACCGACAATGGATGTACGGTGACCGACGCACTTCCAAGTACATTACGGGCCTCCAAAATTTCATCGTTGTGGCTAAGGCAAACCGTGGTCACAATGGTTTTATGTTTTGTCCATGTGTTGACTGTCAGAACAAGAAAGACTACTCAAATACCAAAACCATTCACGCCCACCTGCTTCGGTCCGGTTTCATGCCCATCTATAATTGTTGGACCAAGCACGGAGAAAGAGGGGTTATGATGGAAGACAACAAAGAAGAAGAGGATGATGACAACTATCATAACATGTATCCTGAATACGATGATACTACAACGAGGGTAGATGAAGATCAAGAGGCAGCAGATGGGACCGCTGATGACGATCTTGGTCAGGCCATTACTAATGCAAAGGAAGAATGTGAAACTAAAAAGGAGAAGGAGAAGCTGGAGCGGATGTTAAAGGATCACAAAACATTGTTATACCCTACTTGCGAAGATGTTAAAGGATCAATGTCATATTTCTTTCATTAACACTTGGTCCTAAAGAAATGTATTTTTAATCTTTATTACAAAAAATAAGCCCATTTAGTCCCGGTTGGTAAAAAATTTGCGCCTCTGTCTTCCCGCCAGTTTTCTTCCCTCCATTTCTCACTATATATATGTAGGATTGGCATCCATTGTCATTGCACATCTCTAGACTCATATCTGCAACCTCATCACTCTTTACCATGGCTTCCACCATACCACTAACCCCCCTGCCAGGAGGCTCTGCGTCGCTTTCGCTGGATCTTTGAACGCCGGAGGCATGCCGGTTCCTCCTGTACCTCTAGGTGTGGCGCACCGGATGGCCATCACGAACCACTACTACTTCAAGCTCACGCCGGAGCAGCAGAGGAATCCCAACTGGCATCCCGACTATTTCTCGACTTGGGAAGCCTTCTTCGGGGATCGGCGTGAGAGGGCGCTCGCCAGGCACGAGGAGGACGGCCCACCTCCTATGAACTTCAACGAGGTCGGCCTTCAGCTGTGGTGGCGCGGCCGGACTCTCTAGAGCGTCATGGCCTATGACACGGCCGCCGACTCTAACCCCCGCCTGCGCTACCCTCAAGTCCAGCCCACGCGTACTCAGCCTTCAAGGTTCAACTATGGCAACCTCGTGATGCAGCGCTGAGTTGATGTAGGAGCGCTTCGTTGGGAACCCCAAGAGCAAGGTGTGAAGCAGCACAGCAGCAAGTTTTTCCTCAATAAGAAACCGAGGTTATCGAACCAGTAGGAGGAAGGAAACGTCACACAGGTCTTGCAAGCAACGCGGAGACCTGCACAACACAACCTCAAGACTTTGCCCCAACGAATCAGTGAGGTTGTCAAGCTCACTGGTTTGATGTAACAAAGGATTAAACGTATGGTGTGGAAGGTAATGGTGGTTTGCAGCAAGTAAACAAGTAACAATGGAAGATGTATCAATGATAAATAATGGACCGGGGTCCATAGTTCACTACAGGTGCTCTCCTTAGATAAACAACATGGCATGAAGGGTAAACAAATTACAGTGGGGCAATTGACAGGAACTGAGCAAGGTATAACAATGCAATTACTAGTCATAAAAATCCTATGATATTTGATTGGGCAATACAACAAGATACATAGACCGCCATCCAACTGCATATATGACTAGAAGTCCACCTTCAGGTTATCATCCGAACCCCCTCCAGTATTAAGTTGCATGCAACAGACAACTGCTTTAAGCAAAGTTTGTAAGGTAAACAGTCCACATATTCCATGAACAAGAGACCGTTGTTTTCTCCCTAGTAGAAATAGCACATCTACAACCGAAGAGATTATTGTCACTTCCCTTAGAAACTAGAGGCATGAACCCACTATCGAGCATAAATACCCCCTCTTGGAGTCACTAGCAACTACTCGGACAAGATAGCTACTAACAACGGAGAGCATGCAAGATCACAAACAACACAGACATGATAGAATCATAAAGACAAAACCATTAATCAAACCAACATAATAATCTCAATATCCATCGGATCCGCGCAAACACAACATGCATGATTACAAATAGATTGGATCTTGATAATGAACGAAGATCACAAGATCTATACATGAAAGCACAAAGAAGGAGATACAACCATCTAGCTACTACATGGACCCATAGTCCAAGGTGGAACTACTCACGCATCATACCGGAGAGAAGGCCTCCGGGATGATCTCCTCTCCGGCAGGGTGCCGGGAAGAACTTCAGATCCCTCCGATCTAGGAATGATGGTGGTGGCGGATACAGAAGGTTTCGTGGAGATTTGATCGGGTACTTAGGGTTTCTGCATCGGAGGCTTCATATAGGTGAATGGGGAGGCCGAGGCGGCAGCCAGGGGCCCTACACCCTGCCTAGGCATGGGGCAGAGCCCACCCGCGCCTATGGGGGGTCTGTGTGCCCTAGCCTGCCTCTCCGGCTCCCCTCTAGGCTTCTTGTTCCCCACGGAAAGTTATTGACTTTGACGTTTGTCCCGTCCAATTCCGAGAATATTTCTTTACTAAATTTTCTGGAACCAAAAACAAAAGAAAACAAGCAACTGGCACTGTGGCAACTTGTTAATAGGTTAGTACCAGAAAACATGTAAAAAGCACCTCAAAGTGTAGACAAAGCAAATCAAAGTAGATACTAAACAAGCATGGAGCATCAAAAATTATAGATACGTTTCCGACGTATCAAGCATCCCCAAGCTTAACTCCTCCTCGTCCTCGAGTAGGTAAGTGATAAAAGAATATTTTTTGAGGTGACATGCACCTTCACAATGAAGATCTAACCATTTACAAGCATTGAAAGCTGGGATCAAAGAAGTCTAAACATGTGCATGAAAGATGGAGTTCTAAGAATAGGACATAGTAACGATGCATGAAACATGACAAGCTACAAACAAAGATCATGAATAACATGTATTCAAAAACGTTTGTTTGTTTCACATGCAGAAAACATGGCATAGTGGCAATCAACTTGTCCCTCATAGAATAGAAAAAGAACAAGTAGCACAAGAACAAGTAATATCACAATATGCATCGATCAATAAGCTTTGGAACACTGCACACAGAATGACAACTATGCTCTCTTAATGGTTCCTAAAGGTAGAAGGTGGAGACTCAATAGTGGTGGAAGAAAGACCTTTTATAAAGGAAACAGGTATTTCAAGTTTCAAAAAGAGCTTCCAAAAATTATGGTACTTGTTAGCTTTCATCCCTCATTGCCCCTATCATAAGCATCTTGAAGTGATTAAGGTTAAAGTGAACAAATATGGAGTATATGCTTGTCGAAGTATAAGTTGGCAATCTCAAGTCCCTTTAATACGAGGGCCACACCTCATGCTACTCAACTTTGGTCACCTATAAGTTCTTGTCATTGTAAGTATTTGCATATCATTGAGAATCACCAACGGCGTACCCCTTGCACATGGTACAGGAGCTTTCCCATAACCAAAATGACAAGGCAAGCACACAATGAGCATCTCAGCAATCTTCTTATTTACGATGGGAATATGGTGATTTTTTCTCTCTTTCCTCTTTTATCAATGTGTCTCTTTTTTTCATAAGAAGAATGCTTCATAGATGTCACTATGGTGATGCTGCAAATTTCCACCATGATTAGACATGGCTTAGGCTAGCGGCCCAGGCATTTCTCTAACACAGGATACAAAATCAATGGACTTACAAGTTCCCTATTTATTTCACACCGGTGACATCCATAGAGAAAAGAACATGATATCAACTGAGTACAAAGTACAAGTGCACTGTTGAAAACGTTCCCCATGACAGCACGATTCTGCTAATTCCAACGTATAAGTGCAAGCATATACAACATAGAAGACATAATGGTTCAAGTTTATTAGGGGCAAAGAATATAAAGTGTTCCATCAAGTTTGTGAGGGCTTTAATCACTAAGTTTTCACATAACAAAATAGTTTTTAATTGGATGATAGCTGAAAACAAGAATATACTTGGAATGGTGTAACACACCATGCATAGGAGTTTATAGTGCACACTTTGGAATAACTTGGTTTCTTGGGAGTTGGAGGCATGAGTAGAGATTACTCATACAAGTGGAGGCTAGCAAAAGACTGGGAGCAACCAAATAAGAGAGCAATAATGGTCATAATCATGCAGTGCAACAAAGCATTACTAATCAAAGCAAAGAGTGGTACTACAAGTCAAGGCTAAATGATCATAGAGGCTATGGTGACTTGTCATAGTCATAACATGGTGTGAGCATGTGCCAAGTTAACCCAAACAAAGCATCAAAGGAGAATACCACAATACTATGCTTTTGCATGCTAAAACAACACATAATTTCTTCAAGGCACACTAAGAAATCCCAATTGTTTGGAACAAGACATGCTACAGCAGTAATCACTAAGCATAAGGTCAAAACAACACCTAGCATGTCATGCTAAAGTCTAAGTCACAGTCAATGCAAGCTCCTCTTGCACTTACAAGCAAGAACTTACTACTCCTTTCCAACACCAAGCAACTTATTTTCAAAACAACACACTGAGAATAGGGATCCAAACTACTTAAGCAAACTAAACAAACTAAGCAAAGCAAACAAAAACTAATACGCTCCAAGAACAACACAACTGTGCATGAAACAATAAAAACAAAGTGTCTAGACAGACATGAGCTTTTTATTGATGAAGAAGGGATGCCTTGGGCATCCCCAAGCTTTGATGCTTGTACCTCTTAGATATTTCTTGGGGTGACACCATGGTGGCATCCCCAAGCTCGAGCTTTTGTCCATTCTTCATCTCATTGCATCATTCTTTCTTTACACCTGAAATTTTTCCTTCATACAAAACTTCACACAATTTTCATTAGCAACATTAGCTTATTCAAAAGATATTAGACCTCTGGCAAAGCTTTGGAACAACAAGGCTTTTCACTAAAAACAAAAGCTACTGTAGTAACTCCTTCAAAAATCTCAATTCACCTAAAGAGAACTCAAAAAGGAATCAATAAGAAGCAAATGCAAATAATGGCAGAAATCTGTCAAAACAGGCCAATAGGTAGAAACCGATTATTTTGAACATCTTCTGTTGCTCAAATCAAAAAGTGTTGAACTAATCAAAGTTATATAACATACTAGGGGATTTATTCGTAAATGTTCAGCTCAATCTGAGTTATAGAGACTCCTCACGAATTTTTTGGTGGAGGACATAAATCTGTTTCGGGACAGCAACTCCCCAAATCTTACTTCCCTCTCATTAGAGGTCATTCTTGGCACAAAAAGCAAACAAAAAGGATAAGGAGAGGTCATTACTGAAGTAATAACTTCCAAGACTCAAGGAAACTCTTGGGTTATCTCCCAACAAGTACTTTTCTTTAACGCCTTTAAGTTAGGCACAAGAAGCAAGAAGAGTATTTTCAAATGAAGACGCATTCACATCAAACCTTGCTTTCAAAGGAGGAGCAAAAAGCAACTTATCTCTCCTCATCGGGAAGTGTTCAATACCTTTCTTGAATGGAAAATGATATTCAACATCCAAAACATAGAAATCAACAGGGACATAAGCATTATTAACCATAATGAGAACATCCTTAATACTCCCCATGAGTTTCTTCTTAGCATTATCATTGAGTGGGACATCCAAATAACAATCTTCCAAAGGTGGCAAATCAAGCATTTCATAAATCTTCCTAGGCATAATTGAGACACTAGAACCAAGATCACATGAAGCTTTGAGATCAAAGTCATTCACTTGCATATTAATAATGGGTTCCCAACTATCTTCTACCTTCCTAGGAATATAAGCTTTGTGTTTTATCTTTTCTTCCTTAATCTTAACAAGAGCATCTGTAATGTGTTTAGTGAAAGCAACATGCATATCACTAGCATCAGGACTTCTAGCAAGCTTTTGTAGGAACATAATCACTTCAGAAATATTGCAACCATCAATATCAAAGTCAAACTTAGCATCACTAGTGGTAGGCATAGTAGGAGTAGGAATAGGGACTACTTGTGGTTTAGTGGTGATGGTGCACACACTGTTGTTTCTATCAATTTCAGCTTCCCTTTCCCACTTAGCATGAAGTTGAGCTAACAATCTAACATTTTCATCAATAGTAACTTGTATGGCATGAGCAGTAGCAAATGTATTTTCCATAGTTTCAGGTTTGGTAGCCATTTTATTAACCAAGGAAGTTTGAGCTTCAGACAAAGAGGAAATATTCTTTTCAGCACTCAAAATTTTTGACTGTAAACTAGAAATTTCTCTATTCATATTCTCAAGCTGATGACTAATATTTTTCAAAATGATAGATTGTTCCTCCATAGTTTTAGTGAATATCTTGTTTTGCTCATATTGCATTTGCATAAAGTTTTTAGTGGATCTCTCAACTTCTAGAATCCTCTCTTCACTAGGCATTCCAGATCTACCCTGATAAGCATTTCCACTAGGAGGATAAGGTCTATAATTGTTACCACCAAAATTACTCCTATAAGCATTGTTGTTGAAATTGTTGTTTCAAATGAAGTTCACATCAACTTGCTCTTCTTGAGCAACCAAAGAGGCTAAGGGGACACTATTAGGATCTAGAGGAGCTTTCCCATTAACAAGCATAGCCATAATAACATCAATATTTTCACTCAAAGAGGAAGTTTCCTCAACAGAATTTACCTTCTTACCATGTGGAGCTCTCTCAACATGCCATTCAAAGTAGTTAACCATCATATTATCAAGGAGCCTTGTTGCAGCACACAAAGTGAGGCCCATGAAGGTACCTCCAGCAGCGGAATCCAACAGATTTCTTGAGGAGAAGTTCAAACCTGCATAAAAAGTCTGGATAATCATCCAAGCAGTAAGTCCATGAGTGGGGCAATTCTTAACCAAAGACTTCATTCTTTCCCAAACTGGAGCAACATGTTCACTATCAAGTTGTTTAAATTTCATAATGTCACTTCTCATAGATATAATCTTAGCAGGAGGATAGTACTTTCCAATAAAATCATCTTTGCACTTAGTCCAGGAATCAATACTATTTTTAGGCAAGGATAGCAACCATTCTTTAGCTTTTCCTCTCAAAGAGAAAGGAAAAAGCTTGAGCTTAATAATATCTCCATCTACATCCTTATAGTTTTGCATCTCACAAAGTTCAACAAAGCTATTGAGATGGGCAGCAGGATCATCAGAACTAGCACCAGAAAATTGCTCTCTCATCACAAGATTCAACAAAGCAGGCTTAATTTCATAAAAGGTAGCATCAGGAGCAGGTGGAGCAATAGGAGTGCTTAGGAAATCATTGTTGTTGGTGCTAGTGAATTCACACAACTTGGTGTTCTCAACAGAGTTCATTTTGGCAAAGGTGGGCAAGCCAAAAAAATAGCAGCAACAGCTAGAGCAGGAACTAATTTTTTTGTGTTTTTGAATAAGGCAAGCAAACCAAACTAGACTAATTTTTTTGGTTTTTTTTGAAAAGAGGCAAACAAAACCAAGCAAAAGAAACAAAGCAAACTAAAAACAAAGTAAAGAGAAAGGAAGTGAAGGACTCCCCTTGTGAAGACGTCCTTAGCCTCCCCGGCAATGGTGCGAGAAAAGTTTGATGCAGCGCTGAGTTGATGTAGGAGCACTTCGTTGGGAACCCCAAGAGAAAGGTGTGAAGCAGCACAGCAGCAATTTTTCCCTCAGTAAGAAACCGAGGTTATCAAACCAGTAGGAGGAAGGAAACGTCACACAGGTGTTGCAAGCAATGCGAGACCCGCACGACACAAACTCAAGACTTTGCCCCAATGAATCAGTGACTGTTTTCCCGAGCGCGACCGGGTTCGGTTGGTCGAGTCCCCGAGCATGGTACTTAGCCGTTCTAGTTGCATGCCCAAGGTAGGTGAGGACGAGGCGTGTTGCACTTGGCGCGCCGCTCCACCTGACTCCGAGAGTCAGTCGCGTGGCGAGTCCAGGACGTGCTCTCATACTTGGTGTTTTCCCTAGCCGTGTGGGTTTGGACTGGCGTCAGTCCCCGAGCGTGGTACTTGACCGTTCGAGTCACTGCGCCAAGGATGTGGAGGACTGTGTCGCTGTGGGAAACGAATGCGGTCGTCTTAGCTCGGAAAGCCAGTCGAGCGAGGCAACTCCGATGGGGCTCCGGGTTGGCGTTTTCGTGGACGATACAAGGCTCGACGTTTATCGGTGCCCTTCTATCGCACTACTTAGCCGTGCCTGTCGCGTAACCAAGGGTTGACTTCCGCGGTTAGCGTAACGCTGTTATGAGTGCGAGTGGCACAAGATATGGAGAGTTGACACAGTTTGTGCGAGTCAATCTTCTTTATTTCATAGCGAGGGGGAGTACATGTTGGATTTATAGGTGTAGAACTTCCTTAGGAGGTTTACATTCCATGGCCGCTTGACGTCGAGTTGTCCGTCGCCTCACACATCGATGAGGTAGTAGGCGTCGTTGCCCAGGACTCATCCTATGGCGAATGGTCCCTCCCACGGGGGAGAGACCATGCCCTTCTTGTCATGGATCAGCCGTAGGACCAGGTCGCCTTCCTAGAAGGTGCGAGTCTGGACTCGGCGGATATGGTAGCGGTGGAGTCCTTGCTGGTAGATGGCGGTGCGGGAGCGAGCTAGGTCACGTGCTTCGTCGAGATGGTCGACTCCATCTTGGCGTGCGAGCTCGTTGTTGGCCTCCGCATAGTTGACGGCCCGAGGCGAGTCGTGCTCGAGGTCAGTCGGCATGACGGCTTCAGCACCTACACCATGAAGAAGGGGGTGAACCAAGTCGACCTATTGATGGAGGTGTGGATGCCCCAGATGACGGAGGGGAGATCTTCGACCCAGCACCCTAGAGTTCGCTCGAGGGGAACTTGCAGTCGCGGCTTCAGGCCGTGGAGGATGCTCTGGTTAGCGCGCTCCGCCTGGCCATTGGAATCCGGGTGGGTGACTGAGGCGAGGTCGATCCGTATGTTGTGCTCCTCGCAGAATTCGGCCATGGCCCCCTTGGCGAAGTTGGTACCGTTGTCCGTGATGATGCTGTGCGGGAACCCGTAGCGGTTGATGAGCTCGCGTAGGAACTTGGTGGCGGTCTTCCCGTCGCACTTGCGTACTGGCTTGGCCTCCACCCACTTTGTGAATTTGTCAACTGCGACTAGGAGGTGGGTGTAGCCGGAGGGGGCTTTCTTGAAGGGGCCCACCATGTCCATGCCCCACACAGCGAATGGCTAGGTGATGGGCATGGTCTTGAGGGCCGATCTTGGTACGTGGGTCTGATTGGCGTACTTCTGACACTTGGATGATGTCGACCGCGTCTGTGTGTGCGGTGATCCAGTAGAATCCATGTCACATGGCCTTAGCGACCAGAGACCAGGCACCAGCGTGGTGGCCGCAGTCGCCGGTGTGAATGTCTTGGAGGATCTTGCAACCTTCCGCGGGTTGTACGCAGCGTTGGAACACGCCGGTCACGCTGCGTTTCTGGAGCTCGCCGTTGATGATGACGAAGGACTTGCAGCGGCATACTATCATGTAGGCCTCCGTCTCGTCTGCGGGTAGGGTCCCTCCCTCTAGGTAGGCGACGTATGGCGCGGTCCAATCGCTTGGCTCCGCGATCAAGGCGACCAGGGCTAGTTCTGGTTGCAGTGGTATTCCGATGTCGATCTCCCTCGGGGGAGAGACAGATGGCTTGGAGATGGTGTCGAGGAAGACGCCGGCGGGTGGCGTGTGGAGAGTCGACCCTATGCGACATAGAGGGCGTCGGCCTCTTCGTTCTTGCGCCGGTCGATCCACTCGACGGAGTATCCGGCGAAGTGGCCCCCCAGCTGGTCCACTGCTTGGAGGTAAGCCTCCATGGTGGGGGAGACGGTGTCGCAGGTGCCGGCGACTTGTGCGGCGATGAGGTCGGAGTCGCCGTAGCAGCACAGACGATTGATGTTCATCTCCTTGGCTGCTCGCATGCCGTGAAGGAGGGCCTCGTACTCGGCCATGTTGTTGGTGCAGGGGGTGAAGTCGAGGTGCAGTACGTAGCGCAGCTTGTCGCCCTTGGGGGACGTGAGGATGATCCTTGCCCCTACACCTTCTGCATTCTTGGACCCGTCGAAGTGTAGCGACCAGTAATGGAGGTATGGCAGCTTCTCCCGCTGCTGCGCCTCCTCCCAGTCGGTGAGGAAGTACGCCAGGGCCTGCGACTTGATTGCCTTGCACGGCTCGTATTTGATGTTGTGGACTCCGATCTTGACGGCCCACTTGGCGACTCGTCTAGTCGCTTCGCGGTTGCGGATGATGTCCTGCAACGGTGCCGAGGAGACGACCATGATTAGATGCTCCTGGAAATAGTGCGACAGTCGCCGCTGGGCTTGGAAGACCGCATATACCAACTTCTGGTACTGCGGGTAGCGTTATCACGACTCAGTGAGGACTTCGCTGATGTAGTAGACGGGTCGCTGCACCGGGCGCTCCTTGCCCTCTTCTGGTCATTCGGCGACCATGACGGCGCTGACGACTCGTTCGGATGCCGCGACGTAAACGAGCATGGGCTCCTTGTCGGCGGGGGCGGCGAGTACTGGGGCCGCGAGTAGCACTTCCTTGAGTGCGTGTAGCGCGTCGTCTTCCTCCTTGTCTCACTGGAACGTGGGGTTCTTGCGCATTAGGTGGTAGAGAGGCATTGCCTTCTTGCCTAGCCGGGGGATGAAGCGACTGAGAGCCGTGACTCGCCCGGCCAACTTCTGGACGTCATGCAGGCACTCGGGTTTGCCGAGCCAGGTGATCGTGTTTATCTTGGTGGGGTTTTCCTCGACGCCTCGTTTGGAGACTACGTACCCCCAACAGCTGTCCAGTAGGTACACCGAAGGTGCACTTTCCTGGGTTGAGTTTGATCTTGTACCTCTGCAGATTTGCGAAGGTTTCGGACAGGTCGACGAGTAGATCGCCATGGCAGTGGACTTCACCACCATGCCGTCGATGTAGACGTGGATGTTGCGGCCAATTTGGCTCCAAATGGCGTGATGAACACCGTCTTCTCCTTGTCCTCTGGTAGGTCGCTCCAGCGTTCTTGAGGCCGAATGTCATGGCAGTGTAGCAGAATGCTCCGAATGGCGTGATGAACACCGTCTTATCCTTGTCCTCGACTACCATTTTGATCTGGTTGTAACCATAGTAGGCGTCAAGGAAGCATAGGGACTCCAAGCCCGCGGTCGAGTCGATGATTTGATCGATCCGCGGGAGGACGAACTGCTCCTTTGGGCAGGTGCTGTTGAGGTTTGTGTAATCGATACACATTCTCCAGGTCCCAGTCTTCTTTTCAACTAGGACTGGGTTTGCCAGCCACTTGCAGTATTTGATTGGCCGTATGAAACCTATAGCGAGTAGACACTACACCTCCTCGGTGATTTCTCGGCGACGCTCTTCATTGAAGGGCCGTAGCGACTGTTTGATGGGTAGCGCTTTGGGGTTGGCGTTGAGTTTATGCTCAGCGAGTTCCCTCGGGACACCAGGCATGTCGGATGGCTTCAATGCGAAGATGTCGTGATTCTCACGTAGGAACTCGATGAGCGCGCCTTCCTATGCTGGGCTCATGCCCGTCCCGATCGTCACCGTCTGGCTGGAGTCGCCTGGGACCAGCTCGACGGAGCGCGTGTGCGTGGTTGCCTCGAATGCGGTCGAGGCACCGTTCTTCGAGTTGGGCTTCTTGAGTATTGTGGGGTCGTCATTGTCGACCCCGCTCGTGTACTTGGCAAGCTCCTCCGCGTGGTTGGCTTCTGCGGTGATCACGGCGTCGGCGAGCTCGGCGCCCTTGGCCTCGCACTCCGCGACCATGTTGGGGTCGCCATGGATGGTGATGATACCGCACGGCCCTAGGAGCTTCATCGCGTTGTACGCGTAATGTGGCGCTTCCATGAACTTGGCGAATGCTTGCCGCCCCAAGACGCAATGGTAAGGTCCGTTGAAGGGCACCAGCTCGAAGACGATCCGCTCGGTGCGAAAGTTCGCTGGTGTACCAAAGGTGACTGGCAGCGTCACCTTGCCGATCGGGTACGCCTTCCGAGCAGAGACGATGCCGTGGATGGTGGTGTAGGTCGTCTCGATCATCGACTGCGGGAGCCGCAGTCGCCTGAATGTGTCCAGGTAGAGGATGTTGATGGAGCTCCCACCGTCCATCAGTGTCTTGGGGAGCCTATAGTCGCCCACTTTGGGCTTGACTACCAAGGCGACTCGCCCCGGCTGTTCGATCCGTGGCGAGTGGTCCTCGCAGCTCCAGGTGATCTGCTGCTCGGACCAGTAGAGGAAGCGGGGGACGTCGACTTGGGATACCGCGTTGACAGCGACGGCGCGAGCAATGACCTTCTTCTCGCGCTTGGTGCTGAACCCGGTGAAGGTGTGGAGCAATCCGAAGTCGTTGCCGAATGCGCTGCCGTTTGGCGGGTGGTTGTTGGGGTCCTCCCGTGCGCGCCGTGCCTTCTCGATCTCCCTCAAGGAGTGGCAGTCTACGGTCGTGTGTGTTGCGGGCTTCCCCTCCCTGTTGTGGAACACACAGGGCTGGTTAGTGAGAGCTGCGGGGTCGAATTTCAGCCTCGCCTTGTAGTTTCTGCTGTCACGGCGTTGGCCTCCGTCGCGGCGGAAGCTCTTGGGCTCGCGTGGCGCGTAGCCGGTGTTGGCGACGAAGTCGAATCGCCCATCACCATGGCGCTTGCCGGTGAGGCGAGTGTTGCTATGGCGTAGCTCGGGTCGCCTCCTGTTGTCGTGGCCACTTGGGCGGCGATTTCCACCCGACTCATCATCGGTTTCTTGGTTCGGGTCCTCCTCCGCATATCGCTTGGCGATCTCGAGGAGGTAGGGTATGTTATCAAGTGTCTTGTACACCCGCTTGAGCTTGGCGACCAAGGGCTCATAGCGGCACGAGGTCTTGAAGTAGTGTATCGCCGTGCCCGGGTGGATCCTAGCCGCGTTAAACCATAGATCCTGCCATAGCTGGACCGAGATGCGGGTCGACTCGCGGGGTCCCTGGACGCATCGCTCTAGATCCTCGATGGTGGTGGCGCGGGTGTAGGAACCCTCGAAGTGCCTGACGAAAGCATCACGCATATCCTCCCAGGAGTCGATGCTGTCCGCGGGGAGGGTGTTGATCCATTGCCGGCTGACTCCCTCCATCATCAAGGGGAGGTAGCGAGTGGCGAGTAGGTCGGTGTGGCCGGCGATTCCCATCACCATGAGGTACGTGTCCAGCCACACGGACGGGTCGCATGAGGGATCGTACTTCTCGATCTCCTTTGGCGCTTTGAAGTTCGCCGGATATTTTTTGCCTCAAATCATTGGTTCAAAGCACTGGGGGCCAACTAGTCTGAGAGAGCCCCTTGGCTCGCCGTCATGGCGGTTCGTGAGGGTGTGCCTCAAGTCGTCGGGCTAGCGTGTGCGCCAACTTTGGTTGTTGATGATGTGGGTGCGCGCGTCGACTGGCTGCCCGTTGGCATCGACCATGTTGTTCGTCGGTCGCGGGTCGTTGGTGGAGAGTGCCGCGTGTGCGGGTCAGGGTTGGAGCTGCAGGGGCTCGAGTGGTGGGCAGTTGACAGTATTTGCCATCGTCGGGCGACCGCTCGAGGCCGCCCTACTTCCTGATGAGCGGGAGTACATGCACCCCCGCGAGTCGGCTCCCGCGGTTTGTTGCTCAACAGCCTTGGCGAGTATGGCTTTGCCGTATTGGATCTGCAACGCGCCTTCCCCGGTTACGTTGATGTTGGCAACCACGGCTCAACTCGCGATGACGTTGTCCATCGGAGTGGAGAACAGCGGGAGGCCATTCGTGTCCTGCTCTTGCGGGGAGATCATGATCCTCGGCTGGTCCGGAGGGGGCACGCGACCGAGCGGTGGGGGAGCGTCGTTTGCCGTTGCGCCTGGTGGTGGCCGGGCGCTTCCTCCTGGTGGCGTGATCTCGTAGACCGCGCGGTCGGCTACGCGAGCCGGGTCGTTCTTGTCGTCGAAGTTCAGGGCGCGGCCCTGAACGGTGAGGTTCAGGCGCGACCTGATGCTGCGTTGGTGGTAGAGCGAGAGGTCCTGCGCTGTTGCCTCCTCGAGGCGAAATTTTTTGCGCTCGGCTTGTTCCTTGCGGACCGCGTCCTACAGCCGTAGGAGGAGTTCCTCGACCTCCGTCACCGTCGCGGTCGGCGGTATGGACGTAGAGAAGGGGTCTGGCAGGGCGTCCGTGCCACTCGCCATGTAGGTCGGGACAAAGCGACCAGATCCGGCGTGGAGATCACCAGAGTTTTTCGACCCGGAGTCGGAGTCGAAGATCCCGAGGATGGAAGGATCCTCGAAGTCCCCCACGTTGGAGACTTGGGTGATGGAGCCCGCGGGTGACGCAACTACAATGGATCCAGCGATTGACGCTGGGGTCGTCGAGTCGATGTCGTCGTTGAGGGCTACGTCATCCGCGACCACGTTTGTTTTGGCCACGTTGCTGTTGGCCGAGTCGTACTCGGAGGCAAGGTGGTGGACGGTGCGGACCTGACTCTCAGAGAGCCGATCGCGTGGTGGCGACTCGCGGATGCGAGCTGAGTCCTCCGAGACGATGAAGAGGCTGATCGTGTCGACTGGCATGATCACGTAGTGCGTGATGGGGCGTGCCGCCGGGACGTAGCTGCTCGGAAAGATCTGGAGGATCTCGCCAATTGCGATCATGCGGCCGGTGGCAATTGTCTGGTTGATTGGTAAGTTAGATCTTGCCGCAGAACACAGGCCTGACCGGCCAGGCCCCACGGTGGGCACCACTGTCGTGGGAATGGCCACGGCAAATGCTGCCATCGACAGCGAGTAGTAGAACTAGGGGCAAGGGCGGTCAGCCATCTGTGGTGCAAGATGAGGGCAAAGACACATGGTTTTACCCAGGTTCGTCCCCCGGAGGGTAAAGACCTACTCCTGCTAGATTGTATTGATGAGAGAGTACAAGGGCGAGCTCGGCGGCTAGGCGACGAGTCGTAGTGGGTGTATGATGGAACGTGAGTTCTATGCGTACCCTAGGGAGGTTTATATAGAGTCACCTCGCTATGTTTTATAGATCTACAACCGAGTTGGATAAGGACTCGGAGGGTTCTTGACCTATTACAACTGGGTCTATCTACGCTTCTGGGCCTCCAGCTTCCAGTCGCCTGGATCCTTCTTGGGTCGTGATCCAGTCACCGTCCTGCAGGCCCACTCGCTGGCAGCATGGGCCAATAGGAAACATCCTGCTGGGTATACCCCACTCGACATATCCCCATCATTCCGACATAGAAAAGGAAAAGGATACAACTGACTTCTCCGTCCCATTCCAAATCTCATGGTTAACGCGTAATATACGGCGCTAGAATCACTAATGTCATGGGTTGTTAATTCCTAGGTGATTAATATTGTTGCAAATAGAAACCTAAGTTCCATTGCTCCCCTAATCCATATCATCACTTAGGATGATATCAACAATTTATTTATTTGAGAAAATAATATTTTCTTTCCTCGAAACATAGATGATAACACAAAATTTATAAATACTTTTATAAAGACTCTTCAAAAGACATGAGCCAGTGATGAACTTGCCTTGTGATTGCAAGGTAGTGAAGTCGGATGCTTGCACTGGACCTTGAGATTCTATGTCTACAAAACACCTTGAGCTTCTATGTCTACAAAACACCAATATGCATAGTAATGTCATGCATCATTTATTATTTAACTTCTTTGTGTGTTTTACCCAATATGTAATAAAGGAATTCATTTTAAGGAATAACCTTAATAATTTATAAATATTATATTCAATATTTTATAATGTAATATATTAATAATAGAGTTAAAAACTAATTTTTATTTAATTTTTAACTCTTATAATTATTTCCTTAATATTTATTTTTAAGAATAAGCATTTTAATTAAAGAGATTTTATTTTTTAATCTTAAATACCAATTTAGTATTTTTCTAAAATACTATAATAACTAAATATGATAAAAGTTATTTTTATTTATTTTTAGGTATTTTCTTGATTTTTACAAAATTCCTTAAGGGATATATATTATAAAAATCTTTAACCTAAAGTTCCTTTATAAAAACATAGAATTTATTAATTTAATTTAATAGTTTGTTTAATTTATTAGTTTATTTAATTTA
Source organism: Avena insularis (assembly GCA_023614405.1). Classification (NCBI taxonomy): domain Eukaryota; kingdom Viridiplantae; phylum Streptophyta; class Magnoliopsida; order Poales; family Poaceae; genus Avena; species Avena insularis. The sequence goes on from CM042697.1 coordinate 480,193,994, forward strand.
ATTTAATAGTTTATAGAATTTATTAATTTAATTTAATTTAATAGTGGCCTTATAGCACTGATTCCAATTGATAATTGGTCATGGCCTAAATGGTAATGCTACTGTGGAGTTTTACTTATGGTGTTGGTGATTTGTGAATTCACCACTATCAAGATATTATTACTGACAATAGTACTGTCAGTGATTGCCCACTGAATTGTTGATCTCTAACTTGTGATATTATACTAAGAATTAAGTTAATATTGTGATTATAGTGATACTTTGATTATGTGGATGGATATAGACTTGGTAATGATTCCTGGTGGTTGATTCCAGGAAAATGATATTTAGTGTCTTACAAGTTTATTTATGCAAGCTAAATAATGGATCTGCTTGATTTAGAATCTATTCTTGTGACACCATCTTAAAATGGCACACAAGTCTAGGTTCTACTACTGGCTTGATTCTATTGGTGCTTAGGATTGGATTTATGTCAAAGATAAGTTGAAAGCTTCCTTTTTAAACATGATAGCCTATGATGTTGGTCTGAGGCTTAGGAACTAGATTTCTTTCATGTTGTCCCTCATAAACATGTTCTGATATTATCATTAGTTACTGGATCTTGAATCCTTTCGCTAAAATGGTTGAGGTGTTCATGGTTTTATATGGGTTCATAAGATTTATGGATTCTGGGGTGCTACTCCACTAGGAGATGTGCCCAGAATTCATAAGCTAAGTTATGGTCATATTGGAATATAAGATTTGGCTATAATATCTAGGATCTATGATGCTGGTCTGAGATACTGGGTTGATCTATAAGATTTTAGCATACTCTTTATTCAAAAAGGTCATCTGTGATTCACCCCACTTGGATAATTTCTGAGAGATCTAGATATAAAACAACACATGTATCACTATAAGAAATGTGTTAACTTGTGACCTTCTCGTAGTGACGAGGAATAAAATTTTCATAGATTTATGACGATTTCGCACTAGAGGGTCATACACTATTTATAGAGGTTAAAATCCTATAGAATTACGATGATTGTATCAAAATCATTGTAATTTCATCACATAAAATCGTCATATTCTACACGATGCAGCTTAGAGCCTTATTTATATCCCATTATGACCAATTTAAATCGTCATATTGTCTAAAATAAAACAAAATGATTTAACTGGTTGGCCACATCAGCAATTATACTTACATGGCATGTCTATGTGTCAATATGCGTCTATGTGACAAGTAGACCAACCAAACTAAAATAAAACAACAAAAACTAGTACAAAAGGGGATCGAACCCAAGACCCCAAGGTACGTGCTCAATAATGATCAAACTTGAGAACCACCACATCATATTATTATTATGATTAGTTATTTTGTATCTCTACTATATAATTTATGTTGAGATGGTTTTCGTCACTCCGTTTTTCATCCATCGTCCGTACGTGCGTGGTGCGCCTCTACCGATCGCTAGAAATAAAAACTGAACCCTTATAGGCACCCACCCACCCACGGTCCTTGCCACGCGAAATAAAAACCGGCCAGGAAAAAACAGTAGCCACATACTCTCTCCGTTTAGAAATATAAGATGTTTTAGATTTGTGAAGGAGATGTATCTAGACATTTTTTAGTGTATAGGTTCAAATGAATCTAGACATTAAAAGATGTCTAGATATATCTCATTCATAAACCTAAAACATCTTATATTTCTAAACGGAGGGAGTACACACGCACGATCTCCGAAACCAATACAGCTTCCTTCTCTCTGGATTGAAGGAGGTTTGGGCGCTTTTATTAGGGTTTCTCTCTAATGGCCCATATATGTTTCCCCAAACTCGTGAGTTTCTATATCATCTATCTTTCTTCCATGGACGTACTTGATTGACGGATCGTTAGTTGTGTCAGGAGTAGTGCGTTTGCGGCCGTGATCGCGGCAGCCGTGGTACAGCGGCAAGTACGTGCGCGCGGCAAAATTAGGGACATGCTGGGCGAGACGAGAATGTGCAACACGCCCACCGACGTAGTCATCCCCACCTTCGATGTCAAGCTCCTCCAGCACATCATCTTCTCCACATACGACGACGCGTCCTAATTTAATTTTTTGACACTACTGATCATGGTGCGATCGATTAGACCGACCCTGGATGCATATGGCTAAAAACGTGAATCAGTCATGCAGGGCCAGGAGCATGCCGCTGAAGAACGAGCTGCTCGCCGACGTCTGCATCGGCACCTCCGCCTCTCCGACCTACCTCCCCACGTACTACTTCCAGACCGAAGATAGGCAGCGGCAAGACATGCGAGTACAACCTGATCGACGGTGGTGTCGCGGCCAATAATCAGGTACGCAGTTAAATGTCTTTCGCTCTGTCAGAGATATTTAGTATGTCGCCTTGCCTGAGCGCAGATGCGTGAGTGGTGAGCAGTGAGTAGTGAGTAGTGACCAGCTGATCAGTAAGTATTTGATTGTGCGTGATAGAGTTATGATGACAAAGATCACCAAGAAGATGATCTGCAAGGACAAGGAGGTGGTGTACCCGGTGAAGCCGGCGGATGTGGTAAGTTCCTGGTGCTGTCCATCGGGATGGGCTCGACGTCTGACCAGGGTTGTACACGGCGCAGTAGTGCACCCGGTCGGGCATCATCCGGTGGGTGCGCAACAAGGGCATGGCGCCCATCATCGACATCTTCATGGCGGCCAGCTCGGACCTTGTGGACATCCACACTGTCGTGCTCTTCCAGTCGCTGCACAGCGGCAACAACTACCTCCAAATCCAGAACAACTCGCTCCGGGGTGCGGCAGCCACGGTAGACGCGGCGACGCCCGACAACATGCGGAAGCTTGTCAAGATCGGCGAGCGGATGGTGGCTCAGCGCGTGTCGATGGTGAACGTGAAGACGGGGAGGTACAAGGAGTTGCGGGGGCTGGGAGCAACGACGACGCATTCGCCAGGCAGCACTCCGAAGAAAGGAGGACCAGGCTTTGGCGCTGCCATGGCACCGATTTTTTTTACAGGTGTAATATATGTAATAATAAAAATGGCAACTAGTTAATATAATATTGATATGCTTTTTTAAAAAATTCATGATAAAATATGGACAACCCAGGAGTCGAACACAGGACCTATTCAAACAAATGCAAGACCATAACAATCCCGCTACCATAACAGCACTCCGAAGAAAGGAGGACCAGGCTTTGGTGCTGCCATGGCACCGACTTTTTTTACAGGTGTAATATATGTAATAATAAAAATGGCAACTAGTTAATATAACATTGATATGCTTTTTTCAAAAATTCATGATAAAAGATGGACAACCCAGGAGTCGAACACAGGACCTATTCAAACAAATGCAAGACCATAACAATCCCGCTACCGTTCTATCTTGGTCATATTACCGCGATTCGTATTTATAAACATGATCTATTTCGGTCCACCTAGGCCTTGGCGGCCTAGACTCTGGTGTGGCGTGGGCCTTGGGTCCAGATCAGTCCACCTGGGCCTTGCGGCCTGGACTCCGGTTCGGATTAGTAAATGATCTGGTCCAGATCGGGTGATGCATTTAGGCAAGTTTTTTTCTATTTTCTTAATTCCTTTTTATCTTTTTCATAAGAAGTTTAAATGAATTGATTTTTGGCTCTAAATTTTTATAAAATTCAGTTACATCCTTCTAGATTGTTAATTTTCAATACTTTTATTATTTTAAAATAGTGGATTTACTAATCTCACATTAGTCTATGGTAGGGACAATATCATAATTCAAAATATAATTTTGAAACTAGGGTTTTGAATTCAAATGTTTGTCCTGAAGTCTTGCTAAAATTGCATTGGATATCTCTCCGTTGCTAGTGGTTATCTTGGCCAAGTAGTTGCCAGTGACTCCAAGAGGGGGTATTTATGCTCGATAGTGGGTTCATGCCTCTAGTTTTTAAGGGAAGTGACAGAAATCTCTTCGGTTGTAGATGTGTTGTTGCTACTAGGGAGAAAACAACGGTCTCTTGTTCATGGAACATATGGACTGTTTACCTTACACACTTTGCTCAAAGCAGTTGTCTGTTGCTTGCAACTTAATACTAGAGGGGGTTCGGATGATAACCTGAAGGTGGACTTCTAGTCATAGATACAGTTGGATTACAGTCTATGTATATTGTTGTATTGCCCAATCAACCTCATAGGATCTTTTTAGCTAGTAATTGCATTGTTATGCCTTGCTCAGTTCCTGTCAATTACCCCACTGTAATTTGTTTATCCTTCATGCCATGTTGATACATCTTCCACTTTTACTTGTTTATTTGCTGCAAACCATTATCTTCCACACCATACGTTTAATCATTTGTTACAGCAAACCGGTGAGCTTGACAACCTCACTGATTCGTTGGGGCAAAGTCTTGAGTTTATGTTGTGCAGGTCTCCATGTTGCCAGCAACACCTGTGTGACGTTTCCTTCCTCCTACTGGTTCGATAACCTCGGTTTCTTACTGAGGGAAACTTGCTGTTGTGCTGCTTCATACCTTGCTCTTGGGGTTTCCAACGAAGCATTCCAAGACAAGTATTGGGCACCATCAAAGATCATGTCAAAATTTATAATGATCACTCTCGATAGCTATTCCTACACACTGAGAGTGAAAGAAACTCTAGTCACTTTAGGTTTTTGTTTGTTACCTGCATTTTACAGATGAATGCATGCATATGCACAAAATCCTAGTTCTACCCTTTGTTGGTTCCTAAATGGTAGGATGTTACACACCCTGTTTGATTACTCAATTCATTTGTAGGCACACATGTGTAATGCTTGCTTGTCTTGTTCTACAGGTTCACAAGCAATGCCATTATATTTCATATCTAATGGTCCGTCCTAAGAAGCGACATAGCTATCCTCTATATATAGTTCATTCGTGGTTTTCATTCTTTCTCTACAAGTTCTTTTATGATGCCATTATAATTTCTATTAGGTTCATAGCTATGAAAGTAACTACATGCCCATTGTGTAGCTCACTGCAAATTCTGGGTCACCCAACGTCTCTTGCATTCCAGAATATAATACTGCTTCCATATATATTTGTTGAAATGACCTGGCTAGTTTATATTTAATAAAATTCTAAGAAACACTTTGATTGATTTCTCATTTCATTGTAGGCATACTTGTCTAATGCTTGCTTGTCCTCTTCTATAGGTTCGCCAGAGATGACATTATATTTTTAATCTGGTGCTGGTTCATCCTAAGCAACGACATAACTATCCTCTATTGTGTAGTTCATTCGTGGTTTGTGTTCCTGCTCTGCAAGTTCTGGTATGATGCCATTATAATTTCTATCTGGTTCATTCTTTGGTATGATAGTAACTGCATGCCATTGTGTAGCTCACCGCAAATTCTGAGTCAACCAACTTTTCTTGCTTTCCAGGATATACAACTGCTTCCATATATATTTATTGAAATAACCTGGCTAGTTTATATTTGTTGAAATTCTAAGAAACACTTTGTTTGACTACCTATTTCATTGTAGTCACACTTGCCTAATGTTTGTCTATCCTATTATATAGGTTCACAAGCGACGTCATTATATTTTGTATCTGGTTCTGGTTCGTCCTAAGCAACAACATAACTATCCTCTACTGTATAGTTCATTTGTGGTTTGCATTCCTTCTCTACAAGTTCTCGCATAATGCCGTTATAATTTCTATGTCGTTCATTATTAGCAATGACACTAACTACATGCCATTGTCTGGTTTATTCTTATGGTTTATTCTTCTATATATATTTTGAAATGACCTGCTAGTTTATATTTGCTGAAATTCTAAGCCACACACATTGTTATATTTCTCATTTTATGGTAGGCATATTTTTTTAATGCTTGATTGTCATTTTTGTTTGACGTGATGGTCAATATATTTGAACCATTGACCAATAGTAAATTCTAGTTCATATCTCTTGTTGTATCAGTTAAATGAGTAGTTTGTCTTGTTTGACGTATTAACTTGTTATTACTTAGTTTCATACTGCAATTATTGCTATTGCCACCAAAGAGGGGGCTACAAGGTCATGCCTCAACTTTGTTTTCCAATGTAGATGTCACACTCAAAAGGGAGATGCAGGTAATAGATGGAGAGGGAAAATTGAAGATTGTTATCAACTTGATTGTCAACTGAAATGCCAATTTTTATTTCGCTTGAGTTGATAATATGTAATAATTTTAAGTAGTTTGCATTTGTTGTAATATCTAGACTAATTGCATAGGCTATTTAGGCATTTAGTTGATTCCGTCCACACATAGCGGTAGGCGGTACCGTACCTGCGCTAGCCAGGTCGATTAGAATACATTATCGTGCTCTATATTTGCCCGTCTTGTGTTAAGCCGACGATGAACAATAAAAATGCTCACACATTGTACATCTTTTATGATACCGAAATGGGCTCCAGAAATGAAGAAACTGTAAAAGATCATAAAAGTAACAGGGCTGACCCACAGGCGAGATTAGGAACAGTAACGGGCCATAACAGTGACAGGCCGAAACAGTAACAGGCCGAAACCGTAACAGGCCGAAACGGTAACATGCCAAAACAGTAACATGCCTAAATCATAACAGTCCGAAATAGTAACAAGCCTAAACAGTAACAAGCCGAATCAGTAACACTCGAAATAGTAGGGACCAGAAAAATAACGGGCCAGAATATTAAATTGGCAAAATTGTAACGGACCAGGGTCACAGCAGTCCAGAACAGTAAGAGGCCGAGTTTGCACCAGGCCAAAACAGTAACAGGCCGAGGAACTCACCAGGTTAAAACAAAACGGGCCTGAAAAGTAGGGACCAAATTATATGGGCCCGGTCCGAACAGTACATGGATATACAGTAATGGGCCATAAAGGTTATGGGCCAAAGCGGGTGTAACACCCTCAGAATCGGACCTATGCAAGTTTGAGCAAAATTCGCCAAACCCGCATAGAAACGATTCAAAGGTGCCCACCAGGCACTTTCGTGCGGGTGGAAAACGAAGTAATAACATTACACAACAGTCCTCGATGGGACCCACAGAACAGATATATATAACAACGACTCAAAGAGTCAAGAATACAGATATACGGTACAAAGATCCAAATCACCTTGAAAATGATCGAGCGTCCGACTACGGACAAGATGCAAATGGGGCTAAGAGCCCTGAAGAATAACCGATGGCGTCCATAACCCTGCCCAGGCCAAGCCGGAAGGGTAACCCTGCTAACGACGTCGATCTCAAACCTGCTTAAACAAAAGGGGTGCCGACAAAGGGCAAAGGAAAAAGAAGGAGCGTCAGTACTGAGGCCAGTACACGGCGAGGCTAGAGTTCGGCGGTCCTCGCCTACATAGGTATGGTGGACTGAAGCGGCAGCGGCAGCGGCAACATGCACTAAACAACCTATAGAGACTCGATACAACTGGCGGTTATCAGAGAGGGGTGAGAATGACCTACCCGGACCCAACCTGAAGCTAACACCATACAAACCCATCCTGGTGTTTCCCCCTCGAGACCAAACGAGGAAGTCGATCGAGGAACTCACACCGTTGGCAGTTTTACTTATTCAGTTATCGTTGCAGCAATTACTAGTCAGGTTTAGATATTCATCCTGATAAAGTAAGCAGTGGGCACTTTTAGTTATTCATTCCGTTGTAGTTGCAGCAATTACTAATCAGATACAGGTAGCATGATGTAAACCCAAAACCCAGCAGTTGTTGGTACTTTTAATCAGCCAATTCCGTTGTAGTTGCAAGATTTACTAGTCAGGTACAATGGTCGCAAGCGACAATTCAAACAAGCATTTGTAGGCAGTATTATTAGCCATTCCATTATAGTGAAGCTGATTACTAGTCATTATAAAGTCAAATTTATAGCAATAAACTTTAGTTATGCTTGTCTATGATCGAGATACTGTGCTCCAAGTCGTCCATATCCGCGGACACGGCTTTCAGAAAGTTTTACCCGGCCGGGGTGCACCAATAGCAACACACGCTCGACCAACCTTGGAAAAACCAAATCAAAACCCAACGAGGCTTTCACGACTGAACAATCGCAGGATTCAGAAATATTTCAGGGGGCCACCCCTTGAAGTACACCCGCAACGAAGTAAGCAAGCTCCGAGACGGACTCAAGGTTTGTGGGGCCGGCGGTAAACGACAGCAGATCCCCAAACGGGGACTGTCGATACCACGTAAACGGGTCACAATTCCTAAACAGTACAGTGTGCTCCTCGCACAATTGTAAATGCGTAAGTAGCATGGCATAAGTACAGGATAGTAAATAAAACCTCAAACTAGTTTGTGGCCCCAAGAAATAAGACTGAATCAAGCTCTGGCTCAGGAGGGTCCCATATACCTCCCGGATGTGGATAGCGCGATAAATCAAGGAACAGGTATCAAGTACTTGGGGTCCTACGGGACACAAGTGGGCGTTCGGAAACCAAATATTATCTATCACCCACCGATGCCTCTGCTTATTTCAATTTTAGTAGTTAAACAGGAATTAAAGTGAACGATAAGTAAAACCACAATCATCTCCAACATCAAGCATGCGGCATTACTCCAACAACTGTGGCATTTGACAACACGTAACAGCACTTGAGCAAGCGACTCCGACGCGCAAGTCCAACTATCTACCAAACAACAGGTAATAGGATGTGTCCAAGGCAATATAGGGCTGCACGGTAGATCACGGGTACGGAAACTAAAGCATCGCAACACAGATAGCAATAGATCAACAGGAGGGAATAAATACTATAAAAGTAAGATAGGTAGAAAGGGGGGAGATGCTCGCCTGAAAACATTGTCAAAGGGTTCAACCGAAGATCGGGGCGAAGCTCACATCAACTCACGGCCTTATCCGCGAAGAAGCAAAACACTAGAAGAAACACCGGATGCAATATTTAATACAACGGCAGAAGATCGGCATGATGCATGTATGATGCATGGCATGGCAAAGATGCAATGCAATTAGGTCAGATTAAGCGGAACCGGGGTCCCGACAATTTTTTAGATGGTTCATGTTGTTTAGCTACCCCGCAATTCAAATGTTGGATTAACATGGCAAAATATAATACCGGTTCGATGCACAGATTTAAATGAGGCCAATATAAGGCTAGATTTGCCCGCATATGGGCCCCATATTTAATTATGAGGTGAATCGGCATTAGGCCCCCAAACCACATGGCAATACGCATGCATGAACAATTAATATGCAACAATTTATGTAGTTGATCATTTATAAAATAGGGTTCTCGGAAAGGGGTTCACACATTAGGGGGTCTCGACGAACTTGGGGATCCGGGGTTCGGGGTCGGTCTCGGGGTTAGGGTTCGACGGAACGTTCTCGGACTCCGGGATCGTTCTCGGTAACGGGGTAGATCTTGGCGCGTCCGGAAAGCAGGACTTGGGTCGCTGTCGGGGGCGCATCGGTCTCGCCTTGTACGGTGTCGTTCTTGTCGCATGCAGATCTTGTCGCATTCGCGGTCCTCGGGTCATGTTGTCGGTCATGGGTTATCATGTCGGCGTCCTCGGTGTTCCGCGGGGAAGGGCTAGTCGTCTTGGTGCCGAGCTTGGCGGTCATCGGGGTTCCGTGGGTCCGGTCTTGGTTCCATTGTCGCTGACGATCTTGGCGGGACACTTCGAGGGATTCGACAGGGTTCGGGTCTTGGCGTCCGAGGGAACTGCTTGGCGAGGCGTCGGGTACGGGATCGGTCTCGAGTCCATGAAGCAGATCTTGTCGGGGCCTCATGTCGGTCTTGTCGTTAGCCGAACTTGGCGTCGTGGCGGTGCACCAACAACGGCAGCACTTGTCCAGGAACGGGGGCGAGGAGCACGCACTGAAGCCTCCAAACATCAACAGAACAAAAAGCGGCCGCCGGTGCAGATTATTTCCTGGGAGGTGTCTCCTTCCAAACAAACACGAAAAGCTGTTGAACAAGGCTGCGACAGGAAAAGGCCTAGCACGAGGCTCGCGTGAGGCAGACGACGTGCAGGGCTTGGAGAGCCGAGGAGCAAGAGGGACATGGTGACGAGGCCAGAGCAGAAGGCGGGCGGCCCGCAGACGAGGTCAGGGGCCCTGGCGAGGGATCAAGGCGGGACGGCGGCGGATTGGGGCGAGGCAGCGGTGGGCCAGCGAGCGTAGGGGGAACGGCGACGGGAAGGGGAGCTGGCAAGCCAGTAGGGGCATGGATGAGGGAAGGACGGGCGTCTTGAGGCGGAGGGCGGAGGCGCTGGCTGAGGCGGCGTGGGCAGGCGACGCCGGTGGAGCCGAAGGCCTGGTCGAGATGGGGCTGGAGGCGCGCTGGGCGAGGTTGTCGGCGAGGCGTGCGGCGGCCTGGCGAGGGGCGGTGGCTTTGAGTGGAGAGAGAGAGAGGAGAAGGGATGTGGAGGTGGCCAAGTGGCAAAAGGGGATTGGAGGGATGAGGGGGAGAGGTGACGTGGCGAGAGCTGATTGGAGGGAGTGAGGTGGCTGGTTGGGGGGTAGATTAGGTGTAGGTGACTTAGGATTTGGAGGGCGGGTTAGGTAGACCGATTTGAAAAATGGGGGTGGTCGTTCGGGTCGATTCGGCCCGTTCGACTGCCCCCGCTAAAACAATTAAAACTTTTATTTTGTTTTAAACGGGCCGTGTGCAAACCGATAGCGGCCAAAATAATTAATCCGGAGAACCGGGCTTTGCATTTGAATTAAGATGGGGCGTTTGGAAAACAAATCGGGCTTTGCGAAAATAGTTTTAGACAAACGATGCATGATGATGACGATGCAATGCACAAATTCAACGCGATTTTCTAGTAGTGGTTTTGCGGGATGCCACAATTCGACACCACTAACAAAGGATCTCGCCCTCGAGATCCGCCTCATGGTACCGGAAAGAAGGTCGGCGAACTGCGTCTCCTCGCTTCGTGTAGATCCTCGCGACACCACTAACAAGAGTTCGTTGTCCGTGATCGTCGAGGAAACACTCCGGAAACAAAAGGGCGAAGGTAGAGGTATCAACAAATAAAGCCACCTCTAACTCCGGTAGAAAGAGAGAACCGATGCATTCTCATCCACTTCAATGTACACAAGCGAATAGAAAAGGTAGTCGGCATGGGGGCCAATCCATCACGCACCCAAACTATTACTCTACACAATCAGTAGAAAAGAGTGCAACCATTCTCGGAATTAGACTGAAGATCTCGACAAGCGAGGTTCGGATTAAAGGAGGGATGCAGACTCTGCATCGGATCTGGCGTAGAGGATGTCGTCGCGTCGGAAACACCGGAAGGCACAAACAAGGAACAAAGAATGGTACCGCAGTAGACGGATTCCTCAGGCAGCTTGAACACCGAATGATAGATCACCGTTATCAGAGGAGGAAGCGAAACCCTGAAGGTACGACGGAAACCCATCCACGAGAAATCCTGGACTCGAAGAGAGAGAAAAGAGCGGATTCAAAACACGTCGAGATAAGAGGGGAATAGCAAAGGGGTAAGAAGTAAAATCGGACCTAATCAGAACTATCCAACCGATTTTGCAAAAATAGTTTTTGACACTCTACTTCGGCCGTTAGCTAGGTTATCCTACAGGCTGGACTTGTGGGGTATCGTAACTGCTGAGCTCTGATACCACTCTGTAACACCCTCAGAATCGGACCTATGCAAGTTTGAGCAAAATTCGCCAAACCCGCATAGAAACGATTCAAAGGTGCCCACCAGGCACTTTCGTGCGGGTGGAAAACGAAGTAATAACATTACACAACAGTCCTCGATGGGACCCAGAGCAGATATATATAACGACTCAAAGAGTCAAGAATACAGATATACGGTACAAAGATCCAAATCACCTTGAAAATGATCGAGCGTCCGACTACGGACAAGATGCAAATGGGGCTAAGAGCCCTGAAGAATAACCGATGGCGTCCATAACCCTGCCCAGGCCAAGCCGGAAGGGTAACCCTGCTAACGACGTCGATCTCAAACCTGCTTAAACAAAAGGGGTGCCGACAAAGGGCAAAGGAAAAAGAAGGAGCGTCAGTACTGAGGCCAGTACACGGCGAGGCTAGAGTTCGGCGGTCCTCGCCTACATAGGTATGGTGGACTGAAGCGGCAGCGGCAACATGCACTAAACAACCTATAGAGACTCGATACAACTGGCGGTTATCAGAGAGGGGTGAGAATGACCTACCCGGACCCAACCTGAAGCTAACACCATACAAACCCATCCTGGTGTTTCCCCCTCGAGACCAAACGAGGAAGTCGACCGAGGAACTCACACCGTTGGCAGTTTTACTTATTCAGTTATCGTTGCAGCAATTACTAGTCAGGTTTAGATATTCATCCTGATAAAGTAAGCAGTGGGCACTTTTAGTTATTCATTCCGTTGTAGTTGCAGCAATTACTAATCAGATACAGGTAGCATGATGTAAACCCAAAACCCAGCAGTTGTTGGTACTTTTAATCAGCCAATTCCGTTGTAGTTGCAAGATTTACTAGTCAGGTACAATGGTCGCAAGCGACAATTCAAACAAGCATTTGTAGGCAGTATTATTAGCCATTCCATTATAGTGAAGCTGATTACTAGTCATTATAAAGTCAAATTTATAGCAATAAACTTTAGTTATGCTTGTCTATGATCGAGATACTGTGCTCCAAGTCGTCCATATCCGCGGACACGGCTTTCAGAAAGTTTTACCCGGCCGGGGTGCACCAATAGCAACACACGCTCGACCAACCTCGGAAAAACCAAATCAAAACCCAACGAGGCTTTCACGACTGAAAAATCACAGGATTCAGAAATATTTCAGGGGGCCACCCCTTGAAGTACACCCGCAACGAAGTAAGCAAGCTCCGAGACGGACTCAAGGTTTGTGGGGCATGGTAAGCGACCAGATCCCCAAGCGGGACTATCGATACCACGTAAACGGGTCACAATTCCTAAACAGTACAGTGTGCTCCTCGCACAATTGTAAATGCGTAAGTAGCATGGCATAAGTACAGGATAGTAAATAAAACCTCAAACTAGTTTGTGGCCCCAAGAAATAAGACTGAATCAAGCTCTGGCTCAGGGGGTCCCATATACCTCCCGGATGTGGATAGCGCAATAAATCAAGGAACAGGTATCAAGTACTCGGGGTCCTACGGGACACAAGTGGGCGTTCGGAAACCAAATATTATCTATCACCCACCGATGCCTCTGCTTATTTCAATTTTAGTTGTTAAACAGGAATTAAAGTGAACGATAAGTAAAACCACGATCATCTCCAACATCAAGCATGCGGCATTACTCCAACAACTGTGGCATTTGACAACACGTAACAGCACTTGAGCAAGCGACTCCGACGCGCAAGTCCAACTATCTACCAAACAACAGGTAATAGGATGTGTCCAAGGCAATATAGGGCTGCACGGTAGATCACAGTACGGAAACTAAAGCATCGCAAATACGAGATAGCAATAGATCAACAGGAGGAATAAATACTATAAAAGTAAGATAGGTAGAAAGGGGAGATGCTGCTTTGAAAACATTGTCGAAGGGTTCAACCGAAGATCGGGGCGAAGCTCACATCAACTCACGGCCTTATCCGCGAAGAAGCAAAACACTAGAAGAAACACCGGATGCAATATTTAATACAACGGCAGAAGATCGGCATGATGCATGTATGATGCATGGCATGGCAAAGATGCAATGCAATTAGGTCAGATTAAGCGGAACCGGGGTCCCGACAATTTTTTAGATGGTTCATGTTGTTTAGCTACCCCGCAATTCAAATGTTGGATTAACATGGCAAAATATAATACCGGTTCGATGCACAGATTTAAATGAGGCCAATATAAGGCTAGATTTGCCCGCATATGGGCCCCATATTTAATTATGAGGTGAATCGGCATTAGGCCCCCAAACCACATGGCAATACGCATGCATGAACAATTAATATGCAACAATTTATGTAGTTGATCATTTATAAAATAGGGTTCTCAGAAAGGGGTTCACACATTAGGGGGTCTCGACGAACTTGGGGATCCAGGGTTCGGGGTCGGTCTCGGGGTCAGGGTTCGACGGAATGTTCTCGGACTCCGGGATCATTCTCGGTAACGGGGTAGATCTTGGCGCGTCCGGAAAGCAGGACTTGGGTCGCTGTCGGGGGCGCATCGGTCTCGCCTTGTACGGTGTCGTTCTTGTCGCATGCAGATCTTGTCGCATTCGCGGTCCTCGGGTCATGTTGTCGGTCATGGGTTATCATGTCGGCGTCCTCGGTGTTCCGCGGGGAAGGGCTAGTCGTCTTGGTGCCGAGCTTGGCGGTCATCGGGGTTCCGTGGGTCCGGTCTTGGTTCCATTGTCGCTGACGATCTTGGCGGGACACTTCGAGGGATTCGACAGGGTTCGGGTCTTGGCGTCCGAGGGAACTGCTTGGCGAGGCGTCGGGTACGGGATCGGTCTCGAGTCCATGAAGCAGATCTTGTCGGGGCCTCATGTCGGTCTTGTCGTTAGCCGAACTTGGCGTCGTGGCGGTGCACCAACAACGGCAGCACTTGTCCAGGAACGGGGGCGAGGAGCACGCACTGAAGCCTCCAAACATCAACAGAACAAAAAGCGGCCGCCGGTGCAGATTATTTCCTGGGAGGTGTCTCCTTCCAAACAAACACGAAAAGCTGTTGAACAAGGCTGCGACAGGAAAAGGCCTAGCACGAGGCTCGCGTGAGGCAGACGACGTGCAGGGCTTGGAGAGCCGAGGAGCAAGAGGGACATGGTGAGGCAGGCGAGAAAGGCGGGCCTTGAGCAGGTCGAGTGGGCCCCAAAGGCGAGGCTGGCGGGCCTTGAGACGGGCGGCGGTGGGCCAGCGAGGCTCATGACGGGCGGCGAGGCAGCAGAAGGGGGAGCTGGCCTTGAGGGCAGGAGGGCGGAGGAAGGAGCGGATGAGGAAGGGCAGAAGCGTCTTGAGGCGGAGGGCCCAGCGGCCTTGGGCGAGGCCTTGCTTGGGCGTCTTCCCGGCTGGCTGGCGATGGCAGGCTTGATGGCGGTGGGGCGTGTGGAGTGGCGTTGTGGCGTGGGAGGCGCTGGGAGGAAGGAGATGGGCAGGGCGTGGGAGCGTCGGTGGCGCCAGGGGGTGGGGCCGGCTGACGGGGTGGGCCACTAAGGAGAGGAGAGAGGCTGGCCTGGCAGGTGGGCCAGGGGAAAAGGTGGGGGTGGCTGGCGCGTGGTGCTGAGTGGAGAGAGAGGAGAGAGAGGAGAAGGGATGTGGAGGTGGCCAAGTGGCAAAAGGGGATTGGAGGGATGAGGGGGAGAGGTGACGTGGCGAGAGCTGATTGGAGGGAGTGAGGTGACTGGTTGGGGGGTAGATTAGGTGTAGGTGACTTAGGATTTAGAGGGCGGGTTAGGTAGACCGATTTGAAAAATGGGGGTGGTCGTTCGGGTCGATTCGGCCCGCTAAAACAATTAAAACTTTTATTTTGTTTTAAACGGGCCGTGTGCAAACCGATAGCGGCCAAAATAATTAATCCGGAGAACCGGGCTTTGCATTTGAATTAAGATGGGGCGTTTGGAAAACAAATCGGGCTTTGCGAAAATAGTTTTAGACAAACGATGCATGATGATGACGATGCAATGCACAAATTCAACGCGATTTTCTAGTAGTGGTTTTGCGGGATGCCACAGCGGGCTGGCCAAACGGGCCAATTTCGAACAGTGCAGGGCGGAACACTAACGGGCCCGGATATTCATGTGCCATGCGAACGGGTCAATTTCAAATAGTGTGTGTGGAAACAGTAACAGGCTAGAAAGTTTACGAGCCGCCTACGGCTGCACCGGTGGGCCCATTTATAACAGTGCGTGGCGACATAGTAATAGGCCATGATCCTGTTGGGCTCCTTAATGGGCCGGCCCACATAATAATTACCAGGCCTTGGCTGAGCTTGTCTTCTACCACGGTTTCGTTGACAGTTAACGGCGTTAACTCACCGTTAACGGTGCTCGCCACGTGGCAGTTTGTATGACGTCATCAATTAACGTGGCTGGCGAACACATCTATGACGGAACGACTTTTCGTGGCTGAAGGGTGCGACCCGAAACGATCAAAAAAATCGTAGTAGAATCATTTGTGACGGGGCTTCTACCACGAAGGGCATCTGTCGTAGAAGGCTTTTTAGCCACGAAAAATGGACCTTCAGCCACAAAAATCGTCTGTTATAAAAGGACATTTTTCTTGTAGTGATTCCGGTCGTATAGTTGGCATCAACTCCATTAGTTCAAACAGAACAACTTTCGTGAAGGAACCCCTATGTAAAAAGGCTCTAGGCAACGGGAAACAATGCTTCTTTTCGACCTCAACTCTCCCAGCCACCAGAAGCCGCCACGCCGGAGGAATAGATCTAGATCTAAATTTCCAAACCCTTCTCAACCACCATAGCCATCTTCCACCACTTGTAATAGTAGATCTCTTCTCCAATTGGCGACATTGTAAGACTATTTGTTATCAATCTTATGATCTCTATTATAATGTTTATGATTGTTGATTTCATCTCTTTGTGTGAGTAATTCTCCTTGGGATAAGGGCTTTGGCCTAGCCATTTAGCTTTTTGTGCATGTTGTTTATCTTAGATGGGATCATGTATTAGTTTGTATGACATGATGATTGTAGTACCCTCTCTTGTCTCAATCTAAGGACTTGTCAGGTACCTAATACTCCGAGGATTGATCCAGGTAAAGGGAGTGTGAGTAATGACTGATCTGCAGGATGGGAACCCCAGTGATAGAAGGGGTAGTACGGTTGTATGTGAGGGATTAAACGATGACATCACTATGCATATCATTAGTTCTCTTTCTTCTATGGATGAGACTAGTAGGCTATTGCTATAAGCGATTGTAGAGGCGATAGCAATTATGGATGCACTATCCACATATAATTATCTTGCTCTAACCATTACATGCATACTTTATTATTATATATTATTCCCATCAGATGTTTTTCATAGCTACTAGTGAAACCGAAGACCCTAGGCCCTCTCTCTCCATCGTCAACAACAACAAAAAGATCGCAAACTCTTGGTCCAGTGAAAACACAAAAGGAATTCTACAACTCTCGAAGGTCCGTTTAAGTAATCTCACTTTGCTTTCTGCTTCCCGAGGATTCGATAAACCTAGGTCTACTAGGGAAAAAGATCTATACTACATCTGTAATCCAGATCGAAGGTATCAACCCTTTTTCTGGCGCCGTTGCTGGGGAAGCAATAGCTACCCTGGTGATGTTAGTAGGAACCTTGCTAGTTTTAATTCTTGTTTTTAATTTCTAGTTTGCTTTCAGTCCTTATTTGAAAAACCAAAAAAATTAGTTAGTATTTTAATTCTTGTTTTTATCATCATTGGTACTTGTTTAAGAAAATCCAAAAACATAGGAAGTATGGATGAAAATAAGCTAGGGGAGTTTGTAACTCCCAACAATGATTATTTGCGTACTCCTATTACCCAGCCATCAATTGTTGCCGAGGATTATGAAATTAAGCCCCACTATTTAAGTTGGTTCAACAAAATCAATTTGGAGGCTCTACAATTGAAGATGCAGGTATGCACTTAAATACTTTCACTAAAATATGTGATATGATGCGCATTAAAGATGTTGACCCTGACGTGATCAAGTTGCGCTTATTTCCTTTCTCTCTCAGAGGAAGAGAAAAAGAATGGTTGTTGTTTTTTCCTAGAAATACTATTGCAACATGGGTGGAATGTACTTCTTTAGTTATGATTAAATTCTTTCCACCTGCAAAGACTATGCAACTTAGATCTAATATTACTGGTTTTAGACAGGAAGAGCGTGAGCCACTAGCGCTTGTATGGGAGAGAATGAAAGAATGCATGAGAACTATCCCAACCATGGGATGGAAGATTGGTTAGTTCTCCATTTATTTTATAATGCTCTTAACCCTGTGTCTAAGTCTATGCTTGATACTGTAGCTAGAGGAACATTTATGGGTGAGAAAATTACCAAAGCTAGACAATATGCAAGACAACCATGCCCAATGGCATGTGGAAAGATCAAACACGAAGAAGGTGAACCCCGTCACACCCCAAGAAAATGAAGAACTCAATGCTAAGTTGGATGAGCTCATATTAGTCGTCAAAGGTAAGGAAACCTAGGTAAGAGCTACTCCCGAACCAACTATTGAAGAAATAGACTTCATAGATCGTAATGATTATAACCCTGCTTGGAAAAGGAATTATAATCCAGACTTTCAGAAACATTATTCTAGTCCTGCAGGTAACTCTAATAATAATATTGCACCAAGTAATAGTAGTCTCCAAGAAACCCTTAAATATTTTATGGACTCACGAAATGAGCAAAACAATATCCTAGTTAAAATAATGGATAACCATGATGCTATGCTTGGTACATTATCTAACCAAGTTATTGATGATTGCAAGTGCACAAATCGGATGTAGCTAGTTTTAAAATAAAGATATCGATCCCACAGGGAGCAGGAGTCTGAAGTCTAAGAATTCTTGAAGTAAATACTGAAAATAGAAATGCTAAGCAAAGTTCTAAGTGACAAGATAAAATGCGAGTAATGTGTAAAAAGGTGTTTTTAGGTTTTTGGTATAAGAGAACAATACGTAAAGTAAATAAAACTGAATACAGAAAATAAGTAGCACGTATGTAAAAGATATTTGAAACTTCAGTGGGAGAAAGCGTTCTCAGAGATTGCCGGATACACCACTAGCATTATAAAGGGCTAAGGTAAAGATTATCATCATGAACATTCTCAACTATGTATGTGTGGGAGGAACTCCATATTTGTACAAAGAGGAAACAACCACTGCTCAGATCATCCTCATAACCACAGCAGATAGCAATCAACATCAAATGAGTTCGCGCTATTAAGGGACATAATCCCGCAGGACGTATCCCATGGCATGGATAGTGTTTCGTGAGTTTCCTCGATTCCCAAGTTGATACGTAAGGGGTGCCAATAGCTTTATAGTCACTATAAGTGCTAACATCCCTCCGTCTACCAACAAGTAGTTCCCTACATCAAGTCCCCACAAGAGGCAAATATTGGAGAGGTCGACTTCTCCTAACATCAAAATGCTGAGAATCTAACATATGGTCACAGCGATGAATATCATAATAAACTTTATCTTATTCCAATCTAATACTAGGGTTTCTCCCTCTCCCCAAGAAGTAATGATCTACTCAGACATGGAGACAAACAGCATCATAGTAATGGTAATGGAAGCGATCATTGATGAATAGTACTTGTATAAATCCACAACTAGTCCAAGAATTACAACAAGATCTAGATGAGATGGATGGAGATGATGGTGGTGATGAGGATGCAACGGTTGATGAAGATGGATATTCATGCCTTGGCCTCCCAGATCTGCGTAGGGCGAAGATGGATCCCTAGGGCAAGTCCCCCCTCTAGATGCCTTCCGGAGGTGAGGTTTCGGCAATTTCTGGGTGTTCTCTATGTCATCTCTCTGAACCAGTTGCACGGGGTGAAACTATTTGAGAAGGCGGAGGAGGCGCCAATTATACGGCGGGAACTATATGGCAGCCCGCCGTATAGTTGGTCGTCAATCCTTCTGTCTCCACTTCTCGCTTCGACTTTTCTTCTGGTATTATTAATATTCCCCAAATAAGCTATTTACATAGTTTTTGGCCCCTTTTCTCTCCAGTATAACTGCTTCAAGAATTGTGTCCTTTGGATTCCATCATCTGATCTGATCCTGGTGAAAATATACATAAAAAGTGCGCGTGAACATAGTAAAATACCAAATTCCTACATCTACTATGCAAAATAAAATGTAAAATATGATGCAAATATGCACTCATCAACTTCCCCAAGCTTAGAATCTTGCTCGTCCCGAGCAACTTTAGCTTAATGGATGTGATCCTCATATTCATGAAGTTGAGTCGATAAAATAAATGAGGCACTTGTAGTTGATACTTCGTAAACATATCTATAATTTTTTATGCTTATATCAACTATCTTATGTTTTGTCTACACTTTGAGGTATTTTTATACACTTTCTAGAACTAACCTATTGACAAGATGCCACAATGCCAGTTGTCTGTTTTCTGCTGTTTTTGGTTTCAGAAAAGCTAAAAAATAAATATTCTCAGAATTGGACGGGACAAAAGCCAATCTTCATATTTTTCCCTGAACGATGCGGAAAATCGAAGCAGAGACGGAGTAGGGCACCAGGATGGCCACACCCTAGGATGGCACGGGCCTACCTTGGGCGCGCCACTAGGGGTTGTGGGACCCCTGGGCCTCCATCGACCTTGCCTCCTTCGCCTATAAGAAGCCCCCGACTCAGAAACCCTAGATCATCTAGGAGAAAGCCACGAAAACCTCCGCAGCGCCGCCGCCACCTAAGGGGAGATTAAGGGGACAAAAGTCTCTGTTCTGGCACCCTGCCGGGACGGGGAAGTGCCCCCGGAGCCATATTCATCGATCTCCACCACCATCTCCATCCCCGTTGCTGATTACCATGATGAGGAGGGAGTAGTTCTTCCTCGAGGCTAAGGGCTCTACCGATAGCTATGTGTTCATCTCTCTCTATGCATGATCATGTTGTGGTCATGAGCTTTGTAATCAAGTAGATCTACTTTGTTACTCAAGTGCTTTAATAGATCTCTGCCCCCCCCCCACGTGTGTGAAAGTGACAGCATG
Organism: Avena insularis; assembly: GCA_023614405.1. Taxonomy (NCBI): domain Eukaryota; kingdom Viridiplantae; phylum Streptophyta; class Magnoliopsida; order Poales; family Poaceae; genus Avena; species Avena insularis. The sequence continues at coordinate 480,214,616 of CM042697.1, forward strand.
CACGTCGTGGTGGCACTTAGGCTAGAGGCTACATAAATACTCAAATGCTTCAATAGATCTCTGCTCTCCCCGCGTGTCTGAAAGTGACAGCGTGCACGCCGTGGTGGCACTTAGGCTAGAGTTCATAAATCTTATCATGAGTATATTTGGAGTTGGATGTCTTTATGAAATTGTGGTGTTTGTTGGAACCATCTAGCACTCAAGGTGACAGTGTGGGGTTATCTAGATGGGGAAGTCGGACTTTGAGGAGTGTTGTTATAGCCCTACCATGGATTAGAGTGTCCAACCGGAGAGTAGTTCAGGGTAGTATCATGAAGAGAATATATATTTATTGAGAGTGTTCACTAGTGAAAGTATGATCCCTAGGCCTTGTTTCTAAACATTGAAACACCGTTTGCAACTAGATCTGTTGCATGTTTGCTTGCTTCCATCCTTTTAGATTGCCTTTAGTATTTTCCTCCCAGTCAGAAGATCTTTTCTGGCACCGTTACCACTTATAACCATCCATATCACTTGTATTTCACTATCTCTTCGCCGAACTAGTGCACCTACACAACTGACAAGTGTATTGGGTGTGTTGGGGACACAAGAGACTTCTTGTATCTTGATTGCAGGGTTGCTTGAGCGGGATACCTTTGACCACTTCCTCCCTGAGTTCGATAAACCTTGGGTAATCCACTTAAGGGAAACTTGCTGCTGTTCTACAAACCTCTGCACTTGGAGGCCCAACAACTGTCTACAAGAATAGAAGTGCGTAGACATCAAGCTATTTTCTGGCGCCGTTGCCGGGGAGGTAAGGTAAAAGATACGCACATCCTCTTGGTGTGTGAGTGCTCGAAGTTATTTCCTTTAGATTTTGCAATTATGTCTTTTTGTTTCTTGTTTTCACTAGTTAGGCTTAATGGAAAACAACAACAAAATTAGAGATCTTTATAGTATCTATCTTGAGTTAGGACATGAAGTGTTTGAAGAGAAAATTAAAAAACCTATGGATCTTTATTTGCATGCTAATAGCAATGTTATTAGTATGAATTCTTTGGAAACCATTGTTGCTAATGCTATGGGATGGTTCTTCCAAGTAATTATAAGACGCCTGATTCCAAAAGATTTTGATAATCGGTAATATTTAGATAAGAATTCGCAAGCTAAATCATCCCAAGTAGCAATGGCTTCTGAGGGTAGAGATCTATACCATGAGAGAGTCGTACTTGTCAAAGTTTGACTAAAAAGTTTAACCCTTACCTCATCGGTAGTATACCCCGTTAATTGGAACGTGCCACATATATCTTTGAAACATGCAATATGCTCATATGAATCAGGATCTTCTTCATCTCGAGTAAATTGCTTCTTGTGTAGAATACCAAGTAGTAGAGGATTTATTTCAAACCCTCATGTCTTCTTGTTGGAGTAGTCTCTTTTATAAATATCATAGGGCTTCCCAAAACGGTTGAGTGGGTTAGCACTAGTCATATGCTCAAACTCCATCATGTTGGTGGAAACCTGTAACTCAAAACAAAACTTAACAAAACTAAAGTAAATAAGCAAAAACTAAAAGACCTACAGCGCTTAGCTCCCCGGCAATGGCACTAGAAAATAGATTGATGACTGCAAGTGCACAGATCGAATGTAGCTAGTTTCAAAATAAAGATATCGATCCCACAGGGAGCAGGAGTCTGAAGTCTAAGAATTATTGAATTACATACTGAAAATAGAAATGCTAAGCAAAGTTCTAAGTGACAAGATAAAATACGAGTAATGTGTAAAAAGGTGTTTTGGTATAAGAGAACAATACGTAAAGTAAATAAAACTGAATACAAAAAAAAGTATCGCGTATGTAAAAGAGATTTGAAACTTCAGTGGGAGAAAGCGTTCGCAGGAATTGGCGGATACACCACTAGCATTATAAAGGGCTAAGGTAAATATTATCATCATGAAAATTCTCAACTATGTATGTGTGGGAGGAACTCCATATTAGGACAAAGAGGCAGAAACCGCTGCTCAGATCATCCTCATAACCATAGCAGACAGCAATCAACATCAATTGAGTTACCGTGCTATTAAAGGACATAATCCCGCAGGACGTATCCCATGGCATGGATAGGGTTTCGTGAGTTTCCTCGATTCCCAAGTTGATACGTAAGGGATGCCAATAGCTTTATAGTCACTGTAAGTGCTAACATCCCTCCGTCTACCAACAAGTAGTTCCCTACATCAAGTCCCCACAAGAGGCAAATATTGGAGAGGTCGAATTATACCAACATTAAGATACAGACAATCTAACACATGGTCACAGCAATGAATATCATAATAAACTTTATCTTATTCCAATCTCACACTAGGGTTTCTCCCTCTCCCCAAGAACTAATGATCTACTCAGACATGGAGACAGACAACGTCATAGTAATGGTAATGGAAGCGATCATTGATGAATAATACTTTTATAAATGCACAACTAGCGCAAGAATTACAACGAGATCTAGATGGTATGGTTGGATATGATGGTGGTGATGAGGATGCAGTGGTTGATGAAGATGGAGATCGATGCCATGGCCTCCCAGATCTGGGTAGGGCGAAGATGGATCCCTATGGCAAGTTCCCTCTCTAGATGCCTTCCGGAGGTGAGGTTTCGGTGATTTCTAGGTGTTTTGTATGTCGTCTCTCCGAACTAGTTGCACGGGGTGAAACTATTTGAGGAGGCGGAGGCGGCGCCAACTATACGGCGGCCCACCATATAGTTGGTCGTCAACCCTTCTGTATCTACTTCTCGCTTCGTTTCTCTTCTGGTATTATTAATATTCCCCAAATAAGTGATTTACGTAGTTTTTGGCCCCTTTTCTCTCCAGTACAACTGCTCCAAGATCCCTAGCAGAGTTGCTGGAGTCTTCCTCCTGGCCGGCCGTGGTGGTGGGGGGAGAGGATGCCTCTGGCACTCTGCAAGGCTTGAAGCCTGCTGACTACATCATCTACAAGGCAGTTGCTCCTCTTGAAATCTGCAATCCTTGAAGCAGCATCCAAGCAGCGGGGTAGATCCGTCGCTGCTACCTTAGGCCAAAAGTTAGGCCATGTTGCACTCGACCAAAGCCTGTTTCTCGAGATCCTTCCTCCCAAGGTGGAGGATCTTCTTTGGACCTGATGTAGTGGAGTCTGACAAGGTTCTCGAAGCGCCAAGTGGTTTCGTCCTCGGCGTCGATGAGAGCAGCTACATCTGAATTTAAGGCGGCGGCCAAGGACTACTCGACCATGTTCCGCGGGCGAATGCGATTATTTTTATGGTGCAATCTGTAATATCAAGAACTCTTGTGTACATTGCTGGCTTTGTTGGGGTCCTTTCTATATTTTTGTACCCAACGCCCTTTTAATGCAAATCCGGGTCCTTCAGAGCCTTTTACTGTTAAAAAGAAATCATATCGCAAGCTCATCGACCTTTGCATGACAAACCAACTTTCTACATCTCCTTGAAATGAGTAGGTATAGAATGGAGTTATCATTCCGATTACAAAAATCACAAGATAAACTATTGAACAAAGTTAGCTACTCCATCTGATCCAAATTACTTATCGCTGGTTTAGATTTTAGGCAATATTTTTCATAAATATGTGACAAATAATTTGGGCCAGAGAGAGTACTTTTTTATACACTAGTAGAAAACAGGACACTAGTCCCGGTTTGTAAGAGGCTTTAGTCCCGGATTATAATCCGAGACTAACGTATCGGGACTAAAGGTTAGTCCTTTAGTCCCGGTTCTGTTACAAACCGGGACTAGACTGTCTCCACGTGGCCCCGCTGCGCGCGCTGGGCTGGAGGATCTTTAGTCCCGGTTCGTAACACGAACCAGGACTAAAGTTCTTCTGCTGCGGCAGCGTTTTGCACCAAACTGCTGCCGCGGCAGGAGGTGGGGTTTTAGGGTTTTAGGGTTTTCTTTTTTTGTGTTTGATTATTTTTTATTTTGTGTTTTCATATAAAAATTATTCTATACTACTACATGTTGTATACATTGATGCATATATAATATAATTTCTCTCACGATTATATAAAGACATATAAATATATACACAACCGAGACTAGAGCACGTCTAATTGATTTACATGAAGATCATTACGACGGATACCGTCCTTTTGTGTCTATCCACGATTACACGAAGGTCTATCCACGTTGTACTCTCCTTTTGTGTTTATGATGTCCCTGAGCAAAAATCCCGACAACTCCTCTTGAATTGCTAGTAGGCGTTCATGTGGTAGGATCTTATCCCGCATCGCATCCAACTATATATAAAGAAGTAGATCATTATGAATGGAACTCAACAAAAACTATGGTATAGAATAAATTTAGAATATATTGTTTACGTACACGAAGAAAGTCCGTGCGCTGCTCCATACACCCACGAATGAACTCGCATACGTAATATCCACATAAATTAGTCCCCTGTGGCTGCGTCGCACACTTTTCGATCGAGAATATAATTCAATCAAATAATAATCAAGCATGATAATTGTATGAATGATAATTGTAATATCCACTTAAATTAGTCCCCTAGCTCTCGTACTACTTACCGGAACCGTACGAAAAGTAAGCTCCTCACACCATTCACCCCGAACCTCCTTCGTGAACCTTTTCCAAACCCTGTCCGGCAAAAAAAGAAATGAATGAGTTATTAATTAGTTTACATCTCAGAAAATAAACGAAAGAGACAGATATAGTGCGATAATGATTGAGATTATTTTTGGAGGCAATCAATTATGCTGCGGTAGTCTTCCATCGGCTTCTTTAATGAGTCCGAGATTTCCACTTTTACACGGTCAACGTCAATGTTTAGAAGAATCCAGTGGTATCTGCGCACGTTTATATACACTTAACATCTAGTAAACAAAAATTGAATGTGTACAAGACAGTAAGACTCTTACCCATAGTTGTAAGAAAATAGTATTTTTGACTTATAATGTTGCTCCATTAAAAACATTAGAAAGTTATCCTCCGTTTCCTCGAGGTTATTTATTAGCGTATATCCATTAACTCTGTTTGGGTCAATGAACCCAATGTTGTAGATTGACTTTCTTCTACATTCTTGAATCTTCATTCTGCATATATAATAGCATACAGAAGGAGATATAGTGAGGATAACAACATGAAATGAATTAAACGAGCTGAGTTAGTGACTTAATTAATTATAGACAATAGCAGCTGAGGAGGGACTTGTCGAGGGCGTCTAGGTTGAATAATTGAAATAGTTCACAAAGTTCAATGGAGATCTCGTCTGGATGGAAGTACTCCTCTCCAACTTTACATACGATAAATTGTCTCCCTTCCTTTGTGACTTTCAAGTACCAGATATGCAACAGTCGCATATGTGTTGGCAAATCATCGAATACCTCATCGCTGACCAGAGACACCCCGTAGACAAACTTTCATGCTATTGGTCCCTTGGCGACATTATCTCCGCCGGCTAGAAGTGCTTCGAGGGGCATGTTACACTCCTTGGCTAATTTAATAGCTAATTCCATATCTATTCCACCTTGTGTGGGCTAGGGTAACACCTTGAGCGGGGCGATGGATTGTTTTGCCTATTTGCCAAGCTGGGCAACTTCTTTTGATTTTCTCCCGCTTGCAGTACTTCTTGATGACTTCTCTTTTAGTGTCTTCGTAAGACAGCGTGTATAGTAATCTTTCCTATTTAACACATGTTGGGGTGGTTGCTCAAGGAATGCCTTGAAGTGCTTCTTGACTTTTGGATCAACTTGCACTTGTGGCTCGGGTTGTTTTGGTGCAAAATGGGCCTTCACTTTGGCCTGGGAGATCACGCGCTTTCCTCATCATCCGGTGATAAGCTAACTTGGGAGGAGACGGCGGTACTCTTGGGAGGGGATCTTGTCGTTTTTGGCGTCGAGTCTCCCTCGACGTAGCGGTGTTATTCTTCCGCTTTCTTCCCTTTGATTCATTAGGCGAGGCGAGGCGCCGATGAAGATGAAGATCTTGTCGCTGCGATCCCTCTCAGGAAGGGGTGGACTATTGTTTCTTGTTGGAGACGGTGGACTCGGAGGTGATGGATTGCTTCTTGGAGGAGAAGATTGCCTTGGCGTCCAGCCTAGAAACACGATGTGTTGTTTTTTCCAAAGAATGATCCCACCCTCCACTTCTCCCAGTGTTTTCTCCCCTTCGCCTGCAGGGATGTCAAGCTCAAGTGATCGACATGTCGGTTCAACTTCATCCACACTGACATGAGAATAGCTAGCTGGAATCTGACTTCCATCGTAGGTCGCTTCCGGTGGACAAGGTAAAGCAAAGTCGAGCGCCACCTTCATAGAAATGTTCTTCATTCTAACATGTAGCTCACAAGCTGTCCTTGCCTCCACTTCATCCACGGGGTAGCGAACCATCGTTGCACCGGCCGTATCATCTATCACCGGTGCATTATTCTCCATCAGCATTAGATTATTAGCTTGTACCTCCGTGGAAGCCACGCCGCTTCTCCGCTGAGATGGGCCCACCGGACTGTCTAATGCAGGATCTTGCTGTCGGTCCAGTACTCTAAGTTCATTAATCTGCTCCTGTTGTAGCTTGAACATGGCTTGAAATTCCTCTTTCCTTTTTTCAACCGCCTCTAACCGCGCTGCCTCCTCCGCCTTCTGCCGGTTCGTTTTTCTTGATCGGCTTCTATAAGTCCCGATGTCATCGGGAAACCCTGTCTTCCATGGAACAGATGGGCCAAAGCCTTGTGTTCGTCCGAATTTTTCAGGATTCCCGAGGGCATATGTCAGCTCATCGTTCTCTCTGTCGGGAATGAACTTTCCATCTTTTCTCAGTTGTATCACTTTAACAAGTTCATCTTTGGGTTTAGTAATGGCCTTCTTTGTAACAATAATCTCCCCGGGTTCAAGTGACATATGACCCCCCATGCCCAAGGAGCCAATTTTTTGACCTCACGGGCCACTGATTTGTAGCTGGCGTGACCCCTTTTTGACGCATTTCTCTCTCGGTTTTTTCCCATTTCGGCGCAGCCGTCTTGTAGCCACCCGTCCCCATAGTATGGTGATATTTCTTTTTGGCCGCATTTAACTTATTCTTTTTTGACTTGGTCGAAGCTGCTTCTAATTCCTTGTATGTCACAAATGGGGCCCGGTTATCCCGCTGCTTCTCCAGCGGGCCAGTGAATGGTGGAGTCAGACCCTTCTTGGCAAAGTTGTTGTACAATCTTTTCTTCCAGTCCTTGAACTGTCCGCCCATCTTCTTAAGGGCCCACTTTCTGACTTGCAACCTCAATGCCTCATTGAGTTCAGGAGTGTCCAATTCAGGCAGAGAGAAGTGTGCCATGAGTGAATTCCAAAGACCCTCTTTGGCTCTGTCATCGACAAAAGTTTCTCTAACTCGATCACTTCTCTTTCCTGGATTATTCCACTTCTGAGTGGTGATCGGGATGGCGTCCCTGACTATTGCTCCGCATCGATATACAAATACACTTGCGGCCTCTTTTGGCTCCAAAGGTTTGCCGAACTCAGACACTAAATCAATAATGAAACGCGCACCATCGGCCAACTTTTTGGTCGGGCCTCGTTTCCTTGCAGCAGATTCGCCCAATGCGGAGGTCTAAGAGAAGAAACAGTCGTTATTACATATATATATGAATCAACAAATGCATCTAATAGCTCGTGATCAGCAGAGGCTTTATATACCTCGCCGGTCTTTGCTATGGTGTCTCCACCGTTAGTTCCACCATCGTCTCCACCAAAAATTTCATCATAGTCGTCTCTTCTGTCGGCTTCATCCAAGTTGAGGTATTGGGAGCCATCATCATCTCCATCATCGTCTGCTCCATCGTAATGATACCTCCTGTACCCTCATCTATCATGTTGTACATGATGTTCTCTTCATTGTCTCTACCGTCCATAACTTAACTAATACAGAACAAAGATAAAACCATTTTGCTTAATGCGATAAAATAAAGGAAGATAAAGTAATTCAGCTTAAACAATGTGATAAAGAAAGATAAAGTACCAATTAAACAACAATACATCTCGAATAATCCAGCTAGTACAACAATAAAGTACCAATTAAACAAAAATACATCTCGAATACAAGATGGTACCCTATTACACATCTAGCTAGCTCAGCGAAGACGTCGAGCCCCGGCTACTGAGCCGCGGGAGGTGTACACCCAAAGAGTAGGAACCATCACCGGAGAATATCTCGGGTAAGGTGCCTGAAGAAGCTGCCAGGTATTGGCGACCCGGACTTCTAAAATGTACATGTAGCGTTGGACGTACTCGTCCTCCTCCCTGACACGACGCTGTACCACCTCGTCGAGGGTCGGCTCCCTCTACACCGCACCTGGACCACTCGGCTACCACCACAAAAGATCCAGGTCGACGACGACACCCGGATTCCTCACCAGACGATGTCCCTCGGCTGGTAGCACCTCCTAGTGTCAGCCCAGCGGAGCCCAGCCCCGTGGATTCCAGGCGACACTTTCTAGTAGCGCTCTGTTGTTCACGCCGAGTGAACGAGGATGAGGAATCGGCATATTCCTAAACACTAAAATTAAACCTATATACTTTAACCATGACGAAAATAAATAGTATCCACTAGAATAAAATATATTAAACACTAAATAAATTACACTATCAAAATAAAATATATTAAACACTAACTAAAATCTCTAAGAAAAAATTACACTAAACTTACTAACTAATTAACCCTAAAATAACCCTAACTAATTAACCCTAAAATAACCCTAACTAATTAACCCTAAAATACACTAACAAAATAATATACACTAACTAATTAACACTAACAAAATAACTAACAAAATTAACACTAACAAAATTATTAACACTACTAATTATAACTATAGCTCACCGCGGGGAGGGGCGGCTTTGGTGGTGGTGGACGGCGCGAGCGGCGCGGTAGGCTCCGGTGAGGGACGGCGCGAGCGGCGGGGAGGGGCGGCGCTGGAGCAGGACGGGGCGTGGGCGACACGGGCGGCATGGGCGCGGGCGGCACGGGCTCGGGCGCGTGGGGAGGGGCGGCGCGAGAAGGGGCGCGGTGGCTCTGCACGAGGAGGAAGACGGAGGCGCGGGGTCGATATGTGTGCTCCGGTTTGGTGCACGAACCGGGGCGCACGGGGTTGGTATTTATACCCACCACCCTTTAGCCCCGGTTTGAAATACAAACCGGGACTAAAGGGGTACCTTTAGTCCCGGTTTGTACTACAAACCGGGGCTAAAGGGTTTTCGGCGCTCCGTGTTTCGCGCGTAGCCCCACACCCCTTTAGCCCCGGTTTGTACTACAAACCGGGATTAGAGGTCATTTTTTAAAACCTTTTTAAAAACAAAAAAGGATTGTGGGTTTAGGGTTTAGGAAAATTAATTATTATATATAAAAATTTGTAGAAATAAAATTTACATCTACTCTGTTATATAGATGTCAATAAAATAATTGTTCCCGAGATTTAAATTGTTTGGGCCTTTTTTGAATTTTTTATGTCCGTTTTGAATTTTTTGCCGTTTCGAACTTAGGTCAAAATGGCGTGCGTGAAGATATGGGATGAGAATGTTAGAACTTGCATTGGATCTCTGAAGAAACAACATATTGTGAGTCTAAAAATGATTTTTTTTAAATCACGGAGGTTAGATCATGTACCTGTAGTTCAAACCGGATCCACTTTCTATCGCTTCGGCAGACATTTGTCTTTTTCGCCCAGGAAGGACAGAAAGGTTTGAGATCCCCCAGTTGGGATATAGTTCATGTAAGGTGTTATAGTATTTTATAAAAATAGGATGGTAGCATTCTGTAACTGCATTTTGGTGGCTGCTTCACAAAACGACCCGTCTTTTTGCGCTTGGAAAATGGAAAATGGCTTTTCCGAGCGACGAAAAGGAAAACTTCCTCCTGCAATATTGTTCTCCATCCCAATGTACACATGCATGCACAATATGGGAACCGTATCACAAACTATGTCGTGATTCAACACATAACATCCGTCTCTTGGACCGAAAGCCAAGAAACCTCGAACATGATAGGTCATTTTGTGAAGGTTTTTTCGAGACATAATTAGTATACCAAGTTTGATATTTTTCCTTGCAAATATGTCATATAATATCACACCACGTGAAGAATTTACATTGTTCGAACCTTTTTTGAATTTTTTATGTCCGTTTTGAATTTTTTGCCGTTTCGAACTTACGTCAAAACGACGTGCGTGAAGATAGGGGATGAGAATGTTAGAACTTGCATTAGATATCTGAAGAAACAACATATTGTGAGTCTAAAAATGATTTTTTCAAAAAATCACGGACGTTAGATCATGTACCTGTAGTTCAAACCGGACCCACTTCCTACCGCTTCGGCAGACATTTGTCTTTTTCACCCGGGAAGAACAGAAAGGTTTGAGATCCCCGGTTGGGATATAGTTCATGTAGGGTGGTCTAATATTTTATAAAAATGGGATGGTAGCATTCTGTAACTGCATTTTGGTGGCTGCTTCACAAAACGACCCGTCTTTTTGCGCTCGGAAAATGGAAAATGGCTTTTCCGAGCAACGAAAAGGAAAACTTCCTCCTGCAACATTGTTCTTCATCCCAATGTACACATGCATGCACAATATGGGCACCGTATCACAAACTATGCCGTGATTCAACACACAAACATGCCCGTTTTCCCGTCATATCCTAACCGCTTCCCGCCATGTTTTCCCGCCCTTTACCTCTGAACGGTGCTTTTAGTCCCGATTGTAGCCACTAACCGGGACTAACGATATTTCCCGCCATATCCCACCGCTTCCCTCCATGTTTTCCCGCCCTTTCCCTCTGAACGGTGCTTTTAGTCCTGGTTGTAGCCACTAACCGGGACTAAATATATTTCCCGCCATTTCCCACTGTTTCCCGCCATGTTTTCCCGCCCTTTCCATCTATATATAGGCCGACCACGCCATGGCTATCCATACATCCACAACTTCCTCTCTCACAACAATGGACAGTGCCTACTGGGCCATTCTGACCCTCGAGGAGACCGAGGTGCTGTTCGCCTCCAACTACCCTTGCCCGCCAGGCTACCGGCCGCCCGCCGGCTGGATGCTGAGCGTTGGAGGGGTTCCTGTCCCTCCTGTGCCTCCTCCCGACAGGCGGCCATCATGAACCAATTCTACCAAGAGCTCACTCCGGAGCAGCGGATGGATCCCTAGTGGGATCCCCAACAACTACGACACCTGGAATGCCTTCTTCGCTAACCGGCAGGAAAGGGAGCTCGCCAGGTACGAGGGGATGGCTCGCCCCCGGTGAACCACAATGTAGCCGACCGGTGTCTGTGGTGGCCGCGAACCATACTATCATCAGCGTGATGCGCTACATCGCCGGGGGAGACCATCCTCGCCTATGGTGCCCACAAGTCCACCCGCCACAAAGCCACAAGAAGGCCCCTCCCCCGACCGGTGGTAGTAGCATTGTCTTCCAGGAGACTCCTCCCCTGCCCGCTGTGAATCCGAGGCCGGAGTGGCAGGTGCCCCCGGTATATTCCATGGCTGGGCTGAGGATCTCCGGAGTGGCAGGTGACGATGAAGATGATGATGACGATGACGAAGAAGACCCTGAAGCTGCGTACTATAGGACTAGGCATGATTATGACTAAAGGGGGTGGCTTTATCCTCAGTGTTAGCTAGTCCCGGTTTTTCCCGCTTTGTCCCGGTTTTTAATATTAATAAATGTCTAAGTGTTACCTAGTCTAGTGTTTTGGTACCTACCTACAGCAATCTCAGAAATTCCTATTTGTCCCGGTTTGTCCCGGTTTTTAATATTAATAAATGTCTAAGTGTTACCTAGTCTAGTGTTTTGGTACCTGCCTACAGCAATCTCTGAAATTCCTGTTTGTCCCGGTTTTTAATATTAATAAATGACGATGACGATAAAAAATAGGATTAATTCACAAAAGGTTTAATACATTACATCACCAACATCCACATCTAGTGTTTTGGTTCTCTTCTTGTTCGTAACCATGGAGCATCTTCCTTATTTAGCGGTATGCTTGGGTCAGTTTTCACTTTGAATGGCGGAATTTCATGAAATTTGTCATAATCTTCTGACATGTATGTCATGTTCTCAACTCCCACCATGTTTCTTTTTCCTGAAAGAACTATGTGGCGCTTTGGCTCATCGTATGATATTGTATTCTTTTGCTTATATTTCCTTTTTCTCGGTCTAGTAGACATGTCCTTCACATAGAAAACTTGAGCCACATCATTGGAATGGACGAATGGTTCGTCTCCGTACGCAAGATTATTGAGATCCACTGTTGTCATTCCGTACAGCTGGTATACCGTTACCCCACCTCCTGTCATCTTGACCCATTTGCATCGAAACAATGGGACCTTGAAATTAGGACCATAGTCAAGTTCCCATATGTCCTCTATGTAACCATAATATGTGTCCTTTTTCCCATTCTCGTCCGTTGCATCAAATCGGACACCACTGTTTTGGTTGGTGCTCTTTTTTATCTTGGGCGTGCGTGTAAAATATATTCCCATTGATCTCGTACCGTTGAAAAGTCAATATAGTTGAAGATGGAGACCTGGCCAACAAGTACAACTGATCTCCAACAGTGGTGTCATTCATGAGATGTGTCTACAACCAACCACCGAAAGTCTTCATGTGTTCATCTCTAATCAACCTTTCAGACTGCCCCGGGTAGTTCGAGCATACAATATTCTTGTGTACCTCGATATACGGAGCCACCAAGGTGGAACTTTGCAGAATTGTATAGTGTGCTTTAGTGAAAGAATGTCCGTCCATACATATCTTTGCTTTCTTTCCTAGCGTGCCTTTTCCAGTAAGTCTCCCCTCATGTCATGATTCAGGTACACCGATCGGCTTAAGGTCAGGAATAAAGTCAACACAAAACTCAATGACCTCCTCCGTTCCATAGCCCTTGGAGATGCTTCCTTTTGGCCTCGCACGGTAATGGACATATTTCTTTAAGACTCCCATGAATCTCTCAAAGGGGAACATATTGTGTAGAAATACAGGACCGAGAATGGTAATCTATTCGACTAGGTGAACTAGAAAGTGCGTCATTATGTTAAAGAAGGATGGTGGGAACACCAACTCAAAGCTGACAAGACACTAGACCACATCTTTCTGTAACCCTAGTAGACTTTCTGGATCGATTACCTTCTGAGAAATTTCATTGAGGAACGGACATAGCTTCACAATGGGTACTCTAACATTTTCCGGCAGAAGCCCCCTCAAAGCAACCGGAAGCAACTGCGCCATAAGCACGTGGCAGTCATGAGACTTCAGGTTCTGGAATTTTTTCTCTGCCATATTTATTATTCCCTTTATATTGGACGAGAAGCCAGAAGGGACCTTGATACTACTCAGGCATTCAAAAAAGATTTCCTTCTCTTCCTTGGTAAGAGCGTAGCTGGCAGTACCTTAAAACAACTCTGGATGGCTGCCTTCTCGGTCTTTCATACGTTGTTGGTCCTACCGTGCTTCTAGTGTATCTTTATTCTTTCCATACACGCCCAAGAAGCCTAGCAGTATCACACAAACATTCTTCGTCGGGTGCATCAGGTCGATGGTAGAGCGGACCTCTAAGACTTTCCAATAGGGTAGCTCCCAAAATATAGATTTCTTCTTCCACATGGGTGTGTATCCGCCAGCGTCCTTCGTAACGGACTGTCCGCCAGGACCCTTTACAAAGATTACTTTTAAATCCTTCACCATATCAAATACAACATCACCAGTACGATGGACAGGCTTACTCCAATGATCTGCTTCACCATTGAAATTCTTGCCTTTCCTTCTTAGGGAATGCGTGGGCGGAAGAAAATAGCGATTCCCTAGGTACACATTCTTCTTGCACTTATCCAAATAAATACTTTCAGTGTCATCTAAACAGTGTGTGCATGCATTGTATCCCTTGTTTGTCTGTCCTGAAATGTTACTAAGAGTAGGCCAATCATTGATGGTTACAAACAACAATGCTCGTAGGTTAAATTCCTCATGTTTGTGCTCATCCCACACACGTACACCTTGTCCGTGTCACAGCTGTAAAAGTTCTTCAACTAATGGCCTTAGGTACACATCAATGTCATTGCCGGGTTGCTTCGGGCCTTGGATGAGCACTGGCATCATAATGAACTTCCGCTTCATGCACAACCAAGGAGGAAGGTTATAGATACACAAAGTCATAGGTCATGTGCTATGATTGCAGCTCTGCTCCCCAAAGGGATTCATGACATCCGTACTTAGACCAAACCATAAGTTTCTTGCGTCACCTGCAAAGTCCGGGTACTTTCTCTCAATTTTTCTCCACTGCGACCCATCATCGGGGTGTCTCAACATCTCGTCTTTCTTACGGTCTTATTTGTGCCATCACAACAATTTGGCATGCTCTTCGTTTCTGAACAAACGTTTCAGTTGTGGTATTATAGGAGCATACCACATCGCCTTAGCGGGAACCCTCTTCCTCGGGCGCTCCCCCTCAACATCACCAAGGTCATCTCGTTGGATCTTATACCGCAATGCAGTGCATACTGGGCATGCATCCAAATTCCCGTACTGCTCACCACGGTAGAGGATGCAGTCATTAATGCATGTATGTATCTTCTATACCTCTAATCCTCAAGGGAAGACAACCTTATTTGCTTCGTAAGTACTGGCGGGCAGTTCGTTATCCTTTGGAAGCAGCTTCTTCATTATCTTCAACAACTTTTCAAATCCCTTGTCAAGCACACTGACCTCTGCCTTCCATTGCAGCAATTCGGTGTCTTTGCTTAGCTTTTTGTAATATATTCGCAATTCGGGTACAACAATTTGTTGTGATCCTCTAACATCTGCTCAAATTTCAACCTCTCCCTTTCGCTATCACATTCTCCCTTTGCATCAGGAATGGCCCGACCAAGATCATCATCTGGCTCATATGATGCACGTTCTTCTGCTTCTTCTTCATCATTGTCTTCCATTGTAGTACCACCGTATTCAGGAGACATAGGATAGCTGTCATCATTCTCTTCATCTTCGTTGTCTTCCATCATAACCCCTCTTTCTCCATGCTTGGTCCAAAAATTATAGCCAGACATGAAACCGGACCGAAACAAATGGCCATGAAGGACTCTTGAGGAAGAGTATTCCTTCTGATTCCGACACTCACCACATGGAGAACACATAAATCCATTCCGCTTGTTTGCCTTTGCCACAACAAGAAAAGAACGCACGCCTTTAATGAACTCGTCACAGATTCGGTCAGCGTACATCCATTGCCGTCTCATCTGCATTTTATAAGTTCATCAAACAAAATCATGATGCTAAGAGTAGTACTAGTCTAAAAATAAAAGAACACATTGTATACATCAAACAACTATGCACTGATTTAAAAACTTTCTACTACATCTTTAGTCCCGGTTGGACATACCAACCGGGACTAAAGGGGTTGCGGCAGGCTGGGGCTGACCTGAGCTCATTTAGTCCCGAATGGTGTCTCCAACCGGGACTAAAGGACACTCCAATCGGGACTAAAAGTGGCTGACGACACTATATGTCGTGACTGGAGACACTATGCCAGTGAGTGGCGACACTGTTTCAGTGGGTGGCGACACTATGATAGGGGTGAGTGTCGACATTATGTCATGAGTGTCGACACTATGTTGTGCTGCTTAATCTATAAATAGGCTTCCTTGTGAACTATCAACTGCAAGGAAGATCGTGTGAGAGACCAGGGACACCACTACGGCGGAGCTTCTCGAAGATGTCTTAGGACCTCGTCCTCAGACATCTTCGAGGAGCTCGCCGTAGAGGCACTCCCTAATATGTGAAATTAGTTAGGTCCACCAGCATAATGATTTAGCTAGAAAAGATATGAACTGAAAGATGGTGTGCGAGAGCAGGGACACCACTATGGCAGAGCTTCTCGAAGATGTCTTAGGATGCCTCGTCCTCAGACATCTTCAAGGAGCTCGCCATAGAGGCACTCCCTAATTTAATTTGGTAGCTCCTTGGCATGTTCATGTTTTTGTTCTTTCTTGCTTAACTGGCTGATGATTAACTAAAATTCTAGGGCGCCACTATATATATGTGTGCCTTCATAGTTTTGGCACTTATTTTTGTTCCAATGGATTTTGTGACGACGGGTAGAAGAAAGAAGAATATTTTGTTGCTCGACGGTGACATGATATGCACTGTGAACCATCTGGATTTCAAGACAACGTGTCAAACCAAGATATGTAGATAGGATGAACTCATGTATCTATGTGCTTCGATGAATCAAATGAATTTCGAGAACTATATGTGCCAAATTAACCAGATATATAGAGATAGAATCCACATATATCTATCCATTTCTAGAGCATGAAATGAGCTGAAACAAGCAATGAGAGATGAAATGATGAAGTTGCTAACCTCTTAGAACCCTTGATAGATGTGGAGCCAAAAAATCTTCACAAATCTTGAGAAAAATTGGGAAGAACTCGAGCTTGAGGGGAGAAATTTGAGAGAGATGCTTGTGTGAGCTTGAAATGGCTCGGGCTGGAAAGGGGAAGAAGATATAGTCGGGGAATTTAGTCCCGGTTTGAGAAACAAACCGGGGCTAAAGGTCCACGCATCTGCTCTTTTCCAGCGCCAGACCCTTTAGCCTCGGTTTGTTAAACGAACCGGGACTAAAGTTTCCATACGAACCGGGGCTAATGTCTTCTAGGCCCTGCGTCCGTTTCTAGCCGTTGGGACCAGGGCATTAGTCCCGGTTTGTACCAGAACCGGGACTAATGCTCTGGCCCAAAGGTCCGTTTTCTACCAGTGATATATCTCAACTGAGAGACTTTTTATTCATCTAATCTAAAAGTTTACTATTTCGATTAGCTAGTCCCATGAATGTTAACGTTTTTGGCTTGGCTAGGATAGGAAATTGAATCCCGTTAGGACTTCCGACTTCCAAGCGTGGCCCGACTTCCGACTTCCGCTAGGAGGGGGTCTTCTTCAGTCATAGCGCATCGGCGCGGCGGTGGCTAGTCTCCTTCTTTGGCTTTCAAAGTGCTTCCATGGTGGAAGTACCTAGAGATGATTTTGGAGGAGAGCCCCCTTCAAATAAGAGCCTCCACCTTCAGATCCCTAGCAGAGTTGCTGGAGTCTTCCTCCTGGCCGGCCGTGGCGGTGGGGGAGAGAGGATGCCTCTGGGACTCTGCAAGGCTCGAAGCCTGCTGACTACATCACCTACAAGGCAACTGCTCCTCTTGAAATCTGCAATCCTTGAAGCAGCATCCAAGCAGCGGGGTAGATCCGCCGCTGCTACCTTAGGCCAAAAGTTAGGCCATGTTGCGCTCGACCAAAGCCTGTTTCTCGAGCTCCTTCCTCCCAAGGTAGAGGATCTTCTTTGGACCTGATGTAGTGGAGTCTGACAAGGTTCTCGAAGCGCCAAGTGGTTTCGTCCTCGGCGTCGATGAGAGCAGCTGCATCTGAATTTAAGGCGGCGGCCAAGGACTACTGGACCACGTTCCGCGGGCGAACGCGATTATTTTTATGGTGCAATCTGTAATATCAAGAACTCTTGTGTACATTGTTGGCTTTGCTGGGGTCCTTTCTATATTTTTGTACCCAGCGCCCTTTTAATGCAGATCCGGGTCCTTCGGAGCCTTTTACTGTTAAAAAGAACTCATATCGCAAGCTCATCAATCTTTGCATGACAAACCAACTTTCTACATCTCCTTGAAATGAGTAGGTATAGAATGGAGTTATCATTCCGATTACACAAATCACAAGATAAACTATTGAACAAAGTTAGCTACTCCATCTGATCCAAATTACTTGTGGCTGGTTTAGATTTTAGGCAATATTTTTCATAAATATGTGACAAATAATTTGGGTCAGTATAAATATATGTGGTATTGATTGTCAAAAAAAAATAGTCCCATGAATGTTAGCGTTTTTGGCTTGGCTAGGATAGGAAACTGAATCCCGTTAGGACTTCCGACTTCCAAGCGTGGCCCGTTTTCTATTATCGTTGCAATATGTATTTAGTATACAGGACGGACTCCGATCCGGACTAGATCCAACTCGATTCCTGCCCTACATACGTATATATATATATATGCACGGCAGGGAGGCCGCGGCCGCGAGAACAAGTCATACAATACTAAACTCGATCGTTCAATCTGATGGGCGCCACCTGCAGCCGCTCGTCGCCGCCGCCGACCGAGACGCTCCTGGTGATGATCCCGGAGTACTCCAAGCTGCTGCGGGTGCCCGGTCGAACGATTCAGGACTTCATCTTCTTCCGCGGTCTCAAGTGGGACGTCGAGGTCAAGGCAATCCCCAAAGAAGAGGGGGATGCTGTAGCGGCGGACTACCTGCAACTAGAGGTCAACTCGCGCAACCGCGAGTCTGCTCTCGGCATGGTCATGTCCATCGAGATCCTCGACGACACAGGCCAGCACACCGTCTTCCACACAGAGACCAGCCGGGGCTCGTGCGAGGAAAAACACGGCTACCTGATGCTGCGCGTGCACAGGAACGAGCTGGAGGCGTCCTCCTGCGTCTGCCGCGACGACGACAGCCTCACCGCCAGGTACACTCTCAAAGAGCAGCACCCCAAGAAGAGCAACAGGCGCCGCCACCTCCTCCTCGGAACCTGGCCGTCCTCCAAATCCAAGACGAGGCAGCTGCTTCCGGCAGCAGACCCCCTGCCGGCCGCCGCCTCCCACGCGCTCACCGTCCGCAGCCTGTCCGAGCTCAAGGCGGCGCTGCTGAGAAACCAGTGGACCTTCTCCACGCGCTTCGCCGTCGGGGGCGGCACATGGTTCCTCGCGCTCAACCCCACGCGCGCCGCCGTGCACCTCGCCCTTGCGACCAAGGACGACGACGAGACGCGGATCACGGCGGAGTTCAGCTTCGCGCTCCAGGGGGCCGTCAACGTCCAGTCCCACAAGATGAGGCACACCTTCGACCGTGCCATCCCTTACTACAAGTTTGAATACCAGCCGCCGGAGGAGCCCAGCACGCCGTCCACGGACGACGACAGCCTTGTTGTTCGGTGTTGCCTCGCAGTTATCCCCGCCGCCGCTGTGGATCCCATCGCTGTCCCGCCTCGCATCGAATCACTACTAACGCCTCTGCTCAATAATGGCTGACAACCTTTTCTTTTCACAATACAGTGCTTTTGAGAACTTTATCTGAGCACTTATAAGTTTAATGGTCTGAGGAGTCGTTTCATAGCACTATCTAGTAATTGTGCACGTGCGCACCTGTTGTAATCTTTGGAATTTATTTGCCATCCTTTGTTAGAAAATATAAGGGGATTTGGATTTTGTGGACCAACTTGTATGATTGACACGTGCCAACTTAGATAAACAAAATGTCTTTTTTGTTGCCTTGGTCTTTTCGAATTTTTTCTCTAAAAATCATAGGCTAATAATGCAAACACCATAGAAACATATTAGGGCATATCCACTAGTATTCTCAAGAGGGCCTCCTTAGCCCGTTTTTTCATCTAGACGGTGAAAATTTGTCCATCCGCATTCCCAGACGTCCACCAAATTACATCCAGGGTTTCTAGGCCTAACCCGGGGAGCCGGGAGTCGCCGGGAACACCGGATGAACCGAACTCGGCGGAAAAGAAAAGGCCACGTTGGTGGCCCCGTCCTGTCAGTGTAAACAGAGTCATTATCATCCCGTTGCCTCGGCTTAAACGATGGACCGTGAGAGCATCTCCACTCGTTGGCCGAACCTAGGCCGAAAATTTGTCTGTTTTTTGGCCGGACGGAACTAGTTTTCGGCCTGGATACGCCCATTTTTCCACTCACGTACCCAGGCCGAGTTCCCAAGTTCGGCTAAAATTCATCAAAGATGGGCGAATTTCATTAAGTTGGGCGAATATAGCGGATTACATCAAATTTAAACTAAACTAATACATAATAAACTTAAAAAAGGTTGCCGCCATGCCCTCGCCGTCCTACATGCCGAAGTTGTTGTAGAACGTCGTGTAGCCGGGGTCATCCCGGCCGTCATCCTCGCCGCCGTCGTCGTCGTCATCGCTCGACGGCTGGTTCTGGCGGGAGATCCCCTGGCCTGGGTCGCCGCACCTCCATGGTTGGAAGGACGGGCCTACGTCCTCGTCCTCGTCGTCGAGAACGTAGAGCGAGGCGCCCTGGTAGGCGAGCTCACGCCCAGACAACGCCAGACGCCGGGCAGCCTGCTCCTCGGCCTGCTGCTGTAGGCCGAGGATGCGCTGCCGCTCCGCCTGCTCCCAGTCCATCCTGGACCACGCCAGGATGTCCGGCGAGGAGGGATCCACCAGCGTCAGCTGCGGCGTCGGCGGCGCGGTTTCTCGGAGCGACTGCTCCAGCGCCATTTTCAAGGCGGCGTCTTCGGCCGACGCTGAACCTTTTACCTTGGGACGGCAGAGAGGTAGGTGGCCCGTTGTTGACGCCGTCTTCCGCGGCTCGCCGATGACGATGCCGCGCGAGCGCGTCCGCGGCGGCGAGCGCACAGGTGACTCCGCCTCGCGCTTGACTGCCATCGGCGTGCGCAGCGGCGCCGAGCCGGAGGAGTGGGATGCCGACGCGAAGGAGGACGAGCTCATGCTCGCCATCCTCCTTGGCATCCAGTTCAGAGGAGGTCGACGGCCGGACCTGGCCGCCGGAGTCGGTGTGCGCGGAAAGCCGAGCGGCGGCGTGTTCCCGCCGTTGATGTGCTCCATCACCGCGACGAGAATCCGGCCTGGCACGCTCCACCAACGCCTCTGCTCAATAATGCTTGACAACTTTTTCTTTTGACAATACAGTGCTTGATCTGAGCACTTAAGTTTAATGGTCGTTTCATAGCACTAGCTAGTAATTGTGCACGTGCGCACCTGTTGTAATCTTTGGAATTTATTTGCCACCCTTTGTTAGAAAATATATGGGATTTGGATCTTGTTCACGAGTGGACCAACTCGTATGATTAATACAGCCAACTTATATATTAAAAAAATTATCCTTTTGTTGCCTTGGTCTTTCCGAATTTTTTACTCCAAAAATCATAAGCTAATAACGCAAACACCATAGAAATATATTAGAGCATATCCACTAGTATTCTCAGGAGGGCCTCCCAAGAACGTTTTTCCATCTAGACGATGAAAATTTTCCCATCCGTGTTCCCAGACGCCCACTTTTCACCGAATTCGGCCCAAATTACATCCAGAGTTCCCATGCCGAACCAGGGGAACCGGGAGTCGTTTGGGAACGCCGGATGGACCGAAATCGGCGAAAAAGAAAAAGCCGCGCTGGTGGCCCCGCCCTGTCAGCGTGTGAACCGAGTCATCCTCGTCCCGTCGCCTTTGCTCCCGCGATGGACCGCCAGGCGACGACTGCCTGTCCACTTGTCCACGCGTCGCCGTAATGGTGCGCCACCGCCCGTCCACCTCCTGTCGTTTCCACTTTTTCCACCCACGCTGCTACACTCATCCCGTCCTCGTCGCCTTTTCCTCTTTCGACTATATATGATGGTGATCTGGCCATCTCCAGAGCACATACTTCACCTCCATTCCTCAACCAACAAGCTTCACATTCGGCGACGTGAATAAGAGCTCGGCAGCAGTAATGGTGGAGCGCTATCCCGATGATCCTGTGGCGGCAAACGGTTTCGGCCAGCACTCTCTGCAGCCACGTGGGAGGCACGACCGCTCCACGGCGCCAGCTGCCCGGCGTCATCGAACTTCCGCTGCCCGGTAGTCTGTGAATAATGCATACACCATAGAAACATATTACATGCATAAGAAATTTATAATTCATACATAATTTTATCTAAACTTAAGCAAGATCGTTGATGTTTCACTTCAAATAAAAACCAGTCGAGTAATAATAATTATTATTAAACAGGCACAGACTTACAATGTATTCATTAATAAAGTCACCATCTTTTGTCATATCACAATTTCCCCACGAGTTCACTACTTCAAAACATAATGGATATATAATAGTTTTTTACGACCTATATACATGTCTGATACTTTCTAGCATCGGTACCGTGCCCCATATATACGTTTGTTTCTAAAGAAAATCAAGCACCATGGAAAAAATTAAAAAACACTATATTACAGGCTAGGGTTTGAAAAGGCCACCACTTTACGCTAGGGTTACAAAAACCCACCACTTCAGAGTGGGTTCATAACAGATAGCACTGATACCGGTTTGAACCTGGTCTAATGACAAAACTGAACGGGTGGGTTCCACCTGTCAGGATCGCATGGCGCACTCGGACGGCAGCGAGCATACGACCGTTAACGGTGTGGTGTGAACCCTAACCCCCTCCCTTCCCCATACCAACGGTTCGAGCTAGACCAGGCTCACGTCCTCTCCTGTCACTACTGGAAAACAGGCTTTCGGTTCGATCAGAGCAACGTCACCAGTCCCGGCCCGTCACGAACCGCGACTAGTGCTAGCACTAGTCCCGGTCCGTGAGGCCTCCAACGGCTAGAAATGGCCATAAGCACTAGTCCCGGACCGGACCAGAGCATTAGTCTCGGTCCGTAATACGGTCCGGGACTAATAAGCTAGAGCGGGCCAACAGCTCTTTTCGGGGACGATTAGTCCCGGTCCGTGATACGACCCGGGACTAATTGTCTATCACTATATATACGTCTCCCTGGCCAGCTGCCCTAAAGCATATGGTGGCCATTTTTCTCAAAGAAGCAAGAGAGTTCATGCCATTTTTTTTCTCAAGATTTGTCAAGATTTAGTTTGCAACACCTAAATACAAAGCTTTAAAAGGTTAGAACTTCATTCTTTCATCTCTTATTGCTACTTTAGCTCTATAATGCTCTAGAAGTATAGAGATATGGATCAAATGCATGCATGCTCTAGAAGTAGCTAGAAGGATTTTGATATATATGTGTAACAAATTTTGATTAGACACATAGTTACTGAAAATTGAAATGTGTAATTTTAGAGTTTTAGAGCTTAGAATGGAATGAGGTTTTCACTGATAGAACAATAATAAAAAACTCCACATTTATCATGTTGATTGTTTTCTCCAATTCACAAATTGATGCATGTAAATTTTTCAAAATTCAAAATTAATGCTCTAGAAGCTCTCAATATAACTTGTAATAATTTTATCATGTTGTGTAATGGTTTTTGATATACTTTTACTATAATGCAGATGGTCCGGGAATGGATGTACGGTACTGACCGACGCTCTGGCGAGTTTATTAATGGCGTGCATGAATTCATCTGTGTTGCTGATGCAAACAAACATAATGGATTTGTATTCTGTCCATGTAATGGATGTAGGAATCAGAAGGATTACTCTGACTCAAAAAACCTTCACAGCCACCTGTTGAAGTCCGGCTTCATGCCCAGTTATAATTGTTGGACCAAGCATGGAGAGAGAGGGGTTATAATGGAAGACAATAAAGAAGAGGAGGAGGATGACAACTATCATGGTTTCCCTGAGTACGGAGATACTTCCATGAGGGATCTTTGAAGGGAGGATGAAGAAGAGACACATGATGAACCCGCTGATGATCTTGGTCGGACCATTGCCGATGCACGAAGAGATTGTCAAACTGAAAAGGATAGGGAGAAGTTCAATCACATGCTAGAGGATCACAAAAAGTTGTTGTACCCAAATTGCGAAAATGGTCTGAAAAAGCTGGGCAGCACACTGGAATTGCTGCGATGGAAGGCTGAGTGTGCTATACCTGACTCCTCATTTGAAAAGTTGCTGAAAATGATGAAGAATATGCTTCCAAAAGATAACGTATTGCCCTTGATGCGTCGAAGCAAGAAGGTTGTGCGCCCTCTAGGTTTAGAGGTTCAAGATACATGCATGCCCTAATGATGCATCCTCTACCATGGTGAGGAGTATGAGAATTTAGAAGCATGCCCGGTATGCACTTCACTTGATTATAAGATTAGACGAGATGACCCTGGTGACGTTGAGGGCGAGCTCCCCCGGAAGAGGGTTCCTGCGAAGGTGATGTGGTATGCTCCTATAATACCACGGTTGAAACGCTTATTCAGAAACAAAGAGCACGCCAAGTTGTTGCGATGGCATAAAGAGGAACGTAAGTCAGACGGGATGTTGAGACACCCCGCTAATGGGTCGCAATGGAGAAAAATCGATAGAAAGAACCCGGACTTTGCAGATGACGCAAGGAGTTTAAGGTTTGGTCTAAGTACAGATGGCATGAATCCCTTTGGAGCGAGCTCGATCCAAAGACGGCCCGTGACTCTATGCATCTATAACCTTCCTCCTTGGTTGTGCATGAAGCGGAAGTTCATTATGATGCGGTGTTGATCCAAGGTCCAAGCAACCCGGCAACGACATTGATGTGTACCTAAGGCCATTAGTGGAAGAACTTTTACAGCTGTACGAACCGGGATACGCGTGTGGGATGAGCACAAGCGAAGAATTTAACCTTCGAGCATTGCTTTTCATAACAATCAATGATTGGCCTGCTCTTAGTAACCTTTCGGATACCAAACAAGGGATACAATGCATGCACACGCTGTTTAGATGAGACTGAAAGTATATATTTGGAACATTGTAAGAAGAATGTATACAATGAGCATCGTCGATTTCTTTTGGCCAAGCATCCTTAAGAAAGAAATGCAAGCATTTCAACGGTTTAGCATGTCACCAGACGAAGCCTAAGGAGCGTACTGGTGCTGATATATTTGATATGGTCAAAGATTTGGATCAACTGGTAACCTTTGGAAAGGGTCACGGAGGAAAATCTGTTAGAAGACGCTGAAGGACACGCACCCATGTGGAAGAAGAAATCTATATTTTGGGAGCTACCATATTGGAAATTCTTAGAGGTCCGCTCTGCAATCGATGTGATGCATGTGACGAAGAATCTTTGCGTGAACCTGCTAGGCTTCTTGGGCGTGTATGGGAAGACAAAAGATACACCGGAAGCACGAAAGAACCATCAACGTATGAAAGACCCAGATGGCCTGCATCCAGAATGGTTTCAAGGTCATGCCAGCTACGCTCTTACCAAACAAGAGAAGGAAATATTTTTGAATGCCTAAGCAGTATTAAGGTCCCGTCGCTTCTCGTCGAATATAAAGGGATAATAAATATGGCAGAAAAAAGTTCCAAAACCTAAAGTCTCATGATCGCCACGTGATTATGACGCAAATGCTTCCGATTGCATTGAGGGGCTTATACCGAGATAATGTTCGAGTACCCATTGTGAAGCTATGTGCATTTCTCAATGCAATATCTCGAAGATAATCAATCACGAAGATCTACCACGTTACTGAATGATGTGGTCCAATGTCTTATCAGTTTGAGTTGGTGTTCCCACCCTCCTTCTTCAATATTATGGCCTTTTCTTTGGTTCACCTAGTCGAAGAGATTTCCATTCTCATCTGTATTTCTACACAATATGTTTCCCTTTGAGAGGTTCATGGGAATCTTAAAGAAATATGTTAAGAAGTGCTAGGCCAGAAGGAAGCATCTCCAAGGGCTATGGAACAGAGGAGGTCATTGAATTTTGTGTTGACTTTGTTCCTGACCTTAAGCCGATTGGTCTTCCTCAATCGCGGTATGAGGGGAGCCTGAGTGGAAAGGGTACTCTAGGAAGGAAATCAATAATATGTAGAGATGGACATTCTTACACCGAAGCACATTACAGCGTTCTACAGAATTCTATCTTGGCAGCCCCATATATCGAGGAACACAAGAAAATCTTATGCTCCAACAACCCTGGAAAGGATGACTCTTGGATTAGCGATGAACACATGAAGAGTTTCGGCTGTTGGTTGCAACATCTCATCAAAAACAACACTCTTGGAGATCAGCTATACTTGTTGTCTAGGTCACCATCTTCGACTATATCGACTTTCCAAGGGTACGAGATAAATGGGTATACATTTTACACGATAGCCCAAGATAAAAAGAGCACCAACCAAAACAGTGGTGTCCTCTTTGATGCAACAAACAACAATGGGTCAAAGACCACATATTATGGTTACATAGAGGAGATATGGGAACTTGACTATGGACCTACTTTTAAGGTCCCCTTGTTCCGGTGCAAATGGGTCAAGCTGACAGGAGGAGGGGTTGAGGTAGACAAGAAATATGGAATGACATCATTGGATCTCAACAATCTTGGGTACTTAGACGAACCATTCGTCCTAGCCAATGACGTGGCTCAGGTTTTCTATGTGAAGGACATGTCTACCAAACCTAGAAAAAGAATACATCAGACGATGAGCCAAAGCGCCACAAAGTTCTTTCAGGAAAAAGAAACATCGTGGGAGTGGAGGACAAGACAGACATGTCAGAAGATTGTGATAAATTTCATGAAATTCCGCCCTTAGCGGTGAAGGATGACCCAAGCATCATGTTAATGAATGAAGATGCTCCATGGAAACGACAGGATCAGAAAGGAACACACGCGAAGAAATGATATGTAATAATTGTAACATTTTATGAGTGAAGATGCTCCATGCATGTGTCCATTTTTAATAGTGTTGTCTGCAAACAATCTTGAGTTTGTTAAAAACCGGGACAAACCGGGACTAGCTAACACTCAGGACTAAAGTCGCCCCCTTTAGTCATAATCATGCCTAGTCCTATAGTACGCAGCTTCAGGGTCTTCTTCGTCATCTTCATCATCATCGTCATCGTCACCTGCCACTTCGGGGATCCTCAACCCATCCATGGCATATACCAGGGGCCATTCCAGCCTCAGATTCACGGTGGGCGGGGGAGGGGTCTCCTGGAAGACGATGCCGGTACCGCCGGGCCGGTGTGGGGCCTTTTTGTGGCTCTGTGGCGGGTGGACTCGTGGGCACCGCAGGCGAGGATGGTCTCCCCCAGCGATGTAGCGCATCACTCCGATGATAGTACGGTTCGCCCACCATGACGGCACGGCCGTTGTGGTTCACCGTGGCGGGCCATCACCCTCGACGTGTGAGCTCCCTTTCCCGCCTATTAGCGAAGAAGGCATTCCAGTGTCGTGGTTGCGGGATCCCACGGGATCCATCCGCTCGGCGTGAGCTCGTGGTAGAAGTGGTTTGTGATGGCCGCTGGCGTGTGGAACCTTGAGGGACGGAGGGCAGAACCCTCCAAAGACTTCGGCATCCGGCCGTGAGCGGCCGGTAGCCCGGTGGACAAGGGTAGTTGGAGGCGCACAGCGCCTCGATCTCGTCGAGGGTCAGAATGGCCTAGTAGGCGTTGTCCATTGTTCTAAAAGAGGAAGGTGTGGATGTGTGGATAGCTATGGCGTGATCACCCTAAATATAGAGGGAAAGGGCGGGAAAATTTGGCGTGAATCTTTGGGAAATGGCGGGAAATATCTTTAGTCCCGGTTAGTGACTACATCCGAGACTAAAAGCTCTCGTAGAAAGGAAAGGGCGGGAAAACTTGGCGGGAAGCGGTGGGAAATGGCGAGAGATATCTTTAGTCCCGATTTTGTGACTATAATCCGGACTAAATGGATATTATATAAGATTCTTTATATTTTTCTGATAATAATAGACATATTTTTTGTTTTATTTGGATTATTACAATAAAAGATATGATTTTTCAAAGTTTTTATATTTGATTTGAATTAAAAAGGAAAATTTACAAATGAAATAATTTATAAATGATGCAAACAGATAAATGGATATTATATTAAAATTCTTTATATTTTTCTGATAATTATATACATATTATTTGTTTTATTTGGATTATTACAATAAAAGATATGATTTTTCAAAGTTTTTATATTTAATTTGAATTAAAAAAAAGAAAATTTACAAATGAAATAATTTATAAATGATGCAAACAGATAAATGGATATTATATTAAAATTCTTTATATTTTTTTGATAATAATAGACATATTATTTGTTTTATTTGGATTATTACAATAAAAGATATGATTTTTAAAAGTTTTTATATTTGATTTGAATTAAAAAAGAAAATTTACAAATGAAATAATTTATAAATGATGCAAACAGATAAATGGATATTATATTAAAATTCTTTATATTTTTCTGATAATAATAGACATATTATTTGTTTTATTTGGATTATTACAATAAAAGATATGATTTTTCAAAGTTTTTATATTAGTTTTGAATTAAAAAAGAAAATTAAAAAAAAACAAATAGTCGCGGGTCGTGGCTGGACCTGGGACTAAAGGGTGAGTGCGCGTACGAAAACGAAGCGGCCGAAAAAACCCTTTAGTCCCGGGCCGTGGCTTAGCCCGGGACTAAAGGTTTGTCCCTTTATATTCTGGCGCCAGCGGAGGTGCTGCGCCCCAACACTTCGCATTTCTCGTCGACGACGAAGCACACACGAAGACAAGGGAGGTGCTGTCCGATTCCACCGCCGCTTCGCCGTGCGTACGTGCTCCGTCGTGCCGCCGCCGCTCCGCAGGTGAGATGGTTCTCCAGGACGTGGCTCGCCTGTCAGCCGCCGCAACGACGACGCCTCTGCGACGGTTAGGGTTCGGCCAGGGAATGAAACGAGAGAGAGGAAGCGAGCCTGGGGGGAATGAGAGGATAGGGGAGAGGGAGAGGCGTGCTCTCCATGGCGGCGGCGCGGATCGGCGATGGACACGGCCGGCGTCAGGCGCCATGAAGGGAAGGAAGGACGGCATGAGGTGGGCCGTGTTAATGCTAGCCTGGTAGGGGAGAGGGAGAGATGGGCCGGCCTGGTTGGGGTCGGGCTACTTTTGTTTTTTACAAAAAAATTTTTTTTCTGTTTTTCCTTTTCTCTTTGTATTTTTTAAATACAAATCTGTTTTATATTATTTTTTTAATTATTGTTTTAATTATAATTAGCTAGGATTAGGATTATATTGTTAGCTAGGGTTATTTTAATTATAATTAGCTAGGGTTATTTTTTTAATTATTGTTTTAATTATAATTAGCTAGGGTTATTTTTTCAATTATTGTTTTAATTATAATTAGCTAGGGTTATTTTTTTTGTTTTAGTTATTAGCTATGATTATATTGTTTTACCACAATTAATATTAGGATTATTATTTTACCACAAATAATATAAGGTTTTACCATAATTAATATTAGGAAATGTTATAGTTTTTTTCTATAGTTTTTTTATATTAGGGTTTTTTGTTTTAGTATTAGGATTATTGTTTTAATTAAAATATTAGAATTAGGATTAGTATTATTGTTTTAGTGATTTTTTTGTTTTATTTATTAAGATTAGAATTAGGATTAGGATTAGGGTTATTTTTTTGTTTTATTTATTATGATTATTGTTTTAGCACAAATAATATTAGGATTATTATAATTAGGATTATATTGTTTTAGTTATTAGGATTATTGTTTTTTCTAACCTGTTTAACTCTCTTTTTGTTATAGATAATTAAGTCATGGATCCATCCGAAGATCCTGGTCGCATCGATGAAGGTTTTCTTCAGGGCATGATAAGAGGTGAAATTCCTCTTATTACTACCGGCACCGAAGATATTTTGCTTGAGGAAGAGATATCCTCATATATGAATCCATCCGGTGATGGACTAGAGGAAAACCAAGGGGAAGACCAGATGGGCGAAGGGCAAACAAATAACAACAATAATGATGGCCCCTCGACAGGATCCGGCGAGGTACATATATATATATATGTGTGTATAAAGTCTCGTGTTACCTCTATTCATTAACTGATGTAGATATATATTAATCACTCTCTCTTCTTCTTTTAGCCCACCGGATCGAAGCAATCGACAGCTCGAACGAAACAAGGGCCGAACAAAAAGTTGGATGGTAATCAGAGGTTCACCATCGAAGAAATAGATGATGATGGTGAACCGATTGCTCCAGAGAAGCACCGGAGGATGTTTATAAATCAATGCGGGGTTCTTGTTAGGGACAACCTGCCGATCACCATCCAAGAATGGAATAAGTCAAAGAAAGCCGGTGAAGAATCCAACAGCTATGTCATCGATGATTCCAAAGATGACCTTTGGCAGAAGCTCATAGCGCATTTCATACTACCTCCAGAGTATGAGGAATTTGAGGTAGATGGTATTACCCCAAGGCTGGGTGGGCTTGAAAATAGAGCGAAAGTCAAGGAGTGGGCACTAAGCAAGATGGCTGAAGTGTACCGGAACCACAAGAAAAGTTTATACGCGAAATATGTCGCGAAAAAGAAAACTCCAGACTTCAAAGGAGTAAACGAGAAGTTGAGAGAACAGTGGCCCGATTTTGTATAGTACAAGCAATCTTATAAAGCAAAGGCAACGTCGGCAAAGAACACCTTAAATGCTGCCAACAAGAAATACCATCATAAAATGGGGACAAGTGGCTACAAGAGTGCCATCCCTAAGTGGGAAACTATGGAGAAGGATATGAGGGCTAGAGGCGTCACTCCTGGTACAGATGGATGGCCCGAGAGGTCAAAGCACTGGTGATACGGGAACGGGGGATCCTTGGACCCAGAAACAGGGAAGACATTATTTCATGATGAAATTCTAAAACCCTCCCAAGACCTTATTCAAGCAATGAACGATGCTCAATTGGGATTGTTCCGTCCCGAGAGAGAGAGAACGACGAGCTGACACGCGCCCTAGGGAATCCTGAAAAGGGAGGACGAACACGAGGCAAAGGCGTCGGTGTCTCGTGGAAGAAAGGGTTTCCTCAGTACGATGACAGTTACAGAAGCCGTCAGAGAAAGAAGGACCGGGAGGCAGACCGGATCTCCAGGGTAGAGCAGGACCTAGCTGATCTGAAGAACCTCATGCATGAAATTAGCCAAAGGCCGCCATCGTTAACTCACCCACGGTCTGATGATCCGGCGTTGGATCTTAGCCAACAGAGAAGCAGCGTGGCTTCCACGGAGGTCCGTGCTGATGATCAAGCACTGCTGGATGATGCACCGGCTCCTCACTACCCCGTGGATGATGTCAGAGAGATGGCACAATGTGAGCTACATCAGCCAATGAACAACCTGTCCTTCAAGGTGGCGATCGGCACTGCTTTACCTTGTCTACCTGGAGCACTCCACCATTCACTTCCGATTCCACTAGGCTATGCTCGTGTCACGGTGGATGACATAGTGGAGGATTTTGCGGACCTAGAGATTGAAATCGCTACGCCTGAAGGCCTTACGAAACTAGGAGATGTCAAGCGCAACATCATTATATGGAATAAGAAGTACATCAAGTTTCCAGGCTCGGCGCCAAGGCCACCGACTCCAAGGAATCCAAATCCACCCCGCATCGAATATCGTCAACCTCCAAGTCCATCCCAACCCGATTATCGCTAACCTCCAAGTCCACCCCAACCCGATTATCGCCAACCTCTAAGTCCACCCGCCACCGACGATCGCCAGTAGCGAGAGTACATCAACTCGATCTCCGCCCCCGCCTGCGTGCAATACTACTACCTCGTCGAAGAAACGGAAGTTCGACGGTCCCCCGCGCCCCACATCGAAGAAAGGTCAAATGCCGAAGATAGTCGATATCCCGCCGGCTCTTCCAAAGAGACCTTATGACAATACCGACGAGGAAACTAACGCAGATGTATGTGGTGCCCAAGTTAAGGCGCATTTTGCACCCAAAAAGCTGAGCCAAAGCGGTATATAACAAAAAACAAAAAGTGGGCTAAGTCCTTTCTTGAGCAACCATCCCGGATATCGATGAATCTGGAATCGACTATGACCGGAGATTATTAAGCAAGCACACAAGAAAAAATCACAAGTGCAAAAAGCGGAAACAAGTTACCCAGCTCGAGCAAGAAGAATCAATCGGTCGCCCGCTCAAAGTCATTTCACATCGACAAGGCCTTGAGCTGAAATGGATATGGACATGCAAATAATGGACCCTAGAGCCCGTAATAATGTCGCACTTATGGGAATCATCGTATCGGAGGCCAAAACACTTGCTAACGAAGCAAATATGTCTCTTGGTCAATATTTAGGCTATGAAGATACGCCAGGTCGATAGTACGAAGTATGTCCAAGGGCAGCCTCTAGTCAAGAATGAGGAGCTCGCGTCTATCCACACATATGCGAAATCTGCATGAATGGTACATGTCGCAAGCGTAAAAAGCATCATAAAGATTGGTTTCCGTGGACGTTAGAAAGGAGCATCACTTCAAACCATACTCGATAGAGGTTCAAATGACCGAACTGTTTAGTTATACAACCAGCGCCTCGACAAATCTATCATTGGTTGCTACATGCGTAAGTTATTTATTTCTATAATTAAGTTTGTAGCTTTAGCTCGTTCATTGCATTTAATATATTATCCTAACTATATATCCTTTTGTATGATGATATTATATTCCGCAGAATGAAGATGCTTGAATGCAAAAGAGCTAGAAGATACGACGTTAGGTTCATTGACCCATATATCATTAATGAATATACGTTAAAGAATCACCCCAAAGATGTGGAGGAAGACCTGTCCAGGTTCTTAACCGAGCATAATTTTATTAAGGAAATAATATTTCCTTACAACTTTAAGTGAGTGTTTATATCTTGTACACATTTTATTTTTGCTTACTGGATGAGCTATGCATGTATTCTTATGTAAATGTCCGCAGATTCTACTGGATCTTGCTAAACATTTAAGTTGACAACTCCCTAGTTAAAGTCCATGACTCATTAAGTTGGGACCAAGAGAAGTGGAGCGACATGAAAGCAATGCTCCATAAGTAATTTCAATCATTATTCGCATTATATCGTCCTCTTTCATTCATTTCCTGATATCAAGTAACTAATAACTCCTTTGTTCATTTTCTTTGCCGAGCAGGTGTTGGACACGGTTCAGA
Organism: Avena insularis; assembly: GCA_023614405.1. Classification (NCBI taxonomy): domain Eukaryota; kingdom Viridiplantae; phylum Streptophyta; class Magnoliopsida; order Poales; family Poaceae; genus Avena; species Avena insularis. The sequence goes on from CM042697.1 coordinate 480,247,311, forward strand.
CAGAAAATACCAGGTCCATTCAAAGAGGAGCTAACTTATAAAATGGCAAAGAGTTTACAGCAGCCACCGGGAACTCATTTATGTGGATACTACGTCTACGAGTACATCCGCGAGTTGACCAGTGAGCGGAAAGTTGACTCACATTATATTTATGATTTGCGAGAGAAACTAGAGCCAGACCAACACATAAGAGCAATTCAAGAGGAGTCATGGATTTATGATGAAGGAAGTGCTTGATGTACATGGAGAGCATTATGCGGATGACGTGGAACTCGATTTGCCTTAGTCATCTCCATGTAGCTCATATGATATATATATTCATCGATGACCATGTAATTTCAAAACATTTCTTCCTTTTGATATGATTGATTATATGTATGCTTGCAAGGGATCGATTAATTATATAAATGCATCGACGTGTAGTGTGTATGTAGTAGCGTATAATATGTATACTGAAATATATGTTTGTTATAGTGAAACACAAAACGAAAAAGGAACAAAATGGCAAAAAAAAAAGGAAATACACAATCTCTGTCGCGGCAGGAAACCTTTTAGTCCCGGGTGGTGTTACAGCCCGGGACTAGAGGGTTTCCATGTGGCTGAAACAACCACGTGGTATGTTATCGGGGCCGTTATGCAGCCGGGACTAGAGGGGGCCCAAAACCGACTAGAGTCCCGCTAGTCCAGACTAGAGGCCTGCTTCCACAAAGCAGGTAAAAGGCACTAAAAGCGATGGCGGCGATTTCTCCTGGTTCTTGATCTCTAGCCAGCAGCGACGCTAGAGGCATACCTGGCAGCAAAGACAGTGGCGGTGGTCATGATGTCAAGGTATCGGGCTTCCTCGTGGTGGAAGGGGATTGTTGCGATAGCTCGAACGTGCCGACATCAAAGTTTGCATAGCCGGAGAAGATGGTCACCGCTGGCTTGGCCAAGCATTGGAAGCAGGGCTGTACCCAGAGTAGCCGTTGGACCACTGGATTTGCAGGCGTCGTCGAGTAAGTCATTCCCCTCCCTCTCATTTGTGCGCTTTATTTACCATTTTGGCTAGGGTTTCCGACTAAAAAATAGACAACTAAATTCCCTTCTACTGAGTATATGTAGTTTGGATGATGATATATGGGATGTAAGGATCAATTTAGATGGCAAGGACAATTTAGAGAGCACTTTATCCCAATCAGATGTAACATTTCTTAGTTTGCTAGCTCTAATTGAGAAAGGGGGTTACGGAATCAGAGACTTCATGTATTATGTGAAATAAGAGGGTATAGGGATAGCTGGGATGGACTTACTGGATGGAAGTAGTAAGGTGCAGAAGATGATTGCGCTTTATGAGTGTTAGAAATCCATCAGCTTGTTTGTAATCAAAAGAGGAAGCACATTGTCATCAAACATCAACATTGCTGCAGTTGAAGAGCAAATCCCAATTTTAAAAATTGGAAACCCCTTTCTTTACAGAGTTGATGATGATGATTTTTAACAAGTCGGGAATGTACACAACTAACTAAAGATTTTGAGTACATGTACTTGCTGACACAGCAGAGCAATAATCTTGAGAATGACACGGTGTGAGGATAACTATTAGTGTGCATGCATGCATGTGGGGCCCAACACTGAAACGACGGGAGAGGGAGGGAGAGTACTTCATCGGGTATGGATCCTGAGGTGTCATGCTCGCTACCCATACCAGAGTCGACACTGGCAGCCAGGTGAACTCGGCAGTGTCTTGGGGCAACCAGCAGCTGTGGTTCTGGGGGACGGACAGCTATTTAATTAATGCTATTTTGTAAGCATGAAATATATTTTTTTCCATGCATGGTGTATCGATCTGCGCGCACAGGCGCATGTTCACATCAGAAGATAGCATCAAATAATAGGGATGTTGCGTTTTCCCGTGTTGCCACTCCGGGGCGATCTCATTTATGTGGAGATGTACTCTTGCGTATGTTTCTCTATTTCGAGTTCCGGATAGCTTTGTACCGAGCCACTCCGCACACAACGCCCCTACTCCAGGGAGGAGAGTACCCTTGCGCCTAGACCGCTTTCCTTCAGCCTGCTCGGCCCAACTTAACTTCTATTCTGATAAATGGGTTTGGCCCATGTGAGGAACCCCTACTCCAGGGAGGAGTACCCCTGCGCCTGGTCGCTTTCCTTCGGCCTGCTCCGTTGGCCCAACTTAACTCTATCCTGATAAATGGGTTGGCCCATGCGAGGAAAGAGATAGCCATCTAGGTCCACTCCTAAAAAACTTAACTCTAAATGATACTCTACCTTTCAGGGGCATTTCTCTTAGTATCTTTAAGTTTTTTGGGGCATTTCTTATAGTGCCACTAAACGGATTTAGAGGCATTTCTCTTAGTGTCTCTAAAGTGCATTTTTCTTAGTGCCACTAAAGTTTTTTAGAGGCATTTTCCTTAGTGTCCTTAAAGTTTTTTAGGGCATTTTGATCTAAGTGTCCCTAAAACTTTTACTGACATGAGTATTAGTGTCATATTTCAAAGTGCCTATAAAGGTCTTTAGAGGCATTTTGACCACATATAGGGGCACTTTAAAGTGCCCTAAAATGTCTACTGTGTTGTAGTGAGTAGCTTTTGCATAGACACTCTGATCGACGTGATCCCGATGGCGTCACGAAGCTCTCGTGGGTTATGGTTTTCCAACATGAATGGAATATTGATCTACACGCGAGGAATACTTGTATGGATCATACTTAGACATCCAGTGGACTTTCTGTCAAAAAAAAGACATCCAACAGACATATTACTCTCCAGTGCTTCGTACTCATTGCTGTCCGCCCCCGGAGACGATGAGGATGAGGTATCGTCAGGCCCTTTTTTATACTAGTAATAAAGCATATACACATTACATATAATTTTATACATAATTGCTCCTTCGTAAAATGTTACATAAATAATTAGTACTTTATATATTTGATTTCCAGGGTTGACAATTCACCATCCGATCAGATATGACCTGGCTTATTGCATGCTTCCTAGCTTCACATTACTCTAAGATGAAAGAGACTGCATGGAGGTTATTTTCCCACTATCGACACATATCATGTTGTAATGTATACTGTTTGGTTTCAGTCTTGAAGCTGTCTTCAGACCAAGAAGCAAAAAAATAGAAAGGAGAAAGGTTAAATTGAACAACTTCCATAATAAATACTTTCTCCCTTTCATAATATAAGCCTGTTAGCAGCTTGCTAAAAAAGACTTATATTGTGGAACAGAGGTAGTAGTAATAATGGTAACAAGAGTGATTGAGTATAAATCACACCTTAATGCTAAACAATAGGGTAATCTCAATATTTCTATCTGTACACACTGATAATACTCATACTCAAATATACCTTTCATAAGGAGTGCCACGCTTCAGAATCTTAGTGTAGTATTGGTACCTTCAAAGCCATATTCCTTCAACTCTTGCTTCACTTAATACTCTTGATTCAGAGAGAAGGGGATTAAACATAACTTTAACCATGAAACATAGCAGACGTAGAAAAAACATCATGATGTGTTTAGAAATAATCCAGACCGTCGCATGACCAGAGAGTTCTACATATTTACGGATGAGACCAGGATAGCTCACATCAGTTCCTTCTCTTGGCCACCGGTTATTAGAAGCCCTGGCTTCCACATCTAGCAGAAGCAAAGGATGACATGAAGTCTGAACTCGGAATATTCCTTTGTTATTTCCCATCATGTAATCTGTTTCCACTGTACTTATTCTCTCAGTCCACATTCATGTTCCCTTGTATCATTATACCTATTCCTACAACTCACTAAGCCTCTCAAACAAAAAATGTAATTAATACATTATCTTTTTTGCCATCTATGACTCACGCTGGCTCATATAGTGCGAAATAATACAAAGAAAAGCTCTAATTGTTCAGAGATGCAACCAGAACTCAGTAATGGTTTAACTCAATGCTAATGTTTAACTCCACATATGTTTTCATATATCTGTTGAACAGAGAACTTGCAAGGATGTTATAATCCTACAAACCCCCGACAATCCCTATATCCAACTTTCAATCCCCAACATTAAATAATATAATAGATCTATCCTAGCCACTAAGGAAATCATGAAGGCAGTTACCTGCAATTCCCGATAGAGCTCTGTGTGCAAGGTGGACAGCCCCAAGGATCATTGTCGACCATGTTGATTATATCAGTATTAATCCGGGTCAGCGAGCAAGCCTCAATGCATATTGTACGAAAAAATACATGTCGGTACAATCTAGAAATCAAAGTATCACAAGCTTACTAATACAAGTAGCCTCCGATGACTGCATCAATATGTTGCCTTTCAATCACTATTTCTTTCCAAGAAATTTTTAAAACAATATTGATCAGATCACATGGCGGACATGTGACTCAAGCAAAAAAAAGCTAGGTGTTGATGTGTTTTAATTTGGTTCCTTCTATGCCTGTTGTTCTCTATCCTTATTTATTTTGGAACGAAAATTCCACATCAATGCATGGGACACTATAAATAATTGTTCTACAAGGAGGCGACATGCAAAAACATTGTAAAACAAGTAATTCGGTCTGTTACGGAGTTGTGTACATGAATTATAGAGAAACATTGAAATAAATAGCAGCTACAACTTCAAATGCTAATCCATGAACATGAGCAAAAAGAGAACCAAAACATGCTCGTCTAAATATCTATCGCCAATGTCAACCAAAGCAAGAGTTCAGATGTTCTATGTATTCTGAGAAATAGTAAGAGGCAACAAACAGATCTACCGTCCACTAAAGAGAAAGGAATGAGCTTGAGCTGCATCTGCCATGATCCACCGTCTTTCTCTGACATTTTCATAATATACTCCTTTTCGTCATCATATCATCGTGTGAAGTCCTAAAATGTGTATCTGCGGTATTATCTCAGTGTTCCTTCTCGAACTGAAACAGAAGTTGGCAATTTCTGTCATATCTTGATAAGTAGTAGCAGATATGTGAACTGAGCACTTAGTACTTACTACTACATGTTAAGAGACCCAAGGTATGCAATCAAACAATTTTTTTGAATCTGAAGAGCTAAGTAAATTTTCTGGAGTCAATATTTATGTTTCATATATTGCAATCATTCGACCCCATAGAACTACCAAAACTATCTAAAATTTGCAGGACAAATGATTATCGGTTCCTCTACAAAAATAAAAATAAAATATCTCAAACCTGTGGCAAACAAATTCTGAAGGTAAACAAACTTGGCGCCATATTGAACCCCGCACTCAGCTCCGCCAGGATCCAGCACCATGTGTGCCCTCCTTGCAGTTGGACGAAGTATGCGTCGGCGGCGGCGTGGAGGAAACGATGATGGTGCAGGGTACGCGTCGTTGCGGGGATCGATAACGGCTTAGGGCAGACAGCGTCAACCAGGGAGGACGCACCTCGGGGAATGGCGGCGGCGCGTGGGATTTCAACGATGCGGGAAATGGCGGCGGCGCGTGGGAGGCCAGCGATGCAGGGAATGGCAACGTCACAGGGAACGGAAACCGGAACTAATTGTTCCCGCACAATGCAGCTAGCTGGCGCGAGGTCTCTTGTCCCTGACCGTATCACATACCGGGACTAAAGGTCCGGAACGACCAGGTACTAGTGCTTCCCCGGGATCCTAGCCATTGGAGACGGTACGAACCGGGACTATGCCGGGATTTAGACCGAACCAAAGCCCTTTTTTCTACTAGTGTACATAGTATTTGGACCTGATATATACATGTTAATATGCTATTTTCCTTACATATTTTGTGCATCCTGGTGACGCAGACACAAACAGTCATGAAGACTCTGCTCCCGCGGTTATTTTTAGCCAATTGATCAAGGTGCTGTTTGTGTAGATAAGATAGCACAATTAGTTAACATTTTCATAAAACCTCTCTCTATCTATCTCTCTAAATATATACCCTAGCTATTCTATCATCGATGATAGAATAATATTCTCTACATGATCCGTATTTCCCTCGGTTCAATGTCTATACTGTCGTTTTCCACGTTGTTGTAGTGCTGCTTTGTCTGATTCATGCTTCTGTACAGAATCGAAACGAACCTGTGAGCGATTTTTCTCCATGTTTCTCAACCGCTTCTCTGGAAAGATATCATTGGAAAGATAATGAAAATCCATAACTGTTTCATGTTGTAACTTCTGTCAAATTCCGGATCGTGTAAATTTAATTTCAATAATCGGAAATCAACATGAACCCATACAAAACGTATTTTGAAAGCAATTTCAGAACCGCTTATTGGAAGTACATAAATGATAAACCGGTGGAAATCTAGACAAAATCCGCAACTTTTTTGAATTGTAACTTTTCTTAAATTTCTGACCATTTAAAAGTAATTTTGAAAACCGGAAATCTTCATGAATCCATATAAAACGTATTTTGAACTCAATTTTTAAACAAGCAATAATGCGTTGGAAAGCTTATGAAATGTCACATCTCTTTCATTCAGAAACTTTTTTCAAATTCAGCATGGTTTAAAAGTGATTTTGAATACATGTTCGTAATCCATATCCATGAACGATGTGTGGAGAGTTCATAAATCCATGATCGCAGCTTGCGGTGTCTTCGGGATGATGTTGCCGTCGGCATCCATATCCATGAACGATGTGTGGAGAGTTCGGGTCACATCACGGCGTTCCCTGGGATCCATGTTCTCCATCCGAGAGCGGTGTTTGTTTCCCTGGTTTCCGTTTGTGCTAGAGTCGGGTGCCATGGCGGAGAGCGCAGCTCGTCGCGCGCTGGACTCAGAGGCTGCTTGCTTGCGTTTGTCGAGCGTCTCCTGCATCTTGACTTGCTTCTTGATGAGGAGATAGTGGTATGCCATCAGTAGCTCACGTGAGGCGTCTGCAGGTAGGACTATGTCGCCTACTACGGCACGGCATGCCTTGACCCATCCTTCTTTGCTAAGTTGGATGACGTGGCCATTGTTTTCCTCGTCGGGTGGGTGGGACTGGCTTCTTCGCTCCCGTTCGTTTACATCCTGCGGGTTGGGGTTCGTGTTGGGCGGCGGGTTAGGCGTTTGCTGCTCCTGGATGACCGCGGCACATTGGTAGCGCCCGTAGATCGGTCTGCTGCTGCCGCAGCTTTCGGATCCGGAACCGTAGGTCCCTTCATCCAAAGGTGGATCGCACAGATCGGAGTTGCAGTTGTTGCTGTCGTAGAACTCATCTGTCGATGATGATGTGCGCAGCACGGGGTGTGGAGCCCACGAGGCGGGCCTGATTGATGGCACGGGCACCCGCTCAGGAAGGCGGAGGGTGCCAGTTTGTCCCACCTGGAAGCAGAAGCTCCCAAACAAAATTTCGAGTCCGTCGCCTACGGGCTCGAAATCCTTCATGGTGGCCGGCGAGTGAGCGGTGAAGTCGAAAGCGCCGAAGAGGAGGTGATTCTCCGTCGCCGCGGAGTTGTAGATCGATCGGGTCGGGACCGTCACGATCGCACAATCAGCAGCCCAGATCCCCACAGACGGCGCCAATTGACGAGGTTTCGACTCGTCAATGCCCATTGTTATGGACTTGGGTTTTGGAGAAGATGGGGATGCTGGAGATCGTGGAACGGTTAACAGACAAGCAACCAGGGGACACGAGATTTACCCAGGTTTAGGCCCCCGGAGGGAAAACCCTACTCCTGCTTGTCTGCTCTTGATTACGGCGGAACCGAAAGTTACAGGGTGCGCAGATTCGATCTGGCGTGGAGGTGCGTGTGCGAAAGTATGAGTTGAGAGATCTAGGACGTGTCCTCCTAGCCTTTATATAGACTTAGGCAGGTCTCGGGCATAGTCCTAGTCGATTACAAGTTCTAGGGTTTTACCCCTTTGAATTTCCTATCTACGCTAGTCTTGCTCTCCAAGGATCCGAAGACGTCATGGGCCTTGGCCACCCGAAAATCTTTATGGGCCAGCGTATGTCTACTGTGGGCCTTCCTTGGGCTGGACCAGGTATGCTGAAGTCAGGTACCCGTGAGGTATAACCATGTCAACGGTGGCGGTGGCTAGAGAAGGTTTCGTAGAGATTTGATCGGGTACTTAGGGTTTCTGCATCAGGGGCTTCTTATAGGCGAAGGGGGAGGCCAAGGTGGTGGCCAGGGGCCCTACACCCTGCCTAGGTGCGGGGCAGGGCCCACTCACGCCTAGGGGGGTGGCTGCCATGGCACGCCTCTCCGTCTCCCTCTGGACTTCTTGTTCCCCATGGAAAGTAATTGATTTTGACGTTTGTCCCGTCCAATTCCGAGAATATTTCTTTACTGACTTTTCTGGAACAAAAAACAGCAGAAAACAGGCAACTGACACTGTGACAACTTGTTAATAGGTTAGTACCAGAAAACATGTAAAAACACCTCAAAGTGTAGACAAAGCAAAGCAAAGTAGATACTAAACACGTATGGAGCATCAAAAATTATAGATATGTTTCCGACGTATCACACACCCTACCCGCTCACCGCTGAAACTAGATCCACCTTTCCCCCCTTCTCCTTCCTCGGTCAAATCCGGCCACCGGCGACGACAACGACGTCGCCCCCGGCAAGACAAAACCCGCAGGGCGGCGGCCATGCCGAGATGGGATGACGGCGATAGCTCTTCCCAATCGTATCCAGGGGTAAATCCATTTCCCCCCCCAATTCTTTCATAGGGTTAGGGTTCGGTAGCGAGTTAGGAATCCTCGATTTACAGTCATATGAACTCAATTTTGTGTGCTAGAACTGGTTCGTCGCCTCCTTGTACGATCACCATTGTCGATCATTGCTGCTCGCAGCGTGTCATCCATCAGCCAGATCACCAACGCCCAGAAGCATTCCCTCACAGTGTGGCATCTGACAGAGAGATCGGCATTGTCCACGAGCCTGCCCTCGCACGGTGCGCCGGTTGTCGCCGCCACCAAACTCATCGGCGATCACGTGAACTTTCTTATCTTAGCTAAAATGATCTACCCTTCATCTCGAGGCGCTCCCCGGATAATTAATAACGCCACTTTGTTTTGCTTCCAGATTCTGCTCAACCAAAAAACTTAAATCATTTAACTCACTGTTTAGCACATAATGTAGACCAAACTTGTAGGAAATGTTCTTTTTCATTCTTTTGCACTAATACACAAGAAAAGCTTTACGACAAAAGATATGTGAACATACGTGATGATGAAAAGTAGTAGCTTACTTTGAAAACCATGGCTATTTGAGATGTGCGTGATGATATGATATATAATTGTTGTAAGAAAACTCATGCTAAGGAGGACGCTAGTAGAATGAATCACTAAATATAAAAATATAGCAGATAATGAAACATTGTTGACAAGAACTCATGCTAAGTAGTAGGCACTATGGTGATAGACATTCATACCTGTTTTGTTAGAGCCCAGAATCATGCAATTACTCAGGTTATAGAACTATTCTGCTACAATACAAAAATACCAACCTGGACCTGTAATGTGAGTGAAAGGGCTATCAGGTTACTTAAAAAAAAGGTTACACTACAGGAGAAGACGGATACGCCGACGACAGTGTCCCGTCGGCGTAGCCCCTCAATCCTGTTGGCATAGGCTGGTCCGACGGTTGCCGTTGGCGTACAACCCCTCTTCTTGTCGGCGGTATTTGCAGATTTTTTTTAAATTTTTTTAACATTTCGAAATATGTTTTCTTATAATGGGTGTATTTGCATCTGCGAGCCGACGTGAATATCCGGAGTCACATGCTTTAAAGAACTACATTGCCGAAACAATTCAGAACAATAGTAATGCCTGCAGACGCGCACTGTAGCAAACAGGACATATGCGACGGTATCAAACAGTGCAAGAGTAGACTGTAGTGAATGGTGTAAGAGAAAGTACAATAAGACCTAGCTGACTATAAGGATTAAAATACTAATTTTTTCTTAGTTAGATAGGTGGAAAGACGAGAGAGAAGAGAAGCGGGATCTTAACTAATGCTCCCTCGGTTTCGTTTTACTCTGGGCGTAGGCTAGATGGGGGAAGATGGCGCTTGGGTGGAGGAATGGAGTGGGATTCTTACAGAGTAAGGGGATGGGTGGAAGGGGATAGTGAGGATTTGGGACACCCGTTGTGGGAGAGAGAATATTTGCACCTAGATTCATGGCAGGGTGTAGGGGGTGGCTGTAGGCAGTTGGATTTGATGAGATTTCAGGTTTTGCAGAGGCAAAGGCAAGATACTAGTTGGAGGAGGGAGGGGAAGGAGATGTTGCTGACGAAAGGCATCTGGTGTTTAAGATGATACGTTAGGCGGTCCCCTGTTTTGGTCTAGGGTGGAATATTCAGAAGTCTGTTGAGTCAGGCTAGGTCTTGACTGTTGGCCCAAAAGGAGCCCATTTTCTCCGGAGAATCCTTCTGGATTTGCACTTCTAGGGATGACTTGTACTCTTTCACTTTCTGCATTTTTAGTAAAATCCAGTTGCATCTGCCTTTCTATATCTTCTTCTAGCACATTTTGGATTCTTTTGGATGTGTCGTCGAGGTTTTCCTGAACTCTCCAACTACCCCTGGTTGTACCACCGCCTGGTTGAGTTAATGCATGATGAACAGTACTTGGAGAAGAGTGTAGATGACTATTTGCAGCCACTTTTCAAAATGACTAAACTACCCCTGACTTCCAGATCATGCTGTGTTCATCTGTTCTTGATTCTTGCTAGCTGAATTTTTCCTTCTTCCTTTTGCATCATCTGCAAACAATCTTTGCAGTCTGCTTAAAATTGCATTCCCTGCTGGATCAATCCCATAGTGCCCAAATGTGGTGCTTTGAATCGCTTCACCTGGGACATAATCCTCATCAATGATCCACTGCCCGAATCTTTGAGTGGGGATATGGAGCTTAGACTAATTGCTCATGGCTCTTTCTGTAATCAGACTGTTCTTTAGATTGCAATTTTGAGTTGTATGGAACATTACTCCACAAAATAAGCAGATTCTTTTTATCTTTTCATATTGTAGATAGACAATCCCAGTGGACTTGTCTGAATAGTTAATAATAACTCTATCTTTAGCCGGTGTTTCTACTTTCATTTTTGCAACTCCCCAAATATAATCATGCCTAGCAAACAGATTGTTGTTTTGGAGAATATGATACTCTGAGGCTGCTCCCACCTGATTTAAGATATCCTCTAGCAGACTGAGATATCTTCTATTCTTAGGAATTCCATAAGCTCTGACTGTAACTAAGATATGCTCAAACTTATAATCTCCTTTAGTGGCAGCCAGAAAATTTGGATCAAACTAATCTAGGAGCATAATTTCAGACCAGGGCTGCCTAGTATATACCGAGATCATATCTTCATGATTCCTAAAATGAGCCATAAAAACTATGTTTGATACCAGAGAGATTGCATAGAAGTTGCTTCTCCAAGTGTGCACTTTGTGGGGGCAAACACGCCCAACTAGGGTGTCATTGATATCTGAGCTTATGCTAAGAGCAAGAGCAATAGTAGAGTTAATTGTTGGCTATAAGCTATGTCCATGTCATCTAGAGTCAATCTAATAGCCAACATGTACAATAGTTAGAGATAAAAATATACTATTTTATCTATATATGCCTCACTTTACACTCTCACATTTTGCCTAGGAGCACGTGTTGCAGCTGACTCTTAACTAAGAGCCCACTTCACTTATCTCTCCTCTTATCTCTTATCCAACTAAACACAAATATACTATTTTAAGTCTTATAGCCTGCTGACTGGACCTTATTGTACTTGCTCTAATACGCAGATTAAACTGGAACAGAGGGAGTAGCTAGCTGCAGGAACGTACTCTTAGACACCATGTGAGTATCTTATATCTATGTATTGTATGTGTTGGCTATTAGATTGACTCTAAGTGATATGTCAACCATGTCTTTACTACTACCTAAATTCCGGTTTATAAGCAAATAAGTATTTCGAGAAAATAGTTTGACCATAAATTTGATCAATAAAATACAAACTATACTAACAAAAATTATACAATTAGACTCATATTTCATATTCGCTTCCGATGATACAATTTTTGTGATATATGATTTATACATTGTTGCCCAAATTTATGGTTAAAATATTTTTTTAAAAAATACATATTAGCCCTATAATACGAACGAAATTGAGGGAGTAGTATTAAACTTGCTCTAAATGTACCGTAGCAGTAGGGCGTGAACTGCACAGCTGTTCTCTCCACGATCTGACTAGAAAACCATTATTTTCCCGATGTACCGGAACATACATGCGTGCAGCCGTGCAGGGGTCGCTCTAGCGCGCAGCCGCACGGAACAACGCGCGTGCGGCTTCCCAAAAAAAATCTGCGGGAGCGATAGAGAATTCACCGACCGATGAAGGAGCCGCGCAGTCTCTGGTCGGTCTAGAGGAGAGGCGCACGGCGGAACGGCGGCGGAGCCTCTGACGATAAGTTAGAGGAGGGGATACTTTTTTGGCTACTGATGATAAGTGGGTCACATGCATGGTGGATCCCATGTGTCAGCTAGCAGGAGGGAGGGAGGCGTCAGAGGGGGGCTCTCCTGCTCGCATAGGCCCCACCTGCCGGAGCCGGGGCCAGGGCCACGCCACGCCGCATCTGTACCGTCCGATCGACTCCAGCTGGCACGGACGTACGAGCTGGATGTGCGGAACGAGCGGAGAAATGAAAGAAGAGGCTACACTCGAACACGCTGGTCCTCTGCAACTGCAAGTCTGCAAGGCCTGCAGCGTGCACCACGACTGCTTTTCTTCTTTCTTCCTCCGGAGAAAGGTGAGAGAGGCTATCACGCTGAGCATTCTCTCCTCCGCTCCTCCCCTCCCATCTCCCCCGTTAATTCCCCCGCATTGTTATCTCCCCCGTTGGTTTTGTTCGCAGCCCACAAATCACAACCACGCGCCGCCTCCCTCCCTCCCTCCCTTCTCGCTTCGTGCGGCGGCGGTGGTTCTGTGTTCTCGGTTACTTCTCGCTGAGCAGGGGTTTGTAATCCTTCTCGACCGCTTTTTTTTTTCTTCGATCTTGAGTTGCAGGATCCTATCGCGTATCTCTACTTCTTGCCTCGCTTCAGCTTTTGTGGCTTGATGTTTTCGTTTCTTAAGTCGGTCTCGTGGTGATTTTCGTCGTCGGTGGACAAGGATGTGCTGCAGAGCACCGAGACCCCATGGTGGTAACCTCTTCGATACTGCGTGCCTCGTTTGCTGAACCCAGATCCTGTCCGTATCTCGAGTTTCCTCCCCGGGTCGCGTCGGTTTTTATCGCTTGCTGCTCTTCTTTTATTTTCAAGTCGCCAGGCAGCGTGTTCACGCTAATTCTCCTGACTACCCGATACCGAAAGTACTATGCTTGTTGCGGCTCACGATGCTTATCTCTGTTCCAATGTTCATACTTGAATCTTTCAGGAAAGCAATGGCTGCAAGAGACGCCCAGACTTCTTCCGGAGAGAACAACAGAGTCAAATATGCAGTGGCATGGCTGAAGGGCTCTCAGGTTCCAATGCAAGATGCTGTGAGTAATGTTGCACTCTACTCTCCGATCAATTTTGCTTGCAATTGCAGTACGGTCATTCATCCCTTTGTGAAATACTGATTTTGAATTGTTGACCCTCCACTTCTTATTTCCAGCATACAGCTATGTTGGACCTAGATGGTTCGAATTCCAGATCATTCTTTGGTGTTTTTGATGGCCATGGAGGTTTGATCTCAATGTGAAACTATTCCAACATACGAGTCAGTCTCATTTACTGTTAAATAAGATGGTCATGCAGGGTTTCCATATTTAATATTTTCAGGTGATACAGTAGCATTGTATTGTTCTGAGCAATTCCATGCTGAGCTTATTCAAGATCCTGATTATAAAACCAATCTCCAGACGGCAATGTTGCGTATGTACTTCAGGTCATTTTCTGATATATGATTACATCATGTTCTCTACATTTTATATAAGTGTGGAAAGTCACATGTGAAAACGTGTGAAAAAATAGCACATTATCAACAGAGTGATGAGGCAGTCAAAACCTTATGAGTTTAGCTATATTAGTGAACACGAACACGTGTTCATATAATCTGCACTCAGATGTGTCCACTTATTTTTCAGTATCGAAAAGTAAAAGGGGCTGTGTTATAGCATCAGAAAGGGAAAATGTTATACGCATTCCTTCCAAGATGTGCTTGCTACATAAGTTACATCTTGTTGCATGTTCTGACATTTATCCTTTATAATGTTTATATGCTGCAGAGCAGATGAGAAGTTGAAAGCATCAGATAAATGGAGGAAGCCTCCTTCTAGTAAAGGAAAATTGCAAAGGTGCATGGATTCTGATCTTTGTGGTGTTTGTCAGCTTTGGAAGGTGAAATATCAAATCCTGAATGTTCTTTTAGCATTTATCTGCCTAGCAAGTTAATAAAAAATTTCTCTATCGGATTGTCTCGCCATAAGATCATCGATTCTGCTATAAACGTCAGTTTGGATTATGTTTTTTGCAGAAACCTTACACTGGGCCTCAAGAAGAAGGCAGCACTGCGTGTGTTGCTATCATTGAAGGCAACCGCATACTTGTTGCAAATGCGGGTGATTCCCGTTGTGTACTCTCAAGGAATGGTGAGGTAGAGTGGCTATTTTCTTGTCACATTTCTGGGTGTGTTATCCTAGTTTTTCATAACGAATGTGTTCCATTGGTTCCTGAAAATTACTATATCAATTTTATTCGAAGGCAATTGATCTATCCACCGATCACAAGCCGAATGTCGAAGATGAAAAGAAGAGAATTCAGGCTGCTGGAGGACAAGTGCTTAAAAATGAGATGTCTAAAATAAAGTTGGGCGAATTCGCTGAATTGGGCATACCCAGAGTAGACGGAAAATTGCTTATTTCTAGATCGATTGGTATATATTTGTTTATATTTTTGTCTTTTGGATACACTATATTCATAGTTTGATGTGCATTTTCATTACTTACATTTCAGGTGACCTTGCTTACAAGCAAGATGAAACTTTGATTCCGGAACAACAAAAGGTCACATGTAATCCTGACATTTTCAGTGTGAGTTTATAACTATTTTGTGTGATCCCGGTGTAAACATTTTATGATTGGCCTGGTATATGATGGAAATGGCCATTTATTTTTATAGGTGGATATCACTGATGACATTGATTTTCTTCTCATAGCAACCAATGGTATCTGGTATGTCTTGAACTGAAAATAGCACAAAAGGCTGTTTACTTATAAGATGCTTCCAATTGAAATGCTTCCTCAAGAATTAAGCTACTCAAATACTATTATCTTACATGATTGTTTCATCTGAGGCAGTAGTATGTCAGTTTGGTATGTCTGATTACTTTACTTAACAACCTTAGTGCTTCATAATACAATTATGGCAATAGGAAATTGTGCTAAGTTTTCTGTTCACATGGAAGAATGCTAAAGCTAATAAGAGAGTAAAGCATACTTACCAGTCACACCACAATCAGTTGTGCAGCCAATAGACAACCCAGAGAGACAATCTTTCTACTCCTATTTCATACCATATATTACCTTGTAAAAATTATACAGCGCTTGTTTTTCTTCCTCTCCAGGGATGTCAAATCAAGTCAACAGGTGGTCGATCTTGTACACGCGTACTTGGGATCCATGAGTGTAATTTCCTCAACGATTTTTTGCTTGTTATGCTAGTTATAGTATATATCTAAGAGCACACTTGCTGATACTTGGCACCAAACGTACGTTGTATACGTAGTCTGCATTTGCTAATAGAATTGTTGTTCTTGTTGCCTTACATGTGGTGTGATCAAATGCAGGGAGAGACAGATCTGACAGCCATCTGTGAGGGACTTGTCAGTTCCTGCATGGAGTCGGGGGACAACTCGACTGTGATACTGGTCCAGTTCAAGGCTGAGAATGTTATTAGTTCTTCCCTCACATGCCCCCCCACCCAGGCTAAGACCATTGGCACCGCCAGCACCAGTGGTGATGTAGCCAAGCCTGATACCAGACCTGAAATCGAGATGGTCCAGAGCAAGTTCAGTATCACACCGGACGACAAGGAGGAACCTGCGCCCATGGGAGAGCATTCAAGCAAGGACGAGAAGATGGAACTTCCCCATGAGATCCACCTAGACCATTCCAACAAGACAAGTGAGGACGGAAATAAGCAATCCGCCCCTGAGATCGCAGTGGACCAGCCCGGCAAGGCAATTGAACACAAGAACCAAGGTCAAGGCTCTAAGACCCCTGGAGTCCAGTCCATTTCTTGTTGGCCCTTCCAAGACAAGAAATTAAAGGGTAGGGGGCGAAGATGAATCAAGAAGAGAAAGGTGATCTGGACCTGGAACGTTTTACAGTGGAGACAGAATCGGTGTGTTGCCTATCTACTGTGTAGTGCTCTTACTGTGGTAGTGCTTCCTGGGTAGTAGGTTGCATCGTAGCTAATTTTACTTGAAAGCCACTTGGATAGATAGACGCACTCCGTTTTCTTGTGCTTCTGATCTTTGGATGTTGAGGGTGCGCGATGTGGTACTAGTATTTATGTGGATGTTCTTTTTTTTTGTGGGGGTAAAATTTTGTGTGGATGTTATGGTTAGGTGGTGAGAAGCTCCAAAGCATAAACGGATACAGACAATTTCTCTGCATGAAGTGATAAATATATTTTCCTGCCCTTTCCTGTCCTTAACGCATGCAGACAGGCTGCTGCTACTACTCTGTTTCCAGTCTCCACCATCATCAATAGTCAGCAGCAAGCACAAACTACAGATTCTTTATCACGTCGCAAGCGATTGATCACACACGCTTAGACTTACAGAGTGGACGTGAGCAGAGAGACCGATAGCTCAGAGCTACCCGGTCACCTCCTACTGCTTTGCTGCTCCGAGTAGAAGAAGCGAAGAAGCGTCTTGATCGACCGGTCGGACCCAACAACGACCCGGCCATTCTTCCATGGCGCCAGCGGCATCACCCTTGTCTCTGCTTCAGTTTGCAGGGACCGTCAGAAGCAAGTCTCTTTCTACTCGAGTAAAGATTTCCTTCCGTGGTGATCTACCGATTCTTCAATGCTGAGTTCATGACCTCTGTTCTTGTGCCTTCTTTTCTTTTCCGTTTTCTTTTCTGCAGGTGGATTTGACAAGGCACAGGCTGCTGCAAGGTTAATCAGAATATACTACTACTCCTACTTGATATGAAACCCTGCACATTGTTTTTGTCTTGTATAAAATGGCACATTGATAAAAAAAAATATGTAAGACTCTCTTCTTGTCGGACCCAATGATTTCAGGGCCTATGACCACTGCGATCAAGTTCTGCGGGGTTGACGCAGACATCAACTTCGGCCTAGACGACTACAATGAGGATATCAAGAAGGTGAGCAGATCAGATTCAGGCATCCTCATCTTCAATGTTCGAATATCTGACAAAATGACAACAAAACAATGTTCATGTTTTCTTGCTGCCATGCCATGTCATTGGCAGATGATGAGCTGGAGGAGTCGGTGCAGGTGCGGCGGCAGCAGGGTGCCAGATTCGTTTGGGCAGCTCGAGGTTTCCGTGAGTCACTCTACACAAGTGCGGCAAGTGGGAGGCCAGGATAGGCCAGCTCATTGGCAACAAGTATGCAATCCACCTCATCCATCAAGAACATGTGTTCCTCAAAGAATTGTTTTTCTCTTTGCTGATCTGTGGCTTGATCCCCTTCCTGATCATCGCAGATCCGTGTACCTTTGGCCTGTATGACACAGAGATGGAGCGCTGCAAAGAGTGATACTAGCAAAAACTGCCGACACAACATTCTTATTTGCAGTGATCACCACTTGCCATGTTCACAAAATAGGAACTGCTGTTGTCATGGATGTAGCTTGGGGAAGTGAGCCTGACCTCGAGCTCAGCCTGGGCTGCTCTGGTAGAGGCAGAGGCAGAGGCGATCCCCCTACCGTCATCGCGTCAGCGATACCCTCCACCGCAGCCACCGGAGGACGAGCCTGACAGTAAGCCGTGCACGCCATGGTATTCTGTTCATGCACAAAGTTGCCAGCTACACACTACTGAATGACATCTGGCGCTGAAACTGAAACTGTCAATTGTTGCCAGAAACCAGTTTGAGATGCCGGAGGCGGAGGAGATGACAGGAGCATATGGATCAGGCCTTCGTCGAGGGGAGATAACGCCACTGAACCCGCGCTCGGATGCCCGGGCGATCACCACCCCACCAGCAGCAACATGTTCCAGATGGGATATTGTAAAACCACTGATCAATGATAATCTGCACTTGATAATCAGAAGATGCATCGCAGCAAGGCAACCATTTCATTGCCTTTTTGTGGCGCACCAACCCAGCGTTCATGGATCATGGCAGGTCCCGGTTGTGCCGAGCTATCAGTAGATGAGAAGCTACAACATGTAGCCACAAGAGAGATGTCCTGAAAACATTCCAGCGTTACTGCGCACTGTGTAATGTAAGATTGGAATTTTTTGAAAACCTGATGCCTTTAGAAACTTGATCCGGGTCACTTTGGGGGATGCTTCACTGTTCCCTTCAGACTTCATCATGCAGTTTAAATAAAACCTGCGTGACCTGACAAACACAAGTTAGGATTAAAAAAAATCGCCCAACACTGGACATTTTCATGCCTGTTACTTTCAATCAACACATACACACTAGATGAATTCACATCATACACGCACAGGAAAATACAGGGTTGCAGCATTTGTATACAAATTGATTATTAAGGATCAACAGGCTGTACCATTACAGCTACAGCCTACATGACAGGAAAAGATATGTAGTCTATTTCAACTTTCAACACAGCATGCACGCAACCAAAATCAGTGTCCAACACCTGCCAATTTTATTAAGGAGTCACATACATATTTCATTTTATCATCATTCAAGGAACAGCCTCAGCCTGCCTTGCCTGAGCTGCTGAGCACATACTTACTCGTATATTTTTTTTCCCTCTGGTCTAGTAGCAGGGGCAAGCATAAGTAAGCTGTACTAACATTATTAAATCAACATCATCACAGCTAAACCAAAAAGGGTACCATGTAAACCTAGTGATGTACTTCCTCTGTTTCAAAATATAAGATGTTTTAGATTTGTAAAGCAAATGTATCGAGACTACTTTTAGTATGTAGATTCACTAAAGTTTGGAGTGAATCTAGACACTAAAACAAGTCTAGATACATTTTCTTCACAAACCTAAAACATCTTATATTTTGAAACGGAGGGAGTATAACCCAAAGGAGCACTCACTAATCTGCAAGCAAGAAGTTTGCATAATAGACGCTAACTTCTAACTTTTATCTTCTTCACAGCAGTAGCTTTAGGCTCATATGGGAGCGGCGCAGGTACTTCTCAACAAAGCAGAAATCGTCTAGAACAACAGATGGATTAAGCAAAGAAGATGATGCCTTCCGAAATTTAATTAATCTGAGCGATGGATCTTCTTGTATCTGGTCACATTTGGATTTGGGAGACATGAATTTCACAGAATTTCTTGCGTGAGCTGCTGCATTGTTTCCTACAGATATCATGTGCAGAGTCTTGCAGTTTAATCAAGCCTGCATGAAATGCCTTCAGAAATCTCATTAATCTCGATGATGGATCTTGCTGCATCAGGTCACTTTTGAAATTTCCAGAATTTCTGGCATGAGCCTGCACTGCTTCCTACAGACTTCTCTTGTGCAGGATAAAAAAGCCCGTGGCTGTCACCTGACCAACATAAGGACGATCAACAAAATCCATTCAACACTGGACATTTCATACATGTAACTTTCCATCAACATATAAACAATGATGTTGAATTCACAAAATACACACACAGGCAAACACAGGGTTGCGGCAGCTTTATACACAGTGATCATTAAGGATCAAGAAACAGAACTATCACAACAGCTACAGTCTATATGAGAGGAAATGACATGTAGAGACAAGTGCTGATAACAAGAAAAAAGCATACATGTAGTATGTTTCACCACAGCTTTGCACAAAACAAGCATCAGTGTCCAGTACTCCGATTGCTTTGATTCAGGGGTCACAAACATATTCTATTTCAGGGAACAGCTTGCCTGAGCACATAGCTACTCTTATATTTCCTTCGGCCTAGCAGGGGCAAGCACAAGCTAATAACATTATTTTTAACCAACCGACAGTGGTATGCAACCTAGCGCTGTATAAACCGAAGGAAGACTCACTAATCTGCAAGCAGGAAGTTTGCATAATAGACACTAACTTCTAACTTCTTTTCTTCGTCACAACGGCAGCAGGCGTGCTTCATATGGGAGCGGCGCAGGTGGTTCTGAAGTGGCCCGTCTGGTTGCAGCGGCTGCAGTGCACGACGCGCTTGACCCGGCCAAGGTCCTCTGCGCGGACCCGAGTCTTCCTTGGCCTCCCCGGCGGTCTCAGCGACTTGGGCGGGTTGATGACCACCTCCACCATGCTGTTCTCCTCCTCAGCCTGGCCCTGGCCGTCTGACATCTCGTTCCAGAGGGTCTTGTCCGGGATGGGGTGGATGGTCTGCGAGTAGGTCTTGCGGTACGTCGCGACGGTGAAGCAGCTCTCCGTGAAGCGGTGCACGTTCTGCCTGCAGGAGAGCAGTGCCGCCACGCCGTGGGCGCAGGGCGTGCCGTACAGCTGCCACCCACGGCACAGGCAGCACCGGTTGCGAATGTCCACCACGTTGGTCCCCTCGTGGGGCGAGATGACCTCGAACTCCGCCTCGTTGGCGCGGGCGACTTGAAAGCCCCGCGCGCGCTCGATGGCCTCCTGCACACGACGCTCGGCCGCGGGCACGAGAATTGTTGTCCACTCCATGCTTGCTTCGCGTCGTTCGTTGAACCATGTCATGAGCTGGCGACGGAGGCACTCCATCATCTGGTTTATGGGAAGGCCGGAGGCGTCCAGTATCCAAGAATTCATTGACTCCGTCATGTTTGCTGTCAGGTGGCCATACCGTATCCCCTCAAAGTAAGCGGTGGCCCAGAGGCGAGGAGGCAGGCGTCTTATCCAGCTAGAAGCCTCTTGTGATGTGTCCTCTATCTCTAGCAGCTTAGTTTCGAACTCTATCACAGTAAGCGAATTGGCAGCTTCCCAGAGAAGGTTGACAAGCACTGAATTGTTGAACTCTTTCTGGAAAGTATCACTGACATGGCGCATGCAGTACCCATGGAATGCAGTTGGGAAGTTGAAATCGACTCCATCGACTATACCCTTGCGCCTATCCGACAAAATTGTTAGCCTTGGCATGTTCTCTGTGTTCTTCTCCAACAACTCATGCAGCTCTGACAGAAACCATATCCAGTTCTCGTCGGTTTCCTCATCAACCACGCCAAAGGCCAGAGGGAAGAGAGCGCCATCACCATCAAAAGCAGAGGCAAGAAACAAGGTACCAAGATACTTGTTTTTCAGAGTAGTTCTATCAAGACCAATGAGCGGGCGGCAGGCATTTACAAAACCAAAGATGCATGCATAAAATGATATGAAGAGTCGCCGGAAGCAGTTATCATCCAGGTTCCCATAGACGCGAGCGATGCTTCCTGGGTTTGTTCTTTCCACTTGCCTACAGTACTCAGGCAGGAGCCGATATCCTTCTTCGAAAGACCCTCGAACCGCTGCCATGATCCGCTCTTTCCCTCTCCAGGCTTGCTTGTACGACAGTGTGATCCCATGTGACTTGTGGATTTCTTCCAGAATTTCCTTGGGCTTGCAGTGTGGGTTCTCACGCAGCCTCTCTTCAACGGTACTTGCAACCCACTGAACCGATGCCTGCTGGTGGCCAAGATGGTTTATCCCCACACAGGTATGTTTGTCAAGTATAGTCCTGATGGAGAAAGTGGGCACTCCAGGAAGCTTTGCAGCATGGATGCGCCAGGGGCATCCCTCGGCAGCGCATTTGGCAGTGAAGCGTGACTTGTCGGACTTGACCGTCTGGATCTCAAAGTGGCAGGCAATGGCGGTGTTGCGTATAGCTCTGCGGCAGCTCATGACATCTGGGAACTCCTGCCCCACGACGAGCTGAAACTCGGTGCTCACGACCATCATCCGCGACTGGACCACAGGGGCGACGGCAAGAGGGCCCTGCGAGTAGTCGTCGCCCGGCTGGAGCACAAGCTCATGGGCCTGCTCGAGCGAGAGATGATCGAGATTATCGTCCTCATCACCAAGGGGGGTCGGCTCGGTGAGCGCCAAATCACCGAGATCATGGTGACCTTCTCCATCATCCATCGAGTCGTCCTCGTGCCCCTGCCCCAGAACAAGATCGCCGGTGTGGTGGCCATGGTGGTCGTGCCCAAGCACCAGCTGGCTGTCATGGTGGTGCCCGAGGACGAGGTCATGGTCGTGCGCCTGGCCAAGAACAAGGTCGTGGTCGTGCGGGTGGCCGAGGCCGAGGTCGTGGTGGCTGAGATCGAGCCCGTGGTGGTGATGGTCCTGCCCGAAGGCGTGGTGGCTCTGCCCCAGCGCCAACTCGGCGGCGTCCTGCCCGTTCCCCAGGACCAGCTCGTGGTTGGCCATCATCAATCTCCACCGAGGAACTCCACAAGCTGGTAAAACAAACAATCGAATCAGACCCAATCCGTGGAGAGGATAAAATTAATGATACACGCGAAATCTAGTCTTTCCCCTACAATTCAACACGAACGAACAGATAAACAGACAGGCAGGGCCGGATCTAGGTGGGATTCGTTTGGTTGGATCATCGTGTCGGTGGGATTTAAGTAATAGCTGGATGGGAACGAGCTCGTACCTCAAACCCCAATCAATGGCGGCTCGCCGATGGTTGCTGACGGGTCGGAGATAGGATGCCGTCGCGAGGAGGGGGGGACGGGGACAGCGACGCGCGCGCGTGTTGGGGCGGCAGCAGCTGTAGGGCCGCCTTTGGGGCTCGGGTTGAGATAGAGCCGCCTCCCGAGGGAGAAGGGACCGGGCTATGGGGGCGACGTGAGCCGTACGCGAGAGGCGGAGAAGCTGAGGGGTGAGCGGGGTTGGGGCGGTGGAGGCAGCGGTGAGCAACGGCGGCCGGCTGCAGCTGTAGCCTGTAGGGCACGGTCCGCACGGAGAGATTCAGAGCGAGCCGCCGGCTCGGGTTGGATGGTGGTCAGGACTCAGGTGAGGAAGAGGAAGAGGAAAGGAAGGGGAGGCTGTCTGGCTGGCTTGGGTTTTCACACGCCTATTTTCTTTTTTCTAATTATATTTTTTTAGTCTCTTCGATCCATATTAGTTGACTCAAATTTATCTAGATTTAAATGAATCTAGACATCATTTAGTATATAGATTTATCCAAATTTTAATAAATCCAAGTCAAGTAATATGGGTGGGAGGGAGTAACATAAACAGCGCACTTTATTCATCAGAATTTAAACACGAATACATTGTTCAGTATACATATTTTAAAACAGAAGTGTGTGGATCCCATCCCACATAAAAATAAGCACGGTTATAAATGCCCCTTCCGTCTTAAAATAGATGTCTCAAATTTATTAAAATTTAGATATAAGACATTTATTTTAAAATAGATGGAGTACATTCGTATCTAGAAAGACACAAGTCAGTTATTCGAGAGACTACTATTGAAATCAAAACTAAGGGGTTGTTTAGTTGTGCTTATTTATAGTTTTTCTTTTTTGACTTATAAGCCACAAAAGCACCTAAATAAATGTTTTTCATTTTAGCTTTTGGCTTATACCATCATATTACTATATCTAATTAAAAAGCAAAGCTAAACCCGAAAACACCTATTTCGGTGTTTTTACGACTTATAAGCCAAACTTTAAAAGTTAGATTTAAGCCCAACTAAACATGTTCTAAATCTAGCTAAATTATGCGCCATCATGCTTGCCTCCTGAGGACAATGTTGGAAAGACAACTATCCCAATCTGATGAGCAACTTGGAAGCAGTCTGGTAGGATTGAATAAGGACCCCAGATTCCAAATCCCTGTTGCATGCATTTATCAACTCCAAATTATCAGACTCAATTGCCGCTTGGATACAACAAATATTCTCGAGGAGTGTTAGACCATGTCTTAGCGCCATTGCTTCCGCAGTGCAGAATCCAGCAAGTTGTTCATCAGCCAGGAACCCAGGAACCACCCGCAATAGCTTCTCCTTTCGCATTTCTGACTATTGCCGCTGCTGACCCCAAATTGAATCCTAACATTGATTTTATACCGGCGAGGGGAGGCTTACTCCAGATCACAGTTTTAGGCATCGCCGTGGCTGTAGCTAAACAAAAATTCAGAGCATTTCTACAGAAAGCTGAACTGACAGGGTTTGGAACACTTCCTCCATTAACAAATTGTCAACGCCGCCACCAGATATAACAAGCAACCACCACAATGGTTTTCTTCAGACCAAGCTGGCCAATAACAGGGGATCTTTTCTTTGGACTTCTATTATAGTGCACCAGCTAGGATTTCTTTTTCAGATGATGATGACATCAAGCGATGTGCAGTTCCAAGCTTCACAAGAAAAAAAATTCCAAAAAAACAGCTGCCGCATAGCTTCTACTCCCTCTGTCCAAATGACTTGGTTTTGTCTAGATTCGCATGTATCTAGACGTTTTTTAGTGTATAATATAGGTACATGCTTAACTAGTGAAATAGTATAAGTTTAGCGGAATATGATGAATGTATTATTGAATCTCATGAACAAGTATATATAGACGTTCACGAGATCATCTTAGAGTACAAGTCAAATTAGGATTGTACGTAAACAGGTCTTAACTCTATCTAAACTACCATAACAAACATATATGCCTAATACTCTAACAGTCCCCGCAGTCGTAGCGGTAAACAACAGGAACGTCGTGGACGGTTAGACTGGAGAGAAACCGAAGCAGAATCCAGTAGGCTGATATCCCCCCACAGTAGCAGCGGGAGTGTCGTAGACGGCGTGTCACGGCGCGAATGCTTGGACTGTAGAGGAAGCTGATGAGATGCTCAAGCGAGGTGGTATCCCTTGTGCCGATGTCGAGGGAGCCAAGAGCTTGAGGCGGTGCCGAGGTCAGGGTAGCCGTTGCGAGGGGGGCGCCGTGCTCGATATCGGGGTCTGGGAATGTCGGTGTCGACGTAGCCGCACAAGAAGCCGCATGCGCATAGTGCGCGAGGAGAATGACGGAGACGCGTCGAGACAATCGTCGTGGGGCTGTGGCAGCTTGCCAAGGGTACGCGGAGGCTTGTTGAGGGGGCTTGCCGAGAGTCCGTGGAGGCTTGCCAAGGGGCCGCGACAGCTTGCCGAGGGGTGTCGATGACGAAGTCGATGCAGTCTGAGTCGTCAACGATGAGGTGCGGCCATAGTTTTGCCAGAACTAGGCGCACAACGGGGAAGAACACACACTTCGGTTTTGCCAGAATCGAGTATGCAAAGAAGAATTTGTCGATAACACGGTCAGGCAGTCGTAGAGAAAGTTGTCGACGTCGAAGAATACTTTGTCGAGGCCGACGAAGACGAGGCGCCGATCCGAGATTGCTAGGCTCGGGGACGCGTCGGGGATGAGGGCACGCACCGGTGTTGCCAAAACCGGGCACGCAAGAGCACGAACCATCACGAACCTATGCGCCAGTGTCATAGGAGACAAGATGACGATGGCGACGAGGTTGTTGTGGACGAAGATGTAGAATACGCCGAAACCAGCGACGACCTAGAATGGTCATGTTGGACGCCTAGAGAGTGGCGGCGGTACTCGCTGTAGGCGAAAACATTATCTCTATATTTGATCATCTTTTGATATCCACCGAATCTTTATCATCTGAACCTACCAACTAGGATCACTCCCTCGATCCTTGAGAAAGCATCCTTTAGCACACATTACTTTACTTGCCAAGTTTTACGATTAGGTTCATTTTCTCTATGATCTTAGAATTCGTTCCCAAGTTGTCCATAACCACGAACGCGGCTTTTCAAAAAGATTAATACCCTGCTGGATTGTACAACTTTACCACACGTACCAACTGATACCTTCGATCCGGATTACGGATGTAGTATACCTCTTTTCCCTGGTAGAACTAGGTTTATCGAATCCTCGGGAAGCAGAAAGCAAAGTGAGATTACTTAAACGGACATTTGGAAGGTTTTAGAATTCCTTTTGCATTTTTATCGGACCAAGAGTTTGCGATCTTTTTTATTGTTGTTGACGATGGCGAGAGAGTGCCTAGGGTCTTCGGTTTTCACTAGTAGTTGTACAAGACATCTGATGAAAATAATATATAATAATAAAGTATGCATGTAATTATTAGAGCAAGATAATTATATATGGGCAGTGCATCCATAATTGTTATCGCCTCCGCAACCGCTTATAGCAATAACCTACTAGTCTCATTGATAGTCGTAAACGTATCTATAATTTTTTAATGTTTCATGCTTGTTTAGTATCAACTTTGCTATGCTTTGTCTACACTTTGAGGTATTTTTATACTCCCTTCGTTCGGAAATAACTGTCGAAAGTGGCATTTTGCAAAAATACCCTCACATTTGTTCGAGCATCAACCCACAGTACGTCGTCGCACGAGAGAGTCGTCCTCGCTTTCTTCCTCCGTAGAGCGGCGTCGCACGCCGCCGGCCCCGTAGGGCCAGCACACGTCCCCAACGACTAGGGGTGCCTCCCGAGAGCCGATCGCTGCACCCGACGCATCTTCCCGGCTCCGGAAAAGGTCCTACCTTTTTGTCCAAATTGGTGAGGAATGGTCGGATCTGGTGGCTGCCGCGCTAGATCTACGTGCAGCGGTGCTAGATCCAGTAGCGGAGGTCCTGGACCTGGTTTGGCCTCAATCCGGTTGCGGTTGAAGGCGATGGATGTGGCGTTGGAAATTGGGGGCCGCAGGAACACCACGCCGTGTGCCCCAACGGACAGCTACTTGACGGGCAGCAGCACCACGCATCCTCTATTTCCTTGGTGAGTCCCAATCTTCTTTCTCTTTGTTGCCGGCAGGAACGACGCAGCAGAGGATTTAAGGAAGCCCGTCGCCTGGCTTCGAGCAGTGTTGCTTTAGCTGTTCTCTCTCGCGTGCTTGAATGTGTGCATGCTAGCAGTCCTGCAGCACCTCACGGTTGCATGCGTTAGCCCAGAAATTAGCGTTCGAAAAGGAGCCGAGCGTTGCAAGGCCGGGCGCTTGATTAGATATTTTGTTTTATTGGATTTATTTTGATTACCTAAGCGCCTAATAAAGCGTTATTGCATTGTGGGTGCTCTAATCTATCCAGTGTTCTTGGAGAGATAGGTGCAGTTATGACCAAAAGATTCCCACTATTTCAGAGATATGGCACACTCTTTGTTTCCCTTCTCCTCCGATGAAGCATTTTTCTTCAGGTTTACTAACTTGTTCTTCATTTGCACTCTGTTTTGCAAAGATTTCACATCTTAGTGCTATGTGAATTAAGTGCAGTAGTGTAAAATGCTTTGCATTTCAGTGGTTGACACTTTCTGTTTGGTAGAGTTTTGACACTCTTTGGGACCTTAGGTGGATTACTTAGTACTCGTACTCCAATATCTGAGTAGTACTCTCTGTAATTATGATGATAATGTTGAATGCATCATGTATTGGTACTCCTATGCCCATATCTTTTCGAGATCGAGGGCACCAACGGCATGCCAAGGGCGTCCATTGATTAACTTCCTAGAGTATCAGTTTATCACCTAAAGCGAGCTCCTACTGTCATTTTTAATGCCTGAGAAACAACAAGAATAACAACAATTTGATCAAGTTGTACCATAATTATATATGCATTTTGATCAACTTCTGGTACTTCTGGTATGCTGATGTCTTAGTTTTCTTCTTCAGGGGTACATTCTTGTTCAGCTGGAGTATAATGCAGATCTTGGATTAGCTTTCCGGTGAGGTTTACTGCTCATGGAAGCCACATGTTTACTACTGGATCCAGTGATGTGCTGATGATGGGAGCTGGCCAGGTGCACTGCTGAGGATGGGAGTTGGCGAAGTTTATTTTTGCTTATTTAATGGGAGCTGCAAAGGCCAGTGTCTCTGGAGCGTCGCTGGAGGACAGGTACATGAGCGGCACTAGCGGAGCGCTCACCTGACGCGGAGAGGCTGCCAGCAGAGCGCGCACCTAACCAGCTCGGTGCAGAGAAGGTGCCGACAGAGCACACACATGACCAGACCGGCGCAGAAAGGGTTCCGGCAGAGCGCACTCATGACCATCCCGATGTAGAGAGGGAATCGGCAGGCTGGGCACCTCACCGGCCCGGCACAGAGGGCAGAGCGTGCAGCTCAACGACATCGCAGAGAGGGCGCCGATAGCGCACACCTCCACCGGCCTGAGGCAGTCAGGCGTAGAGACAGACAACACGAAGATGGTTGTGCGTGCGTGCTTGCCGGAGCAAGGAGGCAAAGATGTTGGCAATAAAGTGCTCCTGGATGTTGGTGATCGATCAAGCACGTGGACTCAAATGGAGATGCTGGCGACCATGGCGAGATGGATCAGGAGCTGTCAGACCTGGCGATCATGCGGATCGACGAATGCACTCGTTCAAACTAGGATTCTGGACTGTCGTTGTCTTTCCTTGAATTCTAAGGGTGTGTATGTAAAATGGACTCAGTTCGGAAAAAAATCTCCCGTGCTACAGTTATTACCGAACGGAGGGAGTACATTTCTGGGGACTAACCTATTAACAAGATACCACAGTGTCAGTTGCTTGTTTTATGCTGTTTTTGGTTTTATAAAAGCTAGTAAGGAAATATTCTCGGAATTGGACGGGACAAAAGCCAAAGTCAATATTTCACCGAGGAGAACATAGAGACGAAGAGGCGACGGAGGGAGGCAGGGTGGCGCACCCTCCCTCCGTGCCAGGCCCACCCTGGGTCGCTCCTGGGCAGGGTGTGGGCCCTCTGGCCACCCTCCTGCCTCGCCTCTTCGCCTATATAAAGCCCTCGATGCCAAAACCCTAAGTACCCGATCAGATCTCCATGAAACAGTCTATAGTCGCCACCACCATCGTCCCTTGATCGGGGGGTTTGAAGCTCTTCCCGACACCATGCCGGAGGGGAGAGATCATCCCGGAGGCCTTCTTCATCACCATGTCAACCTCCGGTATGATGCGTGAGTAGTTCCACCTTGGACTACAGGTCCATGTAGTAGCTAGATGGTTGTATCTCCTCCTTTGTGCTTTCATGTCTAGATCTTGTGATCTCCGTTCATGATCAAGATCATCTATTTGTAATCATACATGTTGTGTTTGCGGGGATCCGATGGATATTGAGATTACTATGTCAGATTGATTAATGGTTTTGTCTTATTGATTCTATCATGTCTGTGTTGTTTGTGATCTTGCATGTTCTCCGTTTTTAGTAGCTATCTTGGCCAAGTAGTTGCTAGTGACTCCAAGAGGGGGTATTTATGCTCGATAGTGGGTTCATGCCTCTATTTAATCTAAGGGAAGTGATATAAATATCTAAGGTTGTAGATGTGATGTTGCCACTAGGGAGAAAACAACGGTCTCTTGTTTATGGCACAAGTGGATTGTTTACCTTACACACTTTGCTTAAAGCAGTTGTCTGTTGCTTGCAACTTAATACTGGAGGGGGGTCGGATGATAACCTAAAGGTGGACTTCTAGTCATAGATGCAGTTGGATGGTGGTGTATGTATCTTGTTGTATTGCCAATCGGATCTCATAGGATCATGATATATAGTATTGCATTGTTATGCCTTGCTTAGTCCTGTCAATTGTCCTGCTGTAATTTGTTTACCCTATATGCCATGTTTGTTTAACTAAGGAGAACACCTCTAGTGAACTATGGACCCCGGTCCAATCTTTACCATTGATACATCTTCCACTATTACTGTTTACTTTTTGCAAACCTCTATCACCTTCCACACCATACAGTTAATCCTTTGTTACAGCAACCGGTGAGATTGACAACCTCACTATTCGTTGGGGAAAAGTCTTGAGTTTGTGTTGTGTGGGTCTCCAAGTTGCCTGCAACACCTTTGAGATGTTTCCTTCCTCCTACTGGTTCGATAACCTCGGTTTCTTACTGAGGGAAGACTTGTTGTTGTGCTGCATCACACCTTGCTCTTGGGGTTTCCCGACGAAGCGCTTTCAGGCACCATCAACAAGTTTTCTGGCGCCATTGCCGGGGAGGCTAAGTACGTCTTCACAAGGGGAGTCCTTCTCAAACTTTCTCTTTACTTTGTTTTTGTTTTGCTTGGTTTCTTTTGCTTGGTTTCTTTTGCTTGGTTTTGTTTGCCTCTTTTTATCAAAAACTCCAAAAAAAATAGTTTAGTTTGGTTTGCTTTCTCTTATCAAAAACACAAAAAAATAGTCCCTGCTCTAGTTACCACCTTGCTCTAGCTCACCATGTTGTTTTCCAAGTTCACCATGAAGGACGTTTCGATAGGTATTGGCTCTATAATTGGGAAAGAAAGTATTGAAAAATTCTTTAATCATGTTAGCAAGCATGAGGATATTGAGAATAGATCTATAGCAGAACTTGCTCCTAATTATGAAATTGTTGCAGCTTCTTTAGTTCATATGTTGGAGGCTAGGTTTGTTAACCTTAACCCCATGTTGCAAATTTTGTTCCTTAAATTAAAAGAATAAGAAAATGTTGAAAAGAGAGAATTTAACTTTCAAACTTTACTAGAAGAATTCAATGATGTCGCTAAGGAAGCCAAAAAGGCCTTTGAACGTTTTAATATGCTTGGCTCATATGTAGATGTTATGGGTACTTTATATAAAGCCAAACCTAGAGAGGAATTTAAGATATCCATACCTTTTAAACTTGTAGGAATGCATGAAGCCTCTGAAAATAATTTTGATTGTATTGTTCTTGAAAATCCTTTTGATGAAAGTACTGAACCAAGGAGAGATGAGAAGGGATCCTCCAAAACTCATTTGTATGAGATACCTTTCCTAGTTGAAGAGATTGCAAGCATTGATCTTAATTCTTTATTTGAAAATACTTGATTCTTGCTTCTTGTGCCTAACTTAAAGGCGTTAAAGAAAAGTAATTGTTGAGAGATAATCCAAGAGTTTTCTTTAGTCTTGGAAGTTATTACTTCAGTAATGACCTCTCCTTATATTTTTTGTTTGCTTTTTTTGTTCCAAGAATGACCTCTAATGAGAGGGAAGTAAGATTTGGAGAGTTGCTGTCCTAAAACATATTTTTGTGCTCCACCATAAAATTTCATGAGGAATCTCTGTAAGTCGGATTGAGATGATAATTTATGAATAAATACCCAGTATGTTAGCTAACTTTCGTTAGTTCAACACTTTTTTATTTGAGCAACAAAAGGTCTTCGAAAAAATCGGTTTCTACATGCTTTGATGCATTTCTACGCCATTTTTTGCATTTGCTTCTTATTGATTCCTTTTTGGGTTTTTTTTTGGAAATTGAGATTTTTGAGGGAATTGCTATAGTAGCTTGTGTTTTTAGTGAAAGTTTTGATGTTCTAAAGCTAAACCCAAGGGTATATTATCTTTTGAATACACTAATGTTGGTAATGAAGATTGTGTGAAGTTTTGTATGAAGGAAAATTTTCAGGTGTAGAGAAAGAATGATGTAATGAGATGAAGAATGGACAAAATATCAAGCTTGGGGATGCCACCCCGGTGTTAACCCAACAAATATCTAAGAGGTACAAGCGTCAAAGCTTGGGGATGCCAAGGCATCCCTTCTTCATCAATAACAAGCTCGGGTCTTCGAGACACTTCGTTTTTATTGTTTCATGCACTGTTGTGTTGTTCTTGGAGCATCTTAGTTTTTGTTTGCTTTGCTTAGTTTGCTCAGTTTGCTTGAATAAATTAGTTTGGACCCCCATTCTCGCTATGTTGTTTCAAATAAGTTGATTGGTGTTGGAAAGGAGTAGAAAGTTCTTGCTTGAGTAGTGCAAGAGGAGCTTGCTTTGACTGTGACTTAGACTTTATCATGTCATGCTAGGTGTTGTTTTGACCTTATTCTTAGTGATTATTGCTATAGCATGACTTGTTCCAAACAATTGGGATTGCTTAGTGTGCCTTGAAAGAATCATGTGTTGTTTTAGCATGCAAAAGCATAGTATTGTAGTATTATCCTTTGATGCTTTGTTTGGGTTGACTTGGCACGTGTTCACACCATGTTATGACTATGAAAAAGTCACCATAGCCTCTATGATCGTTTAGTCCTTGACTTTTAGTACCACTCTATGCTTTGATTAGTAATGTTTTGTCGTTCTGCATGATTATGGCCATTATTGCTCTCTTAGTTGGTTGCTCCTAGTCTTTTGCTAGCATCCACTTGTATGAGTAAGCTCTACTCATGCTTCCAACTCCCAAGAAACCAAGTTACTCCAAATTGTCTACTATAAATTCCTATGCATGGTGTGTTACACCATTCCAAGTATATTCTTGTTTTCATATATCTTCCAATTAAAAAGTAGTTTGTTATGTGAAAACTTAGTGATTAAAGCTCTCACAAACTTGATGGCACACTTTATATTTCTTGCCCCTAATAAACTTGAACCATTGTGTCATCTATGTTGTATATGCTTGCACTTATACGTTGGATTTAGCAGAACCGTGCTATCACGGGGAACGCTTTCAACATTGCACCTATACTTTGTACAAAGATGATATCATGCTCTTTTGTACATGGATTTCGTCGGTGTGAAATAAAAGGGGAGCTTGTAAGTCCATGGAGTTATGTATTTTGTGTTAGAGAAACGCCTGGGCCGCTAGCCTAAGCCATGCCTAATCATGGTGGAAACTTGCAGCATCAACACAATGAGCAATCTGTAGAGCATCCTCAATAAAAACCTATGCAAATAGCAAATAAAAATATCGCTGAGATGCTCATTGTCTGATTGCCTTGTCATTTTGGTTATGGGATAGCTCATGTACCATGTGCAAGGGGTACCCCCTTGGCGGTTCTCTATGATACACATATACTTACTATGGCAAGAACTTACAGGTGACTAAAGTTGAGTAGCATGAGGAGCGGCCCTCATATTCAAGGGACATGAGATTTCCAACTTATACTTTGTCAAGCATATACTCCATAGTTTGTTCACTTTAACCTTAATAACTTCAAGATGCTTATGATAGGGACTATGAGGGCTGAAAGCTAACAAGTACAGTAATTTTTGGAAGCTCTTTTTGAAACTTGAATTCCCTTCTTCCCTTTATGAAGGGCCTTTCTTCCACTATTATATTGAGTCTCTACCTTCTACATTTAGGCACCAATTAAGAGAGCATAGTTGCCATTCTTAGTTCTATGTGCATTGTCCCAAAACTTATTGATTGATGTATATTGTTGATATTACTTGTTCTTGTGCTATTTGTATCTAGTCACTCTTATGAACCTTGAAGGTGTCCTATGCATCTATTTGCTACTCTATGTGATACAAGCTGATTGCCACTATGCCATGTTTTCTGTATGTGAAATAAACAAACCTTTTTCAATGCATGTTATTCATGATATTTTTTTGTAGCCTTTCATGTTGCATGCATAGTTACTTTGTATTATTGTTAGAACTCCATCTTTCATGCTCATGTTTAGAGTTCTTTGATCCCAGCTTTCATTGCTTGCAAATGGTTTGATCTTGGTTTTGATGGTGCATGTCACCTCAAAAGTTATTCTTTTATCACTTACCTACTCGAGGACGAGCAGGAGTTAAGCTTGGGGATGCTTGATACATGAGCGTATCTATAATTTTTGATGTTCCATGCTTGTTTAGTATCTACTTCGCTTTGCTTTGTCTACACTTTGAGGTGTTTTTATATGTTTTTTGATACTAACCTATTAACAAGATGCCACAATGCCAGTTGCCTATTTTCTTCTGTTTTTGGTTCCAGAAAGGCAGAAAATCAATATTCTCGGAATTGGACGGGACAAAAGCCAAAGTCAATATTTCACCTAAGAAAACACGGAGTCCATAGGAGAGGCAGGAGAGCCACGGGGTGGGCCTACAGGTGAGTCCACCTAAAATCGCTTTGTCTTGAGTGTGTAGCCCCAGCGCCCCTGCCGCCTCGCCTATAAGTAGTCCCCGATGCCTAAACCCTAAGTACCCAATCAATATTCCATGAAACCGTCTGTAGCCGCCGCCACCATTGTCCCTAGATCGGGGGATCTGAAGCTCTTCCCAGCATCCTGCCGGAGGGGAGATCATCCCGGAGGCCTTCTTCTTCATCATGCCAGCCTCCGGTATGAAGCGTGAGTAGTTCCACTTGGACTACAGGTCCATGTAGTAGCTAGATGGTTGTATCTCCTCCTTTGTGCTTTCATGTCTAGATCTTGTGAGCTCCGTTCATGATCAAGATCTCATCTATTTGTAATCATGCATGTTGTGTTTGCGGGGATCCGATGGATATTGAGATTACTATGTTAGATAGATTAATGGTTTTGTCTTATTGATTATATCATGTGTGTGTTGTTTGTGATCTTGCATGCTCTCTATTGTTAGTAGCTATCTTGGCCAAGTAGTTGCTAGTGACTCCAAGAGGGGGTATTTATGCTCGATAGTGGGTCCATGCCTATATTTAATCTAAGGAAAGTGACATAAATCTCTAAGGTTGTAGAAGTGTTATTGCCACTAGAGAGAAAACAACGGTCTCTTGTTCATGGAACAAGTGGATTGTTTACCTTACACACTTTGCTTAAAGCGTTGTCTTTTGCTTGCAACTTAATAGTGGAGGGGGTTAGGATGATAACCTAAAGGTGGACTTCTAGTCATATATGCAGTTGGATGGCAGTCTATGTATCTTGTTGTATTGCCCAATCGAATCTCATAGGATCATGATGTCTAGTATTACATTGTTATGCCTTGCTCAGTCCTGTCAATTTCCATACTATTGTTTACCCTGCATGTCATATTTGTTTATCTAAGGAGAACACCTCTAGTGAACTATGTACCCCGGTCCAATCTTTACCATTGATACATCTTCCACTGTTACTGTTTACTTTATACAAACCTCTATCACCTTCCACACCATACAGTTAATCCTTTGTTACAGCAACCGGTGAGATTGACAATCTCACTGTTTGTTGGGGCAAAGTCTTGAGTTTGTGTTGTGCAAGTCTCCAAGTTGCTTGAAACACCTTTGAGATGTTTCCTTCCTCCTACTATCTCTATAACCTCGGTTTCTTACTGAGGGAAGACTTGCTGTCGTGCTGCATCACACCTTTCTCTTGGGGTTTCCCGACGAAGCGCTTCCAGGCGCCATCAGCGATGGAGGGGTCGTGAGGGCAGGCGAGGTCGAAAGGCGCCAGAATCGTCGTCGGAGAGCGGCGGAACAAGGTGGCGATTATAGCTACTGGGATCTCCCTAGCTTGGTCGGGTACGGGCAACCGAACGAGGACGATGCGGATCCAACAGTGTCCTCAGCTAGGCGGAAGGAGCTTAGGAACGGCGGCGGCGGTGAGAAATTGCAAGCTAGGGTTCAGTCACCTTGCGGGGAAGAGATGAGAGGCGCCCGCGAGGGGGAGAAGATGAGGACGAGAGAGGAGAAACGTGCCTGGGTGCTCCTTATCCTCTCTAGGGAGCGGCAGCAGCGCGGATCGCAGAGCATCGGTGACGGACGGCGCAGACGTCACCACCGAGCAGCTTGGTCAGAGGAGGAAGACGACAAGAGAAGGTGCGAAGAGGTATGGTCCGGGGTAGGCCAAGTTGGGCCGGATGCTGTTGCTGCGCTGAGCGGCAGAGAGAGAAAAAGAGAGATGCGTCAGCATGAAAGCTAGGTTTTCTATTTTTTTAGCAAGATTATTTTTTTCCTTTTGTTTTCTCGCTTTTCTCTTTGTATTTTGAGATGCTTTTCTATTTTGAGTTATTTCAAAATACTAGAAGGTTTCAAAAATACCTGAAAACACTAAGGGGCCCTTATAACAATTTGGGCTCCATATAATTTTGGGTTTTCAAATATTTAAAATCATTTGAAGGTTTTCAAATAGAGAGGAAGAGATTAGTATTTAGGTTTTTGCTAATTTCCTTTTACTTATATTTCTTTTTAGCAGATCGATAATGCTCATGAATGCACAATCAAATTCTAATTATCATTTAATAAAACTAGGGGTGTTACAGCCATGAGAAAGCGGTGGGAGTAGTATATTGGCAATGGCAAAGAAATGTCGCAATCATACCGTGCCCGCGGCGATCGGCGGCTCGTCGAACATATTGCCGAACAGTTTGACCTGCGCCAACATGTCCACGGCGGAGATGGACCGCCGCTTTTTTGACGCCTCCGGGGTTGCGTCGTGATCGTTGGAGTGCAGTTGAGGTCGATGGCGAGATCTCCCGCCTCCGATAGTGCCGTGGGGGATGGACGAACCGGGAGAGCGAGGCCACGATCCTAGCATGGCCTCCAAGCAAGGGTGTGAGCGGGCCTGGCGACCTAGGCTAACCTGGTGGCCGTCCGCTAGGCATGGAAGTGACAGAGTTTATAGAGGACGTGCCGGCCATGGCAAGGTCGGGAAGAGCGACGACGCCATCGAAAGCGGCGACCAGCGCCTCTTGCTTCATCATGTCGATGGCGTGCTCGGCGGCATTCACTGCAAGCTCATAGTGTCTACCCTGTTCTACGCGGCGACCGGCGAGGAAGCGCTCGTTCTCCTCTCGGCGCTCCTTGTCAAGCTTGGCAGCGACGAGTCGAGCTCTCGCCGCTAGCCGCCGGCCAGCACGCTTTTCCGACTGAACTTCTTGCTCCTCCGTTGTGAGGTATTTGCCAAGCTTCTTTGGCCGGCCGCGCTTCTTGGCGGCGGAACACCCGAGGGCACAACATCAGCCATGGCAGCGGGATCCATCGCCTTCCCTCTGGCTCATGCCAGTGGAAATTTTGGAGAGGGATTTTGGAGAGAGAGGGGTGGAGTGGTTTGTGTGCCATTGGCGGGAAGGACCGTCAAAGATAAAGAGAGGACGCCGAGTCGACCCAATCGAGGCCTAAATTTGATGCATGGATTGCTCGGTCCGCGCTTGTTCGGATGGTTCGCCCTGCTAGGCCGCCGCGCAGCTGTCCGCTAGTCCGTTCGACGCGCTAGGACAGGTTAGGTGTGGAGATGCCCTTAGCACCTCAAGGGAAGCGGTTTTGCAATTTCATTAATTATCTGGATGATGCTTACAACAGGAGAAGGTGGTGGTTATATGGAGTACGCACACACGTACCAACTAACGTCACCAACGGCCACAAGACAGCTACAGAGGAAGCTACTGAAAACATAACAACAACAAGAGCAACTAAGAGCCGTAGGATCCTCATAAACAAACAAGTGTTGAACAATCCCGACTGCAGTATAAATGAAATATTCAATGTCGTCTCAGCTGTTGCATTTCTTCAGAACTGTAGAAGCGCCCCACCCAGCTCAGCGTCGATCTGTGCGTCCTCGTCGCCCGGGACCTGGCCGCGCTACCTCTCCTTCCCGGCGCGGCAGGAGCGCCTCGCATCCGCCGTTTGACCACCGCCTCGCTCGGCCTGAAGTCCTTTTTCTTCTGATTCTGAGGTGAAAGG
Organism: Avena insularis; assembly: GCA_023614405.1. Classification (NCBI taxonomy): domain Eukaryota; kingdom Viridiplantae; phylum Streptophyta; class Magnoliopsida; order Poales; family Poaceae; genus Avena; species Avena insularis. The sequence goes on from CM042697.1 coordinate 480,284,663, forward strand.
CAGTGTTTTTTCTCTGCCATCGGATGTGTGGTGGACGCCTGATGTGCAGTCCTAAGTTACCGACTTCCCTCTGTGAAGTCACTGAATCCAGCATCAGAACCAGTGGGTACATCCGGAGTAGCAACCAGCAAGTAAAAATGATCGGTGAAGAAGCATTCCAGCAATGAGTTTGGTTTCTTGCATGAGTATAAACTTAAGTTCAACTGAGTGTGAATGTAGTCCCTCAAAAAAATGTACCGTTGGGGCAAATTAAAATGTTTGAATTCTTTGGAAGTCGTGGATATAATTCACTTCCTAAAACAATCACATGAATGATTTCACTTTGGTAGTACGGTTTTCCTATAGTTTTAGAAAAGCGCGTGCTAGGCGTCCCCCATACGATGGGGAGCTCCCATCGTCCCGCTTCCACACGCTCCAAGTGTCTCCAAAAACGTCTCAAATCCCGTTTTTGCTGAAAAACGGCCCTTTTTGCTACATATGTTCCCGCTTTTGCTTTCGAAGTAAAAAAAAACGGTTCGTTCCAGAAATAAAACGTCTCGCCGGAGACCATGCAGCAACAAAATTATGCTAATGTAGTAAAACCGACTTAGCCGAAGACATCGTCGAAAAAAACTCGCTGGTGACTCTCGCAGGAGACCTTGTAGCAAAAATTGGACACTGTTGTAGCAAAACCATAAGACGGTTGTAGCAACGATGTTCTTCTAATGTAGCAAAAAACCTACTTAGCCAGAGACATCGCCGAAGACTTTTCTAGACACCTCGTCAGAGACCTCACAGGGGATGTCTTAGCAAAAAAATTGTGCTATTGTAGCAAAATCAAAGAACAAATGTAGCAGAAAAGTTATAATAGTGTAGCAAAAAAAAACATCGCTGGAGACATAACTGAGAAAACTCGTTAGAATTCAGTCAAAAAAATGTACAGAAATATCGTAGCATTCCAAATACCCCTAAGTAGCAAATATAGTATGAGTATGTAGCAAAAAAATATAATAAGTATGTAGCAAATCCCCACCGTGGAAGGGGTGGAGCTGCAAAAGGCCTACAGGAACTGCTACCATGGAAGGGAGCGGAGCTCGACATGGGGCGGAGGAGGCGCCATGGCGGCAACACCTGCTCGCGGCCTCACCACCACCTGCGCATGCGAACATGGGGCCAGCGTTAGAGATGGGGACACAAGGGGCGGTGGTGAGGGGAGGAGTCCGGGAGGTCTTCATCGACAGCGGAACTGCTACCATGGAAGGGAGCGGAGCTCGGCACGGGGTGGAGGAGGTGCCATGGCAGCATCACCTGCTCGTGGCCTCACCACCACCTGCGCATGCGAACATGGGGCCAGCGTTAGAGATGGGGACACAACGGGCGGTGGTGAAGGAAGGAGCCCGGGAGGTCTTCATCGACAGCGGAACTGCTACCATGGAAGGGAGCGGAGCTCGGCACGGGGCGGATGAGGTGCCATGGCAGCAGCACCTGCTCGCGGCCTCACCACCACATGCGCATGCGAACATGGGGCCAGCGTTAGAGATGGGGACACAAGGGGCGGTGGTGAGGGGAGGAGTCCGGGAGGTCTTCATCGACGGTGGCAACACATGGAGCAGGTGGCGCGAGGAACCAACGGTAGTGTTAGAACTCAGAGTATTGAGAGTGAAACTTGTTGTCTATTGCTAGTGGGCAAAGCCCTATTTATACAAGAGTTTGGGGCAACATTGGTGCCTGTTACAAGATACATGACTCTTACAAAAGGACACAACAGTTGATATAGAGAGAAGAGGGAATGGACGTGTCCATTCGGTGCTTTGGACATAACTAACCTGTGCTAATCTAAAGGGACACGATGGTTGGCTCCAAGTCGGTTCCTGTAGAGGGACATGTCCGTTGGATTTTAACACTCCCCCTTGTACAAAGCTAGTTCTCTTATGACTTGTATTCCTTGTATATCTTGAAAATATTGACCTTGATCACAAGCATGTATCATGTTGAATAACTCCCCCAAAAACCCTGTGGGAAAAATATGAGGAGAATAGTATTTGATATGTTGCGAAAACTCCTTTAAAAACCAGTGGGAAAAGTAAGGAGAAAATGGTACAACATATAATGATTATTGTCTCTTTGATTACTATGAGAAAACCTTGAAAGGATAAAACTCAATGGTAAGTTTAGAGAACAATTAATATGTCTTGTATACGTCCGTTAAAAACCCCGGTGGGGAAAATATGAGGTATGACATATATACTTATGTTGATATTACCTCATTAAAAACCTTGATGAGAACCATAAGAGTAAACCCACAAAGAAAAAAGTGTAATATAATGTTTGAATGGGTTATTATTTTAGAGAGTTACTCCCTCCAATCCTTGCAAATCTCGGAGTCGTCGCATACCAATTCCATGAACATATTTTTCAAATGTTGAAGTTGGTAGTGACTTCGTGAATAATTCAGCGAGATTATCACATGATTTGACTTGCAAAATGTTAATCTCCCCACTCTTTTGTAACTCATGAGGATAAAACAATTTAGGTGCAATATGCTTAGTGATATTGCTCTTTATGTAACCCGTTTGCATTTGAGCAACACAAGCAGCATTATCTTCGTAGATAATGGTTGGAGATTCGATAGAACCTTTTCCACATGATTGTTGTATGTGGTTTACCATTCTGCGAAGCCAAACACATTCACGTGATGCTTCATATAATGCGATTATTTTAGAATGATTGGTGGATGTAGCCACTAGAGTCTGTTTGGAAGACTTCCATGAGATGGCTGTCCCACCATGTAGGAACACAAAATCGGTTTGTGATCGGCATTATGGGGTCGATAAATAGCCACATCGGTATACCCAATCATATCAATGTCCAGATTTTCTGAAATTGATAATATAGGCCAAGATCCTTTGTACCTTAGAGATATCGAAGATATTCTTGACTCCAGCCCAATGTCGTTTAGTGGGATATGCGCTATGTCTAGCTAGTAAATTCACTGCAAATGCAATATCAGGCCTGGTGCAATTTGCAAGATACATGAGCGCTCCAACGGCACTGAGATATGGAACTTCAGATCCAAGTATCTCTTCTTCTTCATCCCTTGGTCTAAATTGATCTTTCTCTACGTCTAGAGATCGAACGACCATATTGAATTTCTCCAATATTTTCTGGATATAAGCGGTTTGATGAACCAAAATACCTGAGGGAAGGTGCTCGAGTTGTAATCCTAAGCAAAATTTGGTTTTACCCAAATCCTTCATCTCAAATTCCATCTTTAGATGACCGCGTGCTTCATCAATATCTTGTGTGTTACCAATGATGTTAAGATCATCTACATACACTAAAATAATGCAAAATCCAGTTTTGGACTTCTTAATGAAAACACAAGGACAATCATCATTGTTGGAGTATCCCTTTTTCACAAGGAACTCACTAAGTCGGTTGTACCACATGCGTCCCGACTGTTTTAAGCCGTATAGAGACTTCTTTAGTTTTACATAATATATGTTGCGTTTTGCGTTTGAATTCGGAATTGGGATTCTATTAGGAACCTTCATGTATATGTCCGAATCAAGTCAGCCGTAAAGATAAGCGGTCACTACATCCATCAACTGCATAGATAGACGATTTTGTACTGCCATAGATATAAGGTATCGGAAAGTAATGCCACTTATTACTGGAGAATATGTTTCATTGAAATCAATGTCCGGTCTCTGCGTGAAACCTTGGGCTACAAGCCTTGCTTTATATCTCACCACCTCATTGTTCTCGTTCCTCTTGCGGACGAAAACCCATTTGAATCCCACAGAGAAAACTTTGGGAGGTGTAGGTATTGCTTCTGTGAATACCTTATGTTTATTGAGCGAGGCTAATTCTACTTGGATTGCATCCTTCCATTTAGGCCAGTCAGAGCGTTTCTCACACTCTGCCATGGTCTTTGGATCATGATCGTTTAGAAGGTTGTTTGCAATGGTAGTTGAGAAATATATGTCGACAATTGTAGACTTACGGTTATAAGATCCTCCAGAGTCTATATAGTTTGTGGAAATTTCATTTACCATTGTTGACTCGTCATGATTTCCCAATACGGCTGAGTCTGGGTGATCCGATGTCCCAGCCATTGTGTGCACAACTGAGCTGGGTTGTGAAGGTTGTCCTTCCATTGGGTATATATTACCCATTTGATTATCAACGGTAGGTTGATTTTTATTTACTGGTTCAGAGGGTTTCTTCCTCTGTTTCCTTTGTTAACTGCGGTGAGCTGATCTACGATACGTTTGTACTTCTCCCCCTCTTTTTTTGAATAGGGGGTTGAGTGGTTTTTGTTGGTATCCCCACTCGTTCAGGCGCATTTATTGTAGGATTGTAGGATTTAGTAACACCTTTATAGTCAGTAAATGAATCTGGCAGGTTATTTGCAATGTGTTGCAAATTAATTATTTTTTGAACTTGAAGTTCAGTTTCTTGAGTACGTGGATCTGAGGAGGAAATGCCTTGGGCATTCCAATCGATTTCCGGGCATTCTTTTTGGTACTTGATATCTCCCCCTAATGCCGGGAAATGGTCCTCATTAAAGATGCAATCAGCGTGACGGGCTGTGAATAGATCTCCTGTGAGGGGTTCAAGGTACTTGATTATCGACGGTGATTTGTACCCCACATAGATCCCCAATTTCCTATGTGGGCCCATGGATGTACGCTGCGGTGGTGAGATCGGCACATATGTGGCGCATCCGAATTCTGTGAGATGGGAAATGTTTGGTAGATTTCACGTACTAATTGCGGAGAAATCTTGTGATATGCGGTTGGTCGCAATTGAATTAAGTCGTGGCGTGTAAACTGCATGACCCCAACATGAAGTTGGTAAATTGCAATTCATTAGCAAGGGTCGTGCGATGAGCTTAATTCTCTTAATTAGAGATTCTGCCAATCCATTTTGTGTGTGGACATATGGGACCGAGTGCTGAACTTCAATTCCTACGGCCATGCAATAATCATTGAAGGCATGTGAGGAAAATTCAGCAGCGTTATCCATTCGAATTGTTTTAATTCGATTCTCGGGATAATGAGCTTGTAATTTAATAACTTGTCTCATTATTTTGGCAAATGCATGGTTTCGTGTGGATAAGAGGCACACATGGGACCATCGTGTAGATGCATCTATTAGAACCATGAAATACTTAAAAGGTCCAGACAATGATTGGACCGGACCACAAACATCACCTTGAATTCGTTCAAGGAATTGGAGTGGCTCCACTTGAATTTTAAGACGAGAAGGTCTTAAAATTAGTTTTCCGGTAGCACATGCAGTGCACGTAAAATCCGTAGATTGTGGGAATTTGGCTTCATTTAAGTCATGACCATTTGAATTGCAGATAATTTTTCTCATCATCCCTATACCAGGATGACCAAGGCGATCATGCCAAGTTTGAAATGCATTGACATTCTGAAAAATTACCTTATACGCAACATGTGTTACGGGTTTTATGTATGTGTAGTACAATCCTGATGATAAAGAAGGAATTTTCTCAAATATTTGTTTGCCATATCCGTTGTTTTTGGTAAAAAGGAGATATCCCTCTTTGTTGTCTTCATGGGTTTCAATGTGAAAGCCATTTTTGCGAATATCTCTATATCCTATGAGGGTACGAGTTGAATCGGGATATAATAAAGCATCCTCAATTATAATTTGTGTACCCATAGGGAGGATAAATATGGTACGTCACGTGCCAACAATTACCGCATCGTGTCCAGAGATTGTTAAAATATCTCCATTTAACTTTTTAAGAGTTTGGAAATACTTTATTTCCCTAAGTATAGAGTTTGTGGTACCACTGTCCACAAGGCACATTTCCTCCTCCATTTGGATTGACTCCTGTAGAATCTATATATTAAAAATGTAGAATTTTCAGTGACGAAAATACTTTTATTGAATATATAGAATATTTACAACTTTATTGATATCAAAGTGCTGATACAATATATATTGTGCTTTACAATATAGGATGAAGACAACAATAATAATAATAATAATATGTTTTATTACAACAATCCGATGGATGTACATAAATATATTATCTAATGGAGTTGATCGACTAGTCAAAGTCCCCGAATACGTTGTTTGAGGCGTATTCGATCACCGTGTTCTCCTTGTCCATGGAGTCCTGTGGTATATGGAATTTCTTGGTGTTGCTTGGTTCTCCTTGAACATCTTGCGAACATCCGGTCTCCATGTTGTTCTCAGGTTGAAGATTGAAGTGTGCTTCATATCTTGCTCCTTGGGTAGGTCTATTACGTCCCATGGATTGTAGGTAGAGGTTTACCAGATGTCTTGGGGAGCGACATTTCTTGGTGGTGTGCTTGTAGCATCCACATTTCTGGCAAAGAGTAGTTTTATCAAACTTCTTCTTTGCGATGCCCTTCCCCTTTTCTGAATTATGTGGCATGTTCTTCTTGTTGCGATAGCGGTTGGTTTTACCCTTAAAGTTCTTGGTTTGGCCTTTGAATGAGCCATTGAACTTGTTTTTCTGAAAATTTGCATGTACCTCAGGCAGAGGAGCAGCCCCAACTAGGCGTTGATGACTATTCTTCAAAAGAAGTTCATCATGTTTCCCAGCTTGGAGAAGGACATGTATAAGTTCAGAATAAATTTGGTAATTCCTGGCACGATATTGTTGCTATAGGATCCTATCAGCAGGGAGCATAGTTGATAGAGTCTTTTCTATCTTTTCCACTTCTGAAGGTTCCTTCTCGCAAAACCGCAACTTTGAACAAATTTTATGGACTTCGTGATTATAAGCTCCAATGGACTGAAAATCCTGGAGCCTTAAGTGAGTCCATTCATGAATTGCTTCAGGAAGTATAACAGCCTTCTGTTGTTCATATCTAGTCTTAAGTGATTGCCACATATTGCTTGGAGATTCCTCCATCAAGTATTCAGATTTTAAATCTGGGTGAATATGGTGCCTTATAATGTATAATGCACCATATTTCTGTTGCTCAGTTAATTGTGCAACTCCGTCCTGGGGAGGATCCTCAGGTGGTATGAGTGCACCTGCAATGCCACGAGATGAAAGACTTATCTTAACATCCATAGCCCATATAGGGTAGTTATGCCCGTCGAGCGCAAGCTCTTCAAATTCTTTGGCAGTCATTTTGTCCTACATGAATGGGAACCAGAGATTTGATTAATTTACTTGTATGTAAATTAAAATCATCATGGTTATGTTGTAATAATATTTACAAAATTTGTGAACTCAAGTAAAACCTTGAGTTTTAGTGTAGACCTCAAATCATCTATCATAACACTTTGTAGATAATCACCATTTTCATGGAGTACATCTCTCAACACTAAGAAGCATACTCTGACCTATGTCAGTAGATGCCTTTGGTTTTAGTATCCTATGTTATGATTTGATTTAAATATATGGAAGAGCACATTGAAGGTAGTCATAATGTCAGTTTTGACAAATGTAGACCTCACAATAATTGTGGATAATCTGCATATTATGCAGTAGATCCCACATTACATTGTGTTTCCATATACAAATCTGAAGTAGTCACTTTGAATTTTGCATATTAATTCTATTCGATTTAAGTCTATTTAGTGCCTATTAGGCATATACCGGCGACCAACCAGTACAGCACCGGAGTTCCTTGCTCCTTGCGGCTGCATACACCGGCGACTTGAGCGAGGCTACCTGCGGAGGAGGGCCATCTCGAACTGGGACTTCATTGGAGAAGCCGAGGCGGCCAGCGACCATGTACCCGTCTGTGCTTGGAGCTGTGCACAGCCATCGCTTCGGCGAATCGGCGTGAGGCGCGGGCTTCAGGCGAGGGATGGCGGCGAGGGCGGCCGGTCTTTGGTGGGCCGGAGGAGGAGAGGCGGGGGCGAGGCCGGCTACTACAGCATCTCGTCGTCCTTGCCTCGGCCATGGCGTTGAGGTCGGCCGAGGACGGCCGATGGCGGCAACTCCAGTCCGGGTAGATGTGCGTGCGTCGGCGCCCTGTTCCGACGGTGGAGTTGTCGGCTGGAGGAGAGGAGCGCCATCACAGGCGGGGCATGGCCCATAACCCGTATTGGCGAAGGCCACGCCATCCATGTCGTCATTGAAGAAGATGCCGGCGGTGGCGGGCGAAGCGGCGTCGTCGGTCGTCTTCCTTGCCGAAACGGTGTTGCTGGCCAAGGAGCGATCCATTGGCGAGATGGAGAACGCCGACGGTGGGCGCGAAGGTCTGCCACATTAGCGCCGACCTCACGGACACCATGCCCGATGGGCGGGCGGGGGCTTGGCGGCTGACCATGTCGACGGCGGCTCGAGACAAAGCGGCGGCGATGGCCACCTAGTCGAAGCGGTGGCGGAGGCCGCGGCCATTGCCGTTGCGGCGGAAACCATTGTCATGGTGACGGAAACCGGCAGCGCGACCAAAGCGGCGGAAACCAGTACCGTGGCGACGGCGAATGGAATGGCGACGCGCAAAGGCTGGACGGCGACTCTCCCTTTGGAGGAGACGAACGAATCACGAAGCAGGGCGGCCGGGTTGATTCCTGCCATTTTCTTACCTTTCCTTTTTTCTGCTCTTCTTTTCTTCCTGTGAGTGCTCTTGGTCAAGCTATGCGTGACTGATAACGTGTTAGAACTCAGAGTATTGAGAGTGAAACTTGTTGTCTATTGCTTGTGGGCAAAGTCCTATTTATACAAGAGTTTGGGGCACCATTGGTGCTGTTACAAGACATGACTCTTACAAAGGACACAACTGTTGATATAGAGAGAAGAGACACAACTGTTGATATAGAGAGAAGAGGGAATGGACATGTCCATTCGGTGCTTTGGAGATAACTAACATGTGCTAATCTAAAGGGACACGATGGTTGGCTCCAAGTCGGTTCCTATAGAGGGACATGTCCCTTGGATTTTAACAGGCAGGAAGCAGGGCAGCGGCGTGCTAGTGGGAGTGGGAAGATAGCGCGTCCAACGATCCCACTAGATGTGCGTGCACGAGACACTCATCCGGCCGATGGGAAGTTATGATCCCCGAGCCTGTGAAACAAGGTAGGCACATATCGTCGACTCTGGGTTCCTATTCAGGATTTTACTCTCCAATTACTTCCTTCCTTACTCAAGATTTTACTCGTCAATTACTCTCAGGATTTTACTCTGCAATTACTTACTCCTGAACGATTGTTCACATTCTAAAAACATATGACAGTGGAACAGCCTGTCCATACAAGTGGCAATAAGCAAACTGCGGCCATAAATTTGGATCCTGCAACACATCAACAAAAAAACTGTATCTAGAAAAAACCAGATTCTGAGTCAGAGTTCAACCAAGACAAAAACGATTGTACTGAAAGAAACGACTATCAAACAAACAGTTTACAGGGCCATCTCAACCAGAGTACTACATCAAATTATGCTTTAATCGCTACAGATTCTGAATCAAAGTACGACAAAGACAAAACCGATTGTACCGAAAGAAACGACTATCAAACAAACAGTCTACAGGGCCATTTCAACCAGAGTACTACAGCTCCAACAAACTAATGAGAGACAAGAAACTAGATATAGAATGGATCCAAGATAATCATCATCCATACAGCTCTTCCGATTGAGGAGTAATCAACAGCCATGGCCCCCTCGCTGCACGGACCATAACCTCAAACTGCAAGGACAAACAACGGTTGCTAAATGGAGCAGAACAAATAAGAATATCAAACCGTTTTAAAATGTGCACAGTAAAAAAATGTTTCATTCCTGATTTCAGAAAAAAACTAGTGCATCTCGGCAATGCAGTCATCTCATCCGCATCAAGCAGCAATTACACTAACCCTGCAATATTTGCTTTACTATCTAGAAAAATAGCATACATTCAAAAAAAAACAGCAGCAACCTGATGCATCTAGAAAAGTTAGCAGTCATCTCATCAGCATCAAGCAGCAATTACACTAAAACTGCAATATTTGCTTTACCATCTAGAAAAATAGCATACATTCAGCAAAAGCTGAAACAAAACCAAAGGTCTCGATGTACTGCACAGAATTAACGAACAAAGAAAAAAAATGAAAGAGAAGTATCAGTGTATCACCTCTAAGGAATCCTCTCAACATGGGACTGTCAGGCTCCGGCTTACAGCAATTACACCAACAGATAAAACTGTCAATCAATAAAAAACATACAATAAATTGATATAGATCACATCAATGAAAATGCAAATGAAATCTATAAGTTAAAAGATAAGAAAAGATTTATGTCACTTACAGCGATCATGAAGTACAAAAGTCCAAGAGACATTTCAATCCACGCATTCCCACCAAACCAAGAGCCAAAAGTACGGCAGCAAGGAGACATCAAGAAGGGATTATGGGGGAGAAGATGACAGAGGAGACGTCAAGAGTCCAGAAGTAGAGATGGCGAGAACCAAAAAGAAGACCAAGAAAACTGTACAAGCAGGAGCGTTTAGTTGGAGGACTAGGGCTGGGATGTGGCTATCCACAAAAGCAACAGGTGGAGAGGCAAGACCAGAGCTCCTACAATAACAAAGGACAAAATCTCACCCCACGTAGTTCTACATCCAATCTCCAGCTGCAGAGAGACATAGAAAGCTCTACCGCAGAAACACAAGCTCCGGATGAAAGGATAGCTACAATAAACATGAAGCGACGCTTCTCCTCATCAAGCCTGGCATCCGATGAATGCCTTGCTTTGGCTTGTATCTGGCAAGCTTCTTTGAGACGTGTTCCACCTTTAACGTTGCTGCTGACAGCATTCGTTGTGCCGCATCCAAACTTACATCCTTGTTCAAACGGTAGCGAACGTCCTCGACAAGTTGAGCAGCCTCCCTCTTTAACTCCTTAGCTTCCTTCAGCTCTGTCTCTATTGCGCATATGTTTTCTTCCTCCTTTATAGCCTGCTGCTCAAATGCATCAAAGACATCGACAGCGGCGGACAAAGAATGTGCTAGCCATAGAACAAATCAGGCACTCCACGAGGTAGCGGACCCACATGCTGATTTTGGCATGAAGCACATCAGGACTACAGCTTAAACTAGAAGCTGCAGGGGGGGGTGGAGGCGGAGAAGCCTGATTGGAGGATTGATTGCGACTACCAAAACTTAGAAAAATGTAGTGACGGTCAAGACAAGGAAAAATGTGCCTGGCAATAAGCCAATCCACCACACAAAAGTATTAACTGCTTGGCGGAATATCTGCATTGTTTAACCACAATTCGCAGCTGGTGAACAAAAAAAGAATAATTAGCATATCACAGATCAACAAAAATCTCTTAAATATTAAAAAGAGTAAGCATAAATCATTTACTGATAGTTGGCACTAGATACTCAATAATAAAAGCTTTTAACTGGGTAACAATCCTAATCAATTGCAACCAACACCTACCAATCCAAAAGACCTAAAGTTCCTTCAGCCCCAGCAACACAGAAACAGAAACAAAACAAGTGATTAAACACTAAGCCACTAAACAGGAATTTAGTCAACACTCAACCAATAAACAAAACTGACAGCATCATGCATTGCACTATATGAATTTAGTCAACACTCAACCAATAAACAGGACTGACAGCATCATGCATTGCACATCACCCATTTGTTCTTGGTATTACCCCAAGATGGTAATAACTATATTGGCATAAAACATATTTAGGATAGCAGAAACATGACTAGATTGGGTTTATACCTAACCTGGCACCACAATGAAACATACCTGGTTCAGATCATATATATACAAGCTGAGGTTTAGCATATTTTGGAAATGTCTAAGAAAAAGGAATAGACTGGTTCCCAGTTCAGATCAGCTTAAGTTGAAGTTTTCCAATAAATTGCCGGACCGTGCATGACCGATCGTGCAAGAAGAGACATATATTTTATGTAGCACAAGAACAAGAACCAATGATTGAAGATAGGGATCGAACAATATACACCCCAGAAATGTGAAATTCTCAATCCAGGGCGCCCTATTCATCAGGAAACAGTTATGTTTAGCTCTGCCCATTGACATCATGAATGACCGCTGACCCTAAGACCCATATGGGTTCTACACAGCATAAATGGTGCACTATCTGCTATATGTTCCATGGTTCATTATTGTTTATTCGGAACATTCTCTAATTCCAACATAGAACAATACTAAATCATATACTCTACTCAAGTTCACATTAGAGAAGCTTCCAATTCAGTATCAATGCTGCATATCACTGCTTCAATCAACTAAAACGTGTACAAAAAATACATTACTATTCTGCCACGCACAGGTTTACATGTCAGCAGATGGGGGTAACTACCAGATGTATTGCAGGTCTGGTGAAGCGGCCGGTGAGTGGGAAAGCACAGATCAATCTGTGGGCTCTTCACGGATTCGAAGACCTAATTGATCTGGGTGAGGGGAACAGGGCATTAGAAGTCCTATATATGACAGAAAAATCACTAGGATGATCACCAAGGTCTCAATTCAAAAACAGATCCAAGCCAGTATACCTCCCCTTTGAGACGACTCCGACGCAGCCGAGTAGCCGACCTAGTGATTCATTGCACAATAGATTAGTTCTTCGCTTCCAGCATGGGAAAAACCGGAAAAGTCACAGCACACCAGACCCCCAACCCTACCGAGCGAGATGGTACCTGCGGGATTGGTAGAACAGGCAGCGCAGCACTCCGATCGTCCTGCGACTAAGAACGGAGGGGGGTGGAAGGAGATTAGAGGTCGGGCGGCGGTCGGGGCGGTGGCCGGGGCGCACGAAATCGACGAAGCGCGGCCGGGGCGGACGAAATCTACGGGCCGGCGGCTGTGTGCACCAGATCGCGCCGCCGAGGGGGGTGGAGGGACTAGCGAGATGTGCATAGAGTAGTAAGGGACTAAGGGTAGGGTTTTGTAGGTACGCGATGTGGCCCATGCGGGAAGCAATAACCTCCTCGCTACCCGGGCTCGGGCCTAGGTTTAGTCCCACGGGCTTTTTCAGGGCCCGGATCGGCCCAAAAACAACCAGCTATACTCACTACTGACGCGTGGCCCATAGAAATGGAAAATCCTATACATGGTCGGTGGTTATCACGGGCCACACACCCGCATGGTCCATGGGCCTGGCCCAGTTCGGGTTATAGGTAAATGTTCAAATTTGAATACTATTCATATTCGGAAAATGTTCAGATTTCAAAAAACATACTATAAAAAACTATTCGTATTCGCCAAATTTTCATATTCAGAAAATGTTTAGACACGGAAAATGTTCAAATTTCAAAACAAATTCAAAATTGAAAATATTCATTGACCCATCACAAAATAATCGACATAAAAAAGCAGCGTACGAGTGATTTCAGTGTCTCAAAGAGACTGGTGATGGTGACATGGTGGCGTATAGTGATGAACGGAGAAGCTAGGTGATGGTCCTTCGTGGCGTCGCTCTCTTGCCAACGTTGCCCTACTCCTTCCTTTGTCGTCACGTCCACGCAGGCTTCGATTAGGGGTTTGTCTCGTCCGCACCTCTATGAGTGATAGTGTCCGGACAAACAATAATAGTTTTTTTTTACAGATTTTGATGCCTTTAGGAGTGGATTTTGATTTGGTTAATGTTTACGAGAAGTATTTTGTCTAAAGCCAAATTAATTAGTAAAATAGGTTGGAGTGGAGCGTGGGCACCACTTATTCCGTTAAAAAAACATATTTGTATGTTCCAAATTTTTAAAAAATAAATTAGGATGTAGCATATGATTTATATCACAAACGTGCAAAATACCAATGCGAAATAATGTACATTTTAATCCACACAAATATGACAAAATTGTAGATCTATAGTCTAGTGATTTCAAATAGCACAAAAGATCACACTTGTCGTTTTTGTGTAGCTCGGAATACAAAGTACTTTATTGTGGAATACATCCACAGCACATGAACGTCAAGAATCTCTACTATCTAAAAAGAAAATTGGGGTTTCGTTTTCTGCCACCGTCGCACTACGTCGTTGGCTTTCGTCGCACTCGACGCTCCGCTGCGCTCGCCCAAATGGGCCAGGCCCAACGAATCCACGCCAGCTCCTACTTTGGTCGCTCCCTTCCCTCTGCACAGGGCGCCCATCACAGCTCCTCCTCACGCCGGCGGCTGGATCCCGTCTCCCCTCCCGCACCCAGCCGCCCTTCGGCGGCACCTCTCTCCTCCGCATACGACGCCCATCGCACCTCCTCCTGCAGCGCCTCCACACGCCGGTCGCCGGCCTTCAATGCCGCTGGATGCGATTCTCGTCAAGCTCGTCGCCATCCCTGATCTGATCTGGACAACGACCACCTTGAAGACTAGATGCGTCACTGGGAAGGAGGTTGTCGACGGATCTGGGCGTCATCACTCGCCGTTGGTCACTACCATCAGGAGCGGATGCCTCCACGGTTTCCTCCTTCACAAGGTTGGCACCCATACTTCCTCATGATTCCCCTCTTACACACTTCTGCGACGCCTGCAAGATAATTGAATCTATGCTCAAAACATATACGGAGTATATTTCTTTGCAGCTATAGGGCAGATCATGAGCACAACAAGGTGTTGTTGTCCTTGCCGTCACACCTGACAAGATCAGGTTCTTATCATGGTTCTTATAATTGAATGATCTTTCAAAATAAATTTTGTGAGCCAGCTGTTGTTGTGAGAATGTTACAAATGCTTGGAAATTTCAATAATATTGGTTGTAAAATTGTTTACCTTTCGAAAGCCTTAAATTACATAAGGGTTTTTTGCCACTTTTCTCAGGGTTGATCGAAGTTCTTCAGTTAATACACTGATGCTAACAGATGCAAAATTCAGGAAGTCATCGCCAAAGGGAAGTTACAGTGTTCTTTGTTTGGATATTGACCAATATACCAAAGACAAGGTGATAATCAAGAAAATACACAATATCTTTGGGTCTTATTTGATGCTACCCGGATCCTTCGTGAGATCATATATATTTATACATCCTGATAGAGTTGAGATCATTTATATATAATGGTACCTCCATAAAGGAGGGACAACAAGGACATTTATGTCGTCTTTGAGATGATGGATACAAACACCATGTCATGAAGGCCAATATGACTTAACCAAAGAGTCCAACAATTCTATCTCTATCAGATGCTTCGCCCTTTGAAATATACTTATAATGGTATGCTAATTTTCTTTCCAATTGAAATCTGAGTTAGTATATAGTTTTCTATTATTGTGCAATCTTTCTTAGATATCTATATCATATGATGCGCACTCTGAAATATACTCTAACCACTATTGATGCCTTGTTGTGGTCCATTAGGTATGCATACACAATCTGAAGTAGTGCGCTCACACATAAATTTCATTGTAGTGCCAGGTGCTAATTCGATTACCTTGGCCACCATATTTATTGAAAATTGTCCTATGCCCTCCATAAGTAATGCAGCTATGTTAATAATTTTCCTTGGCTATTGAGTTCCATCAGACATGAAGCAAGTTTGGCTCTCCGGGTGCAAGAACTACTATAGTTTCTACTTTCATTTTACAAAGAACCTATGCTGCCAAGTTCAGTTTTCCGTTTTCAAATGAAATAAAAGCTCTTAATTGCACGGTTAAAACATTTTTTCTTCGGTTATCTCATGGTACAACATAATCGCTTATTTGACAAAAGATGACCAGGTAGTCGGAAATTTTAGTACAAGTTTGATGATCTGGGGTGATAATATATTAATAAATATGAACACTTCCCTTTAATTTAATTGTGAAGCTGACACTTAATTTGCAATGTCTAGAATACTGCATAGCAGCATAGTGCCATTGTGATTGATTTTGATTTACGAATCCGATTTTAAGGTGAGTTGTGATTTCGTGGATATATGCACTAATTAATTGTGATTTGTAGGTTGGAGGCGGGAACATTGACCAGTAATCACGTATATTGTGTCTTGTAGCTGAAAGGAACAAACTCTATATATGAAATTACAGTGTTGAGTTTTATGCATTATTAGACCAAAATCCCTGATATATGTTTCGGAAATTATTGGGGGAAAGTACTAGTATGTCATATTATTTGGGGTGCAAAGTTCAATGTTCTATTTTTTTCTATTCCATTTTTATGGTATTTACACTTAAATGTGAAGCTGACACTTTTCAATGTCTAGGACTACTAGAGTACATCCGGCATAATGGTACAGTGGCATTGTGATTGATTTTGATACTATATAGATCCAATTCTTTTTATACTGTGGGCTGAGGAGGGCAAAAATATCTTGTATGTCTGGGGATCCATTCACGATGTGCGTCTTCTGAATATGCAGAAGCTTTGGCTGTTTTGGAAGGTGTCAAGATGATCATCCTCTCAGCTGTATGGCCTATGCATTTGGAGTCTGGCTGTATCACTGTGACCAGGGAGTTGTACACGGGAGAGAGAAGAGTAATAAATCAGCTATTTCAGAAATTATCTCTGAGTTACCAACCTTCGGAGTCGAGTCGGTAAGGTTTTGGAGGCAGTTTTACCTGATGTGGATGCTCTGCCTATCGAAGCTTGTGATGGTTTTTGTAACTAAAAAACTTCTTAATTAATACACATGCCAATTCAAGAAACAAAGACATAACACAGCATGGAGCCGGAGCAGAAAGGGCGGTGGGGGGGACAACAAGAGGGTGGGATATATCACCACACAATTACAATCATGCCAAGCATGTGATATTTGCTCCTTGAAATATGTATCTACATTTGATTATTAATTTGGACATGGATGTAGAGCTCGTTTTTATACTGATTTGCTAGAGTAATGAAAATGAGAAAATAAGAGTGCTATTTGATGACTCCAGTCGAAACAGAGAGAAATCAAGAAAATCTTGTGGATTTAAATCACAACTGCCTCGAGTGAAGTGAAATCTTAGTCAACAAGAGAACACGATTGAGTTGTTTCTTTCTTAGCATATATTATTGAATTATAGATATTTTATCATATCACATTTACATTTTAAGCAAATTAGAATCTTATTGTTTTAGAATATCATGTGGTTATATTTTTCTGTACATTAAAGAAATATGGGGCCATAGCAACACATGGTTATTTATTAACTATTAATTAATACGTTAAAACAATTAACAAGATAAAATAATGTAGATTTTCTCTTCCGTTGCAACGCACGGGCATGTTCCTAGTAGAAAAGAAAACTTGGATAAGAAGGAACTGTCGGAGAAAGTGAAGATAGGGTGGATACCAGGGAGGAAGGTGGACAATCAGGCGACGAGGGAGAGAAGTCGGCTGATACGTCGGAAACATATCTATAATTTTTTATGTTCCACGCTTGTTTAGTATCTACTTTGCTTTGCTTTGTCTACACTTTGAGGTGTTTTTTACATATTTTCAGGTATTAACCTATTAACAAGTTGTCAAAGTGTCAGTTGCCTGCTTTCTGCTGTTTTTGGTTCCAGAAAAGCTATTAAGGAAATATTCTCGGAATTGGACGGGACAAACGTCAAAGTCAATAACTTTTCGTGGGGAACAAGAAGTCTAGAGGGGATCCGGAGAGGCGGGCTAGGGCACCCAGACCCCCCTAGGCGCGGGTGGGCCCTGCCCCGCGCCTAGGCAGGGTGTGGGGCCCCTGGCCACCGCCTCGGCCTCCCCCTTCTCCTATAAAAAGCCCCCGATGCAGAAACCCTAAGTACCCGATCAATATTTCATGAAACCTTCTGTAGCCGCCGCCACCGTCGTCCCTAGATCGGGAGGATCTGAAGTTCTTCCCGGCACCCTACCGGAGGGGAGATCATCCTGGAGGCCTTCTCTCTGGTATGATGCGTGAGTAGTTCCACCTTGGACTACGGGTGCATGTAGTAGCTAGATGGTTGTATCTCCTCATTGTGCTTTCATGTATAGATCTTGTGAGCTCTGTTCATGATCAAGATCTAATTTATTTGTAATCATGCATGTTGTGTTTGCGGGGATCCAATGGATATTGAGATTATTATGTTGGTTTGATTAATGGTTTTGTCTTTACGATTCTATCATGTTTGTGTTGTTTGTGATCTTGCATGCTCTCCGTTGTTAGTAGCTATTGAAAGGATCGTATGGGCACCTAGAGGGGGGGTGAATATGTGCTACTTCAAATTTTCTTCCTTTTCAAATTAAGGTTTGACAAAAAGGTAAATTCTCTAGATAATGCAATTATGGTGAATTTACCTATATGACAATTATGCAAGGACTAACACAACACAAAGTAGTAGCAAGTAAGTAAGGTGCGGTAAAGGATAGAAGTAACCGAAAAGTGGACGCGGAGACACAAGGATTTGTTTCCCGTAGTTCCTTCCTTTTGAGGGGAAGTACATCTACGTTTGGAGAGGGGGTGGTTTCAAACTACCAACGCCACGAGAGGCCTCCCTTGTTCTCCGATGAATCTCACCCCAACGGGATCGATTCACCTTCCACTATATCGGCAACCTTCAAGGTGGAAGTCGGCACCGTTACAAGTTTGGGGCACACATCCATAACTTAATCGGAGGCTCCCAAATACAAGCAAGTTGTCAAAGCAATCAAAGACAAGCTTGTAAGAATCAAAACAAGAACTAGGGTTTCCAAGAAAACACTAGAGCAAAGGGGCCCTCAATGAAACGAGGGGGAAATGAAGATCTCTTTTGGTGAAGTAGTAGATCGGGGCCTCCTCCTTCGATTCCCCAAAGATCAAGGACTTTGGGTGGTGGGATGAGGAGATCTTGAAGATTTGGGTGGCTCCAATGGACTCCAATGGTGGTCTTTGACTTTAATGAGTTGAGCACTTTGTCCCAAGGTAGGTGGAGGGGTATACCCCTCCACGAAATATGGCTGTTGGAGTCATTAATGCACCGGTAGTACCGGTACTCAAGCGGTAGTACCGCTTGCAAGCTGACTCTACGGTCAAATCAGGACAGTCTGGGAGGTGCCAGTTCATCGCTTTCTTGGTTTTGGGCGGTATCGCCCTTGTGGTACTACCCCAAGCGGTAGTACCGATCGTAGATCTTGATACTACCGATGCAGGCGGTAGTCTGGGTCCCAATACCGCTTAGTCTTGACCAAAGCGGAGGAGTGAGTGTTAGTCGGTATGCCCCAGATCTTGCCAAGCGGTACTACCGGTTGGACCGGTAGTGCCGCTCCGTGGTACCGGGTGGTACTGACTAGCACACACCCTTATCAGTTTTGGACAGTGCCAACCGGTACTGGAACCGGTAGTACCGGTGTCAAGCGGTAGTACCGGTCGTAGTTCCGGTACTACCGGTTGACACAGTGTTTTTTCGCAAAGGGAATTGATATGCCAATATTTGTGCCACCACTTATCAAACCTGTGATACACTTAGCACGCAGTTAAACCGATAAGTGTGTTATTATCAAACATCAAAATCAGAGGGATAGGAAAATGCTCTTTCAATCTCCCCCTTTTTGGTGTTTGATGACAATACACTTTTGCAAGATGATTTTAATAGAAAACATATGGAATTTGTAACATAGAGACGAGGCTCCCCCTAGATGAGTAGAGACAAACCTCCCCCTCTATTTTACAAACCCAACATGGGTGCACAAATATTGATACTAGCATGTGAATTCATACCTTTGCATAATACCATGTGATGATGAGAAATATATAGACAATAGATAACGCATATCATCATAAGATGGATCCAATGAAATAACCACTTAGTCTCATAAGATGGATCCAAGACATAACCACATATTCTCACACATAAAACATAGTCTCATACATAACTAGAGGGAAATCGAAGTTCACAAGCAATAAAAGGATCAAGATAAGAACGAGCTTGTGACTTCCCATGCAACACCCGTGCCTAAAGTGCAACTTATCCCCCTTTGGCATCAAGACGCCAAAAAGGGACAAGTGCAAAACTAACGTCCCAACGGTCAATCCTCCTCCTCCTCCTCATCCTCAAGGTCCTCCTCATCCTCGTAAGGGGGTGGGGCGCGGTGCGAGGAAGAGACATCATCGTCCCAACGGCTGTGCTGAGAGATCCACTGATCTTTTGGAGTGATGTTGTTCTCGGACCCCTCGGAGACGGTCAAACCCTGAGCAGACTTCATTTCCTTCTACCGAGCACTGGCTTTCTTGGCATACACATGCGCCTCATACATGCGCTTCTGGTTGTCAACCTGGAAGCAGAAAATCTTCTTGAGCTTGACCTCCATCCGTTTGGCCCAAGAGGGCTTAGCATTCTTGCGACGAGAGACAACATAATCAGTGTCATGACCACTGTCAGCATCCTCAGAGCCGTCCTCATCCTCCTCACCCGCCGCAACGCGAGGTTTAGCATGTGTCTTGATCTTGAGTGCCTTTGGCCTGTGCACAATGAGAGAGCGAGTGGAGAGTGTCCTAGCAATGACGGGGCACTTTGACACAATGAGGGCCATAATATAAGGAGCAAATGGCGGAACCCTCTGAGAGTGTGCAGCAGCAACCATCTCATTCCATATGAAGTCTGACACATCAAGAGGAGTGCCTGAGTCTCGGTTGAGGAAGGTGTTGAACAACAAGTCAACAGAGAACCCATGTATCTCATCCTTGTTGCCCGCACGAGGAGCAACAGTCTCACGGAAAATGCGATGGAGAATGTCATATGTGGGGAGAAGATCCTTGATCTTGCCAGCGACCCCACGGCCCCGAATATACAGAGGTGTAAGAACATCCTTTTTGGAGGGATGATCCCGCATGTGACAGCGAAAACCACAAGGAACGTCCCAGCCGCGATCTTCATACCCCAAGATTGCAGCAAACTCTGCTAGTGTAGCTTCCTTGACAGCACCTTGAGTCATCCAGGTAATCTTCCGAGTGCGGCCAGTGTGGAAATGTGCAGTGGCATAAAACTGGCAAATAAGGAGGGGATCATAGTCATACTGAAACTCCATAATGGGGAACAAGCCAAGGTGAGAGCAAATTTCCTTAGCTTCAGCAAAGTAGTCAAGATTCTTGTCAATGTGCCCCATGTCAATCCACTGCTGAGGCACCACCATCTGGATATTGGTCAAAAGAACCTCATGATAAACACGCTCTTGGAAATCATCATAGAAGAGACTGTCTTCTCTTGCCTCGCTCCGGTTGCGGGAGTATGCATTTTCAATCTAGAGAGCCCTAAACTCTGACTCAGAGATGTCTGACAGTTTCCTTGGCCCAGATGGCCCAGAGCTGAGACTTTTGGTACGCCCAGTGGAAGGGGGGCGAGAGGGAGGCGCCATGCCAATGAGCGCTTGGTAACCCCTTCACGACCCCCACGACCACCTCGAGTGGCAGGCAACTTGGAACGGTGTCTTGGTTGTGGCATAACCTCTTCCTCAGACTCCATCTCTTCCTCAACAATCTCACAGCTAGTTTTGGAGCGCTTGCGTGCACCCCGAGAACTACCTGCATCTATGAAAGCACGAGGGAGGATAGCAAGGGGGTAAGGGCACAAGAATCAAAAGGAGCAAACGAGAGAATCTAGTATTTAAGCAGAAAATGTGGTCAGTTTGGGCCGGTACTACCGGACCTGACAACCGGTAGTACCTCTTGCAAGCGGTAGTACCGGAAAAAGTTCCGGTACTACCGGTTGAGCGGCACACGATCGTCAGATCTGATGGAAACGGACCAAATTGACGGCATTGAACTGCAAATAGGTGATTCTACTCGGTAACAAGGAAGCATATGGTAGTACAACCTTTCAAATAGTCAATTTCTCCACAAATCTAAGCCAAAACCTAGATATAATGGGGAAATCAAACGGGGAGAGAAAGGGCGGTTGTATCGGTATCCATGGCGGTGGAAAGAGGTGGGAGCCCGCCAAGAGGCCGAATCCAAGGGGAATCCGGGGAGAGGAGGGCGCGGCAGAGCTCCGGTGGCTTCAAGGTCTCCTGCGGTGGCGCGGGTATGAGTGGAGGGAGTGGGGATGAATGGGGCACTGAGGGGTGCCTCCCCACGCACGTATAATATATACCAAGAAAACGCCGACCGGTAGTACCGGTTGCGGAAGCGGTAGTACCGCTCGTAAGCGGTAGTACCGGTTCCCCAACCGTAGTCTGGGATATGTGATAGTACCGTCCTGAGCAGTTCTTCGGAGGCGACACAGGAACTACCCAGGTCCGGTAGTACCGCTCCCACATCCAGTAGTACCGGTCCCATCTGATTCCAAATGCCAGGAAACAAGGATGATTCTTGTGCAGATAGAGAGAGGGTTTTCGTGAGGGAGTAAGGAGGCTTGGGTTTAGACAAGTGAGCTGGGAGGCACATGCACTCTAAAAATCGAGAGAAAAGGAGTTCAAAACCAAACTAGAGTGCATGAGACTAAGAACGATGAAGGCAATTCACAAGATGACAATCATAAGTACAAATCAACTAAAAAATGACCAACACGAGTACGCACATCAACCTCTCGATTGAGAAGGGGCGGTGGCCTAGGCCACCATATTTGAGTATACTCGGCTTGGCACCACGAAGATATATCTTGGGTCCATTACCGAAACTCATCATTGAGCTCACATATCACAAAATGATATTAAGAGGAATGATTTTGTTTACTTTGCGCATAATGGGGGGAGGGATAGTCCAATAAATTAGGATCGCACTCCCCCTATGTCCATGCCTAGACCTAAACCAAATATGGGTCGAGTATTAGGTGAGAGTGCAAGATAATCAAGTCAAGCTCCTTGAATCTACAATATTTAGTTCATTCCTCAAGTAGCAAAACCTTGCTTCATCAAGTGGCTTCGTGAAGATATCGGCAAGTTGATCTTTGGTTGAAACATAGGATAGATCAATATCACCTCGAGCAACATGATCTCTAATGAAGTGATGACGAATCTCAATATGCTTTGTCCTTGTGTGATCCACTGGGTTGTATGCAATTTCGATGGCACTTTCATTGTCACATAGAAGAGGCACTTTGTCACAATGGACACTGTATTCCTTTAAAGTTTGCCTCATCCATAGCAATTGAGTGCAAGCACTAGCGGCAGCAACATACTCGGCTTCGGCGGTGGAGAGAGATATACAATTTTGCTTCTTAGAAGACCAACATACCAAGGACCTACCAAGGAATTGGCACGCCCCGGATGTTGATTTTCTATCATCCTTGTCCCCCGCCCAATCCGAATCCGTGTACCCACAGAGAGCAAATGTTGAACCTCGAGGATACCAAATACCATAAAATGTGGTATGAAATAAATATCGAAAGATTCTCTTGACCTCCATTAAATGGCTTTCCTTAGGAGCCGCTTGATATCTTGCACACACACCTACACTCAACACAATATCGGGTCTAGATGCACAAAGGTAAAGCAAAGAACCAATCATAGACCGGTATACCTTTTGATCCACATCTTTACCATTTGGATTTTGTTCTAGATGAGTCTTTGTAGCCATGGGAGTAGGAGCTCCATTCAAATCTTGCATTTTGAATCTCTTGAGCATATCTTGAGTATACTTGGCTTGGTTGAAGAATGTTACTCCTCTAACTTGCTTGATCTCAAAGCCAAGAAATACTTTCAACTCCCCCATCAAAGACATCCGGAACCTACTAGTCATAAGCTTTGAGAATTCATCATTAAAAGCTTTGTTAGATGAGCCAAAGATAATATCATCAACATATATTTGGCATACAAAAATCTCCCCATTGACCCTCTTAGTAAAAAGTGTGGGATCGATTTTCCCAACCTCAAAGCCAGGGCCGTACCCGAGAAATTGGAGGCCCTGTGCGAAACTAAAAGAAATGACTTATAGCTATTAAAAAGCAATCATGGAAAAAACACATTTTCTGGGGTTAGCCATTAGGCCACTCCTAATGCCTCGCTCCTTAAGCGCAATACCTAGAGCATTTTACATGGAGTATTTATATACTATTGCCAAATATATTGTATCTTATATATGTTTAATATTTGTTATAGCAGACCATATTTTTGTGTATTATAAATATTAATATTTTTCTCTAAAAACTTGGTTAAACCTGAGGTAGTTTGACTCTTGAAAGCCTTGGAACAGAGGTAGTAATGTAATATTTAAAGCTACATGTATTTCATTACATGTTCTCCCTCCGTCACGGTTTGAAGGGCTTCTTATAAAAGTCATGCGTTTCCAAAACTCCTCTCCTCTTAAACGCGTTAGACTTAATTACAGAATTAATGCTCTATTTTTTCTCCCCACTTCCTACTCCATACAGCCAAGGAATTAATTATTGCATGCAACTCCACAAATGCATGCGCCTAAACACCTTGTTTTCATTGAGTAATTACGTTTAATAGGGCGCCGAATAATTAATGGACGCATATTTTTGGCACAAATCTGATCCCAATCAGCGTTCACCTAGGTTTCAACAATCTCTCTAAAACGCCTCCAAACCATGAGGAAGGGAGTAGAGATTATTTCTAGATGTGAGATAGTTTTAGCTTCTCTTCTCGGTAATTATTTATGCGCCATGTAGATAGAAATTGGAAGCGAAGACGGCACGGCACCTAAGTGGAGGATTGGCAGAGGCATTACCATACAAACCTGAGATTTTCCTTTCATATCGCCGTTGTGTATAGTATTTAAACAAGCTGTGATTCTCATGACCCAACGTAGCAGTAGCATTAATTAGTAACAGTAACATTAATTAGTAGAATATGATCGCACTCTACCAGTGAGCACCGAGTACAGCCGTTACTATGCTTACAGATCCCCAGGTAATTTGAGTAAATGCTACTGTATTTTTATTGGCTATTTGATTACTTCCTCCGTTTCGGTTTACAAGTCCTACACGTATATCTAGGTTATCAATTTGACCTATATAATTTGAATTATATAATATAAAAATTATATCATTGAAAAATACAAAGTCTAAAGTTTTCGGTGATATATTTTTTGTAGTATATACATCATACTAAGTTGCTCAATTTGACGACATAGAACTACGTGCAGGACTTGTAAACCGAAACGGAGGGAGTACTCAAAGATAAATATTTAAATTAACACTGCTAGATCACAAAATTTGAGGCCCTAGTATTGTGGAGGCCCTGTGCGAGTGCAGACTCTGCACATGCTCCAGATACGGGCCTGCTCAAAGCCACGGTCAAACAATAACTCTCTAAGGTGCTCATACCACGTGCGTGGGGCTTGCTTGAGCCCATAGAGCGCCTTATCAAGTTTGTAGACATGGTTTGAGAAGTTGGGGTCCTCAAATCCCGGGGGTTGCTTAACATATACCAATTCATTTAAAGGACCATAAAGGAATGCACTTTCTACATCCATTTGTTGCAACTTAAAGTTATGATGTGCCGCATAAGCAAGAAGGATACGAATGGACTCAAGCAGCCACGGTGCATAAGTCTCTCCATAATCAATGCCTTCAATTTGAGAATACCCTTGTGCAACCAATCTAGCCTTGTTCCTTACTATAATTCCATGCTCATCTTGCTTGTTCTTGAATATCCACTTTGTTCCAATAACATTGCGGCAATCCTTTGGCTTCTCAACTAAGTTCCACACTTTGTTTCTCTCAAAGTTGTTGAGCTCTTTGTGCATAGCTTCTAACCAATCCGAATCTTCAAGGGCTTCCCACACTTTCTTTGGTTCAATCATGGAGATGTGTGCTTGGTGTTCACTGAACCTCTTCAATTGTGCTCTTGTGGAAATTCCTTTCCTTAGATCTCCAACAACATTTTGGAGGGTGTGGTATCTTATTTCCAACATTCTTTCCTTTCTAGCTTCGCGACGAGCGTGGATCTCCTCATTGTTTCTTGGAGGACCCTCTTCATCATTTTGATCCTCGTTTTGACCATCAACTTGACCTTGATCATCATTGGAGTCATCCTCTACATTGGGAGGCAAGGATTGACCTTGGTCTTGATCAAGTGCTCTTCTAGCATCAATTTGAGCTTGTCTCAAAACAGTTTGGATGGATCTTCCTTGACAAATTGACTTGGCACCACTTGACAACCCATCGAATGGACCAAGCACCCTTTGACTAGAGTTCACACATTGATCACTATGTTGAGGGTCTACATCTTGTCTTTGGCTTGAGTCAATGTCCTCTTCGGTAGATGGAGCATGTTGAGGTTGTGAAGATGAGGGCTCCACTCGAGTGGAGCATAGTTCTTCTCGATCCGCCATAAGGGGTTCCTCAACGGGGCGGATATAACCCACACCCATTCTTCCTATGGCATCCTGAGGCATTTCATCATCTGCATCACAAGCATCAACACGCCCCCCTTGGGGACCATCATATTCTTCGAAGGTCACACTACAAGATTCTATGACGGCTCCGGAGAGCTTGTCATAGATTCTATAAGTGTGAGATTCGAGACCATAGCCAACAAAAATACCCTCTAATGCTTTAGACTCGAATTTATACGAACGGACACCTTTTATGAGATAGAAACACTTACAACCGAACACCTGTAAATAAGATATGTTGGGCTTGTTACTGGTAAGTATCTCATATGGAGTCTTGTTGATTTTCTTGCGGAGGTAGAGTCGGTTTGAAGCATGGCAAGCGGTGGAGATGGCTTTGGCCCAGAAGTTGTATGGATATTTAAACTCCGCCAACATGGTCCTAGCCATCTCAATAAGAGTCCGGTTCTTCCTTTCGGCCACACCATTTTGTTGAGGGGTGTATGCAGCGGAATATTGATGTTTAATCCCCTCATCACTAAGGAAATCATTCAAGGTGTACTTCTTGAACTCGGTGTCGTTGTCACTTCTTATAATCAACACCGGAACATTGTGTTGTCGTTGAACCAAGTTGATGAAGTCGATAAAAGTCCTTTGAGTTTCACTCTTCAACTTGAAGAAATAAACCCAAGAGTATCTTGAAAAGTCGTCAACAATCACCAAACAATATTTCTTCCCTCCAAGACTTGCATGAGATGGAGGACCAAATAGGTCCACATGGAGGAGTTCCAAGATCTTGTTAGACTTGATTTGGTTCGTGGGCTTGTGAGGAGCGTCATGCATCTTCCCTAGAACACATGCCCTGCAAACATGATCTTTGGCAAAGGAAACATTTTCTTTTAGTCCAACTATATGGCCCTATTTATGGAGACTTTGCAAAGTTCTAATATTGACATGGGCTAGTCGGCGGTGCCATATCCAACCCACATCAGCCTTTTCGTATAAGCACATCGGACCTGCAGTGGCTTGCCCCGATAAGTCCACCACGTACAAGTCATTTTCGACGTACCCAACGAAAGCGACCTTGAGAGACTTGCTCTACATGAGGACCACAATATCATCATCAAAAAAGACGGCAAAGCCCATCTTTCCAAGAGCACGGACTGAAAGTAAATTGTATCCAAGGGTTTCAACAAGCATGATGTTCACGAGTGTAATGTCGTAAGCCACCACTACCTTGCCGAAACCCATTACCTTAGACTTTGACTTGTCGGCATATGTGACGGTGATTTGATCATCATTTGGCACCAAGTCCTTGACAATAGATGAGCTTCCGGTCATATGACTTGTGCAACCACTATCGATCACCCATTTTGACCCTCCGGAAGCATATGTCTACAAAAGATCAAGCTAGTTTTTAGGTACCCATTTTTCAATGGGTCCTCTTTGTTAGCAACAAGGATCTTGGGAACCCAAATAGACCAAGCAATATAACCATCATAAGGACCAACATATTGTGCATACACATCACCATAGTAATCACGCATTAGAACATAGTGAGGGTTCTTCCCGCAAAGTCATCATGTGACATAGTTTTACCATTTGTGGTCTTACTCTCCACAATGGTCTTGTTGGTCTCTTGTGCGGGCTTGTCCTTCTTCTTATTGTTCTTCTTATTGGTTTTGGAAACAAAACCAATGCCCCCTTTATCACCACTACGCCTTTGCTTGCTCAAAAGATCATCAATGGACTTGTTGCCTTGTGGAAATGTGGCCTTAGCAAGCTCCCCCTTCAACCTAGCATTCTCTTCAAGAATAGTTGTGCTACTAGATGGAATGAAGTTACTAGGTGAAGGAATATTGGCCAATTGAGTTTGAAGCATTTCATGGGACTTTGTGAGTGACAAGAGTTCACTCTCCAAGGCCTTGTGGGCCTTTTTAAGCAAGCTAAAGTCCTCGGCAAGTTTTTCATGAACCACACCAAACTCAACCTTATCCTTTTTAGCTCTTTTATATTTAGCAATAGCATGATCATGCTCTTTGATGAGTTTGTTAACAATAATGTCATTGGCCTCATCAAGCCCTTCAAGTTTTAATTCAAGTGACAACCTAGTTTCTTGTTCTTCTTCTAGAGCATTGTTTAGGGCCTCTAGCTCAATCATATGTTCATGCCCAAGTTTACATCTTACATCTAGAAGCTCTTGAGTATGTGATAGTTGATCTAAGATGTTTCCAAAATGTAGCTTAGCATCACCTTCTAGGTTAGTCCTAAACTCATCAAAGGCAATTAATTCCTTTTTAACATCAAGAGACATCTCATCATCAATTTCATCATTATCTAAGTGAGTAGAGCGGGATGATGAAGATACCTCCATTCCTCTTGCCATAAGGCAAGTGGCGTTCTTGGTGGAAGAGTTCTCATTTGGAGAATCGAAGAGTGAGAATGTCGGAGTAGAGGTGGTGGCAAGAGCAGCCACACCATGAGAAGTTTCTTCTTCCTCATCTTCATCATCTTCATTGTCGGAGGAGTATTCTTCATGAGTGATCAAGACAATTTCTCCCGACTTCTTGTTGATGGGATTCTTTTTGATGAAAGGTTTCTTGTACGGTCCATTGAGAGTCTTCTTCAACACAAGCTTTCCACCATGATCTTCTCTCTTCTCATAGGGGCAACTAGCCAAAAAGTGGTAGCGGTCACCACAATTGAAGCAAGTTCTCAACCTTGTGGTATTCTCTCTTTTCCCATTTGGATTGCTTCTCCGTTCCATTTCCATCTTGGCCTTGGCGGTGTTCTTCCAAAAGTTCTTTGCATAGAAAGCCATATATTGACCATGAGCAATCTTGACTTCATCGGGATGGTCCATGGAAAGCCCTTCATCACTATCATCTTCATCCCCATGGTCCATAACTTTTGCCTTCAAAGCAACATTGACAACATTGCTCATACCAAGGGCACGAGCACGGGCATCTTTGGCATTCTTGGCGGCAACCTTGAAAGCAACCATCTCTTGCATAACTTCATTTGAGGTCATGAGATGGTAGTTGTGTCTTCCTTGTAGGCTCTTCAAGTCGGTGGGATCAAAAGGCATGAGTGCACTCACATATTTCCTTTTTATCCATGCATCATCTACATGTGATGCACCCACATTCCTAAAAGCAGTGGCAGTGGTCTTGAGCCTTCGGTACATGTCTTCGTGATCTTCACCTTCTTTCATGTAGAATCCTTCGGCTTCATTGCTTAGAGCATCATATCGGTTCCTCCTCATACTCTCATTTCCAATAAACAACACAGTGAGAGCATCCCAAGCTTCCTTGGCAATGCTAAAGTGCTCAATGTGTGGATAATCCTTTGTCCCCAAACCTTGTTGAATCATATGCAAAGCAGTGGCATTGAGTTGACTATTAACAACCTCTCTTCTTGTCAAGTTGTTTGGATCCCCAATAAAGAGTCCATGCTCGATGATGTTCCATAGTTCAATGCAAGAGCTGCGCATATGAGTCCTCATTAGTGATTGCCATTGAGCAAAAGTAGCAGATTCTTCAAGCTTAGGTGGGTCACCTCTATTGTAAACATGAGGGTGAGGGATTGGAGGGCCGGGAGAGTACCATGAGTCACAATGCTCACCCTTCCCACCATTGTGTGTGGAGGAATTAACGTTGTCAAGTTTACCCCCCACCACCATACCCTCGGGGGATACCGGTGTATTCCCTTTTGGTAAAATGGATGGTTGATCCTCTTGAGGATATGGAGGTGATGAGCTTTCTTTGTCTTTAAGAAGTTGCTCGAGCATCTTCTTGACTTCGTTGACCAAGGAAGTGCTCAATCTTGTTTCCAAGTTTTTGAGATCTTCCATGGTCACCGGTGTCGACTCACTACCACCATCCCCATCGTTGCTACCCATATTCTCTTAGGCGGTAAAGCCCGAATAAAGAGCCGAGGCTCTGATACCAATTGAAAGGATCGTATGGGCACCTAGAGGGAGGGGGGTGAATAGGTGTTACTTCAAATTTTCTTCTTTTTCAAATTAAGGTTTGACAAAAAGGTAAATTCTCTAGATAATGCAACTATGGTGAATTTACCTATATGACAATTATGCAAGGACTAACACAACACAAAGTAGTAGCAAGTAAGGTGCGGTAAAGGATATAAGTAACCGAAAAGTGGACGCGGAGACACAAGGATTTGTTTCCCGTAGTTCCTTCCTTTTGAGGGGAAGTACGTCTACGTTTGGAGAGGGGGTGGTTTCAAACCACCAACGCCACGATAGGCCTCCCTTGTTCTCCGATGAATCTCACCCCAACGGGATCGATTCACCTTCCACTATATCGGCAACCTTCAAGGTGGAAGCCGACACCGTTACAAGTTTGGGGCACACATCCACATCGGAGGCTCCCAAATACAAGCAAGCTGTCAAAGCAGTCAAAGACAAGCTTGTAAGAATCAAAAAAAGAACTAGGGTTTCCAAGAAAACACTAGAGCAAAGGGGCCCTCAATGAAACGAGGGGGAAATGAAGATCTCTTTTGGTGAAGTAGTAGATCGGGGCCTCCTCCTTCGGTTCCCCAAAGATCAAGGACTTTGGGTGGTGGGATGAGGAGATCTTGAAGATTTGGGTGGCTCCAATGGACTCCAATTGTGGTCTTTGACTTTAATGAGTTGATCACTTTGTCCCAAGGTAGGTGGAGGGGTATTTATACCCCTCCACGAAATATGGCCATTGCTGTAACAAAGGATTATCTAAGGAGAGCACCTCCAGTGAACTATGGACCCCGGTCCAATCTTTATCATTTATACATCTTCCACTGTTACTTGTTTACTTGCTACAAACTACCATTACCTTTCACACCATACGTTTAATCCTTTGTTACAGCAAACCGGTGAGCTTGACAATCTCACTGATTCGTTGGGGCAAAGTCTTGAGTTTGTGTTGTGCAGGTCTTCGCATTGCTTGCAACACCTGTGTGACGTTTCCTTCCTCCTACTAGTTTGATAACCTCGGTTTCTTACTGAGGGAAAACTTGTTGTTGTGCTGCTTCACACCTTGCTCTTGGGGTTCCCAACTCAACGCTCCTACATCAACTCAGCGCTGCATCAAGATTTTCTGGCGCCGTTGTCGGGGAGGTTAAGGACGTCTCCACTAGGGGAGTCCTTCACTTCCTTTCTCTTTACTTTGTTTTTTGTTTGCTTTGTTTCTTTTGCTTGGTTTTGTTTGCCTCTTTTCAAAAAAAACTAGTCTAGTTTTGTTTGCTTGCTTTATTCAAAAACACAAAAAAAAATAGTTCATGCTCTAGCTGCTGCTGTTGTCTTTGGCTTGCCCACCTTTGCCAAAATGAACTCTGCTGAGAATACCAAGTTGTGTGACTTTACTAGAACCAACAACAATGATTTACTTAGCACACCTATTGCTCCACTTGCTCCTGATGCTACCTTTTATGAAATTAAGCCTGCATTGTTGAATCTTGTGATGAGACAGCAATTTTCTGGTGCTAGTTCTGATGATCATGCTTCCCATCTCAATAGATTTGTTGAAATTTGTGAGATGCAAAAGTATAAGGATGTAGATGGATATATTATTAAGCTCAAGCTTTTTCCTTTCTCCTTGAGAGGAAAAGCTAAAGAATGGTTGCTATCTTTTCCTAAAAATAGTATTGATCCTTGGACTAAGTGTAAAGATGCTTTTATTGGAAAATACTATCCTCCTGCTAAGATTATATCTATGAGAAGTGATATTATGAAATTTAAACAACTTTATAGTGAACATGTTGCTCTAGCTTGGGAAAGAATGAAAACTTTGGTTAATAATTGCCCCACTTATGGACTCATTGCTTGGATGATTATCCAGACTTTTTATGCAGGTTTGAACTTCTCCTCAAGAAATCTGTTGGATTCCGCTGCTGGAGGTACCTTCATGGGCCTCACTTTGGGTGCTGCAACAAGGCTCCTTGATAATATGATGGTTAACTACTCTAAATGGCATGTCAAGAGAGCTCCACATGGTAAGAAGGTAAATTCCCCTGAGGAAACTTCATCTTTGAGTGATAAGATTGATGTTATTATGTATATGCTTGTTAATGGGAAAGCTCCTCTAGATCCTAATAGTGTTCCCTTAGCCTCTTTGGTTGCTCAAGAAGAGCAAGTTGATGTGAACTTCATTAGAAACAACAATTTCAAAAACAATGCCTATAGGAATAATTTTGGTGGTAACAACAATTATAGGCCTTATCCTCCTAATAATGGCAATTCCTATGGAAGTTCTTACAATAAATCTAGAAGTGCTCCCTCTGAACTTGAAACTATGCTCAAAGACTTTATTAGTAAACAAACCACTTTCCATAAGGCTATAGAGGAAAAGCTTTTAAATGTTGAGAAAAATATATCCTCTTTGTCTGAAGCTCAAACTTCTTTGGTTAATAAAACGACTGCTAAACCTGAAACTATGGAAAGTACCTTTGCTGCCACTCATTCCATACAAGTTACTATTGATGAAAATGTTACGATGTTATCTCAACTTCATGATAGGTGGGAAAAGGAAGCTGAAATTGATAGAAACAATAGTGTGTGTACTATCACCCCTAAACCACAAGTAGTACATATTCCTCCTCCTACTATGTTTAAGCCTATTGAGCATACTACTAGTGATGCTAAGTTTGACTTTGATATAGATGGTTGTAATATTTCTGAAGTGATTATGTTCCTACAAAAGCTTGCTAGAAGTCCTGATGCTAGTGATATGCATGTTGCTTTCACCAAACACATTACAGATGCTCTTGTTAAGATTAAGGAAGAGAAGCTAAAACATAAAGCTTCTATTCCTAGGAAGGTAGAAGATAGTTGGGAACCCATTATTAATGTGCAGGTGAATGACTTTGATCTCAAAGCTTCATGTGATCTTGGTTCCAGTGTATCTATTATGCCTAGGGAGATTTATGAAATGCTTGATTTGCCACCGTTAGAAGATTGTTATTTGGATGTCCCACTCAATGATAATGCTAAGAATAAACTCATGGGGAGTGTTAATAATGTTCTCATTATGGTTAACATTGCTTATGTCCCTGTTGATTTCTATGTTTTGGATGTTAAATACAATGCTTCTTGTCCTATTACTTTGGGAAGACCTTTTCTTAGAGCAATTGGTGCCATCATTGATATGAAAGAAGGCACCATTAAATATCATTTTCCATTCAAGAAAGGTATTGAACACTTCCCTACGAGGAGAGAGAAGTTGCTTTTTGCTCCTCCTTTGAAAGCAAGGTTTGATGTTAATGCTTCTTCATTTGAAAATACATGATTCTTCTTGCTTCTTGTGCCTAACTTAAAGGCGTTAAAGAAAAGTACTTGTTGAGAGATAACCCAAGAGTTTCCTTGAGTATTGGAAGTTATTACTTCAGTAATGACCTCTCCTTATCCTTTTTGTTTGCTTTTTGTGCCAAGAATGACCTCTAATGAGAGGGAAGTAAGATTTGGGGAGTTGCTGTCCCGAAACAGATTTTTGTCCTCCACCATAAAAATTTGTGAGGAGTATCTATAACTCGGATTAAGCTCAAAATTTACAAATAAATCCCCTAGTATGTTAGCTAACTTTCGTTAGTTCAACACTTTTGATTTGAGCAACAGAAGATGTATGAAAAAATCGGTTTCTACCTGCTAGTCTGTTTTGACAGATTTCTGCTATTATTTGTATTTGCTTCTTATTGATTCCTTTTTTATTTCTCTTTTGGGGAATTGAGATTTTTAAAGGAGTTGCTACAGTAGCTTGTGTTTTTAGTGAAAAGCCTTGCTATTCCAAAGCTTTGCCAGAGGTCTAATATCTTTTGAATAAACTAATGTTGCTAATGAAAATTATGTGAAGTTTTGTATGAAGGAAAAATTTCAGGTGTAGAGAGAGAATGATGCAATGAGATGAGTAATGGACAAAATGTCAAGCTTGGGGAAGCCACCCTGGTTTCACCCCAAGAAATATCCAAGAGGTACAAGCGTCAAAACATGGGGATGCCCAAGGCATCCCCTTCTTCATCAATAAAAAGCTCAGGTCTGTCTAGACACTTCGTTTTTATTGTTTCATGCACCGTTGTGTTGTTCTTGGAGCGTCTTAGTTTTAGTTTGCTTTGCTTAGTTTGCTTGAGTAGTTTTGATGTGTTGTTTTGCAAATAAGTTGCTCGGTGTTGGAAGGAGTAGTAAGTTCCTGTTTGAAAGTGCAAGAGGAGCTTGCATTGACTGTGACTTAGGCTTTAGCATGACATGCTAGGTGTTGTTTTGGCATTATACTTAGTGATTATTGTTGTAGCATGTCTTGTTCCAAACAATTGGGATTGATTAGTGTGCCTTGAATAAATTATGCGTTGTTTTAGCACGCAAAAGCATAATATTGTGGTATTCTCTTTTGATGCTTTGCTTGGGTTGACTTGGTACATGTTCACACCATGTTATTACTATGACAAGTCACCATAGACTCTATGATCATTTAGTCCTTGACTTGTAGTACCACTCTATGCTTTGATTAGTAATGCTTTGTTGCTCTGTATGATTATGGCCACTATTGCTCTCTTAGTTGGTTGCTCCCAGTCTTTTGATAGCCTCCACTTGTATGAGTAAGCTCTACTCATGCTTCCAACTCCGAAGAAACCAAGTTATTCCAAAGTGTCCACTATAAACTCCTATGCATGGTGTGTTACACCATTCCAAGTATATTCTTGTTTTCAGTTATCTTCCAATTAAAAACTATTTTGTTATGTGAAAACTTAGTGATTAAAGCCCTCACAAACTTGATGGCAAATTTTATATTATTTGCCCCTAATAAACTTGAACCATTGTGTCATCTATGTTGTATATGCTTGCACTTATACGTTGGAATTAGCAGAACCATGCTGTCACAGGGAACGTTTTCAACATTGCACTTGTACTTTGTACTCAGTTGATATCATGCTCTTTTGTCTATGGATGTCACCTGTGTGAAATAAAAAGGGAACTTGTAAGTCCATGGAGTTTGTATTTTGTGTTAGAGAAATGCCTGAGCCACTAGCCTAAGCTATGCCTAATCATGGTGGAAACTTGCAGCATCACCATAGTGACATCTATGAAGCATTCTTCTTATAAAAAAAGAGACATATTAAGAAAAGAGGAAAGAGAGAAAAAAGCACCATATTCCTATGGTAAATAAGAAGATTGATGAGATGCTCATTGTCCGT
Source organism: Avena insularis (assembly GCA_023614405.1). Lineage (NCBI taxonomy): Eukaryota > Viridiplantae > Streptophyta > Magnoliopsida > Poales > Poaceae > Avena > Avena insularis. Next base: position 480,319,887 of record CM042697.1, read on the forward strand.
TTGTCTTGTCATTTTGGTTATGGGATAGCTCCTGTACCATGTGCAAGGGGTACCTCGTTGGTGGTTCTCTATGATATGCAAATACTTACAATGATAAGAACTTACAGGTGACTGAAGTTGAGTAGCATGAGGTGTGCCCCTCATATTTAAGGGACTTGAGATTGCCAACTTATATTTCGTCAAGCATATACTCCATCTTTGTTTACTTTAACCTTAACCACCTCAAGATGTTTATGATAGGGACAATGAGGGCCGAAAGCTAACAAGTACCATAATTTTTGGAAGCTCTTTTTGAAACTTGAACTCCCTGCTTCCTTTACAAAAGGCTTTTCTTCCACCACTATTGAGTCTCCACCTTCTACCTTTAGGCACCATTAAGAGAGCATAGTTGTCATTCTATGTGCAGCATTCCAAAGCTTATTGGTTGATTGATGCAGCGCTGGGTTGATGTACGAGCGCTTCGTTGGGAACCCTAAGATCAAGGTGTGAAGCAGCACATCGAACCAATAGGAGGAAGGAAACGTCACACAGGTGTTGCAAGCAACGCAGAGACCTGCACAACACAAACTCAAGTCTTAAAATAAATGTCTCAAATTTATTAAAATTTAGATTTGAGACATTTATTTTAAAATAGATGGAGTACATTCGTATCTAGAAAGACACAAGTCAGTTATTCGAGGGACTACTATTGAAATCAAAACTAAGGGGTTGTTTAGTTGTGCTTATTTATAGTTTTTCTTTTTTGACTTATAAGCCACAAAAGCACCTAAATAAATGTTTTTCATTTTAGCTTTTGGCTTATACCATCATATTACTATATCTAATTAAAAAGCAAAGCTAAACCCGAAAACACCTATTTCGGTGTTTTTACGACTTATAAGCCAAACTTTAAAAGTTAGATTTAAGCCCAACTAAACATGTTCTAAATCTAGCTAAATTATGCGCCATCATGCTTGCCTCCTGAGGACAATGTTGGAAAGACAACTATCCCAATCTGATGAGCAACTTGGAAGCAGTCTGGTAGGATTGAATAAGGACCCCAGATTCCAAATCCATGTTGCATGCATTTATCAACTCCAAATTATCAGACTCAATTGCCGCTTGGATACAACAAATATTCTCGAGGAGTGTTAGACCATGTCTTAGCGCCATTGCTTCCGCAGTGCAGAATCCAGCAAGTTGTTCATCAGCCAGGAACCCAGGAACCACCCGCAATAGCTTCTCCTTTTGCATTTCTAACTATTGCCGCTTCTGACCCCAGATTGAATCCTAACATTGATTTTATACCGGCGAGGGGAGGCTTACTCCAGATCACAGTTTTAGGCATCGCCGTGGCTGTAGCTAAACAAAAATTCAGAGCATTTCTACAGAAAGCTGAACTGACAGGGTTTGGAACACTTCCTCCATTAACAAATTGTCAACGCCGCCACCAGATATAACAAGCAACCACCACAATGGTTTTCTTCAGACCAAGCTGGCCAATAACAGGGGATCTTTTCTTTGGACTTCTATTATAGTGCACCAGCTAGGATTTCTTTTTCAGATGATGATGACATCAAGCGATGTGCAGTTCCAAGCTTCACAAGAAAAAAAAACTCCAAAAAAACAGCTGCCGCATAGCTTCTACTCCCTCTGTCCAAATGACTTGGTTTTGTCTAGATTCGCATGTATCTAGACGTTTTTTAGTGTATAATATAGGTACATGCTTAACTAGTGAAATAGTATAAGTTTAGCGGAATATGATGAATGTATTATTGAATCTCATGAACAAGTATATATAGACGCTCACGAGATCATCTTGGAGTACAAGTCAAATTAGGATTGTACGTAAACAGATCTTAACTCTATCTAAACTACCATAACAAACATATATGCATAATACTCTAACAGTCCCCGCAGTCGTAGCGGTAAACAACAGGAACGTCGTGGACGGTTAGACTGGAGAGAAACCGAAGCAGAATCCAGTAGGCTGATATCCCCCCACAGTAGCAGCGGGAGTGTCGTAGACGGCGTGTCACGGCGCGAATGCTTGGACTGTAGAGGAAGCTGATGAGATGCTCAAGCGAGGTGGTATCCCTTGTGCCGATGTCGAGGGAGCCAAGAGCTTGAGGCGGTGCCGAGGTCAGGGTAGCCGTTGCGAGGGGGGCGCCGTGCTCGATATCGGGGTCTGGGAATGTCGGTGTCGACGTAGCCGCACAAGAAGCCGCATGCGCATAGTGCGCGAGGAGAATGACGGAGACGCGTCGAGACAATCGTCGTGGGGCTGTGGCAGCTTGCCAAGGGTACGCGGAGGCTTGTTGAGGGGGCTTGCCGAGGGTCCGTGGAGGCTTGCCAAGGGGCCACGACAGCTTGCCGAGGGGTGTCGATGACGAAGTCGATGCAGTCTGAGTCGTCAACGATGAGGTGCGGCCATAGTTTTGCCAGAACTAGGCGCACAACGGGGAAGAACACACACTTCGGTTTTGCCAGAATCGAGTATGCAAAGAAGAATTTGTCGATAACACGGTCAGGCAGTCGTAGAGAAAGTTGTCGACGTCGAAGAATACTTTGTCGAGGCCGACGAAGACGAGGCGCCGATCCGAGATTGCTAGGCTCGGGGACGCGTCGGGGATGAAGGCACGCACCGGTGTTGCCAAAACCGGGCACGCAAGAGCACGAACCATCACGAACCTATGCGCCAGTGTCATAGGAGACAAGATGACGATGGCGACGAGGTTGTTGTGGACGAAGATGTAGAATACGCCGAAACCAGCGACGACCTAGAATGGTCATGTTGGACGCCTAGAGAGTGGCGGCGGTACTCGCTGTAGGCGAAAACATTATCTCTATATTTGATCATCTTTTGATATCCACCGAATCTTTATCATCTGAACCTACCAACTAGGATCACTCCCTCGATCCTTGAGAAAGCATCCTTTAGCACACATTACTTTACTTGCCAAGTTTTACGATTAGGATCATTTTCTCTATGATCTTAGAATTCGTTCCCAAGTTGTCCATAACCATGAACGCGGCTTTTTAAAAAGATTAATACCCTGCTGGATTGTACAACTTTACCACACGTACCAACTGATACCTTCTATCCGGATTACGGATGTAGTATACCTCTTTTCCCTGGTAGAACTAGGTTTATCGAATCCTCGGGAAGCAGAAAGCAAAGTGAGATTACTTAAACGGACATTTGGAAGGTTTTAGAATTCCTTTTGCATTTTTATCGGACCAAGAGTTTGCGATCTTTTTTATTGTTGATTTATGGCGAGAGTGCCTAGGGTCTTCGGTTTTCACTAGTAGTTGTACAAGACATCTGATGAAAATAATATATAATAATAAAGTATGCATGTAATTATTAGAGCAAGATAATTATATATGGGCAGTGCATCCATAATTGTTATCGCCTCCGCAACCGCTTATAGCAATAACCTACTAGTCTCATTGATAGTCGTAAACGTATCTATAATTTTTTAATGTTTCATGCTTGTTTAGTATCAACTTTGCTATGCTTTGTCTACACTTTGAGGTATTTTTATACTCCCTTCGTTCGGAAATAACTGTCGAAAGTGGCATTTTGCAAAAATACCCTCACATTTGTTCGAGCATCAACCCACAGTACGTCGTCGCACGAGAGAGTCGTCCTCGCTTTCTTCCTCCGTAGAGCGGCGTCGCACGCCGCCGGCCCCGTAGGGCCAGCACACGTCCCCAACGACTAGGGGTGCCTCCCGAGAGCCGATCGCTGCACCCGACGCATCTTCCCGGCTCTGGAAAAGGTCCTACCTTTTTGTCCAAATTGGTGAGGAATGGTCGGATCTGGTGGCTGCCGCGCTAGATCTACGTGCAGCGGTGCTAGATCCAGTAGCGGAGGTCCTGGACCTGGTTTGGCCTCAATCCGGTTGCGGTTGAAGGCGATGGATGTGGCGGTGGAAATTGGGGGCCGCAGGAACACCACGCCGTGTGCCCCAACGGACAGCTACTTGACGGGCAGCAGCACCACGCATCCTCTATTTCCCTGCTGAGTCCCAATCTTCTTTCTCTTTGTTGCCGGCAGGAACGACGCAGCAGAGGATTTAAGGAAGCCCGTCGCCTGGCTTCGAGCAGTGTTGCTTTAGCTGTTCTCTCTCGCGTGCTTGAATGTGTGCATGCTAGCAGTCCTGCAGCACCTCATGGTTGCATGCGTTAGCCCAGAAATTAGTGTTCGAAAAGGAGCCGAGCGTTGCAAGGCCGGGCGCTTGATTAGATATTTTGTTTTATTGGATTTATTTTGATTACCTAAGCGCCTAATAAAGCGTTATTGCATTGTGGGTGCTCTAATCTATCCAGTGTTCTTGGAGAGATAGGTGCAGTTATGACCAAAAGATTCCCACTATTTCAGAGATATGGCACACTCTTTGTTTCCCTTCTCCTCCGATGAAGCATTTTTCTTCAGGTTTACTAACTTGTTCTTCATTTGCACTCTGTTTTGCAAAGATTTCACATCTTAGTGCTATGTGAATTAAGTGCAGTAGTGTAAAATGCTTTGCATTTCAGTGGTTGACACTTTCTGTTTGGTAGAGTTTTGACACTCTTTGGGACCTTAGGTGGATTACTTAGTACTCGTACTCCAATATCTGAGTAGTACTCTCTGTAATTATGATGATAATGTTGAATGCATCATGTATTGGTACTTCTATGCCCATATCTTTTCGAGATCGAGGGCACCAACGGCATGCCAAGGGCGTCCATTGATTAACTTCCTAGAGTATCAGTTTATCACCTAAAGCGAGCTCCTACTGTCATTTTTAATGCCTGAGAAACAACAAGAATAACAACAATTTGATCAACTTCTGGTACTTCTGGTATGCTGATGTCTTAGTTTTCTTCTTCAGGGGTACATTCTTGTTCAGCTGGAGTATAATGCAGATCTTGGATTAGCTTTCCGGTGAGGTTTACTGCTCATGGAAGCCACATGTTTACTACTGGATCCAGTGATGTGCTGATGATGGGAGCTGGCCAGGTGCACTGCTGAGGATGGGAGTTGGCGAAGTTTATTTTTGCTTATTTAATGGGAGCTGCAAAGGCCAGTGTCTCTGGAGCGTCGCTGGAGGACAGGTACATGAGCGGCACTAGCGGAGCGCTCACCTGACGCGGAGAGGATGCCAGCAGAGCGCGCACCTAACCAGCTCGGTGCAGAGAAGGTGCCGACAGAGCACACACATGACCAGACCGGCGCAGAAAGGGTTCCGGCAGAGCGCACTCATGACCATCCCGATGTAGAGAGGGCATCGGCAGGCTGGGCACCTCACCGGCCCGGCACAGAGGGCAGAGCGTGCAGCTCAACGACATCGCAGAGAGGGCGCCGATAGCGCACACCTCCACCGGCCTGAGGCAGTCAGGCGTAGAGACAGACAACACGAAGATGGTTGTGCGTGCGTGCTTGCCGGAGCAAGGAGGCAAAGATGTTGGCAATAAAGTGCTCCTGGATGTTGGTGATCGATCAAGCACGTGGACTCAAATGGAGATGCTGGCGACCATGGCGAGATGGATCAGGAGCTGTCAGACCTGGCGATCGTGCGGATCGACGAATGTACTCGTTCAAACTAGGATTCTGTCTTTCCTTGAATTCTAAGGGTGTGTATGTAAAATGGACTCAGTTCGGAAAAAAATCTCCCGTGCTACAGTTATTACCGAACGGAGGGAGTACATTTCTGGGGACTAACCTATTAACAAGATACCACAGTGTCAGTTGCTTGTTTTATGCTGTTTTTGGTTTTAGAAAAGCTAGTAAGGAAATATTCTCGGAATTGGACGGGACAAAAGCCAAAGTCAATATTTCACCGAGGAGAACATAGAGACCGAAGGGCGACCAGAGGGGAGGCACAGGGTGGCCGCACCCCCCCTCCAGCGCGGGCCCACCCTAGGTCGCTCCTGGGCAGGGTGTGGGCCCTCTGGCCACCCTCCTGCCTTGCCTCTTCGCCTATATAAAGCCCTCGATGCCAAAACGCTAAGTACCCGATCAGATCTCCATGAAACAGTCTATAGTCGCCACCACCATCGTCCCTTGATTGGGGGGTTTGAAGCTCTTCCCGACACCATGCCGGAGGGGAGAGATCATCCCGGAGGCCTTCTTCATCACCATGTCAACCTCCGGTATGATGCGTGAGTAGTTCCACCTTGGACTACAGGTCCATGTAGTAGCTAGATGGTTGTATCTCCTCCTTTGTGCTTTCATGTCTAGATCTTGTGATCTCCGTTCATGATCAAGATCATCTATTTGTAATCATACATGTTGTGTTTGCGGGGATCCGATGGATATTGAGATTACTATGTCAGATTGATTAATGGTTTTGTCTTATTGATTCTATCATGTCTGTGTTGTTTGTGATCTTGCATGTTCTCCGTTTTTAGTAGCTATCTTGGCCAAGTAGTTGCTAGTGACTCCAAGAGGGGGTATTTATGCTCGATAGTGGGTTCATGCCTCTATTTAATCTAAGGGAAGTGATATAAATATCTAAGGTTGTAGATGTGATGTTGCCACTAGGGAGAAAACAACGGTCTCTTGTTTATGGCACAAGTGGATTGTTTACCTTACACACTTTGCTTAAAGCAGTTGTCTGTTGCTTGCAACTTAATACTGGAGGGGGGTCGGATGATAACCTAAAGGTGGACTTCTAGTCATAGATGCAGTTGGATGGTGGTGTATGTATCTTGTTGTATTGCCAATCGGATCTCATAGGATCATGATATATAGTATTGCATTGTTATGCCTTGCTTAGTCCTGTCAATTGTCCTGCTGTAATTTGTTTACCCTATATGCCATGTTTGTTTAACTAAGGAGAACACCTCTAGTGAACTATGGACCCCGGTCCAATCTTTACCATTGATACATCTTCCACTATTACTGTTTACTTTTTGCAAACCTCTATCACCTTCCACACCATACAGTTAATCCTTTGTTACAGCAACCGGTGAGATTGACAACCTCACTATTCGTTGGGGAAAAGTCTTGAGTTTGTGTTGTGCGGGTCTCCAAGTTGCCTGCAACACCTTTGAGATGTTTCCTTCCTCCTACTGGTTCGATAACCTCGGTTTCTTACTGAGGGAAGACTTGTTGTTGTGCTGCATCACACCTTGCTCTTGGGGTTTCCCGACGAAGCGCTTTCAGGCACCATCAACAAGTTTTCTGGCGCCATTGCCGGGGAGGCTAAGTACGTCTTCACAAGGGGAGTCCTTCTCAAACTTTCTCTTTACTTTGTTTTTGTTTTGCTTGGTTTCTTTTGCTTGGTTTTGTTTGCCTCTTTTTATCAAAAACTCCAAAAAAAATAGTTTAGTTTGGTTTGCTTTCTCTTATCAAAAACACAAAAAAATAGTCCCTGCTCTAGTTACCACCTTGCTCTAGCTCACCATGTTGTTTTCCAAGTTCACCATGAAGGACGTTTCGATAGGTATTGGCTCTATAATTGGGAAAGAAAGTATTGAAAAATTCTTTAATCATGTTAGCAAGCATGAGGATATTGAGAATAGATCTATAGCAGAACTTGCTCCTAATTATGAAATTGTTGCAGCTTCTTTAGTTCATATGTTGGAGGCTAGGTTTGTTAACCTTAACCCCATGTTGCAAATTTTGTTCCTTAAATTAAAAGAAGAAGAAAATGTTCAAAAGAGAGAATTTAACTTTCAAACTTTACTAGAAGAATTCAATGATGTCGCTAAGGAAGCCAAAAAGGCCTTTGAACGTTTTAATATGCTTGGCTCATATGTAGATGTTATGGGTACTTTATATAAAGCCAAACCTAGAGAGGAATTTAAGATATCCATACCTTTTAAACTTGTAGGAATGCATGAAGCCTCTGAAAATAATTTTGATTGGATTGTTCCTGAAAATCCTTTTGATGAAAGTACTGAACCAAGGAGAGATGAGAAGGGATCCTCCAAAACTCATTTGTATGAGATACCTTTCCTAGTTGAAGAGATTGCAAGCATTGATCTTAATTCTTCATTTGAAAATACTTGATTCTTGCTTCTTGTGCCTAACTTAAAGGCGTTAAAGAAAAGTAATTGTTGAGAGATAATCCAAGAGTTTTCTTTAGTCTTGGAAGTTATTACTTCAGTAATGACCTCTCCTTATATTTTTTGTTTGCTTTTTTTGTTCCAAGAATGACCTCTAATGAGAGGGAAGTAAGATTTGGAGAGTTGCTGTCCTAAAACATATTTTTGTGCTCCACCATAAAATTTCATGAGGAATCTCTATAAGTCGGATTGAGATGATAATTTATGAATAAATACCCAGTATGTTAGCTAACTTTCGTTAGTTCAACACTTTTTTATTTGAGCAACAAAAGGTCTTCGAAAAAAATCGGTTTCTACATGCTGGTCTGTTTTGACAGATTTCTGCCATTATTTGCATTTGCTTCTTATTGATTCCTTTTTGGGTTCTTTTTTGGAAATTGAGATTTTTGAGGGAATTGCTATAGTAGCTTGTGTTTTTAGTGAAAGTTTTGATGTTCTAAAGCTAAATCCAAGGGTATATTATCTTTTGAATACACTAATGTTGCTAATGAAGATTGTGTGAAGTTTTGTATGAAGGAAAATTTTCAGGTGTAGAGAAAGAATGATGTAATGAGATGAAGAATGGACAAAATATCAAGCTTGGGGATGCCACCCCGGTGTTAACCCAACAAATATCTAAGAGGTACAAGCGTCAAAGCTTGGGGATGCCCAAGGCATCCCCTTCTTCATCAATAACAAGCTCAGGTCTTTCGAGACACTTCGTTTTTATTGTTTCATGCACTGTTGTGTTGTTCTTGGAGCATCTTAGTTTTTGTTTGCTTTGCTTAGTTTGCTCAGTTTGCTTGAATAAATTAGTTTGGACCCCCATTCTCGCTATGTTGTTTCAAATAAGTTGATTGGTGTTGGAAAGGAGTAGAAAGTTCTTGCTTGAGTAGTGCAAGAGGAGCTTGCTTTGACTGTGACTTAGACTTTATCATGTCATGCTAGGTGTTGTTTTGACCTTATTCTTAGTGATTATTGCTATAGCATGACTTGTTCCAAACAATTGGGATTGCTTAGTGTGCCTTGAAAGAATCATGTGTTGTTTTAGCATGCAAAAGCATAGTATTGTAGTATTATCCTTTGATGCTTTGTTTGGGTTGACTTGGCACGTGTTCACACCATGTTATGACTATGAAAAAGTCACCATAGCCTCTATGATCGTTTAGTCCTTGACTTTTAGTACCACTCTATGCTTTGATTAGTAATGTTTTGTCGTTCTGCATGATTATGGCCATTATTGCTCTCTTAGTTGGTTGCTCCTAGTCTTTTGCTAGCATCCACTTGTATGAGTAAGCTCTACTCATGCTTCCAACTCCCAAGAAACCAAGTTACTCCAAATTGTCTACTATAAATTCCTATGCATGGTGTGTTACACCATTCCAAGTATATTCTTGTTTTCATATATCTTCCAATTAAAAAGTAGTTTGTTATGTGAAAACTTAGTGATTAAAGCTCTCACAAACTTGATGGCACACTTTATATTTCTTGCCCCTAATAAACTTGAACCATTGTGTCATCTATGTTGTATATGCTTGCACTTTACGTTGGATTTAGCAGAACCGTGCTATCACGGGGAACGCTTTCAACATTGCACCTATACTTTGTACAAAGATGATATCATGCTCTTTTGTACATGGATTTCGTCGGTGTGAAATAAAAGGGGAGCTTGTAAGTCCATGGAGTTATGTATTTTGTGTTAGAGAAACGCCTGGGCCGCTAGCCTAAGCCATGCCTAATCATGGTGGAAACTTGCAGCATCAACACAATGAGCAATCTGTAGAGCATCCTCAATAAAAACCTATGCAAATAGCAAATAAAAATATCGCTGAGATGCTCATTGTCTGATTGCCTTGTCATTTTGGTTATGGGATAGCTCATGTACCATGTGCAAGGGGTACCCCATTGGCGGTTCTCTATGATACACATGTACTTACTATGGCAAGAACTTACAGGTGACTAAAGTTGAGTAGCATGAGGAGCGGCCCTCATATTCAAGGGACATGAGATTTCCAACTTATACTTTGTTAAGCATATACTCCATAGTTTGTTCACTTTAACCTTAATAACTTCAAGATGCTTATGATAGGGACTATGAGGGCTGAAAGCTAACAAGTACAGTAATTTTTGGAAGCTCTTTTTGAAACTTGAATTCCCTTCTTCCCTTTATGAAGGGCCTTTCTTCCACTATTATATTGAGTCTCTACCTTCTACATTTAGGCACCAATTAAGAGAGCATAGTTGCCATTCTTAGTTCTATGTGCATTGTCCCAAAACTTATTGATTGATGTATATTGTTGATATTACTTGTTCTTGTGCTATTTGTATCTAGTCACTCTTATGAACCTTGAAGGTGTCCTATGCATCTATTTGCTACTCTATGTGATACAAGCTGATTGCCACTATGCCATGTTTTCTGTATGTGAAATAAACAAACCTTTTTCAATGCATGTTATTCATGATATTTTTTTGTAGCCTTTCATGTTGCATGCATAGTTACTTTGTATTATTGTTAGAACTCCATCTTTCATGCTCATGTTTAGAGTTCTTTGATCCCAGCTTTCATTGCTTGCAAATGGTTTGATCTTGGTTTTGATGGTGCATGTCACCTCAAAAGTTATTCTTTTATCACTTACCTACTCGAGGACGAGCAGGAGTTAAGCTTGGGGATGCTTGATACATCGGAAACGTATCTATAATTTTTGATGTTCCATGCTTGTTTAGTATCTACTTTGCTTTGCTTTGTCTACACTTTGAGGTGTTTTTATATGTTTTTTGATACTAACCTATTAACAAGATGCCACAATGCCAGTTGCCTATTTTCTTCTGTTTTTGGTTCCAGAAAGGCAGAAAATCAATATTCTCGGAATTGGACGGGACAAAAGCCAAAGTCAATATTTCACCTAAGAAAACACGGAGTCCATAGGAGAGACAGAGGGGAGCCACAGGGTGGACGCACCCCCCCGGGCGCGGGTCCACCCTAAGTCGCACCTGTGCAGGGTGTAGGCCCCCTGGCCGCCCCCTGCCTCGCCTCTTCGCCTATAAGTATTCCCCGATGCCTAAACCCTAAGTACCCGATCAATATTCCACGAAACCGTCTGTAGCCGCCGCCACCATTGTCCCTAGATCGGGGGATCTGAAGCTCTTCCCAGCATCCTGCCGGAGGGGAGATCATCCCGGAGGCCTTCTTCTTCATCATGCCAGCCTCCGGTATGAAGCGTGAGTAGTTCCACTTGGACTACAGGTCCATGTAGTAGCTAGATGGTTGTATCTCCTCCTTTGTGCTTTCATGTCTAGATCTTGTGAGCTCCGTTCATGATCAAGATCTCATCTATTTGTAATCATGCATGTTGTGTTTGCGGGGATCCGATGGATATTGAGATTACTATGTTAGATAGATTAATGGTTTTGTCTTATTGATTATATCATGTGTGTGTTGTTTGTGATCTTGCATGCTCTCTATTGTTAGTAGCTATCTTGGCCAAGTAGTTGCTAGTGACTCCAAGAGGGGGTATTTATGCTCGATAGTGGGTCCATGCCTATATTTAATCTAAGGAAAGTGACATAAATCTCTAAGGTTGTAGAAGTGTTATTGCCACTATAGAGAAAACAACGGTCTCTTGTTCATGGAACAAGTGGATTGTTTACCTTACACACTTTGCTTAAAGCAGTTGTCTTTTGCTTGCAACTTAATACTGGAGGGGGTTCGGATGATAACCTAAAGGTGGACTTCTAGTCATATATGCAGTTGGATGGCAGTCTATGTATCTTGTTGTATTGCCCAATCGAATCTCATAGGATCATGATGTCTAGTATTACATTGTTATGCCTTGCTCAGTCCTGTCAATTTCCATACTATTGTTTACCCTGCATGTCATATTTGTTTATCTAAGGAGAACACCTCTAGTGAACTATGTACCCCGGTCCAATCTTTACCATTGATACATCTTCCACTGTTACTGTTTACTTTATACAAACCTCTATCACCTTCCACACCATACAGTTAATCCTTTGTTACAGCAACCGGTGAGATTGACAATCTCACTGTTTGTTGGGGCAAAGTCTTGAGTTTGTGTTGTGCAAGTCTCCAAGTTGCTTGAAACACCTTTGAGATGTTTCCTTCCTCCTACTATCTCTATAACCTCGGTTTCTTACTGAGGGAAGACTTGCTGTCGTGCTGCATCACACCTTTCTCTTGGGGTTTCCCAACGAAGCGCTTCCAGGCGCCATCAGCGATGGAGGGGTCGTGAGGGCAGGCGAGGTCGAAAGGCGCCAGAATCGTCGTCGGAGAGCGGCGGAACAAGGTGGCAATTATAGCTACTGGGATATCCCTAGCTTGGTCGGGTACGGGCAACCGAACGAGGACGGCGAGGCGGATCCAACAGTGTCCTCAGCTAGGCGGAAGGAGCTTAGGAACGGCGGCGGCGGTGAGAAATTGCAAGCTAGGGTTCAGTCACCTTGCGGGGAAGAGATGAGAGGCGCCCGCGAGGGGGAGAAGATGAGGACGAGAGAGGAGAAACGTGCCTGGGTGCTCCTTATCCTCTCTAGGGAGCGGCAGCAGCGCGGATCGCAGAGCATCGGTGACGGACGGCGCAGACGTCACCACCGAGCAGCTTGGTCAGAGGAGGAAGACGACAAGAGAAGGTGCGAAGAGGTATGGTCCGGGGTAGGCCAAGTTGGGCCGGATGCTGTTGCTGCGCTGAGCGGCAGAGAGAGAAAAAGAGAGATGCGTCAGCATGAAAGCTAGGTTTTCTATTTTTTTAGCAAGATTATTTTTTTCCTTTTGTTTTCTCGCTTTTCTCTTTGTATTTTGAGATGCTTTTCTATTTTGAGTTATTTCAAAATACTAGAAGGTTTCAAAAATACCTGAAAACACTAAGGGGCCCTTATAACAATTTGGGCTCCATATAATTTTGGGTTTTCAAATATTTAAAATCATTTGAAGGTTTTCAAATAGAGAGGAAGAGATTAGTATTTAGGTTTTTGCTAATTTCCTTTTACTTATATTTCTTTTTAGCAGATCGATAATGCTCATGAATGCACAATCAAATTCTAATTATCATTTAATAAAACTAGGGGTGTTACAGCCATGAGAAAGCGGTGGGAGTAGTATATTGGCAATGGCAAAGAAATGTCGCAATCATACCGTGCCCGCGGCGATCGGCGGCTCGTCGAACATATTGCCGAACAGTTTGACCTGCGCCAACATGTCCACGGCGGAGATGGACCGCCGCTTTTTCGACGCCTCCGGGGTTGCGTCAGCGGTCGTTGGAGTGCAGTTGAGGTCGATGGCGAGATCTCCCGCCTCCGATAGTGCCGTGGGGGATGGACGAACCGGGAGAGCGAGGCCACGATCCTAGCATGGCCTCCAAGCAAGGGTGTGAGCGGGCCTGGCGACCTAGGCTAACCTGGTGGCCGTCCGCTAGGCATGGAAGTGACAGAGTTTATAGAGGACGTGCCGGCCATGGCAAGGTCGGGAAGAGCGACGACGCCATCGAAAGCGACGGTGCCACCGGAAGCGGCGACCAGCGCCTCTTGCTTCATCATGTCGATGGCGTGCTCGGCGGCATTCACTGCAAGCTCATAGTGTCTACCCTGTTCTACGCGGCGACCGGCGAGGAAGCGCTCGTTCTCCTCTCGGCGCTCCTTGTCAAGCTTGGCAGCGACGAGTCGAGCTCTCGCCGCTAGCCGCCGGCCAGCACGCTTTTCCGACTGAACTTCTTGCTCCTCCGTTGTGAGGTATTTGCCAAGCTTCTTTGGCCGGCCGCGCTTCTTGGCGGCGGAACACCCGAGGGCACAACATCAGCCATGGCAGCGGGATCCATCGCCTTCCCTCTGGCTCATGCCAGTGGAAATTTTGGAGAGGGATTTTGGAGAGAGAGGGGTGGAGTGGTTTGTGTGCCATTGGCGGGAAGGACCGTCAAAGATAAAGAGAGGACGCCGAGTCGACCCAATCGAGGCCTAAATTTGATGCATGGATTGCTCGGTCCGCGCTTGTTCGGATGGTTCGCCCTGCTAGGCCGCCGCGCAGCTGTCCGCTAGTCCGTTCGACGCGCTAGGACAGGTTAGGTGTGGAGATGCCCTTAGCACCTCAAGGGAAGCGGTTTTGCAATTTCATTAATTATCTGGATGATGCTTACAACAGGAGAAGGTGGTGGTTATATGGAGTACGCACACACGTACCAACTAACGTCACCAACGGCCACAAGACAGCTACAGAGGAAGCTACTGAAAACATAACAACAACAAGAGCAACTAAGAGCCGTAGGATCCTCATAAACAAACAAGTGTTGAACAATCCCGACTGCAGTATAAATGAAATATTCAATGTCGTCTCAGCTGTTGCATTTCTTCAGAACTGTAGAAGCGCCCCACCCAGCTCAGCGTCGATCTGTGCGTCCTCGTCGCCCGGGACCTGGCCGCGCTACCTCTCCTTCCCGGCGCGGCAGGAGCGCCTCGCATCCGCCGTTTGACCACCGCCTCGCTCGGCCTGAAGTCCTTTTTCTTCTGATTCTGAGGTGAAAGGCAGTGTTTTTTCTCTGCCATCGGATGTGTGGTGGACGCCTGATGTGCAGTCCTAAGTTACCGACTTCCCTCTGTGAAGTCACTGAATCCAGCATCAGAACCAGTGGGTACATCCGGAGTAGCAACCAGCAAGTAAAAATGATCGGTGAAGAAGCATTCCAGCAATGAGTTTGGTTTCTTGCATGAGTATAAACTTAAGTTCAACTGAGTGTGAATGTAGTCCCTCAAAAAAATGTACCGTTGGGGCAAATTAAAATGTTTGAATTCTTTGGAAGTCGTGGATATAATTCACTTCCTAAAACAATCACATGAATGATTTCACTTTGGTAGTACGGTTTTCCTATAGTTTTAGAAAAGCGCGTGCTAGGCGTCCCCCATACGATGGGGAGCTCCCATCGTCCCGCCCACACGCCCAAGTGTCTCCAAAAACGTCTCAAATCCCGTTTTTGCTGAAAAACGGCCCTTTTTGCTACATATGTTCCCGCTTTTGCTTTCGAAGTAAAAAAAAACGGTTCGTTCCAGAAATAAAACGTCTCGCCGGAGACCATGCAGCAACAAAATTATGCTAATGTAGTAAAACCGACTTAGCCGAAGACATCGTCGAAAAAAACTCGCTGGTGACTCTCGCAGGAGACCTTGTAGCAAAAATTGGACACTGTTGTAGCAAAACCATAAGACGGTTGTAGCAACGATGTTCTTCTAATGTAGCAAAAAACCTACTTAGCCAGAGACATCGCCGAAGACTTTTCTAGACACCTCGTCAGAGACCTCACAGGGGATGTCTTAGCAAAAAAATTGTGCTATTGTAGCAAAATCAAAGAACAAATGTAGCAGAAAAGTTATAATAGTGTAGCAAAAAAAAACATCGCTGGAGACATAACTGAGAAAACTCGTTAGAATTCAGTCAAAAAAATGTACAGAAATATCGTAGCATTCCAAATACCCCTAAGTAGCAAATATAGTATGAGTATGTAGCAAAAAAATATAATAAGTATGTAGCAAATCCCCACCGTGGAAGGGGTGGAGCTGCAAAAGGCCTACAGGAACTGCTACCATGGAAGGGAGCGGAGCTCGACATGGGGCGGAGGAGGCGCCATGGCGGCAACACCTGCTCGCGGCCTCACCACCACCTGCGCATGCGAACATGGGGCCAGCGTTAGAGATGGGGACACAAGGGGCGGTGGTGAGGGGAGGAGTCCGGGAGGTCTTCATCGACAGCGGAACTGCTACCATGGAAGGGAGCGGAGCTCGGCACGGGGTGGAGGAGGTGCCATGGCAGCATCACCTGCTCGTGGCCTCACCACCACCTGCGCATGCGAACATGGGGCCAGCGTTAGAGATGGGGACACAACGGGCGGTGGTGAAGGAAGGAGCCCAAGAGGTCTTCATCGACAGCGGAACTGCTACCATGGAAGGGAGCGGAGCTCGGCACGGGGCGGATGAGGTGCCATGGCAGCAGCACCTGCTCGCGGCCTCACCACCACATGCGCATGCGAACATGGGGCCAGCGTTAGAGATGGGGACACAAGGGGCGGTGGTGAGGGGAGGAGTCCGGGAGGTCTTCATCGACAGTGGCAACACATGGAACGGGTGGCGGCGCGAGGAACCAACGGTAGTGTTAGAACTCAGAGTATTGAGAGTGAAACTTGTTGTCTATTGCTAGTGGGCAAAGCCCTATTTATACAAGAGTTTGGGGCAACATTGGTGCCTGTTACAAGATACATGACTCTTACAAAAGGACACAACAGTTGATATAGAGAGAAGAGGGAATGGACGTGTCCATTCGGTGCTTTGGACATAACTAACCTGTGCTAATCTAAAGGGACACGATGGTTGGCTCCAAGTCGGTTCCTGTAGAGGGACATGTCCGTTGGATTTTAACACTCCCCCTTGTACAACGCTAGTTATCTTATGACTTGTATTCCTTGTATATCTTGAAAATATTGACCTTGATCACAAGCATGTATCATGTTGAATAACTCCCCCAAAAACCCTGTGGGAAAAATATGAGGAGAATAGTATTTGATATGTTGCGAAAACTCCTTTAAAAACCAGTGGGAAAAGTAAGGAGAAAATGGTACAACATATAATGATTATTGTCTCTTTGATTACTATGAGAAAACCTTGAAAGGATAAAACTCAATGGTAAGTTTAGAGAACAATTAATATGTCTTGTATACGTCCGTTAAAAACCCCGGTGGGGAAAATATGAGGTATGACATATATACTTATGTTGATATTACCTCATTAAAAACCTTGATGAGAACCATAAGAGTAAACCCACAAAGAAAAAAAGTGTAATATAATGTTTGAATGGGTTATTATTTTAGAGAGTTACTCCCTCCAATCCTTGCAAATCTCGGAGTCGTCGCATACCAATTCCATGAACATATTTTTCAAATGTTGAAGTTGGTAGTGACTTCGTGAATAATTCAGCGAGATTATCACATGATTTGACTTGCAAAATGTTAATCTCCCCACTCTTTTGTAACTCATGAGGATAAAACAATTTAGGTGCAATATGCTTAGTGATATTGCTCTTTATGTAACCCGTTTGCATTTGAGCAACACAAGCAGCATTATCTTCGTAGATAATGGTTGGAGATTCGATAGAACCTTTTCCACATGATTGTTGTATGTGGTTTACCATTCTGCGAAGCCAAACACATTCACGTGATGCTTCATATAATGCGATTATTTTAGAATGATTGGTGGATGTAGCCACTAGAGTCTGTTTGGAAGACTTCCATGAGATGGCTGTCCCACCATGTAGGAACACAAAATCGGTTTGTGATCTGGCATTATGGGGGTCTGATAAATAGCCAGCATCGGTATACCCAATCATATCAATGTCCAGATTTTTCTGAAATTGATAATATAGGCCAAGATCCTTTGTACCTTAGAGATATCGAAAGATATTCTTGACTCCAGCCCAATGTCGTTTAGTGGGATATGCGCTATGTCTAGCTAGTAAATTCACTGCAAATGCAATATCAGGCCTGGTGCAATTTGCAAGATACATGAGCGCTCCAACGGCACTGAGATATGGAACTTCAGATCCAAGTATCTCTTCTTCTTCATCCCTTGGTCTAAATTGATCTTTCTCTACGTCTAGAGATCGAACGACCATATTGAATTTCTCCAATATTTTCTGGATATAAGCGGTTTGATGAACCAAAATACCTGAGGGAAGGTGCTCGAGTTGTAATCCTAAGCAAAATTTGGTTTTACCCAAATCCTTCATCTCAAATTCCATCTTTAGATGACCGCGTGCTTCATCAATATCTTGTGTGTTACCAATGATGTTAAGATCATCTACATACACTAAAATAATGCAAAATCCAGTTTTGGACTTCTTAATGAAAACACAAGGACAATCATCATTGTTGGAGTATCCCTTTTTCACAAGAAACTCACTAAGTCGGTTGTACCACATGCGTCCCGACTGTTTTAAGCCGTATAGAGACTTCTTTAGTTTTACATAATATATGTTGCGTTTTGCGTTTGAATTCGGAATTGGGATTCTATTAGGAACCTTCATGTATATGTCCGAATCAAGTCAGCCGTAAAGATAAGCGGTCACTACATCCATCAACTGCATAGATAGACGATTTTGTACTGCCATAGATATAAGGTATCGGAAAGTAATGCCACTTATTACTGGAGAATATGTTTCATTGAAATCAATGTCCGGTCTCTGCGTGAAACCTTGGGCTACAAGCCTTGCTTTATATCTCACCACCTCATTGTTCTCGTTCCTCTTGCGGACGAAAACCCATTTGAATCCCACAGAGAAAACTTTGGGAGGTGTAGGTATTGCTTCTGTGAATACCTTATGTTTATTGAGCGAGGCTAATTCTACTTGGATTGCATCCTTCCATTTAGGCCAGTCAGAGCGTTTCTCACACTCTGCCATGGTCTTTGGATCATGATCGTTTAGAAGGTTGTTTGCAATGGTAGTTGAGAAATATATGTCGACAATTGTAGACTTACGGTTATAAGATCCTCCAGAGTCTATATAGTTTGTGGAAATTTCATTTACCATTGTTGACTCGTCATGATTTCCCAATACGGCTGAGTCTGGGTGATCCGATGTCCCAGCCATTGTGTGCACAACTGAGCTGGGTTGTGAAGGTTGTCCTTCCATTGGGTATATATTACCCATTTGATTATCAACGGTAGGTTGATTTTTATTTACTGGTTCAGAGGGTTTCTTCCTCTGTTTCCTTTGTTGCTTGCGAGGAGCTGATCTCTGTTCTGTGGCTGTACTTCTCCCCCTCTTTTTTTGAATAGGGGGTTGAGTGGTTTTTGTTGGTATCCCCACTCGTTCAGGCGCATTTATTGTAGGATTGTAGGATTTAGTAACACCTTTATAGTCAGTAAATGAATCTGGCAGGTTATTTGCAATGTGTTGCAAATTAATTATTTTTTGAACTTGAAGTTCAGTTTCTTGAGTACGTGGATCTGAGGAGGAAATGCCTTGGGCATTCCAATCGATTTACGGGCATTCTTTTTGGTACTTGATATCTCCCCCTAATGCCGGGAAATGGTCCTCATTAAAGATGCAATCAGCGTGACGGGCTGTGAATAGATCCCCTGTGAGGGGTTCAAGGTACTTGATTATCGACGGTGATTTGTACCCCACATAGATCCCCAATTTCCTATGTGGGCCCATGGATGTACGCTGCGGTGGTGAGATCGGCACATATGTGGCGCATCCGAATTTACGCAGATGGGAAATGTTTGGTAGATTTCCACGTACTAATTGCAGAGGGGAAATACTGTGATATGCAGTTGGTCGCAATTGAATTAAGTCAGCAGCGTGTAAAACTGCATGACCCCAACATGAAGTTGGTAAATTGCAATTCATTAGCAAGGGTCGTGCGATGAGCTTAATTCTCTTAATTAGAGATTCTGCCAATCCATTTTGTGTGTGGACATATGGGACCGAGTGCTGAACTTCAATTCCTACGGCCATGCAATAATCATTGAAGGCATGTGAGGAAAATTCAGCAGCGTTATCCATTCGAATTGTTTTAATTCGATTCTCGGGATAATGAGCTTGTAATTTAATAACTTGTCTCATTATTTTGGCAAATGCATGGTTTCGTGTGGATAAGAGGCACACATGGGACCATCGTGTAGATGCATCTATTAGAACCATGAAATACTTAAAAGGTCCAGACAATGATTGGACCGGACCACAAACATCACCTTGAATTCGTTCAAGGAATTGGAGTGGCTCCACTTGAATTTTAAGACGAGAAGGTCTTAAAATTAGTTTTCCGGTAGCACATGCAGTGCACGTAAAATCCGTAGATTGTGGGAATTTGGCTTCATTTAAGTCATGACCATTTGAATTGCAGATAATTTTTCTCATCATCCCTATACCAGGATGACCAAGGCGATCATGCCAAGTTTGAAATGCATTGACATTCTGAAAAATTACCTTATACGCAACATGTGTTACGGGTTTTATGTATGTGTAGTACAATCCTGATGATAAAGAAGGAATTTTCTCAAATATTTGTTTGCCATATCCGTTGTTTTTGGTAAAAAGGAGATATCCCTCTTTGTTGTCTTCATGGGTTTCAATGTGAAAGCCATTTTTGCGAATATCTCTATATCCTATGAGGGTACGAGTTGAATCGGGATATAATAAAGCATCCTCAATTATAATTTGTGTACCCATAGGGAGGGTAAATATGGTACGTCACGTGCCAACAATTACCGCATCGCGTCCAGAGATTGTTAAAATATCTCCATTTAACTTTTTAAGAGTTTGAAAATACTTTATTTCCCTAAGTATAGAGTTTGTGGTACCACTGTCCACAAGGCACATTTCCTCCTCCATTTGGATTGACTCCTGTAGAATCTATATATTAAAAATGTAGAATTTTCAGTGACGAAAATACTTTTATTGAATATATAGAATATTTACAACTTTATTGATATCAAAGTGCTGATACAATATATATTGTGCTTTACAATATAGGATGAAGACAACAATAATAATAATAATAATAATATGTTTTATTACAACAATCCGATGGATGTACATAAATATATTATCTAATGGAGTTGATCGACTAGTCAAAGTCCCCGAATACGTTGTTTGAGGCGTATTCGATCACCGTGTTCTCCTTGTCCATGGAGTCCTGTGGTATATGGAATTTCTTGGTGTTGCTTGGTTCTCCTTGAACATCTTGCGAACATCCGGTCTCCATGTTGTTCTCAGGTTGAAGATTGAAGTGTGCTTCATATCTTGCTCCTTGGGTAGGTCTATTACGTCCCATGGATTGTAGGTAGAGGTTTACCAGATGTCTTGGGGAGCGACATTTCTTGGTGGTGTGCTTGTAGCATCCACATTTCTGGCAAAGAGTAGTTTTATCAAACTTCTTCTTTGCGATGCCCTTCCCCTTTTCTGAATTATGTGGCATGTTCTTCTTGTTGCGATAGCGGTTGGTTTTACCCTTAAAGTTCTTGGTTTGGCCTTTGAATGAGCCATTGAACTTGTTTTTCTGAAAATTTGCATGTACCTCAGGCAGAGGAGCAGCCCCAACTAGGCGTTGATGACTATTCTTCAAAAGAAGTTCATCATGTTTCCCAGCTTGGAGAAGGACATGTATAAGTTCAGAATAAATTTGGTAATTCCTGGCACGATATTGTTGCTATAGGATCCTATCAGCAGGGAGCATAGTTGATAGAGTCTTTTCTATCTTTTCCACTTCTGAAGGTTCCTTCTCGCAAAACCGCAACTTTGAACAAATTTTATGGACTTCGTGATTATAAGCTCCAATGGACTGAAAATCCTGGAGCCTTAAGTGAGTCCATTCATGAATTGCTTCAGGAAGTATAACAGCCTTCTGTTGTTCATATCTAGTCTTAAGTGATTGCCACATATTGCTTGGAGATTCCTCCATCAAGTATTCAGATTTTAAATCTGGGTGAATATGGTGCCTTATAATGTATAATGCACCATATTTCTGTTGCTCAGTTAATTGTGCAACTCCGTCCTGGGGAGGATCCTCAGGTGGTATGAGTGCACCTGCAATGCCACGAGATGAAAGACTTATCTTAACATCCATAGCCCATATAGGGTAGTTATGCCCGTCGAGCGCAAGCTCTTCAAATTCTTTGGCAGTCATTTTGTCCTACATGAATGGGAACCAGAGATTTGATTAATTTACTTGTATGTAAATTAAAATCATCATGGTTATGTTGTAATAATATTTACAAAATTTGTGAACTCAAGTAAAAACTTGAGTTTTAGTGTAGACCTCAAATCATCTATCATAACACTTTGTAGATAATCACCATTTTCATGGAGTACATCTCTCAACACTAAGAAGCATACTCTGACCTATGTCAGTAGATGCCTTTGGTTTTAGTATCCTATGTTATGATTTGATTTAAATATATGGAAGAGCACATTGAAGGTAGTCATAATGTCAGTTTTGACAAATGTAGACCTCACAATAATTGTGGATAATCTGCATATTATGCAGTAGATCCCACATTACATTGTGTTTCCATATACAAATCTGAAGTAGTCACTTTGAATTTTGCATATTAATTCTATTCGATTTAAGTCTATTTAGTGCCTATTAGGCATATACCGGCGACCAACCAGTACAGCACCGGAGTTCCTTGCTCCTTGCGGCTGCATACACCGGCGACTTCAGGCACGAGGCTGCCCTGCGGAGGAGGGGCCATCTCCGGGGCCTGGGACTTCATTGGAGAAGCCGAGGGCGGCCAGCGACCATGTACCCGTGCGCGCGCTGGAGCTGTGCCTGGCCATCGCTACGGCGAATCGACGTAGGAGGCAGCGGCTTTGCGAGGGGATGGCGACGAGGGCGGCCTGGTGGAGCCGGAGGAGAGAGGCCGGAGGCGAAGCTTACTACAGTATCTCGTCGTCCCTTCGCCGCCATGGCGTTGAGGTCAAGCGAGGGCGGCCATGGCGGCAACCTGTGTCCGGTAGATGTGTTGTTCCGACGGTCACGCGGAGTTGTCGGGCCGGAGGGAGGAGGACGCCATCACGGGTGGCATGGCCCATAACCCCGCTGGGCGAAGGCCACGCCATCCATGTCGCCATTGAAGAAGATGCCCGGCGGTGGCGGGCGGGCGGCGTCAATTCGCCTTCCTTGCCCAGAACGGTGTTGCTGGCCCGCCAAGGAGCCACCCATTGGCGAGATGGAGAACGCCGACGCGGAGGCGCGAAGGTCTCGCCACATTAGCGCCGACCTCTGGACACCATGCCCGATGCACCGGGCTTGGCGAGATGTTATGAGGCGACCGTGGTCGACGGCGGCTCGAGACAAAGCGGCGACGATGGCCACCTAGTCGAACGAAACGGTCATGACCAAAGCGGGCGGAAACCAAAGATGGCGACGGCGAATGGAATGGCGACGCGCAAAGGCTGGACGGCGACTCTCCCTTTGGAGGAGACGAACGAATGCGTATAAGGGCGGCAGTTGATTCCTGCCATTTTCTTACCTTTCCTTTTTTCTGCTCTTCTTTTCTTCCTGTGAGTGCTCTTGGTCAAGCTATGCGTGACTGATAACGTGTTAGAACTCAGAGTATTGAGAGTGAAACTTGTTGTCTATTGCTTGTGGGCAAAGTCCTATTTATACAAGAGTTTGGGGCACCATTGGTGCCTGTTACAAGAGACATGACTCTTACAAAAGGACACAACTGTTGATATAGAGAGAAGAGACACAACTGTTGATATAGAGAGAAGAGGGAATGGACATGTCCATTCGGTGCTTTGGAGATAACTAACATGTGCTAATCTAAAGGGACACGATGGTTGGCTCCAAGTCGGTTCCTATAGAGGGACATGTCCCTTGGATTTTAACAGGCAGGAAGCAGGGCAGCGGCGTGCTAGTGGGAGTGGGAAGATAGCGCGTCCAACGATCCCACTAGATGTGCGTGCACGAGACACTCATCCGGCCGATGGGAAGTTATGATCCCCGAGCCTGTGAAACAAGGTAGGCACATATCGTCGACTCTGGGTTCCTATTCAGGATTTTACTCTCCAATTACTTCCTTCCTTACTCAAGATTTTACTCGTCAATTACTCTCAGGATTTTACTCTGCAATTACTTACTCCTGAACGATTGTTCACATTCTAAAAACATATGACAGTGGAACAGCCTGTCCATACAAGTGGCAATAAGCAAACTGCGGCCATAAATTTGGATCCTGCAACACATCAACAAAAAAACTGTATCTAGAAAAAACCAGATTCTGAGTCAGAGTTCAACCAAGACAAAAACGATTGTACTGAAAGAAACGACTATCAAACAAACAGTTTACAGGGCCATCTCAACCAGAGTACTACATCAAATTATGCTTTAATCGCTACAGATTCTGAATCAAAGTACGACAAAGACAAAACCGATTGTACCGAAAGAAACGACTATCAAACAAACAGTCTACAGGGCCATTTCAACCAGAGTACTACAGCTCCAACAAACTAATGAGAGACAAGAAACTAGATATAGAATGGATCCAAGATAATCATCATCCATACAGCTCTTCCGATTGAGGAGTAATCAACAGCCATGGCCCCCTCGCTGCACGGACCATAACCTCAAACTGCAAGGACAAACAACGGTTGCTAAATGGAGCAGAACAAATAAGAATATCAAACCGTTTTAAAATGTGCACAGTAAAAAAATGTTTCATTCCTGATTTCAGAAAAAAACTAGTGCATCTCGGCAATGCAGTCATCTCATCCGCATCAAGCAGCAATTACACTAACCCTGCAATATTTGCTTTACTATCTAGAAAAATAGCATACATTCAAAAAAAAACAGCAGCAACCTGATGCATCTAGAAAAGTTAGCAGTCATCTCATCAGCATCAAGCAGCAATTACACTAAAACTGCAATATTTGCTTTACCATCTAGAAAAATAGCATACATTCAGCAAAAGCTGAAACAAAACCAAAGGTCTCGATGTACTGCACAGAATTAACGAACAAAGAAAAAAAATGAAAGAGAAGTATCAGTGTATCACCTCTAAGGAATCCTCTCAACATGGGACTGTCAGGCTCCGGCTTACAGCAATTACACCAACAGATAAAACTGTCAATCAATAAAAAACATACAATAAATTGATATAGATCACATCAATGAAAATGCAAATGAAATCTATAAGTTAAAAGATAAGAAAAGATTTATGTCACTTACAGCGATCATGAAGTACAAAAGTCCAAGAGACATTTCAATCCACGCATTCCCACCAAACCAAGAGCCAAAAGTACGGCAGCAAGGAGACATCAAGAAGGGATTATGGGGGAGAAGATGACAGAGGAGACGTCAAGAGTCCAGAAGTAGAGATGGCGAGAACCAAAAAGAAGACCAAGAAAACTGTACAAGCAGGAGCGTTTAGTTGGAGGACTAGGGCTGGGATGTGGCTATCCACAAAAGCAACAGGTGGAGAGGCAAGACCAGAGCTCCTACAATAACAAAGGACAAAATCTCACCCCACGTAGTTCTACATCCAATCTCCAGCTGCAGAGAGACATAGAAAGCTCTACCGGCAGAAACACAAGCTCCGACGGATGAAAGGATAGCTACAATAAACATGAAGCGCACGCTTCTCCTCATCAAGCCTGGCATCCGATGAATGCCTTGCTTTGGCTTGTATCTGGCAAGCTTCTTTGAGACGTGTTCCACCTTTAACGTTGCTGCTGACAGCATTCGTTGTGCCGCATCCAAACTTACATCCTTGTTCAAACGGTAGCGAACGTCCTCGACAAGTTGAGCAGCCTCCCTCTTTAACTCCTTAGCTTCCTTCAGCTCTGTCTCTATTGCGGCATATGTTTTTTCTTCCTCCTTTATAGCCTGCTGCTCAAATGCATCAAAGACATCGACAGCGAGGCGGACAAAGAATGTGCTAGCCATAGAACAAATCAGGCACTCCACGAGGTAGCGGACCCACATGCTGATTTTGGCATGAAGCACATCAGGACTACAGCTTAAACTAGAAGCTGCAGGGGGGGGTGGAGGCGGAGAAGCCTGATTGGAGGATTGATTGCGACTACCAAAACTTAGAAAAAATGTAGTGACGGTCAAGACAAGGAAAAATGTGCCTGGCAATAAGCCAATCCACCACACAAAAGTATTAACTGCTTGGCGGAATATCTGCATTGTTTAACCACAATTCGCAGCTGGTGAACAAAAAAAGAATAATTAGCATATCACAGATCAACAAAAATCTCTTAAATATTAAAAAGAGTAAGCATAAATCATTTACTGATAGTTGGCACTAGATACTCAATAATAAAAGCTTTTAACTGGGTAACAATCCTAATCAATTGCAACCAACACCTACCAATCCAAAAGACCTAAAGTTCCTTCAGCCCCAGCAACACAGAAACAGAAACAAAACAAGTGATTAAACACTAAGCCACTAAACAGGAATTTAGTCAACACTCAACCAATAAACAAAACTGACAGCATCATGCATTGCACTATATGAATTTAGTCAACACTCAACCAATAAACAGGACTGACAGCATCATGCATTGCACATCACCCATTTGTTCTTGGTATTACCCCAAGATGGTAATAACTATATTGGCATAAAACATATTTAGGATAGCAGAAACATGACTAGATTGGGTTTATACCTAACCTGGCACCACAATGAAACATACCTGGTTCAGATCATATATATACAAGCTGAGGTTTAGCATATTTTGGAAATGTCTAAGAAAAAGGAATAGACTGGTTCCCAGTTCAGATCAGCTTAAGTTGAAGTTTTCCAATAAATTGCCGGACCGTGCATGACCGATCGTGCAAGAAGAGACATATATTTTATGTAGCACAAGAACAAGAACCAATGATTGAAGATAGGGATCGAACAATATACACCCCAGAAATGTGAAATTCTCAATCCAGGGCGCCCTATTCATCAGGAAACAGTTATGTTTAGCTCTGCCCATTGACATCATGAATGACCGCTGACCCTAAGACCCATATGGGTTCTACACAGCATAAATGGTGCACTATCTGCTATATGTTCCATGGTTCATTATTGTTTATTCGGAACATTCTCTAATTCCAACATAGAACAATACTAAATCATATACTCTACTCAAGTTCACATTAGAGAAGCTTCCAATTCAGTATCAATGCTGCATATCACTGCTTCAATCAACTAAAACGTGTACAAAAAATACATTACTATTCTGCCACGCACAGGTTTACATGTCAGCAGATGGGGGTAACTACCAGATGTATTGCAGGTCTGGTGAAGCGGCCGGTGAGTGGGAAAGCACAGATCAATCTGTGGGCTCTTCACGGATTCGAAGACCTAATTGATCTGGGTGAGGGGAACAGGGCATTAGAAGTCCTATATATGACAGAAAAATCACTAGGATGATCACCAAGGTCTCAATTCAAAAACAGATCCAAGCCAGTATACCTCCCCTTTGAGACGACTCCGACGCAGCCGAGTAGCCGACCTAGTGATTCATTGCACAATAGATTAGTTCTTCGCTTCCAGCATGGGAAAAACCGGAAAAGTCACAGCACACCAGACCCCCAACCCTACCGAGCGAGATGGTACCTGCGGGATTGGTAGAACAGGCAGCGCAGCACTCCGATCGTCCTGCGACTAAGAACGGAGGGGGGTGGAAGGAGATTAGAGGTCGGGCGGCGGTCGGGGCGGTGGCCGGGGCGCACGAAATCGACGAAGCGCGGCCGGGGCGGACGAAATCTACGGGCCGGCGGCTGTGTGCACCAGATCGCGCCGCCGAGGGGGTGGAGGGACTAGCGAGATGTGCAGAGTAGTAAGGGACTAAGGGTAGGGTTTTGTAGGTACGCGATGTGGCCCATGCGGGAAGCAATAACCTCCTCGCTACCCGGGCTCGGGCCTAGGTTTAGTCCCACGGGCTTTTTCAGGGCCCGGATCGGCCCAAAAACAACCAGCTATACTCACTACTGACGCGTGGCCCATAGAAATGGAAAATCCTATACATGGTCGGTGGTTATCACGGGCCACACACCCGCATGGTCCATGGGCCTGGCCCAGTTCGGGTTATAGGTAAATGTTCAAATTTGAATACTATTCATATTCGGAAAATGTTCAGATTTCAAAAAATATACTATAAAAAACTATTCGTATTCGCCAAATTTTCATATTCAGAAAATGTTTAGACACGGAAAATGTTCAAATTTCAAAACAAATTCAAAATTGAAAATATTCATTGACCCATCACAAAATAATCGACATAAAAAAGCAGCGTACGAGGTGATTTCAGTGTCTCAAAGAGACTGGTGATGGTGACATGGTGGCGTATAGTGATGAACGGAGAAGCTAGGTGATGGTCCTTCGTGGCGTCGCTCTCTTGCCAACGTTGCCCTACTCCTTCCTTTGTCGTCACGTCCACGCAGGCTTCGATTAGGGGTTTGTCTCGTCCGCACCTCTAGGAGTGATAGTGTCCGGACAAACAATAATAGTTTTTTTTTACAGATTTTGATGCCTTTAGGAGTGGATTTTGATTTGGTTAATGTTTACGAGAAGTATTTTGACTAAAGCCAAATTAATTAGTAAAATAGGTTGGAGTGGAGATTTGATGCACGTGGGCACTTCCTATGGAAGTTCTTATAATAATGCTAGAAGTGCTCCCTCTGAACTTGAAACTATGCTCAAAGACTTTATTAGTAAACAAACCACTTTCAATAAGGCTATAGAGAAAAAGCTTTTAAATGTTAAGAAAAATATATCCTCTTTGTCTGAAGCTCAAACTTCTTTGGTTAATAAAACGGCTGCTAAACCTGAAACTATGAAAAGTACCTTTGCTGCCACTCATTCCATACAAGTTACTATTGATGAAAATGTTAGGCTGTTAGCTCAACTTCATGCTAGGTGGGAAAAGGAAGCTGAAATTGATAGAAACAATAGTGTGTGTACTATCACCACTAAACCACAAGTAGTCCATATTTCTCCTCCTACTATGTCTAAGCCTATTGAGCATACTACTAGTGATGCTAAGTTTGACTTTGATATAGATGGTTGTAATATTTCTGAAGTGATTATGTTCCTACAAAAGCTTGCTAAAAGTCCTGATGCTAGTGATATGCATGTTGCTTTCACCAAACACATTACAGATGCTCTTGTTAAGATTAAGAAAGAGAATCTAAAATATAAAGCTTCTATTCCTAGGAAGGTAGAAGATAGTTGGGAACCCATTATTAATGTGCAGGTGAATGACTTTGATCTCAAAGCTTCATGTGATCTTGGTTCCAGTGTCTCTGTTATGCTTAGGAAGATTTATGAAATGCTTGATTTGCCACCGTCGGAAGATTGTTATTTGGATGTCCCACTCAATGATAATGCTAAGAAGAAACTCATGGGGAGTACTAATGATGTTCTCATCATGGTTAACAATGCTTATGTCCCTGTTGATTTATATGTTTTGGATGTTGAATATAATGCTTCTTGTCATATTACTTTGGGAAGACCTTTTCTTAGAACAATTGGTGCCATCATTGATATGAAAGAAGGCACCATTAAATATCATTTTCCATTCAAGAAAGGTATTGAACACTTCCCTTTGAGGAGAGAGAAGTTGCTTTTTGCTCCTCCTTTGAAAGCAAGGTAATGCTTCTTCATTTGAAAATACTTGATTCTTCTTGCTTCTTGTGCCTAACTTAAAGGCGTTAAAGAAAAGTACTTGTTGAGAGATAACCCAAGAGTTTCCTTGAGTATTGGAAGTTATTACTTCAGTAATGACCTCTCCTTATCCTTTTTGTTTGCTTTTTGTGCCAAGAATGACCTCTAATAAGAGGGAAGTAAGATTTGGGGAGTTGCTGTCCCGAAACAGATTTTTGTTCTCCACCATAAAAATTTGTGAGGAGTATCTGTAACTCGGATTAAGCTCAAAATTTACAAATAAATCCCCTAGTATGTTAGATAACTTTCGTTAGTTCAACACTTTTTGATTTGAGCAACAGAAGATGTACGAAAAAATCGGTTTCTACCTGCTAGTCTGTTTTGACAGATTTCTGCCATTATTTGCATTTGCTTCTTATTGATTCCTTTTTTATTTCTCTTTTGGGGAATTGAGATTTTTAAATGAGTTGCTGCAGTAGCTTGTGTTTTTAGTGAGAAGCCTTGTTGTTCCAAAGCTTGCCAGAGGTCTAATATCTTTTGAATAAACTAATGTTGCTAATGAAGATTATGTGAAGTTTTATATGAAGGAAAAAATTCAGGTGTAGAGAGAGAATGATGCAATGAGATGAATAATGGACAAAAGCTCAAGCTTGGGGATGCCACCCTGGTGTCACCCCAAGAAATATCCAAGAGGTACAAGCGTTAAAACTTGGGGATGCCCAAGGCATCCCCTTCTTCATCAATAAAAAGCTCAGGTCTGTCTAGACACTTCGTTTTTATTGTTTCATGCACTGTTGTATTGTTCTTGAAGCGTCTTAGTTTTTGTTTGCTTTGCTTAGTTTGCTTGAGTAGTTTGGACCCCCGTTCTCGATGTGTTGTTTTGTAAATAAGTTGCTTGGTGTTGGAAGGAGTAGTAAGTTCCTGCTTGAAAGTGCAAGAGGAGCTTGAAATGACTGTGACATAGGCTTTAGCATGACATGCTAGGTGTTGTTTTGGCATTATGCTTAGTGATTATTGCTGTAGCATGTCTTGTTCCAAATAATTGGGATTGCTTAGTGTGTCTTGAATAAATTATGCGTTGTTTTAGCATGCAAAAGCATAGTATTGTGGTATTCTCCTTTGATGCTTTGCTTGGGTTGACCTGGTACATGTTCACACCATGTTATTACTGTGACAAGTCACCATAGCCTCTATGATCATTTAGTCCTTTACTTGTAGTACCACTCTATGCTTTGATTAGTAATGCTTTGTGCTCTGCATGATTATGGCCATTATTGCTCTCTTAGTTGGTTGCTCCCAGTCTTTTGATAGCCTCCACTTGTATGAGTAAGCTCTACTCATGATTCCAACTCCGAAGAAACCAAGTTATTCTAAAGTGTCCACTATAAACTCCTATGCATGGTGTGTTATACCATTCCAAGTATATTCTTGTTTTCAGCTATCTTCCAATTAAAAACTATTTTGTTATGTGAAAACTTAGTGATTAAAGCCCTCACAAATTTGATGGCAAATTTTATATTATTTGCCCCTAATAAACTTGAACCATTGTGTCATTTATGTTGTATATGCTTGCACTTATACACTGGAATTAGCAGAACCGTGCTGTCACAGGGAACATTTTCAACATTGCACTTGTACTTTGTACTCAGTTGATATCATGCTCTTTTGTCTATGGATGTCACCGGTGTGAAATAAAAAGGGAACTTATAAGTCCATGGAGTTTGTATTCTGTGTTAGAGAAACGCCTGGGCCGCTAGCCTAAGCTATGCCTAATCATGGTGGAAACTTGCAGCATCACCATAGTGACATCTATGAAGCATTCTTCTTATAAAAAAGAGACATATTAAAAAAAGAGGAAAGAGAGAAAAAAGCACCATATTCCCATGGTAAATAAGAATATTGATGAGATGCTCATTGTCCGTTTGCCTTGTCATTTTGGTTATGGGATAGCTCATGTACCATGTGCAAGGGGTACCTCGTTGGCGGTTCTCTATTATATGCAAATACTTATAATGATAAGAACTTACAGGTGACTGAAGTTGAGTAGCATGAGGTGTGCCCCTCGTATTCAAGAGACTTGAGATTGCCAACTTATACTTCGTCAAGCATATACTCCATCTTTGTTCACTTTAACCTTAACCACTTCAAGATGCTTATGATAGGGGCAATGAGGGATGAAAGCTAACAAGTACCATAATTTTTGGAAGCTCTTTTTGAAACTTGAACTCTCTTCTTCCATTACAAAAGGCTTTTCTTCCACCACTATTGAGTCTCCACCTTCTACCTTTAGGCACCATTAAGAGAGCATAGTTGTCAGTCTATGTGCAGCGTTCCAAATCTTATTGATTGATTGATGCAGCGCTGAGTTGATGTAGGAGCGCTTTGTTGGGAACCCCAAGAGCAAGGTGTGAAGCAGCACAGCAGCAAGTTTTCCCCCGGTAAGAAACCAAGGTTATCGTCTGATGGGAGGAAGGAAGCGTCACTGTGTGTTGCAAGCAACGCGGAGACCTGCACAACACAAACTCAAGACTTTGCCCCAACGAATCAGTGAGGTTGTCAAGCTTACTGGTTTGTTGTAACAAAGGATTAAACATATAGTGTGGAAGGTAATGGTTTGCAGCAAGTAACAGTGGAAGATGTATCAATGGTAAAGATTGGATCGGTGTCCATAGTTCACTAGAGGTGCTCTCCTTAGATAAACAACATGGCATGAAGGGTAAACAAATTACAGCAGGGCAATTGACAGGAACTGAGCAAGGCATAACAATGCAATTAATAGTCAGAAAGATCTTATGAGATTCGATTGGGCAATAAAACAAGATACATAGACCGCCATCCAACTGCATCTATGACTAGAAGTCCACCTTCAGGTTATCATCCAACCCTCCTCCAGTATGAATTTGCAAGCAATGCACAACCGCTTTAAAGTGTGTAAGGTAAACAGTCCACATGTTCCATGAACAAGAGACTGTTGTTTTCTCCCTAGTTGCAACAACACATCTACAGCCGAAGAGATTTCTGTCACTTCCCTTGGAAACTAGAGGCATGAACCCACTATCGAGCATAAATACCCCCTCTTGGAGTCACTAGCAACTACTTGGCCAAGATAGATACTAACAACGGAGAGCATGCAAGATCACAAACAACACAGACATGATTGAATCATAAAGACAAAACCATTAACCAAACCAACATAATAATCTCAATATCCATCGGATCCCCGCAAACACAACACGTATGATTACAAATAGATTAGATCTTGATCGTGAACGAAGCTCACAAGATCTATACATGAAAGCACAAAGGAGGAGATACAACCATCTAGCTACTACATGGACCCATAGTCCAAGGTGGAACTACTCACGCATCATACCGGAGAGAAGGCCTCCGGGATGATCTCCCCTCCGACAGGGTGCCGGGAAGAACTTCAGACCCCCCCCCCCCGATCTTGGGATGATGGTGGCAGCGGCTATAGACGGTTTCGTGGAGATTTGATCGGGTACTCAGGGTTTCTGTATCGGGGGATTCTTATAGGCGAAGGGGGAGGCCGAGGAGGCGGCCAGGGTGCCCATACCCTAGCTAGGCATGGGCTAGGCCCACCCACGCCTGGGGTGGGTCTGGCCCCCCTGGCTGGCCCCTCCGGCTCCCCTCGGGACTTCTTGTTTCCCACGGAAAGTAATTGACTTTGACGTTTGTCCCGTCCAATTCCGAGAATATTTCTTTACTAACTTTTCTGAAACCAAAAACAGCAGAAAACAGGCATCTCGCACTGTTGCAACTTGTTAGTAGGTTAGTACCAGAAAACATGTAAAAAGCACCTCAAAGTGTGGACAAGTAAAGCAAAGTAGATACTAAACAAGCATGGAGCATCAAAGATTATAGATACGTTTCCAACATATCAGCATCCCCAAGCCTAACTCCTGCTCGTCCTCGAGTAGGTAAGTGATAAAAAGAATAATTTTTTAGGTGACATGCACCCTCACAATAGATCCAACCATTTGAAAGCATTGAAAGCTGGGATCAAAGAACTCTAAACATGTGCATGAAAGATGGAGTTCTAACAATAGGACATAGTAACTATGCATGCAACATGACAAGCTACAAACAAAGATCATGAATAACATGCATTGAAAAACGTTTGTTTGTTTCACATACAGAAAACATAGCATAGTGGTAATCAGCTTGTCCCTCATAGAGTAGCAAATAGATGCATAGGACACCTGCAAAGTTCACAAGGGTGGCCAGAAACAAGTAGCACGAGAACAAGTAATATCACAATATGCTTCAATTAATAAGCTTTGGAACTCTGCACACAGAATGACAACTATCCTCTCTTAATGGTGCCTAAAGGTAGAAGGTGGAGACTCAATAATGGTGGAAGAAAGGCCTTTTTGTAAAGTAAGCAGGGATTACAAGTTTCAGAAAGAGCTTCCAAAAATTATGGTACTTGTTAGCTTTCAGCCCTCATTGCCCCTATCATAAGCATCTTGAAGTGGTTAAGGTTAAAGTGGCAAAGCCTGGAGTATATGCTTGACGAAGTATAAGTTGGTAATCTCAAGTCCCTTGAATACGAGGGCCACACCTCATGCATACTCAACTTTGGGCAGGTAAGTTCTTGTCATTGTAAGTATTTTCATATCATTGAGAACCGCCAACGGGGTACCCCTTGCACATGGTACAAGAGATTTCCCATAACCAAAATGACAAGGCAAGCAAACAATGAGAATCTTAGCAATCTTTTTATTTACCATATGCATAGCTTTTTATTGAGGATGCTTCATAGATAGCTCACTATGGTGGTGTTGCAAGTTTCCACCATGATTAGGCATGGCTTAGGCTAGCTACCAGTGCTTTCTCTAACACAGGATACAAACTCCATGGACTTACAAGTTCCCTCTTTATTTCACACCGGTGACATCCATAGACAAAAGAACATGATATCAACTTAGTACAAAGTACAAGTGCAATGTTGAAAACATTCCCCGTGACAGCACAGTTATGCTAATTCCAACTTATAAGTGCAAGCATATACAACAAAGTTGTCACAATGGTTCAAGTTTATTAGGGGCAAATAATAAAGTGTGTCATCAAGTTCGTGAGGGCTTTAATCACTAAGTTTTCTCATAACAAAATAGTTTTTAATTGGAAGATAGTTGAAAACAAGAATATACTTGGAATGATGTAACACACCATGCATAGGAGTTTATAGTGGACACTTTGGAATAACTTGGTTTCTTGGGAGTTGGAAGCATGAGTAGAGCTTACTCATACAAGTAGAGGCTAGCAAAAGACTAGGAGCAACCAACTAAAAGAGCAATAATGACCATAATCATGTAGTGCAACAAAGCATTATTAATCAAAGCAAAGAGTGGTACTACAATCAAGGACTAAATGATCATAGAGGCTAATGGTGACTTGTGAGAGTCATAACATGGTGTGAGCATGTGCCAAGTCAACCCAAGCAAAGCATCAAAGGAGAATACCACAATACTATGCTTTTGCATGCTAAAACAACGCATAATTTCTTCAAGGCACACTAAGCAATCCCAATTGTTTGGAACAAGACATGCTACAACAATAATAACTAAGCATAATGCTAAAACAACACCTAGAATGTCATGCTAAAGTCTAAGTCACAGCCAATGCAAGCTCCTCTTGCACTTACAAGCAAGAACTTACTACTCCTTTCCAACACCAAGCAACTTATTTGCAAAACAACACAGCGAGAACGGGGGTACAAACTACTTTATTCAAGTAAACTAAACAACCTAAGCAAAGCAGACAAAAACTAAGACGCTCCAAGAACAACACAACCGTGCATGAAATAATAAAAACAAAGTGTCTAGAGAGACCTGAGCTTTTATTGATGAAGAAGGGGATGCCTTGGGCATCCCCAAGCTTTGACGCTTGTACCTCTTGGATATTTCTTGGGGTGACACCATGGTGCCATCCCCAAGCTTGAGTTTTTGTCCATTCTTCATCTCATTGTATCATTCTTTCTCTACACCTGAAATTTTTCCTTCATACAAAACTTCACACAATCTTCATTAGCAACATTAGTGTATTCAAAAGATAATATACCCTTGGGTTTAGCTTTGGAACAACAAGGATTTTCACTAAAATACAAGCTACTGTAGTAACTCCTTCAAAAAGCTCAATTCACCTAAAGAGAAGTCAAAAAGGAATCAATAAGAAGCAAATGCAAATAATGGCAGAAATCTGTCAAAACAGACCAGCAGGTAGAAAACGATTTTTTCGAACATCTTTTGTTTCTCAAATAAAAAAGTGTTGAACTAACGAAAGTTAGCTAACATAATGGAGGATTTATTCATAAATTTTCAGCTCAATCCGAGTTACAGAGACTCCTCACGAATGTTTTTGGTGGATGACAAAAATGTGTTTCGGGACAACAACTCCCCAAATCTTACTTCTTTCTCATTAGAGGTCATTCTTGGCACAAAAAGCAAACAAAAAGGATAAGGAGAGTTCATTACTGAAGTAATAACTTTCAAGACTCAAGGAAACTCTTGGGTTATCTCCCAACAAGTACTTTTCTTTAACGCCTTTAAGTTAGGCACAAGAAGCAAGAAGAATCAAGTATTTTCAAATGAAGAAGCATTAACATCAAATTTTTCTTTCAAAGGAGGAGCAAAAAGCCACTTCTCTCTCCCCTTAGGGAAGTGTTCAATACCTTTCTTGAATGGAAATGATATTTAATGGTGCCTTCTTTCATATCAATGATGGCACCAACTGTTCTAAGAAAAGGTCTTCCCAAAGTAATAGGACAAGAAGCATTGTATTCAACATCCAAAACATAGAAATCAACACGGACATAAGCATTGTTAACCATGATGAGAACATCATTAGTACTCCCCATGAGTTTCTTCTTAGCATTATCATTGAGTGGGACATCTAAATAGCAATCTTCCAATGGTGGCAAATCAAGCATTTTGTAAATCTTTCTAGGCATAATAGAGACACTAGAACCAAGATCACATGAAGCTTTGAGATCAAAGTCATTCACTTGCATATTAATAATGGGTTCCCAACTATCTTCTACTTTCTTAGGAATAGAAGCTTTGTGTTTTAGCTTCTCTTCCTTAATTTTCACAAAAGCATCTGTAATGTGTTTGGTGAAAGCAACATGCATATCACTAGCATCAGTACTTCTAGCAAGGTTTTGCAAGAACATAAGCACTTCAGAAATATTGCAACCATCAATATAAAAGTCAAACTTGGCATCACTAGTAGTAGGCTCAATAGGCTTAGGAATAGTAGGAGTAGGAATAGTGACTACTTGTGGTTTAGTTGTGATAGTGCACACACTATTGTTTCTATCAATTTCAGCTTCCCTTTTCTGCTTAGCATGAAGTTGAGATAACAACCTAACATTTTCATCAATAGTAACTTGTATGGCATGAGCAGTAGCAAAGGTGTTTTCCATAGTTTCAAGTTTAGCAGCCATTTTACTAACCAATGAAGTTTGAGTTTCAAACAAAGAGGATATATTTTTCTCAACAGTTAAAAGCTTTTCCTGTATAGTCTTATTAAAAGTGGTTTTTTACTAATAAAGTCCTTAAGCATGACTTCAAGTTAAGAGGGAGCACTTCTGGCATTATTGTAAGAACTTCCATAGGAATTGCCATTATTAGGAGGATAAGGCCTATAATTGTTGTTGCTACCAAAATTGTTCCTATAGGTATTGTTGTTGAAATTGTTGTTTATAATGAAGTTCACATCAACTTGCTCTTCTTGAGCAACCAAATAGGCTAAGGGGACACTATTAGGATCTAGAGGAGCTTTCCCATTAACAAGCATAGTCATAATAACATCAATCTTTTCACTCAAAGAGGAAGTTTCCTCAACAGAATTTACCTTCTTAACATGTGGAGATCTCTCAACATGCCATTCAGAGTAGTTAACCATCATATTATGAAGGAGCCTTGTTGCAGCACCCAAAGTGAGGCCCATAAAAGTACCTCCAGCAACTAAATCCAACAGATTTCTTGAGGACAAGTTCAAACCTGCATAAAAAGTATGGATAATCATCCAAGCAGTGAGTCCATGAGTAGGGCAATTTTTAACCAAATATTTCATTCTTTCCCAAGCTGGAGCAACATGTTCACTATCAAGCTATTTAAATTTCATAATGTCACTTCTCATAGATATAATCTTAGCAGGAGGATAGGACTTTCCAATAAAAGCATCTTTGCACTTAGTCCAAGAATCAATACTATTTTTAGGCAAAGAAAGCAACCATTCTTTAGCTTTTCCCCTCAAGGAGAAAGGAAAAGGCTTGAGCTTAATAATATTTCCATCTACATCCTTATACTTTTGCATCTCACAAAGTTCAACAAAGCTATTGAGGTGGGCAGCAGGATCATCAGAACCAGCACCAGAAAATTGCTCTCTCAT
The DNA here is from genome assembly GCA_023614405.1 of Avena insularis. Classification (NCBI taxonomy): domain Eukaryota; kingdom Viridiplantae; phylum Streptophyta; class Magnoliopsida; order Poales; family Poaceae; genus Avena; species Avena insularis. The sequence continues at coordinate 480,357,477 of CM042697.1, forward strand.
CACAAGATTCAACAAAGTAGGCTTAATTTCATAAAAGGTAGCATCAGGAGCAGGTGGAGCAATAGGTGTGCTAAGGAAATCATTGATGTCGGTGCTAGTGAAGTCACACAACTTGGTGTTCTTAGCAAAGTTCATTTTGGCAAAGGTGGGCAACCAAAAAAATAGCAGCAATAGCTAGAGCAGGAACTAATTTTTTTGTGTTTTTGAATAAAGCAACCAAACCAAACTAGACTATTTTTTGGTTTTTTTTTGAAAAGAGGCAAACAAAACCAAGCAAAAGAAACAAAACAAACTAAAAACAAAGTAAAGAGAAAGGAAGTGAAGGACTCCCCTTGTGAAGATGTCCTTAGCCTCCCGACAAACAGCTGGAAAAGCTTGATGCAGCGCTGAGTTGATGTAGGAGCGCTTCGTTGGGAACCCCAAGAGCAAGGTGTGAAGCAGCACAGCAGCAAGTTTTACCTCAGTAGGAAACCGAGGTTATCAAACCAGTAGGAGGAAGGAAACGTCACACAGGTGTTGCAAGCAACGCGGAGACCTGCATAACACAAACTCAAGACTTTGCCCCAACGAATTAGTGAGGTTGTCAAGCTTATTGGTTTGTTGTAACAAAGGATTAAACGTATGGTGTGGAATGTAATGGTTTGCAGCAAGTAATCAAGTAACAGTGGAAGATGTATCAATGGTAAACATTGTACCGGGGTCCATAGTTCACTAGAGGTGCTCTCCTTAGATAAACAACATGGCATGAAGGGTAAACAAATTATAGTAGGGCAATTGACAGGAACTGAGCAAGGCATAACAATGCAATTACTAGCCAGGAAGATCTTATGAGATTCGATTGGGCAATACAACAAGATACATAGACCACCATCCAACTACATCTATGACTAGAAGTCCACCTTCAGGTTATCATCCGACCCCCCTCCAGTATTAAGTTGCAAGCAACAGACAACTGCTTTAAGCAAAGTGTGTAAGGTAAACAGTCCACATGTTCCATGAACAAGAGACTGTTGTTTTCTCCCTAGTGGCAATGACACATCTACAACCGAAGATATTTCTGTCACTTCCCTTGGAAACTAGAGGCATGAACCCACTATCGAGCATAAATACCCCCTCTTGGAGTCACTAGCAACTACTTGGCCAAGATAGATACTAACAACGAAGAGCATGCAAGATCACAAACAACACAGACATGATAGAATCATAAAGACAAAACCATTAATCAAACCAACATAATAATCTCAATATCCATCGGATCCCCGCAAACACAACATGCATGATTACAAACAGTTGGCGCCCATCGTGGGGCAAGAGGCACTTCAGGCTCTTCAGCGGGTGAGGACCAAGATCTTCGTGGGGATCGGCAAAACCGTAGCCATTGGTCGTGTTCTCTTCTCCGACAACGTTCCGATCGTCCCTCCTGATGAGTTATGGATCCCGGCGAAGATGAACCCTACGCGGTGTTCGATCGTTCCTATCGGAGACATCCACCTCTTCATCGGCAAAACTGACTCGGGCACTAGTTCCCTGGGAGTCGGAGGAGCATCAAGACCCACACGGACCGCCTACGGGCTGGATACGTTCGCGGATGGATCGATGTCGGATTTCTATTTGGAGTTTGCCGGCAAAGATCGGAAAGCACCAAGGCCCGCACGGACCGCCTACGGGCAGGATACGTTCGCGGAAGGATCGATGTCGGATCTCTCCTCGGAGTTTGCCGACAAAGATCGGAAAAATTCAAGGCCCACCCAAACCGCCCCTGTGCGGGATATAAAGGTGGAAGATCACTGCAAATCCGCCGGCTCCGTGCGTCTGGACAACAGAGATCCAAGTTCGTCGGTGTGGTTACCATCTTCGATCTAGCGCGCTGTGTTCAGAGAGAGGGCGAAACCCCCGCGATTACCTGGCCAGGTGGCTCCGTATACGAGCTGATTTAGCCAACTACCCCGATGATAACGCTTTGTATCACTTCGTGGAAGGACTGGACCGTGGCACGCTTCTCCGACATTCTTTAAGACGGCAGCAGGCAACAGGACGCCTTACCCTCGAAGAGATGGTGAGCACCGTCGCGGCTACCACGGCGGTTGTGCGCGTGAATGGAGCTTGCGCTCAGAGATGGATAACCTCCGATTCAACAGCCGCCGCCACCGCCTCCCACCGCCATCGTCGCAGCAGCACCACCACCTCCAGTCATCGTCGAGGTCGTTGCACCTCCACCGCCCGTCATCGAGGAAGTCCTAGCACCCTCTGACTCTATCATTAACGCGCTTTATGCTGACTTTAGTGCAGATTCAGAGGAGATAGACTTCAGTCCAGAAGAGCTAGACTCCGCTATGCAGGAGATGGAGGAGGAGTACTCGCGCGACGAGAAAGCCAACAACGCCATCACGTCTCGAGGGGTGTTCGTCACCATTGGGATGGCGATGGATGAAGATCAACCCGGACGAGCTCCGCCTACGACGCTGGAAAAGGGGAAGGGGCCACTTATTGTTGCTGACTATGATCGCGCAAAAGTCATGCCTCCTCTGCCTAACCCAGTGCAGCAGCCGCAGGAACTCGGCACCCGCCCGAGCAACAACAACACCGCAAACTTGCCGCCTCCAGCATCTACGTTTGCAGTAGCCCAAGTTACTCCAGCTGATAGAGTGATGTACGGCAATCTCCTTGTCGAGCCACTAACCGTTGCTCATATCCGGAACGTGACCCAACTTGATGAGAAGCGCCAGCAACTGCTGGAGGAAGCGCAGGCCATCACGGAGCAAGGCGCTAAACTAGATCGAGATCTGGTCAACGCGCAGAAGTCCATAGAGAAAGCTAGAGCAATGGAGGCCGAGTACAAGACCTTACTGCAGCAGCAGAAGGCTAAGAAAGCTCCAGCTCGCATCATCAACGATCCTGGTGTACGGCGCAACCTAGGATGGGCTCCCTCGAAGTCGGCACAGGCCAAACCATACATTGACAGTGAAGGCAAGCAGGTGATGCCCACCCACTCCTTAATCTCGCCGTCGCCAAGACCCTTCTGGAGCAGGATAGATCGCCTGAGGCAGTGGAACATGTATATGACCTAGTGGCCAAGGCAGTGAAATAGTAGGAAAAGGCCACCTCTCAGAGGCTTGAGTCTGACCCAGCGCTCTGCCAATCTAGCCAGCACAAGCCGCCAAGGGATAGATCTCCTCTTGATGTCGGGTTCCAGACGGGTTCATCAGAGCGAAGACGGAGGGATGCGCGCAACAGTAAGGATGCCATCCCCATATCCTCCGACCACGGAGAAAAGGCCCGACCTCATCGCCCATCTCCACCGCCCCGATCTCCCCGACATCGCGAAGATTACAAGGCTCACCATCGTACGGATATGCCCCACCAAAGCAGTGCGGCATCGTCATCCGCGACAACGCGGAGCAGACCCGTCATGATGGAGAGCGCAACCAAGGACACAAGAGCAGGTCACGCCATGACCCTCCGCGTCCGACAAGCAACCGTGACAGGCGTGAGGCGTCGCAGGAGGAGATACAACCATCTAGCTACTACATGGACCCATAGTCCAAGGTGGAACTACTCACGCATCATACCGGAGAGAAGGCCTCCGGGATGATCTCCCCTTCGGCAGGGTGCCAGGAAGAACTTCAGATCCCCCCGATCTAGCGACGACGGTGGCGACGGCTACAGAAGGTTTCGTGGAATATTGATCGGCTACTTAGGGTTTCTGCATCCTGGGCTTCTTATAGGCGAAGGGGGAGGCCAAGGCGGTGGCCAGGGGGCCCACACCCTACCTAGGCGCAGGGCAGGGCCCACCCGCGCCTAGGGGGGTCTGGGTGCCCTAGCCTGCCTCTCCGGCTGGACTTCTTGTTCCCCACGGAAAGTTATTGACTTTGATGTTTGTCCCGTCCAATTCCAGAATATTTCCTTGCTAGCTTTTCTGGAACCAAAAATAGCAGAAAACATGCAACTGGCACTGTGGCAACTTGTTAAGCTTGGGGGGAGTTGATACGTCCAAAATGTATCTACTTTCTCGAACACTTTGCTATTGTTTCTCCTCTAAACTTGTGTGATTTGGATACAACTAACACGGACTGACGCCGTTTTCAGCAGAATTACCTTGGTGTCTTGTTTTTGTGCAGAAAATCAACTATCAGGAAAAATCCCGAAAAATATGCCAAAAACTATATTTCAGCAGAAGATCCACGGAGCTAGAAGAGGAGACGGAGAGGAGGCATGGGGGCCCACACCCACCCCAGTCGCCACCAGAAAGAGTCGCCTTTCGACCTAAAAACTGAGGAGGGGGGGCGATAGTTTTCTAGAAAGAGTTCCGCTCCGCCGCCGCCACCAGAAACCAAGATTCGGATCCAGAAACTCCGTTCTGGCACCCTGCCGGGACGGGGAATTTGGAGAGGATCATCGCCATCGTCATCACCAACGCATCTCCATCAACCAACGATGTTTCCCTCATCCATGAGTGAGTAATCCCCCGCTGTAGGCTTGGGGATGGTAGGGATTTGATGGGTTCTATCATGTAATCGAATAAGATCTGTTAGGGCATAGTGCCTAGTATCTCTATTAGTGCTATTTGACTTTGTTGCAACTTGTTGTGCTTAATGCTTGTCACTAGGGCCAGAGTGCCATGATCTCAGATCTGAACTTACTATTGAATCAATATGATAGTATTGTTTGTGATCTTATCTGCAAGTTGTGTACACATATCATTGTCTGGATCCAAAGGCCCCAAAGTGACAATAATTGGGACAACCGGAGGGGATGGCTGTGGTGTGAGGATCACATGTGTTCACGGAGTGTTAATGCTTTGCTCCAGTGCTCTATTAAAAGGAGTACCTTAATTTCCAGTAGTTCCCTAGAGGCCCCGCTGCCACGGGCTGGCTGGACAGAAGATGTTGTGCAAGTTCACATTGCGAGCACGTATGACTATATTTGGAGCACATGCCTAGGATTATTTAGTACTTGGATGCTTGTTATTATTTATCTGCAATGACCTAGATCTTGAAGTTACATTTTTAGACTCGTCCATGCAACGCCCGTCCATCCATCCCAATGCCTGCCTGACTTTTCGAATCCCTCAACCGTTCTTGTTACTATTATCCTTTGTTTCACTATTGTCATATCGTTCTTTGCTTTCTTTGTTGCTACTACAAACTGTTACTACTGATAAACTTATGTGAGCAAGAACTATTTCTAGGTGCAACTGAATTGACAACTCAGTTGTTAAGGTTTGCAAGTATTCTTTGGCTCCCCTTGTGCCAAATCAATAAATTGGGTAATACTACCCGCGAAGACTGTTGCGATCCCCTACACTTGTGGTTCATCAAGACTATTTTCTGGCGCCGTTGCCGGGGAGCATAACTTTATTTGTAAGTTCACTTGGATCTATTATTGTTCACTGCTACTCCTTTCATCATGGGGAAGTCTCATGATGGAAAGTTTTCTATTTTACCATCCACTATAAGAAGAGGTACAGTCCTAAACACCTCTGATGCTCTTGATTCACCGTCTGTTATAAGTAAGCTTGTCACACCACCACCACATACTCATGCTACACACACTGCTACTACTGCTAAGTTTTAAACTGCTTTTGATGCTCATGATGTTACTTCTACGGTGCTTGATGCGAGTGGTTCATTAGGTCCTTTTCTAGATGCTACTATGGCTAGTCTAGGAAATACCAAAACTCCTAGTGAAGCCACTATTACACCTGTTAGCTTATCTGAGGCTAGTGAGAGTTATGATATTAATGATGGTTACATTGAGTTCACTGATGATTTTGTTGAAGAGTGCCGAAACACACATGGTACTACTGCTATGAAGAGTCTCCTTGCTAGACGTACTATTATGCCTAAGTTGTCCTCTGATCCTAAGTTTGCCACCTCTCCCATAGATATTAAAGATGAAGATTATGATTTCTCTTATTTAGATTGTTGAGAAAGAACCTTTTTGTGGGACTGAAAATGAGAGTGATGTGGCTCATATGAATGATCTTTCTACTATGAATGCTTTGTTCTCTGATGATTTTAAGATGTGCAAGTACTTTGTGACGAGGTTTGATCTCGGCAATGCCTATTGTTATGGACTTGGGTTTTGGAGAAGATGGGGATGCTGGAGATCGCGGAACGGTTAGCAAACAAGCAATACGGGACACGATGTTTACCCAGGTTCAGGCCCCCGGAGGGAAAACCCTACTCCTGCTTGTCTGCTCTTGATTACGGCGGAACCGAAGGTTACAGGGGTGCGCAGATGCAATCTGGCGTGGATGTGTGTATGCGAAAGTATGAGTCGAGAGATCTAGGTCGTGCCCTCCTGGACTTTATATAGACTTAGGCAGGTCTCGGGCGTAGACCTAGTCGGTTACAAGTTCTAGGGTTTCACCCCTTTGAAATTCCTATCTACTTTAGTCTTGCTCTCCAAGGATCCGAAGGCGTCATGGGCCTGGGCCACCCGAAAGTCTTCATGGGTCGGCGTATATTTGCCGTGGGCCTTCCTTGGGCTGGACCAGGTATGCTGAGATCATGTTCCCGCGGGGTATAACCATGTCAGTAGCCCCCGAGTGATCAGTCGAATCGTAGATTCGGCTGAGGACTCTTCAATCCTTCGGGTGTGACTATGTATTTCAATAGTTCAGGTGTAGGGATTGTTGATGCATGTGCCTGACTCACCCGACGGATCAGGGTCAGTTAACTGTCTTAGGACGAAACAACACAATCTTCTTCAGGCTCGAGTCCCCCAACTCGAACCTAGAACATATGCTGGCGTAATTCGACTCAGGCCACGGAGGACTGACAGGAGTGGAATTCCAGTGAATTTTATTGATGTACCCAACGCGTCCGTCGGGATTTTTCATCGCGTCTGTTGGCACGGATTTTTACTAGCAGAGCACAGTCATGTGCGTTGCCAGGCCATCAGATGATATCGGTACTTATCTTTGTGTCGTAGACACAACATCCGAATGTTTAGCACCGCGGAGGTGTTTCGGGTGGCCAAGGAGGACATTGCTCACTTAGCGTTAATTAGGGCAGAGTTGCCAAAAAGTTTTTTGCATACTGATCCGAAGGATCGCAGTCGAAGAATTCATAGGGTGCGCGACCGCTTCCCTATGGAGTAACCCAGTGTCTGTTCAAGTCGTAGACTCGAGCAGAGACTTTTAATTCAGCCGTTTTTCAGTATCGGGTCCGTGGGACACAAAAAAATTCGGATGCTTAAATTCATCCTCCCTATGGGAGTAGCCCCAGAGTCCGTAGTGGAGTCGTAGACTCGACGTAGGACTCGAAGAAAATAGTTTGATGCTGAAACATGTTGTTCCTCTTTCGGGTGCGTGGCCAGCGCTCCTGATAGGAGTATCCCCCGAGTAATTAGTTGAATCGTAGATTCGAGTGAGTACTCTTAGCTTTGAAGCCTAAGAACTTGTATCTAGTGCTAGTGTAGCTTTTGATGACGTCAGTGTTGACGATCGATGACCTCAAGCGCCTGCTGCGCCAGAGATGACTTGACTGGACGAACATGGGTCCCACTGTCTGACCTTGAATTGACCGGTCATGCGCGGCGTGGAGATAATTACGGCGTCGCCTCAATTTCCGCGCGTAGTGGACGGCGTGTTAGCGACGGTTCGCTGCGATGCTGACACGTGTATGGCCAGATCCTGTCGTTGGCGTTAGGTCTTCTCGATGGACGGCTGTCATGCAGCGTCTTCGTCTTTATAATCATTGGGGAAAACTTCAGTTCGTTTTCACCGCATCTATTCTCGTTTTCACTGCTTCCTTGTTCTCTGAGAGTTCTTGCTGCGCGCTGGAATATCCCTTCACATTTCCATCTTCCATCCTGCGCTCTCGCCGTCGGCGCCGCCGTATCGCGATGGGGAAATCGAAGAAGGCTTCATCTGCGGTTGGTACCAGCGCTGCTGGAGGGAAGAAGAATGCCGCCGCTACCCGTGTCACTGACGGTGGCTGGCGGCGATCGAAGACGCGGGAGAGTGATCTCCGCAAACCCATGACGGGGCTGATCCCGCAGGATAGGGAGGCCGTCAAACTCCCAGGCAATGAGGTAATCCCCCGTCCCCCCGATGGGTTTCGGGTTATGTTCCTCGCCTTTGTCATTCGCGGGTTTTCCTTCCCAGTCCACGACTTCCTTCGTGGACTGCTTTTTCTGTACGGTGTCCAATTGCACCATCTTTCCCCCCAATTCTCTTCTTCACGTTGCTTGTTTTATCACTTTCTACGAGTGTTGGCTCGGTATTGAGCCGCACTTTGGCCTCTTCCGGAAACTCTATTCCGTGAAGAGGCAATCCGGTTCGGATGGTGTTTACCCCATTGGGGGTTGCATCATCTCCCTCAAGCCCAATCTACTTTTCTTTTATTTTTCCATGTCTGAATCTGTCCAGTACTGGCGGAGGCGATGGTTTATATCCGCGACTCCGTAGTGCCTGGGCAGGATTTTGGTCTTGTTCCTTTCGACCCCTCCCAAAAGATCGAGCCGAAAAGGCCTGGAAAAACAAGATCTTGGATGGCGAGGTGGCGGAGATAGAGGCTCTCTATCGTCGAGTGGAGGATCTCCATTTGAATCCGGAGAAGGAAGTGAACGGTGTGGATATCATCCGCACTTTTCTCGAGCGTCGGGTGCAGCCACTCCAGGCCAGGGCGCACCCGATGTTCCTTTATGCTGGCCGGCGTGATCCGACGAGGGTTTCGACTGAGAAATTCTCCCAGGAAGATCTCGACAGGGCCCTTCGTTCGCTGCTGAAGTTCAAGGCTGGAGAGGATATCCCGGGGAAGTCGCTGACTCCTCCGTTTTCTTCTTCGCTTCCTGTTCCACAGGTGTAGATCCGTGCGCGTAGCGCTATTTTCGACTGCATTGTTTTTGCTAACAAAATTTTCTTTTCTTCGTGTAGAGCTTCAAGGTGCCGGGCATGTCGCCTCCATTACCCGAAGTATATCCGGATGCTCTGGATAATGATGTGTTGGATTCCATGTCCGAGCTGCCATCGGCGCGGTCTCCGGCTGAAGGTGCCAACGAGTCGAGCGAGGATCATACTCGCAAACGATCACAGAGGTCCAGCGAGTCTTCGGATGCTTCGACTCATCCAACTCCTAGGAACCCACTATGTCTTGAACGTCACAATGGTGGGCATGGAGGCTCTTCCTCTCCGATTCCTGCCCTTCCCATGCGGGTTGTAGCGCCGCACCCGCCAGCGAAGCGGAAGAAGGAAGAAAAGAAGGAAGAGAAGAAAGAGGATAAGAAGGTCCGGAGGACCCCTCCTGTCTTCAACCTGAGCGAGCTTGACTCGTAAGTTTCCTCTGCACTGCGTTTTCTTTAGTGTTTACTTTGTACTTGTACTAATTTGTCCGTGTGCAGGCACTCTTCCGACGACTCCTCTAGCGATGGTGCTCGGGAGATGATGGGGGAGTCGAAAGTCGCGTCTCCTCCTCCTCAGACGGTGGCTACCTCTGAGGGCGCTGCTCCGAACCCTCCTCTGCGGGAGGTTTAGGTGGTTGCGCCTCAGAATTTCGCTAGCGGACCTTCGGCGTCGCCATCGGATCATGTAAGTAGTTCTGTCTCCTGCCACGGGGGAGCCCCCGAGCATTTGTAAAAGAGTTTTCTTGTTTTGTTCTTCCTTCGAGTCTCGGGGGGAGCCCCTGAGCATTTTCGTGTGTGCATTTTGCTTCTGTTCTTTTCTGTTGGGCGTAGCCCCCGAGTCCTTTTCCTGACTAGTAGGTCTTCTTCCTGCAGCCCTTTGTGCAGGATGCCAAGCGACTGGTGCAGGAGCACCTGGTGCTGGAGGCCAGCCTCAAACAACTTCAAGGTGTTGTTATGCCTTTGATGTTTGCTTCTTCGTGCATTCTTGTCCTGTTATCTAACGCTTGTATTTGTTGAATGTATAGGAGCATAACACCTCCCTTCGTAAGATTGATGCTCTCAAAAAGAGCCTTGGTCAGGCGGAGAAGAAGGCCGAGGTCGCCGCTGGTGCGAAGGAGCGCCTTGAGCTGGAGCTGGCTACTGCGGCCGAGGCTAAGGAGCGCCTGCAGCGGGAGGCCACGAACCGCGAGGAGCAGCTTGCCACTGGTGCGACTGCGCATGAAAGAGAGGTGTCCGGCAAGCTCATGGCGGCCGCCAAGGCTGTTTCGGGTGAGTATCTTCACTTGCATCTTTTTTGGTTTTCTTTTCTTTCTTCTGCGGTGCTTTGTTCATTCCTTCTCTTTATTGTCTCAGATGCCGCGGGCATCGAGTTTGACCGTGGTGCTCGGGAGCACGGAAGTGCTCTGGATGATGCTACTGCACGGTCGAAGATCGCTGCAACACCGTCGTCAACTCGCTCGCCAAGGCCAAGGAGGTCTTGAACGCTTCTACAAGGAGCTTGTCCCCAAGGGCGCGGCCCTTGATGATGTTGACGCTCTGGCGGAGGCATTATCAGCCAAAGCACCTGCGGCGTACAAGCGCAAGCAGAAGGGCATCGGTGCATCCGTCGGGCTAGCCATGGCTTTGGCTACTGGAGCGGAGATGGATCTTCCCCAGATCACCTCCCGGATGCCGACGACTACGGATGGATCCGAGGTAGCCTTCGCTACCTATTCTGCTCGCTGTAAGCGATATGGTCCAAAGCTGATTGATCTGCTGGCCGAGTACACGCCGGCGTGAGGGAAGCCAAGCGAGCAATCCGGCTCGAGGCTACTCGAGGTGCCGCATCTTAGGCTCAGAATGTAGGATAGTTGTAGTCTCTTTTGTTGTAATTATGTTGATGAACAAATCCTTGTGCCACGTAGTGGCTTTTGATGCACTTAATGAATTCGTTGGGTTGTGTGCTTCTTCGTCTGAGTGTTCACATCTTTGCCTTTCTGCTGATCTAGGGTCCTTCGGGTGCTGATCCCGTTGACACCTCGCCTGCCACGCGGCTACGGCCCTCCCTGGATGATTCATCACAACTTGCTTTTCTTCGGGACCGTGTTCATAGTCTCGAAAAGGAGTTACTTGGGGTGCGTGGCCATGCCGACGTTTGGAAGTCCAAGGCGGATCGCGGTGCTGCCAGAGAGGAGTACTTGATGGCGGAATTGCTTCGGTTATCCAAGCAGCTTCAATGTAAGTTTCTTCGAGCTGTTGCCTATTTCTTCGGATGCGCCTGCTGGCATTGCATCTTACTTTGTGCAAGTATTGCAGGTGCTGACCTTGCTCCAAGGAAGGAGAAGGAGCGTGTTGCTGTTCGGGTCAATTGTTTGACTCAACAGGACATGGAAGCCGGCGGGTTCTTCTGGATGGATCGTGACCGTGCTATGGTCCTTGCGACGGTGCAAGATCGCGTTCACCAAGTGTCGCGGGTGCTTCGTCAGGTGCAGACTTCGCTCGCATCGGTTCTGCATGTGATGTTTCCGTTGGATGCTGCGCCGACAACCCTTACTGGTCTTCTGTCGAAGTTTCGGAGCGTGAATCATGTCAAGGAGTTGGTGCGACATCAGCTCATCGCGGAAGTGAAGGCTGCATTGTCCCTTGTGAGGCTGCATCGGCCTGATGTAGATCTGTCCGTTGTAGCGGCTGGACCACCCCCTCGACCAGATGGTGGTGTGTGGGATATGCGTCCGCATTACGCGGCTGTAGGCGATATGCGAAGATTGTAGATCTATTTGAGCAGCGGGCTCAGGTTATTCTTCAGAATAGGTAGTGCCTGTAAAAGGTATAAATGTAAAATTTGTATATAGTTGACTGGGCGTGTTTTGCCCTTTGTTATAAAGGTTTGGCTGTTGTTTGAACACGTAGTGCTTTGTTTCTTATTCGTGTCCTTTTCGTTAGCCTGACGTTGTCAGCTACTCAGCCGTACACGTGTTATCCTCAGTCGACGAAATCGTGAGGTGGGGGGAGCCCCCGGGTGCGTTTGTAGCATGAAGTAAAAGTGCGAATAGGAAAACGAAATTTTTGGGGCGAGACACTTAGCTTTATTTATATCGTAATGGAGGAGGTACATTGTTCGGCTGAGTAGCCTTGGCTGAATAGCCTTATTGAAAGTAAAGGGGTAGGTAGCTAGGGGTAGAATCGTCGCAGTTGTGCAACGTTCCATGGGTTGGAGTATGCGACTCCAGACTCCACGTGCTTGAGGCGATAGGCGCCACCTGGGATGACTTCGGTGACGATGTAGGGTCCTTCCCATGGTGACTCGAATTTCTTCGCTCGCTCTTGCTTGAGTCGCAAGACGAGGTCTCCTTCGACGAAGGACCTTGAACGCAGCCGTCGGCTGTGGTAGTTGCGGAGACTCTGCTGGTACACCGCTGATCGAGCTGCTGCTATGTCTCGTGCCTCGTCGAGTATGTCGACGGCGTCTTCGAGTGCAGCCGTGGATTCGGCTTCGCTGTAAGCGACGACCCGGGGGGCCTGGTGGCGTACTTCGGCTGGTAGCACGGCTTCGGCTCCGTGCACCATGAAGAATGGCGTCTAGCATGTGGAGCTGTTTGGCGTGGTACGCAAGCTCCATAGGACGGATGGTAGCTCTTTCGTCCAGGCTCCAGCTTTTAGCTCGAGTGGGCTCATGAGGCGCTTCTTGATGCCAGCGCCGATTAGGCCGTTGGCCTTTTCCACCTGCCCGTTCGTTTGCGGGTGCGCCACCGAGGCGTATGTGATGTTGATTCCGAGGCCTTCGCAGAAGTCTTGGAATTCTTTAGATATGAAGTTCGATCCATTGTCGGTGATGATGCTATGCAGTACGCCGAACCTATAGACAATGGATTCAAAGAATTTGACAGCAGTTTTGCCCTTTTGGTTAGTGACCGGCATGGCCTCGATCCACTTGGTGAATTTTTCGACTGCGACCAGGAGGTAGACGTGCCCCCCTTTCGAGGACCTTGGCAGTTTGCCGATCATGTCGAGGCCCCATTGAGCGAAGGGCCAGGCTATAGGTATGAGCCTGAGCTCTGACCCGGGTGCGTGTGGTTTGTCGATGAACCTTTGGCACCCCTTGCATCTTCGGATGATGTCCTTTGCGTCGCTCATGGCCGTTGGCCAGTAGAATCCAGCTCGTAGAGCTTTGGCGACAAGGGAACGGCTGCCTGCGTGATGGCCACAGATGCCCTTGTGGATGTCTTGGAGGATGGTTTTCCCGTCACTGATGGTGACGCACCTTTGTAGTACACCCGTAATGTTGCGCTTGTACAGCTCGCCGTTGATAATGGTGAAGGCTTTTGACTGGCGAGATATGCGTCGGGCATCCGTCGGACTGTTAGGCAGTTCTCCATCTATCAAGAACTGGAGGTATGGTCGTGTCCAGGTTTCTTTGACTACCATGACCTGCATCAGGTTGACCATGGCGACTTCTGTGTCCAGTTTCTCGGGTCCTTGATGACCTTCGGGTAGCGTAGCCCCCGAGTGTTCTGCTTCTTCGGGTGATCCCTTGGGAAATTTCCTCTTGATGGATGGCACGCAGATCTGTTCGAGGAACACACCTGGTGGTACCTTTGTGCAGGTGGAGCCGATGTTGGCGAGTCTGTCGGCTTCCTCGTTGCTTTCTCTTCCAACGTGCCAAAGCTCGCAGCCGTCGAATTCTCCTTCGAGTGCATTGTAGAGTGCGCGGTACGCGATCATGTTTTTTGCGTGTGCGTCGCATTTGTTCATCGTCTGCTGGACGGCGAGGTTGGAGTCACCGTAGATGACCAGGCGCGTTGCGCCGCAGATCTTCGCCATCCTCATGCCGTGGATGAGGGCTTCATATTCGGCCTCGTTGTTGGAAGCTCGGAATTTCATCCGAAGGACGTACTTCATCTTGTCGCATACGGGAGGTCAAGATGACCCGGCTCTGCTCGACTTCACGCTTGGAGCCGTCAAGTCATCGTCCCATGATTGCGACATGTCAGGGTGCTGGCATTACCGCAGCTCCATCCGGTGTACAAGGAAGTCCGGAGGACACGAGATTTGATTATGAGTCGCTTCGTGAAGCGATGTCTAGGGGTGACAGCTCGATGCCCCACAGGGCCACGCGTCCTGTGGCCTCTGGGTTATTCATGATGTTGTTCAGGGGTGCCTCATTGACGACTATCACCTGGTGCTCCTGTGTAACACCCTCAGAATCAGACCTATGCAAGTTTTAGCGAAACCCGCCAAACCCGCATAGAAACGATTCAAAGGTGCCCACCAGGAACTTGCGTGCGGGTGGAAAATGAAGTAATAACATTACACAACAGTCCTCGATGGGACCCACAGAACGGATATATATACAACACGACTCCATGAGTCAAGAATACAGATATAAGGTACAAAGATCCAAATCACCTTGAAAATGATAGAGCGTCCGACTACAGACAAGATGCAAATGGGGCTAAGAGCCCTGAAGAATAACCAATGGCGTCCATATCCCTGCCCAGGCCAAGCCGGAAGGGTAACCCTGCTAACGACGTCGATCTCAAAACCTGCTTAAACAAAAGGGGTGCCGACAAAGGGCAAAGGAAAAAGAGGAGCGTCAGTACTGAGGCCAGTACACGGCGAGGCTAGAATTCGGCGGTCCTCGCCTACATAGGTATGGTGGACTGAAGCGGCAGCGGCAGCGTGCACTGAGCAATCTATAGAGACTCGATAATACTGGCGGCTATCAGAGAGGGGTAGGGAAGACCTATTCGGTTCCAACCTGATACTATCATCAAACAAACCCATCCTGGCGTTTCCCCCTCGAGACCGAACGAGGAAATCAACCGAGGAACTCACACAGTTGGCAGTTTTACTTATTCAGTTAACGTTGCAGAAATTACTAGTCAGGTTTAGACAATCATCCTGATAAAGTAAGCAGTGGGCACTTTTAGTTAACCATTCCGTTATAGTGGCAACACTTACTAGTCAGATACAGATAGCATGAGATAACCCCAAAACCCAGCAGTTGTTGGTACTTTTATTTAGCCATTCCGTTGTAGTTGCAATACTTACTAGTCAGATACAATTGTCGCAAGCGACAAACCAAACAAGCAATTGTGGGCAGTTTTAGTTAGCCATTCCATTATAGTGGAGCTGATTACTAGTCATTATAAAGTCAAATTTATAGCACTACTTTAGTTATGCTTGTCTATGGTCGAGATACTGTGCTCCAAGTCGTCCATAACCGCGGACACGGCTTTCAGAAAGTTTTACCCGGCCGGGGTGCACCAATAGCAACACACGCTCGATCAACCTCGGAAAAACCAAATCAAAACCCAATGAGGCCTTCACGACAAAGCAATCACAGGATTCAGAAATATTTCAGGGGGCCACCCCATTGAGTAGACCCGCAACGAAGTTAGCTGACTCCGAGACGGACTCAAGGTTTGCGACAATGGCTGTAAACGACTGGGAACCCGAAAGTGTGACTGGGCTTGTCGATACCGCGAAAACACTCCGCTTACCTAAACAGTACAGTGTGCTCCTCGCACAATCGTAAATAAACAGTAGCATGGCATAAGTACAGGATCGTAAATAAAACCTCAAACTAGTTTGTGGCCCCAAGAAATAAGACTGAATCAAGCTCTGGCTCAGGGGGGTCCCATATACCTCCCGGATGTGGATAGCGCGATAAATCAAGGAACAGGTATCAAGTACTCGGGGTCCTACGGGACACAAGTGGGCGTTCGGAAACCAAATATTATCTATCACCCACCGATGCCTCTGCTTACTTCAATTTTAGTTGTTAAACAGGAATTAAAGTGGACGAAAAGTAAAGCCATGATCATCTCCAACAACAAACATGCGGCAATACTCCAACAACTGTGGCACTTGACAACACGCAACAGCACTCGAGCAAGCGACTACGGCGCGCAAGTCCAACTATCTACCAAACAACAGGTAATAGGAGGTGTCCAAGGCAATATAGGGTTGCAAGGGATATTACGGGTACGAAAAACTAGAGCATCGCAACACAGATAGCAATAGATCAACAGGAAGGAATAAATACTATTAAAGTAAGATAGGTAGAAAGGGGGAGATGCTCGCCTGAAAACATCGCCGAAGGTTTATCCGAAGATCGGGGCGAAGCTCACATCAACTCAACGGCCTTATCCGCGAAGAACCAAAACAATTAGGGTCTCGACGGTCTTGGTGTTCCGGGGTTCGAGGTCTGGTCTCGGGGTTCAGGGTTCGACGAAAGCGTTCTCGAACTCCGGGATCGTTCTCGGGTGACGGGGTAGATCTTGGCGCATCCGCGGTGGTCGGGCCATGTTGTCGGTCTCGACGTCCCACGCGGAGTTCTTGGCGTTTCGGGAGGAAGTACTTGTTCTAGCGTCGGGGTATCGGATTTGCCCCGGGACGGTGCCGATCTTGTCGTCGATGGAGAACTTGAGTGGGGTACCGGGGTCTTCGGGTCGAGACGAACTTGGGATCCGTGATGAAGAGCTTGCTGTTCCTTGTCGGCGACCTTGGATCCTAGCCTCAGCACCTCTAGAGGACTTGGGTCGGCGTTGGGTTGGCTTGACCTCGAGATCTTGTCGCATGGTCTAACTCATATAACCACATCGGCAAAACATTGTTCTTCGGGCGTCTGACCTGGAGGCTACCAATCCAATGCCACTCTCGCATCACCACACCATGATCATCAATTACACCTCTGCATAGCTCTCACGGGGACGACGTCGGTGAGCCGGACGATGTTGAGCAGGGCCCGAGCGACGAGGGGACCGAAAGCACGGAGGGAGAAGAAGCGTCAGGGGCGAGGCAGGTGGAGCGCGGCGCCGCGGAGGCGGCCGGACGCGACCGGGGAGGAGGATGAGGAGGTGCTCTAAACAGGAGGCGGCGGTGCTTGTCCGCGATCTGCGGCTGAGGCTGGAGAGGGGCCTGGAGGCGAAGGCGAGGCAGGTGGCTGGGGGTGGCCGGGCGCAGAGCCTTGAGGGGGGGGGCCATGGCGGAGGGAGAAGAAGGGGCGGGGGAGGGCGGTTGCGGGCGTAGCGGAGAGGGAGGGGCGAGGCGATCGGCTCGGGCTAGGCGTGGCGAGGCCGGCCCGATGGGGAGGAAAGCGGCGGAGGAGGGAGGTGGAGGAGGCGAGGCCAGAGGGCGGGAGGTCGATGAGGGGGGGCGGCGAGGCAGCTGAAAGAAGGGAGGAGGAGAAAGGGGTGAGGGGGGCAAGGGGGTGAGGGCGGGCTGGGAGAGGAAGAAGGAGGAGTGGGGGACGGCCAGCGGGCCTGGCTGGGTCTGGGGGTCTGCAGTGGGGCCGGGCAGTAGAGAGAGGGGTCCAGTGTGGTGGTGGGTGTGGCCTGGCTGGTGGAGGGAGGTGGAGAGGGTTAGGTGACGTGGCAGATGCTGGTTGGGTGGGGATTGGGATGAGGGTGAGGTGGCGAGAGACGATTGGTGGGGCTGAGGTGGAGGAGGGGTGGGTAGATTAGGTTGGGTAGATGTAGGATTTTAGGTGGACCGTTTGTATTTCTGGGGGTGGTCGTTCGGGTCGATTCGGCCCGTTCGACTGCCCCACTAAAAATAATTGAATATTTTAATTATTTAAAACACGGCTTCTGCAAACCGATAGCACACAAAACAAAATAATCCGGTGTCCCGGGTTTTGCGGTTGAATTAAGACGGGGCGTTTGGAAAACAAAAATAGGTTTTACTGCAAATAGTTTTATGCAAGCAAATGCAAGACGATGACTATGCTCAAATGCAATGTGGCATGATGACATGGGCATGCGGTCATGATGATGCAATGCACAAATTTAACGCGATTTTCTCGTAGTGGTTTTGCGGGATGCCACATCCTGGAAGTAATGGCTCAACCGTCGAGCCGTCATGAACACGCCGTAGGCGAGTTTCTGGTAGTGAGGGTACCTCTGCTTTGTTGGCGTTAATACCTCGCTGAGGTAGTAGATTGGGCGTTGGACCCCATGGGTCTTGCCTTCTTCGGGTCATTTGACCACCAGCACGGTGCTTACCACCTGGTGTGTGGCTGCTATGTACAACAGTAGGGGCTCGCGCTCCTTTGGCGTGACCAAAACGGGCGAGGTGGAGAGTAGTCGTTTGAGACTTTTGAATGCATCATCGGCTTCGGGCGTCCACTCGAATTTATCTGCCTTGCGTAGCAGCTGGTAGAATGGTAGGGCTTTCTCGCCCATGCGGCTGATGAATCTTCTCAATGCCACTATTCGTCCTGCGAGCTGCTGGACACCCTTGAGGTTTTTCGGCTTCTCCATTGCCATGATGGCCCAGATTTTCTTCGGGTTCGCCTCGATCCCTCGCTGGGAGATGAAGTAACCAAGGAGCTGTCCTGATGGGACGCCGAAGGCGCACTTTTCGGGATTGAGCTTGATCATGTAGCGGTCGAGATTATCGAACGTCTCGTGGAGATCTTCGATGAGCGTTTTCGCCTCCCTGGTTTTGATGACTATGTCGTCGACATAGACTTGGACGTTGCGGCCGATCTGGTCCTTCAGGCATGCCTGCATGCATCGCTGGTACGTGGCACCTGCGTTCTTTAGCCCGAAGGGCATTGTGTTGTAGCAGAACACTCCGAATGGTGTGATAAACGCCGTTTTCTCTTGATCTTCGAACTTGAGTCGAATCTGGTTGTAGCCTGAGTAGGCGTCGAGGAAGGAGAGTTTCTTGCATCATGCAGTCGAATCGATGATCTGGTCGATCCGAGGAAGAGGGAAGTGGTCCTTTGGGCAGTGCTTGTTCAGCGACGTGAAGTCCACGCACATCCGCAGGATATCCGTGTCCTTCTTGGGAACCATCACTGTATTTGCGAGCCACTCGCTTTCTTTGATCTCCCTGATGAAGTCTGCAGCGAGTAGCCTGTTGATTTCCATCCCGATGGCTTCGGCCCGTGGCTCGGACAGTCTCCGGATGGACTGCTGAGCGGCTTGGTGTTTGGAAAGGCGTTGAGTGCGTGCTCGGCGAATTCCGAACTCTGGCATGTCCGCAGGACACCAGGTAATTTCAAGCGCTCACGGAGGAATTCGACGAGCACGCTTTCCTATGCGGCGCTGAGGTCGTTGGCGATCAGCGCCGTCTTGGAGGCATCCGTCAGGTGGACCTGCACCTTCTTTGTGTTGACAGTGGAGTCGAAGGACATGTCGGGTGCGTTTTGTCGTGCGACTGGGGGTGCCCCATTGTCCGTCACTTCGCGAAGCCTTAAGAGCTCCTCCTGCATGCCGAATGATTGGGAGATTCTATTGAAGTCGCTGTCGCATTGGTCTGATCGGGTGAAGCTCCCGAGGGACTGTGATGACGCCCTTTGGTCCTGGCATCTTGAGTAGCAGGTATGCGTAATGTGGAACAACCAAGAACCTTGCGAATGCTACACGCCCGAGGATGGCGTGGTATTGTGATGGCCAGTCCACCACTTCGAATTCGAGCCGCTCGAGTCGGAAGTTGTCCGGCTTGCCGAAGATGACGTCGAGCCATATTTTGCCTAGGGGAATATGCCCTTTCCTGGGACGATGTCGTGGAACATTGTGTCTGACTGTTCCAGGCTGCACTGCGGGATCCGTATTGCTGCTAGAGTGCTTGCGAAAATCAGGTTGATGCCGCTGCCACCGTCCATGAAGACGCGGCTCATCTCGTAACCTCCGATCTGTGCTTCCAGCACCAGGGCAGCATGACCTGGGCGAGGGATCTGGCAAGGGTGATCCGAACGACTGAACGTGATGCAGGACTCCGATCCGCTGAGGTACTCAGGGATGGCGGGTGGAGTTGACACGACCATGTTGATCTGACGGGTGATTTTCTTCTGCACCCTATTCGTGGGGCGCCCCTTCTGGATTATCAGTGCTCCTTTCGGCGGAGAATACCCGTTCCCAGCGTTGTTTTGTGCTAGTGCGGCTGGTTGGTTCGGGCCTCCTACAGGTGGCGGTGGAGGAGCTCCATGTGCTATCTCACCTGGCGCGGGTGCATTCCCGAATTCCAGGAAGTGGAGCCTGCTGCCTCATCTGGACCATGCTGTCGCTGAGCTTCTCGCGGCAGTCCTTGAGCATGTGGCTTGCCTTCTTCTTGCCATCCTGTTTGTCGATGTAGAAGTGGATGGTGCATGGACCCGAAAGTTTTTTGTATGCTGAGGGTCCATTGTCGCGATCGCGGCGCTGCCACGACTGTGCTGGGCGCCCTCCATCGCGGAAGTTTCCTCCATGGTATCCTCCACTGTTGCGGTTGGCGTCATTGCGGCGGTCGGCGTAGCCGGCCGCGACCATGTCGGGTCCATCGCGATCGTCGTAGACGCGCGATCTTCTCTTGCTATGGCGCTCTCATCGTCGGCCGTAGTCGTCCTCTTCCTCCGAGTGCGCCCGGTGGACGGAATCTTCGCCGTCAGCCCACCTGTTGGCGATGTCCATGAGGTGGTCAAGTGTCTTGGGCTTGACGCGCCCAAGCTCCTCCTTGAAGTCTTGGCGCTTGACGCCGTCCTTGAAGGCGT
The DNA here is from genome assembly GCA_023614405.1 of Avena insularis. Classification (NCBI taxonomy): domain Eukaryota; kingdom Viridiplantae; phylum Streptophyta; class Magnoliopsida; order Poales; family Poaceae; genus Avena; species Avena insularis. The sequence goes on from CM042697.1 coordinate 480,377,788, forward strand.
CGATGGCCCTCTCTTCGGATATGTGCGCTGTGGAGTTCTTGGTGTTGGACCAGCGTAGTATGTACGAGCGAATGGATTCACCCGTTCGTTGAGTTCAGGCCCGCAACTCCTCGATTAAGGCGAGCCTCTTGCTGGTGCCTTTGAAGTTTCGGATGAAGCTGTAAGCTAGCTCCTCCCAGCTTTGGATGGACCCTGAAGATAGGCTGCTAAGCCAGATCCGGGCTGCACGTGTCAGCTGCAGCTGAAGGCATTGCATGGCGGTTTCCTTGTTTCCGCCGTGCAATTTGACGGATGACAGGTGGTTGCTGAGCCATGCCTGTGGGTCTTGTGTGCCGTCGAACTTCGAAGTATCTGAAGGAAGCTTGAAATTTCGCGACATCTTTGTTCGTCCAACAGATCTGCTGAAGCATCGGGTTCCGCAGAGTTCTCCTTCGTCCTCGTCCATCTCGGATTCAGACGAGCATGCGCGCTTGGCTCGCGCTTTGTCGATTTTGCGCTGTGTGAGTGCGTCCCTGGCGTCGTAATCGCGGTTGCGGTGGCGCGAATTCTTGTTCCTTCGAGGAAGGTCATGGTCCTCTTCTTCAGATGACGGGGTGGGGCTGCGGTCGAACCTGACCGGAGCTTTCTTCTTCGGCTCCGTAGGAGCTTCCTGGTGGAGTGCGGCTCCGACGAGTCCGAGTCCAGTAAGTGCGGACTTGTGCATGGCTCTTTTCGGGTCCCCCTCCAGAGGAGGGTGCGATGCTAGGTACGCGGTGGCTGCCATGATCGCAGCCTGCAGCGTTTTCGGGATGACATTGCCGTCGGCGTCCATCTCCATGAAGGATGCGTGGAGGGTTCGGGTCACCTCACGGCGCTCCTTAGGATCCATGTTCTCCATCCGAGAGCGGTGCTTGTTGCCTTGGTTGCCGTTCGTGCTGGAGCCGATGCCCATGGCGGAGAGCGCAGCTCGTCATACTGACTCGAGCCGCAGGCTGCTTGCTTGCGTTTATCAAGCACCTCCTGCATCTTGACCTGCTTCTTTTGCTCCTCGATCAGGAGCAGATGGTAGGCCATCAGCAGATCCCTGAGGAGTCTGCAGGCAGGATTATGTCGCCTGCCACGACGGCACGTGCCTGGGCCCATCCTTCTTTGCTAAGGCGGATGACATGGCCGTTGTTGTTCCCTTCAGGTGGGGGGGACTGGCTTCTTCTATTTCCGCCGTTTCGATCTGGCGGGTTAGGTGTCGGGTTGGGCGGCGGGTTGGGCGCCTGCTGATCCACGTCGCTCTGGATGACTACAGCGCATTGGTAGCGCTCGTAGATTGGTCTGCTGCTGCCGCAACTTTCGGATCTAGAACCGTAGGTCCCTTCATCCAACGGCGGGTTGCACAGGTCGGAGTTGCAGCTGCTGCTATCGTAGGATTCATCTATTGATGACGATGTGCGTAGCACGGGGTGTAGGGTCCATGAAGGGGGCCTGATTGATGGTAGGGGCACCCGCTCGGGGAGGCGGAGGGTGCCAGTTTACCCCACCTGGAAGCAGAATCTCCCGAACAGGATCTCGAGTCTGTCACCTACGGGCTCGAAATCCTTCATGGTGGCCGGCGAATGGGCGGTGAAGTCGAAAGCGCCGAAGAGGAGGTGACTCTCCGTCGCCGTAGAGTTGTAGATCGTTCGGGTTGGGACCGTCACGATCGCACAATCAGCGTCCCCAGTTCCCACAGACGGCGCCAATTGACGAGGTTTGATCTCGTCAATGCCCATTGTTATGGACTTAGGTTTTGGAGAAGATGGGGATGCTGGAGATTGCGGAACGGTTAGCAAACAAGCAATACGGGACACGAGGTTTACCCAGGTTCAGGCCCCCGGAGGGAAAACCCTACTCCTGCTTGTCTGCTCTTGATTACGGCGGAACCGAAGGTTACAGGGGTGCGCAGATGCAATCTGGCGTGGAGGTGTGTATGCGAAAGTATGAGTCGAGAGATCTAGGTCATGCCCTCCTGGCCTTTATATAGACTTAGGCAGGTCTCGGGCGTAGACCTAGTCGTTTACAAGTTCTAGGGTTTCACCCCTTTAAATTTCCTATCTACTCTAGTCTTGCTCTCCAAGGATCCGAAGGCGTCATGGGCCTGGGCCACCCGAAAGTCTTCATGGGCCGGCGTATATTTGCCATGGGCCTTCCTTGGGCTGGACCAGGTATGCTGAGATCATGTTCCCGCGGGGTATAACCATGTCACTTTGTTACTAAGATCTTCCCCTTTTCATTAAAAGTAGAATCTACGGCTTGGTTTAATAGATTACCTCCTGGTTCCATTGATAGCCCTGATTGCTTGATTGCTTCTTTCTTCCATAAATATTTTCCTCCTAGTGCTAGACATGCTGCTTTGCAGAGACTTTTTAATTTTAAACAGGGAGAAGAAGAGAAATTGCTTGAGTCATGGACAAGGTTCTGTGCCTTGATTCATGCACATTATGGATGTCCATTACCTAAGAATGAGCTTCTTGATATTTATTATAATGGACTAACTGATGATTCTAGGACATACCTAGATAGCTTTGCTGATTGTGTTTTCAGGAAAAGGACTCCTGCAGATGCTAAAGAATTAATAGCTAAAATAAGCAAGAATTATGATGATTGGACTTCAACTGAGCTGAATGCACATGAGCCTATTACTCCTGAACCGGTTGTTCCTGAACCAGTTACAGCACCAACAACAAAGAAGAGGGGAGTTATTGCATTAAATGATGAAGTGATGAAGGAAGCTAAGAAGTGTCTAAAGGAGAAAGGTATTAGAGCTGAAAATGTGAAGAATCTACCTCCTATAGAAGAATTATGTAAGCCAATTCCCACTCATCTACTATTGAGGTACACTCTCTCCAACACTTTGATGAAGGTGATATTCCTTATGGTAAGCCTCCTGATCAATGTTTAGAGGAACTTGACACATTTATTGTTAAGCAAGGGTATTTTAATAAACAAGTTCAGAATCATTTGTTAGAAAACTCTAGAGCTATCCATGAGTTGAAAGATATTGTGGAAAGAACTTCTAATGATATTAAAATGCTTTGTAAACACTTTCAAATGGTTCAAACTCAACTTGATCAACTTGCTAAGGTATAAAAGGATATGCTAGTTAATGCTTCAGGAGATAAACATGCTTATGGAGTTAGAACTAGGAGTGGTATAGCTACTCAAGATCCTTTATATCCTGAAGGACACCCTAAAAGAATAGAGCAGGATTCCCAACAAGGTGAAGATAGTGGCAGTCCTCGTAAGAGGAAGAAAAAGAAACATAAGATAGTTGAGGAACCACTTGAACCTGCTGTAGATCCTAATAGTATATCTGTCTCCGATGCTGAAACTGAGAGTGGTAATAATAACGAGTCTCCTAATAAGGAGGAAGGTGAGAAAGAACCTGAGAAGCACACTAAGAACACTAGGTACACAAAGGAAGATTTTATTGTTAATAAACATGGTAAAGAGAGAGAGAACCTTGGGTGCAGAAACCTATGCCTTTTCCAGGTAAGAACACAAGTCAAAGGAGTCAGAACACTACAACAAGTTTTGTGAGTGGATGAAACCTTTATTCTTGCAAATTCCTTTGACTGATGCTATTAAGTTGCCTCCTTATTCAAAGTATATGAAGGATATTGTCTCTAATAAAAGGAAGATTCCTAATGAGGAGATTTCTATCCTACTTGCTAATTATTCCTTCAATGGTAAGGTTCCAAAGAAACTTGGTGATCTAGGTATACCAACTCTTCCCTGCTCTATTAAGAACAATTATGTTAGAACTGCTTTATGTGATTTGGGAGCTGGAGTTAGTGTTATGCCTTTTTCTCTCTATAAGAGACTCCAGCTAGAAAAGTTGATACCAACTGATATATCTTTGCAAATGGCTGATAATTCAACTACTATTCCTGTTGGTATATGTGAGGATGTTCCTGTTCAAGTAGCTCATAATTGCATCGTTTTAACTGATTTTGTTGTGCTTGAAATGCCTGAAGATGATAACATGTCTATTATTCTTGGGAGACCTTTTCTTAATACTGCAGGTACTATCATCAATTGCAATCAAGGAAAAGTGACATTCAATATTAATGACAAAGAGCACACTGTCTATTTCCCCAAGAAAGTTGTTAAAAGTTATTGCCTGAATTCCATTGAAAATATTGAGAGCATAAAGGTTGGAGAAATATATTGTCCCATTCCACAAGAAAATTTTGAAACTATTATGATTGGGACCATTGATATCAAGTATGAGGTAACATAATCACCTTGTGGAATGCAAAGTTTTGTTTCATATAAGATTGTTTTGGTAACAAGACTTGATCAACCTTGTTAACAAAAGGATTTTTAATGAACAAAATAATGTTTCCACTTTGGTTATACTTGCTTTCTTTTACTTTTTCTCCTTTCTAGTCTTTGCTTTAGCTTTAGTTTTGCTAGTAGTTTGCTTGTTTTAGTTTCTTAGAGCTCATGTAGTTTGGCTTTTGGTTTGCTTTTGCTTCTTCTGAAAAAACTATTTCTGCGAGGAAATCAATTTTCATACTCTGAAAATTGGCCAAAAATAAAGTTTCCCGAAAAATCCCAAAAAAATCAAAATAAAATTTTCCTTGAAAAAAGAGGCAGAGAGGCACCAGAGGTGACCCAGGGGCCACCCCAGGACACCACACCCATGGTAGGCATGACCTATCAGGGGGTGCCGCCTGGGGGAGGTCTGGCCCACCTAGGCCCCTCCAGGCTGCCTCCTCAAAGCCACCTTCTTTCTTTCTCCCGAAAAACGCCGGAAAACTTTCTCAAGCTCGAGTTCTTGCTGTTATTGCTCGCGATTTTCGATCTCCTTGTTCAACCCATCTCAAGTGCTGATTTTTGGAGGGATTGCTCCTTGGTATGTGCCTCCTCCACTTGTCCAATTAGATTTGTGATTGATAGATTGTATCTTGAGTATTTTGCTGCTATAGGTGACAGGTTGTTTGGGCTTGCATGCTTGTTCTTTGCTTAGAAACTTTGTTTTGATGCATGTGTAGCCCTCTAGCAAGTTCCTATAGTAGTTGCTCATCATTTATCAACTTAGAAATCACTTGGTTTGATGGTTGTCTAAAAATTTCAGCAAGGAAGATGAGTGCTTGTCCACTAAATCAATATGACTTGATGGTGCATGAGCCAATGAAGGTTCATCGTGAGGAGGCAGTTTTTCCTTCCATATATCCATGCCATGAATTTATGAGAGCTGCGGGGATCCTCCAAGATTTCCAAACTATGGTTACAAATGCAGGGTTGGAACACTTTGTTGAAGGTGAAACATTCCAATATGTTAAGCTAACCATGGATTTTGTGCAGGACTTCCGATTCACTTGGTCTACTTCTAATCCCATGGTCCATTACAAAATATATAATATACATGTTGACCTGCCTTTTGCTGAATTCTGTGCAGCAATTAGAGTACCTTAGTGGGGATCTTGCGAGAATATCAAGGAGAGACCCAAGGCACTTGTGGATTTATATGTTGAGATTTGCCAAGGTTTCGACTTCTCAAAGGAAAGTGGTAAAATTCGGAACATTCAGCTCCCAACTATTAGATACTTTGCCTATTTCATTACCAAGTGTGTTCTTGCTAGGAAGATTGCTAGAAAGTTGTCTTCTTTTGATCTAGATTTTATTGCATCTGCTCTGAATAGGAATAGGTCTTATAGTTTGGGTGTGATGATAGCTCACCATCTCACCACCAACCGTGAGAAGGGTGGAATTTGTGGAGGTCTCATTGCTTCTAGGTTGCTAGCTTTCCATGGTTTAGAGCCTCATTATTCAGATTTTCAGTTCCCCATAGAGAGGCTTGACATTGAATCCATGATTTAGCATGGTTTTGTTTCCTTGGGGGCTAATGTGAGAAGTTTACCATTTGAATTATCTTTTGCCCAGCAAGGTCGGAGAAAGGGTAGGACTGAGAAAATAGTTTATTTGCCCGCACCTGCTTTGTTTAATTTTGATAACAGGCAAGGATGGTCGCTTACGGAGGAGGAGGTTGACACTTATGTGGGGGGACTCTCCCAGCAAGAGGAGAATGTTGAAGAGGACGCCGAAGATAATTCAGTTCAGCCCTCCAACTTGGGAGAGGCTTCATACCAACAACCCTCGTTTGATTGGGGCGCGTCTTCTTCTTCATCGCAGACGCCTGACTATGATCATTCCTATGATGGCACACCAGCTTGGGGGTACTATCCGCTCTATTGAGCCCCACTTAGGCCAAAAGACTAAGCTTGGGGGAGGTATACCGACATCACACCCATTTATATATCATGTTCGGTCGGTTCTTTGTATATCCATTGTTTTCGCTTTCTTTTGGTTTTTGTTTCTTCTTTCTAAAAAACCCAAAAATACCAAAAATATTTTCGTTGTTTCTCTTGGTTTGTTTCTTTGTTTCTTTGCTTTGGTTTGCCATAAAATAAAAATCCAAAAAGATTTTGCTTTGTTTGGTTTGCTTTGTTTTTGTTTGTTTTTTCTTCCTTTGCTTGTTTCTAAAAAAATTGAAAACACTAAAAATATTTGTTGTTCTTCTTTGGTTTTGTGAGTTCTTTGCAGGGTTCAGCCGTCCTCAGTGGATTTTGGTTTCATGTTAATTATTCAAGTCACACAAGTGAAGGGCAATAATAAAGATTAAGACAACTCGAGGTGTGGTAAGAGGCTGGTAACGAACTCTATTTGTTTCATTTTTGTACATATACTCATCATTGTGAGCATGCTTAGCCTGATTGTGTAAGGTGTATGTCATTATGGATGCTTAGTAGTTCTTGCTTGTCTATGATTAGCTCCAGCTTGCTAATAGTTTGTAGCATGTCATATGAATGTTTGCTTGCATTGTTTTATTCATACTTTGATATAACATTGTGGTATCCTCCTCTAACTGTTCATGTGAATCGACTTGGCACATGCTCACGCATGCATATGACTAATCAATAGTCAGTAAGCCTCGATGATTTATTTTTGCCTCAGAGTTCTTGTATCACTTTCATGCCATAATTAGTCCTGTTTTGTTGCAAGCATGATCATGATAGTTATTGCTCTCTCGTGTGTCGCTCCCTCTCTATTGCTAGCCTTCACTTGCACTGAGTATGTGCTCTACCTGTACTTCCAACTCCTAAAAACAATATTGCCAGCTGTGTCCACCATACCTACCCATTAGCATCATTTTCTACTTCAGCGCATATTCTATATGTCGTGTTTTCTTCCAAAATAAATTTTTTGTCTGTTTTGAGAAAGTTAGTTAGTAAAGCTCTCACGAACTTGATGGCACACTTAATAATCTTGAACCATTGTGACTAGTCCATGAAAGTTATATGCTTACTTATTATATTCTGGGAGTCAGCAGAACCGTGCTGTCACGGGGAACTCTTTCAACACCTTTTGGATATCCTATCCAGTTGATACTTTGCTCTTTTGTTTACGGATGTCGACGATGTGAAATAAAAGGGGAGGTTGTGAGTTCATGGAGTTTATACATTGTGTTAGAGAAACGCCTGGGCCGCTAGACTAAGCCATGCCTAATCATGGTGGAAACTTGCAGCATCACCGTAATGAGCATCTAGGAAGCATCCTCAATAAAAAGCTATGCATATGGTAAATAAAAATATTGCTAAGATGCTCATTGTCTGCTTGCCTTGTCATTTTGGTTATAGGAAAGCTCCCGTACCATGTGCAAGGGATACCCCGTAGGCGGTTCTCGATGATATGCATGTATTTACAATGACAAGAACTTCCAGGTGACCAAAGTTGAGTAGCATGTGGAGCGACCCTCGTACTCAAGGGACTTGGGATTTCTAGTTTATAATCTGTCAAGCATATGATTCAGAGTGGACCTCACTTTCACCTTAACCACATGAAGATGCCTATGATAGGGCAATGAGAGCTCAAAGCTAATGAGTACCTTCCTTTCAGCATTGGGAAGCCTTTCAAACCTTCACAAAACCATTTTCACAACTTTGTTGAGTCACCACTTATTAGCACCTTCTTGAGAGGATAGTTGTCATTCTTGTGTTTGTTCCAGAACTTGTGTGTAAGGTAAACAGTCCACATGTTCCATGAATAAGAGACCGTTGTTTTCTCCCTAGTAGCAACATCACATCTACAACCGAAGAGATTTCTGTCACTTCCCTTGGAAACTAGAGGCATGAACCCACTATCGAGCATAAATACGCCCTCTTGGAGTCACTAGCAACTACTTGGCCAAGATAACCACTAGCAACGGAGAGCATGCAAGATCACAAACAACACAGACATGATAGAATCATAAAGATAAAACCATTAATCAAACTAACATAATAATCTCAATATCCATCGGATCCCCGCAAACACAACATGCATGATTACAAATAGATTAGATCTTGATCATGAACGGAGCTCACAAGATCTATACATGAAAGCACAAGGAGGAGATACAACCATTTAGCTACTACATGGACCCATAGTCCAAGGTGGAACTACTCACAAATTATACCGGAGAGAAGGCCTCCGGGATGATCTCCCCTCCGGCAGGGTGCCAGGAAGAGCTTCAGTCCCCTCCCGATCTAGGGATGATGGTGGCGGCGGCTATAGACGGTTTCGTTGATTTCTGATCGGGTACTGAGAGTTTCTGCATCGGGGGCTTCTTATAGGCGAAGGGGGAGACTAAGGCGGCCGCCAGGGCGGCCAAACCCTAGCCAAGCGCGGGTTAGGGCCCACCCGCGCCTGGGGGGGAGGGTCTGGCCCCTCTGGCCGGCCCCTCGGGCTCTCCTCTGGACTACTTGTTCCCCACGGAAAGTTATTGACTTTGTCCTTTGTCCCGTCCAATTCCGAGAATATTTCTTTACCAACTTTTCTAAAACCAAAACAACAGAAAACAAGCATCTAGCACTGTTGCAACTTGTTAATAGGTTAGTACCAGAAAACATGTAAAAAGCACCTCAAAGTGTAGACAAGTAAAGCAAAGTAGATAGTAAACAAGCATGGAGCATCAAAAATTATAGATACATTTCCAACGTATCATTATCTCTGATATCTTTACCTCTAGTCTTCACTTCAACTTCAGAGGTGCCTTGGCATTCATATTGTGCTCTTCAAATAAAGGCAAGCGAGATACCACTCTATCATACCTTATTATGAGCATTGCAATGTTGCTTATGTTTATGTTTCATGCTACTTATTATTATTGAGTTGGTTTCTCTTCATAGCTTGCAATGATTATTGAGTAGACTTAGTTGCATACTTATTATGAACTGTCTAAGCATCTACTCTTGTGCTGAGAATATATACATCATATGAAGCAAAGTCTTCATGAAAGTTCTTTTATCGCACTCAGTTTTCAACTGAATTGCTTGAGGACAAGCAATAAGCTAAGCGTGGGGGGAGTTGATATGTCCCAAACGTATCTACTTTCTCGAACACTTTGCTATTGTTTCTCCTCTAAACTTGTGTGATTTGGATACAACTAACACGGAGTGACGCTGTTTTCAGCAGAATTACCTTGGTGTCTTGTTTTTGTATAGAAAATCAACTACCAGGAAAAATCCCGGAAAATATGCCAAAAACTATATTTCACCAGAAGATCCACGGAGCCAGAAGAGGAGATGGAGAGGAGGCCTGAGAGGCCCACACCCACCCAAGGCGCGGGCCCACCACTGGTCGTGCCTGGAGGGGGTGCAGCCATCTGAGGCATCCCCTCGGCCTCCCTCTGCGCCTATAAGTTGCCTTTCGACCTAAAAACCGAGGGGGGTCGATAGTTTTCTAGAAAGACTTCCGCTCCGCCGCCGCCACCAGAAACCAAGATTTGGATCTAGAAACTCTGTTCTGGCACCCTGCCGGGACGGGGAATTTGGAGAGGATCATCGCCATCGTCATCATCAACGCATCTCCATCAACCACCGATGTTTCCCTCATCCATGAGTGAGTAATCCCCCGCTGTAGGCTTGGGGATGGTAGGATTGGATGAGTTTTATCATGTAATCGAATAAGATCTGTTAGGGCATAGTGCCTAGTATCTCTATTAGTGCTATTTGAATTTGTTGCAACTTGTTGTGCTTAATGCTTGTCACTAGGGCCTGAGTGCCATGATCTCAGATCTGAACTTATTATTGAATCATTATGATAGTATTGTTTGTGATATTATCTGCAAGTTGTGTACACATATCATTGTCCGGATCCAAAGGCCCCAAAGTGACAATAATTGGGACAACCGGAGGGGATGGCTGTGGTGTGAGGATAACATGTGTTCACTGAGTGTTAATGCTTTGCGTTGGTGCTCTATTAAAAGGAGTACCTTAATTGCCAGTAGTTCCCTAGAGGCCCCGCTGCCACAGGCTGTCTGGACAGAAGATGTTGTGCAAGTTCTCATTGCGAGCACGTATGACTATATTTGGAGCACATGCCTAGGATTGTTTAGTACTTGGATGCTTGTTATTATTTACCTATAATGCCCTAGATCTTGAAGTTACAGGTTTAGACTCGTCCATGCAATGCCTGTCCATCCATCCCTCTAGTGGAGGTAATGGTTTGCAACAAGTAAGCAAGTAATAGTGGAAGATGTATCAATGGTAAAGATTGGACCGGGGTCCATAGTTCACTAGAGGTGCTCTCCTTAGATAAACAACATGGCATGAAGAGTAAACAAATTACAGCAGGGCAATTGACAGAAACTAAGCAAGGCATAATAATGCAATCACAAGCCAGAAAGATCCTATGAGGTTGATTGGGCAATACAGCAATATACATAGACCATAATCCAACTGCATCTATGACTAGAAGTCCACTTTCAGGTTATCATCCGAACCCCCTCCAGTATTAAGTTGCAAGCAACAGACAACTGCTTTAAGCAAAGTGTGTAAGGTAAACAGTACACATGTTCCATGAACAAGAGACTGTTGTTTTCTCCCTAGTGGCAACAACACATCTACAACCGAAAAGATTTCTGTCACTTCCCTCGGAAACTAGAGGCATGAACCCACTATCGAGCATAAATACCCCCTCTTGGAGTCACTAGCAACTACTTGGACAAGATAGATACTAACAACGGACATCATGCAAGATCACAAACAACACATACATGATAGAATCATAAAGACAAAACCATTAATCAAACCAACATAATAATCTCAATATCCATCGGATCTCCGCAAACACAACATGCATGATTACAAATAGATTAGATATTGATCATGAATGGAGCTCACAAAATCTATACATGAAAGCACAAAGGAGGAGATACAACCATCTAGCTACTACATGGACCCATAGTCCAAGGTGGAACTACTCACACATCATACCAGAGAGAAGTCCTCCGGGATGATCTCCCCTTCGGCAAGGTGCCGGGAAGAACTTCAGATCCCCCTGATCTAGGGACGAATGTGGCGGCGACTACATAAGGTTTCGTGGAATATTGATCGGCTACTTAGTGTTTATGCATCCTGGGCTTCTTATAGGCGAAGGGGGAGGCCAAGGCGGTGGCCAGGGGCCCCACACCCTGCCTAGGCGCGGGGCAGGGCCCACCCGCGCCTAGGGGGTATGGGTGCCCTAGCCTGCCTCTCCGGCTCCCCTTTGGACTTCTTATTCCCCACGGAAAGTTATTGACTTTGACGTTTGTCCCGTCCAATTCCGAGAATATTTCCTTACTAGCTTTTCTGGAACCAAAAACAGCAGAAAACAGGCAACTGGCACTGTGGCAACTTGTTAAGCTTGGGGGGAGTTGATACGTCCAAAACGTATCTACTTTCTCAAACACTTTGCTATCGTTTCTCCTTTAAACTTGTGTGATTTGGATACAACTAACACGGACTAACGCTGTTTTCAGCAGAATTACCTTGGTGTCTTGTTTTTGTGCAGAAAATCAACTATCAGGAAAAATCCCGGAAAAATATGCCAAAAACTATATTTCACCAGAAGATCCATGGAGCTAGAAGAGGAGACGGAGAGGAGGCATGGGGGGCCCACACCCACCCCAGGCGCGGGCCCACCACTGGCCGTGCCTGGAGGGGGTGCAGCCACCCGAGGCACCCCCTCGGCCTCCCTCTACGCCTATAAGTTGCCTTTCGACCTAAAACCGAGGGGGGTCGATAGTTTTCCAGAAAGAGTTCCGCTCCGTCGCCGCCACCAGAAACCAAGATCCGGATCTAGAAACTCCGTTCTGGCACCCTGCCGGGACGGGGAATTTGGAGAGGATCATCGCCATCGTCATCATCAATGCATCTCCATCAACCGCCGATGTTTCCCTCATCCATGAGTGAGTAATCCCCCGCCATAGGCTTGGGGATGGGAGGATTGGATGAGTTTTATCGTGTAATCGAATAAGATCTGTTAGCGCATAGTGCCTAGTATCTCTATTAGTGCTATTTGAATTTGTTGCAACTTGTTGTGCTTAATGCTTGTCACTAGGGTCCGAGTGTCATGATCTCAGATCTGAACTTATTATTGAATCATTATGATAGTATTATTTGTGATCTTATCTGTAAGTTGTGTACACATATCATTGTCCGGATCCAAAGGCCCCAAAGTGACAACAATTGGGACAACCGGAGGGGATGGCTGTGGTGTGAGGATCACATGTGTTCACTGAGTGTTAATGCTTTGCATTGGTGCTCTATTAAAAGGAGTACCTTAATTGCCAGTAGTTTCCTAGAGGCCCACGCTAATGCTGGCCGATGAAGATGGTGTGCAAGTTCTCATTGCGAGCACGTATGACTATATTTGGAGCACATGCCTAGGATTGTTTAGTACTTGGATGCTTGTTATTATTTATCTATAATGCCCTAGATCTTGAAGTTACATGTTTAGACTCGTCCATGCAACGCCCGTCCATCCATCCCTATGCAAAATCAACGTCAAGAATGACGAGACAACCAAAATCAGTAAGTTGAGCAGTAGAAAATAGGTTCAAGGTAAGACACCGAACATGAGAAACAACAGAAACAGAAAAATAAGGAGTAGAAAGAGCGCCACGACTAGCAATGAGAAGAGGAGTGTCATCAGTTGTAAGAACATGAACAGAAGAATTGAGAGGACGAGGAGAGGATAAGGCAGAAAGAGTCATAAAACATATGAAAAGAATCTCTAGAATCCAGGACCCATAGGGATACACCTGACTATGTAGACGGTGGTTGCTCAATGCTAGAAACACCAGTCACAGAGCCTGCAATGCCTGAGGTAGCTGGCAGATGCTTCAGCTTCACAATGTCCTCCCGAGTGAAGGAGACAGTATAGGATGCCGAGGGAGGAGCACGTGACCTACAAGAAGAAGCACATACTCCTTATTGTGCATCTCATCATCCTTGAAACAATCTGACTCGGGGTGACCAAGCTTCCAAGAATAGCCCTCACCACTAGGAGTAGGCAGCAGCGGCGGAGCACTATAACGAGAAGGTGATGGTGCGGTAGTCGGCATAGCAGGACCTCGAGTAGAGAGAATAGAGGAAACCCCAAGCAAAGCTGGGGAAGGGCCAGGTGAAGAGCGAGCGGATGCATGGGCTAGGTATGGGATCAACGGGTGAGGGCTAGGGGGTCAACTGGTGAGGAGTGTCCTAGGAAGAGCGACAGGATGCAGGGCCTGATGGTTGCCTCTATGTTTATCTGTATGTTGTATGGACTATGGCATGTAATAGTTGCAGCTTAACATGTCATTGATTTTTTTTAACTTGGATCGTTACATTGTTAAACGTAACATGTCATTGATTCTTTGAATCAAATTGTTTTGTGGAGGTAATATCATCATACGAATAAAGAGATCATCATACATCGTATACCCTCCTCATCCCTCATCCCAACCATATTTTACCCTTTTGACCAAAATTTGGCTCATCCATCACACTCAACCAAACATCAAAAGTGGTTATCCCTAAGGGAATCTCCACTCGGCCGATCCAAAGCGGTCGCACATGTCTGGCTGTCTGTGACGCTGGATGTCTGTGGCGCCCAAATGGCGACCCATCCGGCGAAACGCGTCCGGCTCGACCCATCCATGCATCTAATCTGGGGCTCGGTTGTGTCGGTCTGGACGCGCGCGGACAGCGCAGGGACTCGTCCACTGGCCCATCCGCCAGCCACCGCTTACCGGCGACATTGATTCAGACGGTCAGTGGCACCAATTCAGATGCAACTGCGACACCAATTTAGAGACACTGCGCGGAAGACTGACCGGCGGCAGCCTGCACGCATCAATGGCGACGAGATGGCACGCTGACGCCGCCCGTGTCCCCGCGCCGACATTGATGGCGAAGGAGCGGGAAGCTACACACGTTCACGTGCGGCTAGGCTATTTAACCCTGCACCCGTCGGTGTTGTCATCCTCACCTCTCGCCATCGCAAAACCTAGCCCGCCGCCACCACCACCACCGCCACCATCAACAATGAAGACCCCGTCATGGCTGAAGTGGAGCAAGAACGACCATGAAGCATCTGGCAGTCGTGCCTCTCGGCTGCCGACATTCCTTCGTGGCACGTCCTTGCCGCCTCCGCCGCAGCCGGAGGAGTTCCGGAGCGACCCCGTGAGGGACTACCCGCCACCGCGGGAACGCCGCACGCGGCGGTACTACCCCGTCGAGGAGTGCGAGCGCCTTTGGAGGGAGGGTCACGACATCCAGCCAGGAATGTCTCCCTCCCCACCGGTTGGCACCTCAACCGGGACCGTGTCCCGGTGTCGCCACCGCTCAAGGAGGGCAGAGGGCTGGCAGAGGAGGTCCGCAGCCGGATCAGCAACCTCCCCCAGGCCCAACGGTGGGAGAGGGGCTACCACTCCGAGGCGTACTGGATCAAGTTCCTTGAGTGGGAGAACAAGGTGCGATGCACCACCACCATCCGCTGCGACCTGCAGCCTGGGGAGGTCTTCCAAATCCCCGACATCGACTCGAACGATGAGGGCGCCCACAACCACTCCGACGCCGACCTCGGCAGCAAGGACGGCAACGACGACGACGTCGTCAAGTAGGGGGCGCCGAACAACGTCGCTGCGAACCTTCCCCCGGAGTACCACGAGGTGCTGGCTCGGGGCTACGACGAGGACGTCTTCACCGAGCAGGCCATTGCGGCCAGCACGCGCGAGGAGGAGGCCCAGTGGCGCGGCTACGAGGAGGCCCTCCAGCTCACCTGCATGGTGGTAGAGACAAACTACTAGCTGCCTCCACCGCCGTCGCTGCCGGGTTTGACGCCTACGATCGCGCCGCAGGTGGGGATGGAGCTGGCACACCTCCAGCACGGTTGGGAGTCGTGGCCGGGGCAGGTGGTCAACCCTCCTGCTCCCGCTCCCGCTCCGGCCCTGCCGCCGCTCAACCTCTGGACGCTGCCAGAGTACATCAACCTTGACCCATAGATGGACGAGGCGACGTCGGCACGCGTAGTTCAGTACCTAGGGCTAGTAGTAGTTTAAACTCTGTTTTATATATTTCAAATGTAAATTAAGTTCGAACCTTGCCTGTTTTTAGTGCGAACCGTTTGTGTTTGAATCTGAATTTTTTTTTGTCTCATCCAACACGGACAAATAGATCGCGCCGCTGGACGCTGCTGGCCGAAACAGGCCGGACCTTTATCCAAATCGATCTGGTCCCGACCCAAACTAACAGAAACAGTCCCGGCCTCAAGTGGAGATGTCCTAACCACTTGGTTGGAATATCCTCCTCCCCTGAATGATATCCCTGAACCAAGGCGTCAGCTTTTGACAAAGCTTACATTACAATGCTTGGTAACGCTGGAATGTTTTCAGTACAACGTTCTTGCAGCAACAGCGTTCTCGTTTTCTCTACTGATAGCGCCGTGCACGCTGGAATGTTTCCAGTAACACCGGCATCGGCCGTGCTAGCCGGCCGTTGGGGCGCCTGCGGCGACGGCGAAGCTGCTCCAGCACCTCATGGCACGCCGGCCTGGTTACCCTGCTGCCGCTAGCTTTCAAGCCGGTGGTGGTTCAGATTCCTGACGCCGTACCCTCCTGCTGCCGCCGCGCCTTGCCTCGGCGCCGGCGAGAATCCTGATGATGCTGCAGCGGCCTCGGCGGCGTACGGATGCCAATGATTGCCGCCGCCGGTGGGCCACCCGAGCATGTGTAGCTCTGCCTCTGCCCTGCCGCCTCCGCTGATCTGGCCCTGTTCATCCGTCACAGCGATGCTCTGGGTTAGTTGGTGAGCCTGCGCAACGAAAATGCAATGCAGAAGTTGCCATCTTATTTTCTTTTCTTCAGCATCTGTTATATTTTTGTTTTTGTGGAGGTTCTCTTCTGCAAGGCAATCGTCGATCACTTGTTTACTACAGTCTACAGTATATACCACATACCATGTGGAGCATGGCGCTGCTGCTGGTGGTGGGGCGGCGATCGCCGTCCGGGCAGCCCAGCGCGAGGCGCGGCAGCGTTATCGCCCTCGACGAAGGCCTGATCCAGATGCTCTGCCTGTTCCTGTGCGGATAGCACGCTGCCGCCGTCTCCTCCTCATCGTCATCCTCCTCCTCCGGCGCCTCAATCTGTTTTCGGGGAGCAAGGAACGGTTTCAGTTTCAGTGTCAGGAAATCCAGTCATGTCTTGCTGTGCATCAACGGAATTCAGGGCTTACCGTCGGGCTCATCCTCCGGCTTCCCCACGTGGCTGCGTGGGGGTTGTCGCCGCCGTTGGTGCCAATGGTGGGATCGCCTCCTCCGCCGGAGCACCCCAGGCTGAGCTCCAGGTCAGGTCCACTGCTCCTAGCTACAACAAAACCCCGTTTTCAGAACATGTCAAGTACTAGTACTCTACAAGTGATCAGTCCACCAAAATGAGTTGATATCATCATCTGTCAGGGAGCTCACGTTGCAGGCCAACCTCGCCGTCGCACGTCGACACCGCCTTGGGCTCCTCGAAGTTGGTCACCGCCTCCTCCCCCTCCCCGCAGCTGTCCATCGCGGCCTTGTCGTAAGCCCTGATCCATTACTCAGTCAGTCAGTCAGATCATAACAAGAGAGCAGAAATCATCAAGAACAGCAGGTTTGAAGGAGATGGCGAATGTATGTATGGACGAACTTTGCAGCGTCCATCTCCGTGTCGTAGAGTCCAAGGTACACGAACCTGCGGATATCAGGAAAGGGATCAAGCCACAGGACCAGATGAGACCAGACCAGCACGCAAGATGAAGACGGAAAACATGGCGTTTTTTGAGGCAGATTATGAACAAGCTCAAAACACGTTTTGTTCTTGATGATGGAAAATGGGCGAGGAGACAGCAGGTGGGTGGAGGTGGACGATTGGCTTACTTCTTGCCCATGAGCTGCCCGATCCTGGCCTCCCACTTGCCGCACTTGTGCAGGGTGACGCCCCGGAACCTGGAGCTGCCCCGCACGAAGCCGGCGCCCTGCCGCCGCAGCACCTGCACGAACTCCTCCTTGCTCAACCCGCTCATCTGCCAATGCCAGCAAGAACAGCATGAACATGTTATTGTCAGAAACCAAACATTGCAGATGAGGAGGATGCAAATGCAACGCAAAGCCTGGATGTGGTCACCTTGTTGATATCCTCCTTGTAGTCGTCCAGGCTGAAGTTGATGTCTGCCTCGACGCCCCGGAACTTGATCGCAGCTTGGTCGTAGGCCCTGGAATCAATCAAATGGGTCAGAGATTTTTGTTTTGTTGGGTTAAGATGTGCTCTTTCATCTCTTTTTTCAAGACGAAGACAATGTGCAGGGTTTCTATGCCAGGCATTGCCGATTAACCACCTGGCAGCAGCCTGTGCCGTGTCGAATCCACCTGCACAAAAAAAAAAAAAAAAAAAAAACGAAGAAAGAAAACAAGAACAGAGTCATGAACAGAGCATTGGGGAATGGGTAGATCTTCGCCATGGAGGAAAGAAATTTCTTATCTTACAAGAAGAAAGAACTCACCTAGGTACACCTGCTTCCCGCAATCCCTGCACATACAACAGAAGATTATTCCAGAGTTCCACAGTGATCATGAAACCGTACGATGATTATGGTCACTGGTCAGAAAGGGAGGGAGGCTAAGTGTAGACCAGATGTGGGACTCCCAGCGGCCGGTGCGGCGGTAGAAGGTGACGCCGCGGTACTGGGAGCTCCTCGACCGCGGCCCGCGCCGGCTCTTCGCCCTCGACGCCGTCCGGGCCCACCGCCCAGCCCCGGCCGACGCCCCCGCCGCGCCAGCCAGGACGCACCGCTCAACCGCCTGCCTCTGCTGCTCCACCGCCTGCCTCTGCTGCCGCGGCTGCGCTGCTGCCGCCGCCGTCGTCGGGAAGAACTGCTGGGTGACGACGTCCGGCCGCGCCGCAGAGAAGCGGCCACCAAAGAGACCTCCTCCCTCCACCTCCTCTTCGTCTTCGCGGGGCGCGAAGAAGGCCGCCATGGCCGGGTGCATTGCGCGATCCGAGTTCTTGGTTCCGACCGACCGACACGCCTCTCCGACGTGATATATACTCGCAGCTGCAGTTTGCACTTTGCAGAGCAGCTCTCGCTCTCTCGGTCTCGCCGTCGACTCTGCGTGTGATCAATGGCGGCTTGCGCTGTGATAAAGAATCTGCAGGGCCTGGCCTTACCCTGGGGTTTGCTTGCTGGGTGTTAATGATCGCAGCGTCCTGTCGGGCTGCTGCGCGAACAGAGGAGAGGAGAGGAACGGAAAAGGGAAGGAAAAGATTTCGCAGCAGGGTCGTATCCATCACTTCATGTCATGCGTCTCCCTTTTTATGGCTTCCCCCTCTGCATCTGCAACTCTGTATCCCCTCTCCATCTATGCTTTGGGGCTTCTCACCACCCAACCATACCCATCACCCCTCCCTTTTCACATATCTTTATTTTTTTTGTATATACAAGTCTTTGTATAATTGATGAGTACCCATATTTAAAAAGGTGTTGCATACATGGATATACAATACGAATTCAAAAGGTATTTAACAAATGTTGCATATGTCATTCTATTTACATGGTGGTCCACATATTTCAAATGTTAACTTTGATAATCAATTTAACTAAAATTTGTGTTACGTACTACAAAAGATATACAATTAGTCAATTCCTATTCGGAAATGTCTGCGCTGGTACAATTTTTATGACATGTGTCTCGTGTTTTACTGGTCAAATTAAACCACAAAAGACAAGGACCCCATGTACACTGAGACATGAGCAGTTACCTTTTCTTTAATAAAAGAGAATTATTTTAATAAAGGACGCTTTATTATTTAAAAAAATTGAGAACTTTTTCCCGAGCTCCTGGGTGAGCTAAGATGCATACAACCTCAAAGCAAAAAACAAAAAGCTTACAAGGGGGAAAAAAGCTGGAACTCATGTAACGCCTCAATGTTGATGGACTAATCCGTAGATTCTCACTGCAACCCATGTGGCATCCTCGACATGTTCTTTAACCATGTAGCACCTCTATAAATATGTGTCAATTCTCGTTAAAGAGATGACCATAATCGGAGAAAATGAGTAAACCGGTAGATGACCTGCATAAGATAAAAAAAATAGCATTGAAAACCATATAATTTCTATATGGTCGTAGCGACCAAATAATAACAAGCGCTTCTATGCTAATAAGAAATCTAAGAACTTGTGATCTAACTAATTGCCAAGACATCTGCAATACTACATGGTGGATACAAGTGAAAAGCTACTTGGATGATTGACCATATAAAACGAGCAAACTTATAATAGAAGAACACATGCGTAATTGTCTCATTACGACGACAGGAACACACAATGTACTCCCATGGTAGTTGTGTTTACAAGGTTATCCTTGAGAAGTATTACTTTTTTTGCCAATGTGCCATGCTTAATTGTTTCCAATTGGCGGTTCTTAGTCTTTGATAACAAATAGGAATAGCCAAATACCTAATAGGGAGTTGCGCTCGCACCAGAAAAGCTTGGCATATAGAGCAGCCTCGTCTTGGGCCTCCCAAAAGCAGAACAATTCACTTTTATAAAAAAATATTTTGAATCCGAAAGTTGCTTGAACTCCAAACAAAATTCGTTTCAGGTTTTAAGCCTTTTTCGATACATTATACATAAAAATAATTTTGTCATCCGCGTAGTGGAGCTATAGATAGCCCCCCATCGAAAAGATGAGGAACTACGGCTCGATTTGGCCATCAAGTTTTACGTGCTCAACCATGATAGATAATATATCAGTCAATATATCAAATCGTATTAGCAATAAAGGGTCACATTTTCTTAATCATTTTTTGTTTTGAAATAATGGGAACATCTTCTTGATAGCCACACTACCTCTTGTGACAAAATTATAGATCAAAGCAAGCCACTCTTCTGAGAATCCTTTCAACCTCAGAGTTTGTTGAAGAAAAGACTATTTGACTTTGGCATCTATCTTTTCAAAGTTGATTTTTATCATCATCGATTTAATTTTTTTCCGATGAAGCTCATGGACCGTTTCATTTAGGATCACACTTCCCTGTTGAGGATGTTTCAAGCTATTTTCGTGGGACGAACAACATAGGTAGCCATCTAATTTTGCCTAATGGTTTTGATCTTTGTGAATATTTCAAAGCTAGCATTAAAGAGACAGATCAACATGCATTATTGGATCAGTTCTGCATTAGTCCTAGGCAATAAAATTATATCACCAAAATTTAGGTGAAACAAGTCCAATTGTCCTACATGAAAGAAGTTGGACAATTTTAGAAGATACGACTTAATGACATCCCATAAGTTTTGGTAAAACTCAGTAGGGAAGCCATTCAGGCCCCTGGCCTTGTTATGTTCCATTTGGAATACCGCTTTCTCACTTCTTTTACGATGAGAAGGATGCAGTAAGAAACACATATTCCTGATGTAAAAATTGGGTGATATCATTTGTCTGGGACACATTAACTGAATTTCACGTGTCCCAAACAAATCTTTGTTATATGTTGTGATGTATGATATGAGTTGTTCACGGCCCTCAATCGCACTCTCATCTCCTTGGATAGGGTGGATAAGTTTCTTTCTAGGATGAGAATTGGCCATATTATAGAAGTATCTTGTATTCAAATCTCCTTCAAGTATAAACTAAGCTTTTGATCTTTGGTACACATTTTAGCTACTTTTATCACACAAGTCGTGCAATTTATGTATTTGATTGAATTTTAAGATTAGTTTCTTGCAAATACAACGGGCATACTTCTGCTATTGCTTCAAGCTGATCAATAATTGATGGCAGTCAAAGCTTTTGTTTTTTCAAGGTACCAGTTGTATGGCGTGCCCACCCTCCAAGTTATTTTCTTGTTGCACGATTTTATTGATCCACCTTTGGATTGATGTGCTTCTCATCACTAGTTTTCCCCACACCTCTTTTACCATATCATAAAAAACCATCATGATGTAGCTATCCAAGTTCAAACTTGAACTGGCATTTATCACGAGGTCTTAACGTGCCTCTGGTTAAGAAGATATATAGGGGCATATGGTCTAACTACGCCTCAATACGTTGTTGTCGTGGTGGTATCACGACATATGCATGGGTAGGTTAAAGTTGGGACCGATAGACGCGGAGGAATCCGGGGAGGGATGATGCAGTGAAGACCGCACTCGTATGAACAAAGAGAAATACAATGTATCTAGGATTGAGGCTCTCATGTGGAGATAACATCTCTTTTTCTACATCTAATCTCTTATAATCTTGCCATACTTGTGGCTACAATCATGCTCCTTGAGCTGTATCTCCTATGCCTCTATCTAGATCTCTCTGTGAGATTGAAGGAAGAAGAAGAAGAGCTCTTATTGAGCAGAGAGGGGAAGATCCCTTCGGAGTCTCTCTTAGAACGATCCCCCTGGTGCTCCTTATAAAGGGGAGCCCAGGGGGCAAAACTTGTTCTCCACGCTTAGCATCTATATAGCATATTCCTGGCATCTTCTTAGATCCTCAGCATATGCCTCATATTTCTTAGCATATTCTTAATGCCAAGGGCATATTCTCTGGAATATTCTTGATGCCAAGGGCATATTCCATATGCCCAAGTGCTAGTCTGAGCCATGAGCATCCCAAGACTGGCACGATACTTGTTGGTCTTGTCTTGATCCGATGGCGTATTCTTGTGGAGACCGTGGAGGCACCTCGAGATAAATAACGGGGCGTCTAGGTCATTATAACTCGGCCCAAGTGCTTAGGGCGTAGAGGGAATTTGGCCTGGGAAGGAACAAATTCGGCCTGGGGAGAGAAAACGGCCCAGCCGAATTACTGCTGGCCCGGCCGAAGTCTGGTCGTGGCCCAACTGGGTTTCCCCTTATTCGGCCCGAGCTGGTGGCAGCCCAGCCGGGTTCCCCCTTATTCGGCCTGGGCTGGTTGCAGCCCATCCGGCCTATCCGCTCAGCCCAGCCGGGTCATAGAAGGCGGTCCAGCCGGCAGCAGTGCGCTGGCCCGTGGTGGGCCGGCCGGGTCGAAGGAGATGCCCACCCGGTGATTACCTTTCTGGCATGGAGACGAGCTCAGCGGTGGGCTGAGTACTCTTACTCCGGCCCACCGGCGAGACATGGCGCATGTGGGCGTTGAGCTTGTCGGGCGAGGGAGTCTGGTGACTTAGACGACTGGCGGAGCTGCTAGCGATCTGGCGACGCGTGGAGCTCTGGCGAGAGAAGGGCTTCATTGTGGCCGACGCGGTAAGTTCGGCCCACCTGTCTTGAATAATTCGGTTGAGAGCC
This sequence comes from Avena insularis, assembly GCA_023614405.1. Classification (NCBI taxonomy): domain Eukaryota; kingdom Viridiplantae; phylum Streptophyta; class Magnoliopsida; order Poales; family Poaceae; genus Avena; species Avena insularis. The sequence continues at coordinate 480,400,374 of CM042697.1, forward strand.
TTTGTGTTGATTGATTCGGCCCCTTTAAATATAATTCGGCCCATTCTGGGCAAACCTGTCTTTGGAAGTTTCCTATTTGGGCCGAGTCCATGCTGATTCGGCCTGATTGTATTTTTCTTCTCCTTTTCTTAATTGACTAATTCAACACTATCAAATCACTTCATACACCAACTCTGGGGTATCCGGGGGTACACCCCCGACAGTTGTAGAGCATGTATGGTTTCTAGAGAATATTTAGATTCCGAGTTGAGATTCTCATAGGTTGACTCTAAAAGGCTATTCGCCCACATGATCCGTCGTCCAATCATTGAAACCTCTCTCAAATCTAAATTGTCAATTATAAGAAAGAACAATAATTGTCAAACCCGTCTTTGCTTTTTTCTTGTTGGAATCTTACTATATTAAAATCTCTTTCCATAATAATATGATTGGATTAGCCCTTAGCCAGTGCATGAAGAAGTCGGTTTTATGTTCTTCTTGGGCAACACCATATTGAGCAACCAAGCTCCATGTGAAGTTATCAACCAAGCATTGAAAGATATATAGCCATTCTAGCCATGCAATTTTGAATAATATAGTAAGCACCCTCTGGTGCGTACCCAGTGTTTTTCCTTTTGGCTAGCCACGCCATCATCCCTCTTCTCTCTTCCCATTCACCGTAACATCAAGCCCTCATCTTCTACACCACTGCCTCCTTAACCTTACCTAATTCTCACGATGCTTTGTGTCCCTTCAACCACTAGATTGCTAGATGCAGGCGTCCACCGTGGTAACTAGCCATCGTGACGCGTTCATGATAACTCACTGGTTCCTCCTCTTCCCTTGCGTCCTCCTCATGCCGCTCCTCCTCTCGGGTTGGCATCATACCCTCAGTAGGGAAGCCATCCATACCCTCTAGCTTGTTATGTAAAATTTGGAATACCGCCTTCTTCTCACTTTTTCCGGTGAGAAGGGTGCAGTAAGAATCACATATTCCACATGTAAAAGTTGGGCGATATCATTTGTCTGGGACACATCAATTGAATTTTTTTCTTCCTCAAGTGCCCCAAACAAACCTTTATAATATGTTGTGATGTATGATATGAGTTGTTCATGTCCCTCAATCGTACTCTCATCTCCTTGGATAGAGTGGATAAGTTCATTCTAGCATGAGAATTTGTCATATTGTGAAAGTATCTTGTATTTGTATCCCCTTCAAGTATAAACTAAGATTTTGATATTTGGTACAAATTTTAGCTACTTTTATCGCACAAACTGTGCAGTTTATGTATTTGCTTGGATTTTTAAGCTCGGTTTCTTGCAAATACAATGGGCATACTTTTGCTATTGCTTCAAGCTGATCAATAAGTGATGACAGTCGAAGCTTTTGTTTTTCAGGTTACCAGTTGTATGGCGTGCCCACCCTCCAAGTTATTTTCACGTTGCGCGATTTTATTGATCCACCTTTGGATTGGTGTGCTTCTCCTCACTAGTTTTCCCCACACCTCTTTTACCATATCATAAAAACCATCGTGATGTAGCCATCAAAGTTCAAATTTGAACTGACATTTATCACGAGGTCTTAACGTGCCTCTAGTTAAGAGATATATAGGGGCATATGGTCCAACTGAGCCTCAATACGTTGTAGAGCATGTATGGTGTCTAGAGGATATTTAGATTTTGAGTCGAGCTTCTCGTAGGTTGACTCTAAAAGGCTATTCTCCCACATGATCCGTCGTCCAATCATTGAAACCTCTCTCAGATCCAAATTGTCAATTATACGAAAGATCAATAATTGTCAAACCCGTCTCTGCTTTTTTCTTGTTGGAATCTTACTATATTAAAATCTATTTCCATAATAATAGGATTGGATTAGCCCTTAACCAGTTCATGAAGAAAGACAGTTTTATGTTCTTCTTAGGCAACACCATATTGAGTAACCAAGCTCCATGTGAAGTTATCAACCAAGCATTGAAAGATATATAGCCATTCCACCCTCTGGTGCGGGCATCGTTCTACCCAGTGTTTTCCCTTTTGGGTAGCCACGCCACCATCCCTCTCCTCTCTTCCCATTCACCGTAACATCTTTTCTAGAATACCATTCACCGTAACATCAAGCCCTCGTCTTCTAAACCACCGTCTCCTTAACTAATTCTCACGATGCTTTGTGTCCCTTCAACTGCTAGCTTGCTAGATCCAGGCGTCCACCGTGGTAACCAGCCCTCGTGATGCGTTCATGATAACTCACTGGTTCCTCCTTTTCCCTTGCGTCCTCCTCATGCCGCTCCTCCTCTCGGGCTGACAACATCGAACATTTTTCACTCAAAAAATAAAAAAATCAGTGCATTTGCGAAAAAGGTATTTCAATTTGTTTTCTCTTTTTTTGTGTTGAATTTCAATGTGTTTATGGAAAGTCAAATAAAATAATGCCCTAAAACCATAAAAAAATAACACTCTTCTTGCCAAAATGTAGTGTGTATATCTTAATGTTTTTTTTAAATCAAAGGATATAAAGTCTGACAAAGTATGTAAAAAAAATCATCTATAACATCAAATACATATAATATGAAGGTATATTTCATAATAGTTCTAATAGCATTGATTCACTTTTGTAGATGTCGATATATACCGATTAGGACAAACTTTTTATATTTGATCGAACGATGTATTACATGGATATGGAACGGGACCAATTCGTGCATTATGGTTGGGTTTTCCTTTGCTCGATATATATCGTAGGTTTCCTCGATGCACCCATTACACTACACACGACAGGCAGCGATTGCTGCCTCTGCATTCATTTCGCTGTACACTGCCACACAGACGGATCCACTTGCATTGCATGCTTGCGCCGGCCGGTGAAAGAGGGCGTTTAATACGGACTGTCCGAGCGAAGCGATGATGAGTCATGTACATGGAGTACATGTACATGTGCCGGCCTGCTGCCTCCCTCTTGGTGTGCAAGACAGTGAAACGCACGCATGCCCGCACGTCCCACGTTAACCTCATCGAAAAGCATCATGGCCTGCCCCAACATTTAGATCCACAGCCATCAATCCATGGTCCCTTCCTTTCCTCGGAATACATCTGCTTCCTTCAAAATGAACATTTCAGGTTAATGGCATGCATGCAATGGTGGACTCCAAATAATCAATCAAGAGTAGTACATTTGTCGAAATACATCTGCCTATATCCTCCAGGCGTAGTTCGCGCTATGGGGTGGATGACTCGGGGGGCGTCGACTACTGATGAGGATTTCATGATCAAGACCATGTGTCGTAAGGCTGAGAAGAACTTAGATTCGCCAGGTATAATGAGCTCTTCGAAATCTTTTTTTTTCTTTATCTATTTCTGTTATTTCTTCTAAACTAGCCAATGTCGGCATTAGTTTGGATAGTTATGTACAGGATGTTCCATTTTCTTCTAATGTTTTGCGACACATATGGAGATTGACCGTCTAACGGTTACTCATAAGGTCGTTGTTGTTCATGATGCTTCACTAACCGAGGAGGAGGAGTTGCATGCCACAATAGATGATCAACTCCTTTCTCACTTAGTTGGTAAAATGTCGGAGGTGAACTTTGATGAGACTGGGCTTGACTCTATGTATGAGCTAAAAGCTTCTGGTCGAAAATCGAAGAGCCAGAGGTCGCGCAAGAGATTCCGCGTATCCAAATCTCCTATAGTTTCTCAATGACTGGAATGTTTTCAAATAGCAGAGGTCTCTGGGACTTGGCTAAACATTTATTCTTTGCTGGTTGTGTGAGAGACCATAAATTGGATTTTCTGGGTATTTCTGAGACTTGGTAGACGAGATTTTTCACAATCCCTACTCAACCGCCTTTATGGTGGAGTAGACTTTACGTGTAATCACGTCCGCCGTGTGGTCGATCTGAGGGGATCCTGTTAGGCGTTCGAGATGAGACTATGGAAGTTTTAGCTAGTTCGGTGGAGATTTTTTTATAAAACTTCATATTCGTATCAAGGCTGACAATTTCAGATGGTCTCTAGTCGCCGTTTACGGGGCCGCCCATGATGTTTATAAGGTTGAATTTTTACGCGAGCTAGTGAATTTGGCAAAGGACAATCCATACCCTATTATTATAGGAGGAGATTTTAATTTGCTTAGATTCCCTCACGAGAAAAGTCGGGGGCCGGTTCAATGAACATTGGCCTTTTTTGTTTAATGTTGTTATAGACAGTCTGAACTTAGGAGAGGTTACAATGTTAGGAAGGCAATTTACCTGGGCTAATAGTCTTCCGACATACGAAAAAACTAGATAGAGTACTTATGGATACCAACTGGGAAAAAAGGTCCCTATGGTAACTATTCGCGCTCTAGAGCGTATTGAGGCTTTGTCGGATCATGCTCCTTTACTTTTATCTTTTGGTTCACCGTCACGGAATTCTACGAATGAGTTTAAATTTGAACTCGAATGAATGATCCGTGATGGTTTACGAGATGGTTAAGGATATTTGGGAGAAACCTGTTGGTGGCCAAATGCCTATCCTATGATGGATAATAAAATGTGTGCTCTACACAAATTCCTTCGTGACTGGGCCAGGCACACGGCTGGGATCCTAAAAAAGAAAAAATACGCCTAACATATATAATTGATGACATAGAGGCTTCCGCGGAGGTCAGACCGTTAACTGCATAAGAAATTAAGCTTAAAAGCTAATCGAATGCAGAGATAGCCCGACTTCTACGCGAAGAGGAACTCAAATGGTACCAACGCTCTAAAGCGAAATTTATTCTGGAAGGAGATGTGAATACAAGATACTTCCATGCTGTTGCCAATGGCAAGCATAAGAAGAAACTTATTTACTCTCTGGTCCAGAAATAAGGTATGATTGAGGGATATGAGCAACTGAAGTCATATATTACAGCTTATTATAAATCCTTGTTTGGGGCTCCAGCGGAAAATTCATTCTCTCTTGATGAGTCACAAACGGCCGATATCCCCAAGGTTTCAGCTGAAAAAAAATAGCTTTCTAACTACCTTATATACCGAGGAGGAGGTTAAGAAAGAAGTTTTTCAAATGGAACATAACAAAGCACCAGGGCCGGATAGTTTCCCTGCTGAATTTTACCAAAAATTCTAGGAAGTTATCAAGGAGGACCTGATGAATTTGTTTGGTTTTTTTAGTCGGTCAGTTGGATTTCTTTAGAATAAACTTTAGCAATATAATTTTACTGCCTAAGGTTAACAATGCAGAACGTATACAATAGTATCGCTTGCTTAACGTTAGGTTTAATATTTTTACTAAACTTGCCATGATTAGACTAAACTCAATTGCTGACCGTGTTGTTAGCCCGTCTCAAACATTGTTCATGCAAGGAAGAAATATCCTAGATGGTGTTGTAATACTGCATGAAACAATCCACGAACTATATTTGAAAAAATTAAATGGTGTACTGTTCAGATTGACTTTGAGAACGCATACGACGAAGTTAATTGGTCTTTCCTCCAGCAAACACTCCGCATGAAAAGTTTTTTTGAGGAGTGGCACGCTCTTGTTCAGTCTTTTGTGGCTGGGATAGTGTTGCCATTAAAGTAAATGAAGATATTGGCAAATACTTTCAAACCAAGAAAGTACTAAGACAAAGGGATCCATTATCGCTTTTATGGAACATGATCTTGAGAAGGCTAAGAATTTGAAATTAATATTATCAACATTCGAGCAGCTATCTGGACTTAAAATTAATTTCTATAAGAATGATTTGTATTGTTTTGGCGAGGCCCAAAATGAGGCTCACCTATGTGCTGAAATTTTTGGCTGTGGTCAGGGACAATTTCCAATCAACTCTTTGGAAATACTGATTTACTATCGGCGTCTCATAATTGCTGAACGGAAACTTGTTGAAGAAAGACTGCAAAAATGTCTTAATAAAGGCAAATTGTTATCCCTGGTGGAAGATTAGTACTCAGAAATTCAGTATTTTTTGAAACGAGCACAAATTCAGTACTTACTAACATGGTACTATATATGATCCCGTTTTTCGAATTACCAAAAGGTGTATTGAACAAAGTGAATTATTTCAGTTCAAGATTCTTCTGGCAAGGGGATAGTGAGAAAAAGAAGTATCGATTGGTCAGACGGAATGTGGTTTGCCGCCCTAAGGAGTATGGTGGCCTTGGCATACATGATTTGCAAGTCAAAAACACCGTGTTTCTGGGCAAATGGCTTTTCAAACTACTTACAGAAGATGGTGTTTGGCAAACCATGTTATGGAGAAAATATGTGGGGTCCAAAGTTGTGTCTCAAGTGGTTTGGAAACCCGGTGATTCACATTTTTGGCCGGGTATTATGGCCACCAAAAAAAATTTCTTTTATTTTGGTGCTTTCGATATTAAGGATAGATCACAGATTAGGTGTTGGGAAGATAAGTGGCTTGTCCAAACTACTCTTCGTGAACAATATCTAGCTCTTTATTCGATTGTTAGACACAAAGGGGATACAATTTCCACAGTGATGGAAGACAACCCTCCTAATATGTCTTTCAGAAAAAGTCTCATTGGTCCTCAACTGCTATCTTGGAACAATCTACTTTTACGATTATCCACGATATAATTATCGAACAGTGTTGACGTGTTCAAATGAAAATTACTAGAAAGTGGTAAATTTTCTGTTGGATCACTATATAGAGCATTGGTTCAACCTGATATGCCGGTCGATGATAATAGTAAATTTTGGAAAATGAAAATACCCCTTAAGACGAAGATATTTGCATGATATCTACGTAAAGGTGTAATTCTAACAAAAGATAATCTTGAAAAGAGGAATTGGTATGGAAGTACAGAATGGTATTTTTTTGTCATCACGATGTGACAATTCGTCATTTATTCTTCCATTGCAAATTTGCTCGCTCTATATGGTCATTCATCCAAATAGCTTCTGGTTTATCTTCTCCACGTTCAGTAACCAATGTTTTTGGTAATTGGTTGCATGGAATTGTTGATAAGTACAGAACTTTGTTTAGGGCGGAAGCGTTTGTCATTATATGGTCGTTATGATTTTGTAGAAATGACAAGATTTTTAATAACATTATGTCTTTTTCTCTATAGGTTATTTATCGGGCCATGACTATCCTCCGATCATGAACTATTCTCCAACGCATGGAGTTTCGCGACTTTTTGTGAAGGGATGTACGCGATTGGAGGATACGGCGAGGGATATTTTCTTCCGACATGGATGGCCACGTGATTTGAGGATTGATCTACCTTAGATTAAAGACAATTATCCGGATAGTGTTTTTTTGTAATGCTTGTCTACTTTTTTATTCCCTAGTTCTGTCGTTCATATGACTTTGTGAATCTTAGTTATGCAGAGACCGAATGTAAACATTTTATATTAATAAATGCGCCTATTTTTTTTAAAAAATCTGCTATATAATTTCTTCCTCTTATTTTATTTTTATATAATAGAGAGAGGATTTGTGGAGCTCGGTATTTGAAAAAAATCAAAATTCATACTCTTTTGTTGCAAAAAAACTAAAATTTATTTTGGGAATGCATATTCATAGGCTGAATGACCGTGGCGAGTTTCGGTAAAAGACTCGGCCTTTTTGGACTACAGAAGGAGAACAAATTCCCAGTTATATATAGTATAAAAACGCGCATTTCTGTTAGAGATTTGTCTTTTTGTATTTAGCAAAAATAAAACGTATTTTGGTATGAGAATTTTTGCTTACCTTTGGAATGTATAAATGTTTGTTCGCGATTTGTTTCATATTTTTTTGAGTACTAAAAATGAGCTCCTGTGAGCTTGGGTGTAACACCCGGCCTCTCCGGACCAGCGGCTCCTGGCAGCTCATTACGATCTCTAGACTAACCCCGAACACTAGTGTTTTCTGCACAGTTTGTCCTTACTCATGCGCACTTGGTACTTACTTTCCGGTTGGTCATCCATTTTCAAATTGCTCTAGGCCAAACACGCTTAATCTCGGAGTTTTTTTTAGATGGACTTTTGGAAAAAAGTTGCAACTCGTTGGTATGAGTATATTATTAATCTTATTAAGTCATGCGCTAGGGTCTACATTGGAAGTCGCTGCCAGTTTTCGGTAGAAATCTCAAAATCTTCATGACATATATTGGTGTGATGGTGCCTACAAAAAGATCCACCGAATTATGTTTATTTTTCAAAAAACCAACTTTTTTTACAGACATTATTGTATCATGTATCATGCGCCAAAAATGAAACCAGTGTTCAAAACAAGAAATTATTTCAAGCATTAAATTTGTTTTTTCGGCACAAGCTACAGAATTAATGTACACTTAGGACACAGATCATACATGTGCGAATTTTAGTTTTTTTTGTTAAGAATGACATTTGTTTCACCCAAGGGCATATGCTCTTGTGAACGTCATTTGAATATCCGATTACATCTTGTGCCCTTTATGGAAGTGTCGAAACATGCCTGCCCAAAAGAGCTTGATTTTGCTGGCAATAATAAGTAAAATGAGTAGGATTACTTGCAGTTAAACTACCCAACTAATATAGACAACACAACAAGGCAAAGTTGTCCAACTTGCCATAAATTATACAGTAGTTGCTAAAGGTTGGCAACATTTGGTGGTGTCATATTACAATTCAAGACTGTCAACCAGTAGCAGCATGTAAACAACAATCAGGTGGCCCAGCTGCCCTGTCAATCAAATTACAGAGAGGACACCACTCCACACATCAAATTGTCCAACTAATCAACCATAAACTTCTTGTTTGCACTGACTCGACCAACAAACATTGATCTTTCAAGCTTTTATGTTCTTGAGGAACATGTTGTTCTCGAACTAATAGAGCATCTCTAGCAGACACCGGAAATGCACAGCCTAGAAACATCGTTCTCGCGGCACTGAAAACCATGTTCTGGTTCAATCGATCGCGAAATAATAGAAACCAAATTCTGATGATCTAGATCATGCCGAAGTTCATCGACGATACACTTCATTTTTACATCGTAACGTAAACCAATGCAGGGGTCATCACGCCAATACCCTACCCTACTATGACAAAAATGGGCTTCGGGAAACCTCACGGGAGCCTAGGGTGCGGCGAGCTCACTCGGAGTCAGAGGGGACCACGATGATCACATGCTTGACCTGATGGGTGTGCTCCACCAGCTTCCTCTCCAGGTCCTCTTGCGTGGTGACATAAGTGTCGTGCTGCTCTCGGGCGCTCCCCTCCCACTGCTCCAGGTCGACGGCGCCCGTCGCCGCGAGCAACGCCCAACAGAGATCTTCGGCCTCACGCTTCTGCGTCGCCCGGGCAGCTCGCGCGGAGCGGCGCACCATCTTCTCTAGCGCCCCGCACTTGTCCTCATCATCGGCGATAAAATCCCTATGCACCACTTGGCCCCCCTCCGACTCGTCACTCGACGACACGTAGATTCGAACATTTTTTCTCACCGGATTTTCCATAAGAGGCTAACTAAAAACTCGCCGGATTTTCTCAATTCGAACATTTTTTCTGTGTCTGCTAGAGATGCTCTAAAGGCACACCCAGATGATTCTGCAGTCTGGTAGGTATACTCCAGTTATGTTCCTTGTAAAAGCCAAAGGTCTCAGAATCGGAAGGAAGAAGATAGGCAAAGACCAGAAAAAGAGACGCAGCACACATTTACTGAGCTCTCCCTCTCCGAGAGACAGCTAGTGTGATGGATGGATGGATGGATGAGCCCTCTTCCTACACTTCTCTCTGCACTGCAATCTGCAAGTGTTGCTCAGAATAACCAGGCATGCTCCGTGCAAGGGAGATACAGCACATAAATTGCAAGATTTTGGTGAAAGATGCCCAACTAGGTAGATACACACTCTCCTCTACATACATATTAATCATAGGAGTAGCAGTACCACAGCACTGGTAATTTATGTTAGCTGCTGCTAGCTGCTGCTCATGATGCTAAAATAAATGTGCTGGATGGATCTCCATGCAAGCGAGCAGTGCAGCTGCAGTGGAGTGGTGTCCAGTCCATACATCATGAACAGCGGCTGCTGGGGAAGAAATGGGGAGAGGGGAATCAAGGGTTTTCCATAAGAGGCCAATCCAAGAGCGTACCTTGTAGGTCCTCGCAGTGCTCCTTTTCCCCCTCCTGTGCTCTCTCACCCATCTGTCTGTCTGTCTTTCTGTCCTCCCTTGAGGCGACCTGCAGGGTTGCTGCTCAAGATGCAGAGTCCTTATTTACTGCTCATCAATCACCATCCGGCCCCTTTTTCCCTGCACCCACAACGCCCAAACAATCGCTTCATCTCAGATCAGCTCACTCCCACTCCCCCCTTGGCCATGCCTGAATGCCCCATTACCTAATCATCAAAACTTAGGTCCAGCATTGCTCACATGCTTGGGTCACAAAACAATGCTGAACATTCAGGTTAGAGTCATCGTGAATGCTTCGGTTTTCAGAGTTCCGGTAGGACGACGAATTTTGTATGCGATCTGCCACTTTGATCCCTCCGGGCTAGAAGATCTGGTTCTCTTCAAGACGAGCAATGGCAGCTGGTTGTCGGTCGGGGGGCAGAGACAGTGAGCTTTTATGCTGCTCTGCTCTGCTCTGTGCTCTGCCGAGGGAACCAGAGGAATAGCTGAGCTCCACGCAAGCAGCCAGCCGATGCAACAGTGCTGCTACCAGGCCAGGCTCCTTTATTCGTCCACCAAACCCAACCAAATGTGCCGTCCATCTATAGGGTTTGCTCTGTGATTGATTGATGGGAACATGAAAGTTCAGTTCAGGTCATTTTATTAGTACTAGTTTAGTTTGTTAACAAAAGCTTCCAACCTTTCCTGTCCTGAATTTCTGATTTCCTGATTGGCATGGAACTAGTGTGGGTTAATGCTTGATGGCAGATTAACACCACATGACCAGACTATCTAATAAAAGAAAATGACCCAGTCCCTTTCGATGAAAGATTGAAAGCAGACGTAAAGCCTGATTGATTGATTAGCATTTCTTCTGCGCTGGATCTTGGAACCTGCATCTCCCTCTTTCCAGTCACATGATTCGGCTGCTGGCCGGCCAAACAGGTCTCAGCAAAATCTGGAGACAGACAGTGTCGGCATCAACTCCATGCATATAGAGCTCACATCAGTGTCGGCATCATCGCTGTGAGTTTCATCAGAAATGAGAGATCCCAAACAGGGGTCAAATGGTGGCAAGATTAAAACCTGCATATGCTATAACAGGTTTAAGCCTACGCATAGTGTTGCTAGTGCTAGGGATAAAGCAAAGGCTTCGGCATAAATGCACAAAAAAAAGTATGAGGATTTTCTTTTAATATTTTTGGTCCCATCTCTCTACTTTTAGAAATGAAAGTTTGGGCTTACTACTCCTAGGAATAGGGGACCGGTATCTACAACATCGCATCCGGCATAGCAGTCATCCACTTATTGAAATCACCAGAAATAATAACCTCAGAGTATGATGAAGGTTTTGCATTTTTACCTTCAATTCTATCTGCCACGCTCAAAGATAAGCAACAATATTTGTATTACCCCCCTCTCCTTTTTTCAACTCAATCAATTCTAGTTTATTCGGCTCTCGTGATCTTTTTATTTATTTTAGAATCATTACTTACTAACCAAGTGGTGGTAAGCTTCAAGATGAAAACAAATCCTTGAGAGCAGAGCTACAAAAGAAATCTTCCGGGGGAGAAAGGTAAGTTTTCACGGATGAAACAATTTTTTCATCGGCTGCGGCTACAAAAAGTACGTTTTGTTGCCCCGGGCAATGAAAAGTATATTTGGCCTCGCAGCCAACAAAAACTTACCTTTCATTCATGTAGGAAACAGAATCTTCGTTTCGTTGCCACTGGCAACGACGGTGTGATATATGTTAAATTTCTTTTGTGATCAATTTTTTTGAAAAAATGAAAAAAAATATTAAAAAAAATTCAATTGTGATAACAGGATGTGAAAAAGCCCGGCTGGCTACTCGGAACCAAACAAAAAATAAATAAAATTCTATTTTTGAGCGAACAGAATTGTGTTTGAACAAATATTTTTAGAACTTCTTGTACAGTATTTCTTTGAATCAAAAGAGAAAACGAAAGACGAACAGAATGGGCACGGTTGGCAGCGGAAAAATCCCAAGGCGTAAGCCTCTAGCAGGAAGCCCAAGACTGAATGGCCCATACACCGTCCAGCCCAACAAGACTACAGGCTTTTCCGCTCCACTCAGTCCACCTCCGTTTCCAGGGGAAAGCTCCAGGCGAAATCCACCGAGGCGTCTTCTCTGCTGCCGCGACGGCGATGGAAGCCGGCGGCGGGGAGGCGGAAGAGGAGCAGGTGATGAGCGAGGTGCACCTGGGATGCCCGCCAAGCTTCTCCGGCCTCTACCTCTCCCGCTTCACCTTCTCCTCCCGCCCACTAGGTAACGGCAAGCTCGGTCCTCAGGCGCATTTCGTCGTACACCTTGCCTGCACCTCGTACTGCTCTCTTTCCAGACGAGATGGTCGGTTTGTCTTCTACTGAATTGTCACTCGATGTTTGCAGATCCTGCTGGAGGTGAAGGCAGCGAGGGCAGCGGCGCGCGTGAGCTGGTCGAAGCAGCGAGCAGTTCTTGTGCGTGGGCAGTGAGTTTTGCATTGCTCGTAGTGTAGACGGTGGTGCATGTATCATGTTTGGGGGTGGATGGTGAATTGCTCGTTGTGCTGGTCTAACTCTCGGATTTCTTAAGAAGGTGATTCGCCTGGCGGTAACGCTGTCGTCATGGATGATGACGGGGATCTCGTTCTTGGCCGGAGAAGAAGGAAGAAAGGTAGTAAAGGTATTTCTTACTGTGGACTGTGGTTGCCTTGTCATGATCGTTGACTCGTCAATCCGATCTTCCATGGCATGCAGGGAGGAGAAGCGACGATCATGTTCTCACTGTGCAGCATGGTATCACGTCTTCGCTTAGCAGCGTTGGGCTTCAGGTTATACAACTTCAATGCTGAATTTTTAAAATGTATTTTGATTTTTTTTTCGTTTCCGGCTCGTCATTGTTGTTATTGCTTTACAGGTTTGGAAGGCGGCGATGCTGCTAACCGACTTTGTGTTGCACAAAAGCTTCACGTCGTCCGAGTTTGATGGTGTTACTGCCATGGAGATGGGTGCTGGGACAGGTGATGGTTCAACCTGAAATTTAGTTGACACACAGGGAATCCTACTGCCTTGCTTTACCTGCCCCTTTTCATTAGCATTCTGTACAAGATTACTGCATGGGTTGTTTCTGAATTCAACTAAATTCCTGTATTCCTACAATGTTTGCCAGGGTTGGTAGGGTTGGTGCTAGCTCAAGTTGCAGGAAGAATTTTCATTACAGGTACTTAGGTAGTTAGGCTTCCTTTTATGTACAATTTTGCAGTAGGATTATATGTTCCACAATCAGTTTAACAAATATTGTTTGCTCATTCTGTTTCAACACCATGTAGCACCACCACTTATAGAATACTTTTGCGTATTACATACAGAACAAAGTTCACAATATTATCTGAATCCAGTCCATATTACTAAAATTTTCTGGTATAGGTCTCTACTACCTGAATATTTCAAATTGTTTGGTCATGTTTTTAGTATATAAATCATCTTCATTTTGAGATCTGTCAAGTCGTCCATTAAACCTTGTCCTTCTATTGTTGTCGGAACTCCTAATTATTTAGCCAGGTCGTTTAGTTTCTGAAAGTTTTAGTGGTGGTATTGACATGATACTTATATGCAGCCTGAAAAAGTAATACATGGAATAATCAAAATTTCTTTTGCTATCTTGTAATCGTTAGTCCTTACATATTTTATTTACTAATGGGAATGAACAGATAGAGGCAGTGATATCCTCGATAATTGCTTGGCTAATGTCCGTCTCAACTCTAGCATGCTAAAGTTCGATGAAGCTAAAGTCCATATACGAGAACTGGACTGGAAAATGTCATGGCCTCCGCCTGTGGGTACAAGTGATGCATCTGATCCAAGGTATTTTTCTGTGCCAATTTCAGTCCTGATTGTTCCATTGTTTACTGTGCATCATAATACATCGCAGAATATTCAAATACCAATTTAATATCTAGATCATGTGTTTCATTACCACTTCAGGTTACTAAGCAAAACAGAATGCATAATCTCTGCGCACATATTTCAGTGTTTGGTAAATGTTCCTCGATCAGCACCGAGTTTAATTTACTACATGTTCTTCAATGCAGTTTAAAATACGTATGGTCTGCAAGTGAAATCGAGGAGGCTGAGAAAGCCACCCTGCTACTCGCCGCAGATGTTATCTACAGTGACGGCCTCACTGATTTGTTCTTCGACACAGTGATTCGGTTGATGTCGTGTGGTGCGAAGAAGGTACAGTACTATTGTATCCACGGACAAACATTATCTAGTCAATGAAATCTCGCTAATTAAGACGCTCGACAGAAAGAATCAGATTCTCCTTTTGCATGATCTGGCAGGTGCTGTACTTGACCCTGGAGAAGAGATACAACTTCAGCCTGGACGAGCTAGACGTCGTGGCCAACGGTTACAAGCATTTCCGGAGCTTCTTCTCGGTTCAAGATGGTAACATCCTCGCAAAACATGCTGTCCAGCCGAGCTGACGGAACGATTGAACCGTCCGGGTATCTCGACTAATTACCTCTCTTTGTTCAATGTCGTTCGTTGTCTACAGGACACGAAGGCCTGGATACTGCTGCGTTGAAACCAGGTCTTGTGGGGGAGCAGATAGACCTCACGAGGGTTCCTCAGTACATCAGAGAATATGTCAGAGGAGAGGATTTGGAGATGTGGAAGCTCATGTACCATTGCCCAGATTAAAAATGGAAGCTCACGAGGATTTGGAGATGTGGAAGATCATGTACTCCCTCCGTTTCAAAATATAAGATGTTTTAGGTTTGTGAAGAAAATGTATCTAGACTTGTTTTAGTGTGTAGATTCACTCTAAACCTGGATGAACCTATATACTAAAAAAAGTCTAGATTCATTTGCTTCACAAAGCTAAAACATCTTATATTTTAAAACGGCGGGAGTACTATTGGCCGGAGTACTTCAATTTCTAGTTCAGTAGGAGTATAATCTAGACCTGAACTGACCTTTTAGTTGTTTCATGTACATACGTGATTGTAATGTGGTTCTTGACCTGTTCTTACCAAGCACATGTCAATTGTGTTGGAAGGACTATGGTGGTCATTCGGTTTGTTCACCTTCACATTTGTTGTCATAAGGAAGCTCATGTGCTTTGTCTGCAAGGAAATTATTGTTTTTCATATGCAAGTGTGATTTCCAAATAGTCGTATATACTGTGGCAGATCATCATCAGCAAATAACAACACCGTAAAATGGGTAAAATGAACCAACTCTTTTTTTATTTTATTTATTTACAAAATGCTACTATCTCTGATCCAAAACAAGTGTCATTCATTTTGTTCTAAGATAGTACAAACTTTGTACTAAGTTAGCAATACTTATTTTCGGAGGGAATAATTCATTTGAGCATGTTGTTTAATTTCTATAAAGTGGAGCAGGGGAGAATCCTTTTGATTTTTGTACTCCCTTCGATCCATATTAGTTGACTCAACTTTATCTAGAGGAATGAATCTAGACTAGATACGATATGAATCTAGAAAAAATTGAGTAAACTAATATGGGTCAAAGTAACGAAAAAAACAGGAACAACATTGGTTCTACACTAGGCTGAAGTCTCGTTTTTATTTTTACCTTTTCAAACGAGCCTCATCCATTTTTCTGTGGGCCAAAAACCTTTCCTTCATTTTCTCAGCACGGCCCATCAAAACCCGCGCACGCGGCACGCCACCGCTAACCCTAGTCCGCCGATAAGTACCGAGCCAGACAGAACCCTCTCCATCCCCAGCCGCCGCCATGTCGAAGCGAGGTTCGCCACCACACCTTCCCTCCCTCCGTTTTCCGATCGATTTCCGCTGCAATCTCTCGAGCTAATTCTGCTGCTCTCCGTGTTGTTTGATCCGATGGTACAGGGAGGGGAGGTTCCGCGGGGAACAAGTTCCGGATGTCGCTGGGTCTGCCGGTGGCGGCGACGGTGAACTGCGCCGACAACACCGGCGCCAAGAACCTCTACATCATCTCCGTCAAGGGCATCAAGGGCCGCCTCAACCGCCTCCCGTCCGCCTGCGTCGGCGACATGGTCATGGCCACCGTCAAGAAGGGGAAGCCAGACCTGCGGAAGAAGGTGATGCCCGCCGTCATCATCCGTCAGCGCAAGCCCTGGCGCCGAAAGGACGGCGTCTTCATGTACTTCGAAGGTAATTACCCGGATCGCCTCTCGCCCTTGTATTGTTAATTAATGTCTGTATGCTGGGTCTTGATTAGAACACTTGGTTCCCTGCGTATATCGTATGATCGATCTATTATTGCCTGAATTCCAGAGTTCACACTAGAGTGTAGAATTGCGATTTCTTTATGTGTTCCCTTTGTTAGACAAGACATTCTCTGTCCAAAATTGTTTGTGCTGTGATGGTTAGATGTCCTCTTGAAACGTTAGTTGATATTTGCTTCGATATTGCAACCATCTCTGTGTGAATTTCTCTCAACCTCGCACAACTTGCTTCCTGCGGTAGTATTCAATTTATTTTGCTAGATTTTTTGCTTGGCATTAGGCATTGGATTGTTAGTAAAGAAGTTACTGACGGGGGGACATCCGAGTCCTTCTGCCTGATAAGGAGCAGACCCTGGATGTTTGTATATTCCTTGGCAAACGTCACAAAATAGGCCTTTGAATGTTGAGATTCCTCTGGAATCTCTGCCATGTGAAGGCGGTCTCATATTCCATTGCCCTTGATAGCGGCGTTGCTGCAGTTAAACTTTGGGACTTGCCATGAGACACTCATTAACATCCTCCACATTTTACTTGTTTCACACTTTTTTGTCCATGTTTTATATTTATTTTTTGTTTGACGGTAGGGCATCCGAGCCCTTCAGCTTTAATTGGAGCAAACAGTCCATGTTTGTACATTCCTAAGCAAACGTCACAAATTGGGCTTTTTGATGTTGAGGTTTCCCGTAGGGATTCTTCCATCAGAGGGCAGCCTCATATTCCATCGCCCTTGGTAGCAGCGTCGTTGCAATGAAACTTTGGGACTTGCCATGAGGCGAACATCTGATTTTTACATTATCTTGTTTCGGACTTGTTCTTAGATCTTTTTCGTGGCTTATATGTTTGGTCTACACATTGTGTCTATCTGATTGGTAGGATTTTTCTGCGTGATGGTAGGACATCAAGTCCTTCAGCTTTATTTGGAGCAAACTTTCCATGTTTGTACATTCCTAAGCAAACATCACAAATCGAGCCTTTTGATGTTGAGGTTTCTCCATAGGAATTACTCCATCATAAGGCAGCCTCATATTCCATCGCCCTTGGTAGCAGCATTGTTGCAGTGAAACTTTGGGACTTGCCATGAGGCGAACATCTTATTTTTGCATTATCTTGTTTCAAACTTGTTCTTAGATCTTGTTTGTGGATTGTATGTTTGGTCTACACATTGTGCCTATCTGATTGATAACATTTTTCTGTGTGATGGGAGGACATCCAAGTCCTCCAGCTTTCTTTGGAGCAAACATTCCATGTTTGTACATTCCTAATCAAACGTCTCAAATTGAGCCTTTTGATGTTGAGCTTTCCCCATAGGGATTACTCCGTCAGAAAGCAGCCTCATATTCCATCGCCCTTGGTAGCAGTGTTGTTGCAGTGAAACTTTGGGACTTGCCATGAGGCAAACATCTGTTTTTTTGCATTGTCTTGTTTCAAACTTGTTCTTAGATCTTGTGTGTGGATTAGATGTTTGGTCTATATATCGTGTCTATATCTGATTGTTAACCTTTTTCTGCGTGATGGGAGGACATCCTAGTCCTTCAGCTTTCTTTGGAGCAAACATTCCATGTTTGTACATTCCTGAGCAAACATCACAAATTGAGCTTTTTGATGTTGAGGTTTCTTCATAGAAATTACTCCATCAGAAGGCAGCCTCATATTCCATCGCCCTTGATAGCAGCGTTGTTGCAGTGAAACTTTGGGACTTGCCATGAGGCGAACATTGTGTCTATCTGATTGATAACATTTTTCTGAGTGATGGGAGGATATCTGAGTCCTTCAGCTTTTAATTGGAGGAAACATTCTATCTTTGTACATTCCTAAGCAAACATCACAGATCGAGCATTTTGATGTTGAGGTTTCCCATAGGGATTCTTCCATTGGAATTCAGCCTCATTCATTGCCATTGGTAGCAGCATTGCTGCAGTGAATCTTTGGAATTTGCCATGGGGCAAATATCTGATTTTGCATGATTTTTTTTCAAACTTTTTCTTAGATCTCGTGAATGACTTGCATGTTTGGTATACACATTGTCTTTATATCTGTATATGGAAACATCTTTCTGTGTGATGGGTGGAGCAAACATTCCATGTTTGTATATTTCTAAGCAAACATAGGATTTTCTTTGGATAAACCGAGGATAACTTTGCCTTTCTGCAGTAGCGTGTCAGTTTCTTTGGTTTAACCTATGGTTTTCATTAATTTGCGTATAGCTCTAGAACTGATGAGTGGTTTGCTTGCAGATAATGCTGGAGTGATTGTCAATCCCAAGGGTGAGATGAAAGGATCTGCAATCACTGGACCCGTCGGGAAGGAGTGTGCTGACCTTTGGCCCAGGATCGCCAGCAACGCAAACGCCATTGTCTGAGAGCTTTGTTTTCTAGTTGTTGAGAGACTGCTGCTAGATGTCGACAGTGTGATCATAATTTAGTTTGATTTTCATTGAAATTTAACATTGTGGTGTGACTGTCAGCCGACTTTAAGCACCTTGTCTTTTCTTGATACTTGTTCAAAATGTGAGGCGATAATGTGATTGCTAAAACAGCCTATAACCTGTATTTTCAGTCAGGTATATTTTCTATATATGAGCTACATTCAAGCAAACTGCAATTGAGCTCTGAAATCACCCACTCCCAGGTGAAAGTAGACATGAAGCCTGATTCCCCTCCTTTTCTAGTCACATTATGTGTTTGCTGGCTGGCAAAATAACTATGTTTGATAAATCTGGAGACACGCAGTATCCGCATCAGGTACTTGAGAAATACAAATGATCTCGACACAAAATAGTAGTACCTTGAAATACGATTGCATCTTCAGGCTACCTCGATTTTGTCTGTAGGTCTAGGACCTGGAGGCCTGTATTATGCGGCATTGACATCCAGTTCTTGCAGATAGACTTGGCGAGGGTTCCCCAGTACATCAGAGAGTAGGATCTGGAGATGGTAGCTCATGTATTACTGTCCAGATAAAAAACATTACTAGCATTGTTCGTTTACAATGTTTTGGTTTTTCGATCAAAAAGTCCCAGGAATTAATCTCTTGGGAACCAAAAGCAATTGTCGTGCTGGTGTCACGGCAGATGACATGGATAGGCTTAAATTGGGGGCCGAGAGAGAATGCACGTTTTAGCTATGCACGAAAAACAAGATGAACTCTCCACACTTAGAAATTTGATTGATACTTAGAAATTACAAGTGCTCCTTGAGCTTTATGGACTAGTGTTCTAGGCACTAGTTCCCTATTTGGTTCAACCTCCTACTACAGCTATGCCCTTCCTTACATAGGCAGCGCTAGCTAGCTTATATCCCTTTGGGTTCTAGGGTTTAATGTTTGGATCCTGGTCCCTACTATGTGGGCGGGGTCATGGGCTTGCCCTAACCCCAATGGCTCAGTCCATAAAGCTTGACAGCTAACGGTTTTCTGGTACGTCGCCTCCTATTCCTTTTGACCTTGCTTTGCCATGGTCCCTCCTGAACCTTATTCGGAAAGGTGTCACGCGTCTTATCTAACTCGGCCCTTTCTCGGGAGACTCGGCTCGTCTTATCTAGCTTCTCAACCTTTACCCACTTTGCACGTTCTGCCGATAAGTCGAGGCGGAAGACTCTAAATGTATCCCCTATTGAGGGGAAATAATTTGGAAAACTGACCATGAGAAGCATATCACCACACGCCACAAGCCAGGTATGGGGGAAAAAGACGCTATCGAACATCACGTTTTCCCCCAGATCAATTGCTAATTTCTCTATGCGAATATGGGGCAGCAAGTGCACAATACACAGCCCGCAACCACTAAACATTACAAAGACCTGGCCTTTGAAGGCCACTGCCTGCTTGATCGGTCTGCAGCGCTTAGAACCTCTCACCCAAGAGTGACCGCCAACACGCCAAAAGAAATTGTGGAATCCAGCGGTGACCATGAGATGTGAGTTGGGTGACTCAATAGGAGCTGTGAGGGTACCATAGTAGAGCTTCTTGTCTTCGTCGATCGGTAGCTGTGGAGGTGAGACACTTAAACCCATGAAGACATCAACGACAAGACACGATTGTTTGTTTGACAAGATGAGATGTCCTGGTTCTGCACTGAAAAATGTCCTGGTTCTGCACGCGTCAGTCTGTCGGTGCAGGGCCCTGCATCGATGGCGACTTTGGTGCGTGCGGACGAGGACGCGAGGAGATGAGCAGTCGCTGGAGGTGGATCGATGGCTTATTTCTTGGTGTGCTCTGCTCGTACATGATCGATGGCCCATCAGGCCCTTTTATTACCGTTGTTGGCTGTCAATACCTATTATGTATTCCATACAGAAAACTGACTTTTTTTTCTAGTACCTGCATGTAGTACATCACAGCTCAGGTGGGGCCCCTAAATTTTGGGGCCCTGGACGACAGCACACCCTGCCCACCCCCAGGGCCGGCCCTGGAAGCTAGATTTGGATGGATAGGAGGTGAAGGCAGCACGCCAAGAGGAGCAGGTGGCAGCGAAGGCAAGAAGGTCAGGAAAGGAGACCAACATAGGAATAATGGAGTGAAGCAGGCCATCTGGGAGGTCGGGCCAACCTTGAGGGCCATACATTGTTGAGACCATGGGGAGGTTGCAGCTTCTCTGCAGCAAATTATGAATAAAAAGATTAGAATAATGAACTGTATATTAAAAAAATTAATAGAGTTGCTGAGATAACTTCCTAAGGCCCAGTTCTTTTCGGCTTCGGCTTGTGCATAAGCCACCTTCTCAAGAGCTGTCCAGAAAAACAGCGGTGAAAATAAGCTAGGCAGAAACTGCAGTTCAGTTCTTTGTAGCTTCTCATGTTCTAGCTTATTGCCTGAGCCATATGATGGAAAGACTGTAATATCCTTAGATGAATTTATGTTTTGACTAACTGTTCTTGAGTCGTTTTCTACTGTTTTTTCACATACCTGATCGCAAAGTTATTTTTTCAAACATGATAAAATGTTAAATATTAAAAATAGGAGATCATTGTCGGTTCATTACAGCTCAAATAAAAGGAATGGTACTGCAACGTTTTCTTCCCAATACAAATCGATAGGTTCAAAGCTAATTATGACATAATAGTTAATCACTACTTATTTTTCCTCTCCTCCCATTCCATGCTGATCGATTCAAGCCTCACAGCACTGTCATCCTCAATAAAAACTCTTGGAGATCAATACGATGCACTGAAATCCTATGTGTGAGATAGCAGATCAATCGTATTCACCGAAATCCTATGTGTGAGCCAGCTGATGAATCCATTACCCATGCCCAAATGTGTAGAAAAATCAAGTATAGACAGCAAACGTCCGATATGTACAGCCATCAGCTAGCAAATCAATCCATTAGCCATGCTTAAGCCATCAGCTACCAAATCAATCCATTAGCCATCAGATAGAAAATCAATCACCTTGCCGTGTAGTGCGGAGCAGCAGGTCGGCCTGAGCTAGAGTAACCGCCGCTTCAGATGTGTGACGGCGGGAGCAGCAGTTTGTCCAGACAGAACTTGATCCAGACGGATGACGGGGCAGACCGCAACTATCCGACGGAATCGAACAAGGGCGGCGCAGGCATGGTTTTTCCGGCGGAACGGGCGGCGGATCTGGCGGCCATCGGTGCCGGCTGGGCTGTGGCGGCAGAGCGGCGGAAGGAGGAACTGGTGTGTGTCTCTTGTTTTAGAAAACTGGTCGGTTCAGGTTGTCTTTCAGCGCAGCAGCGCGGTGGCAATACGATGTAAATAGAGTAGACATTAAGGGTATCACCAGATACCGTTTCGGTGGACTGCAGGAAGCCGCGAAAAGCTGGGGTAGGGCAGATTTCCCCGACCGTGAAGAAATTGCCAAAGCCGGCTGTCGGTCAAAACGGCTTAAAATCGAGTTCTTTTAGACTTAGGCTTATTTTCACAGTTAAGCTGTCTAGAAGCCCAAAAGAACTGGGCCTAAGGCTACATGGCTAATGCATATATATATATGGTGCCGGCGACACTAGCTATATAAGTGCAGCACAAAACTAGTACACATTACAATGAGCCACAAGGATATTGATAATATCTGGGTTCGTACAGACTATCCTGTACATGTAAAAAATGTCTCCAGCCTCTCGTCTCGTAATATCTAAAGTACTGCCACATCCTTCAGTATATCTAATCTATAGCCCTATCCTGAACACATGGATAACTAAAACAATTTCAATGAGACGGATAGTATCACCAGATGAAACGAAAAGAGACATTCCCCATTCATCAGTGATTGAATTTCCATCGTACTGAAAATGTGTAACAGTCAAATGGTTGTTGTATTGTCAGGTGGGGAATGCCAAACCTAGACTCAGATTTGTCTAGATTAATATGTATCTAGACTCATCACTAGTGGAAAAAGGGCCATCCGTTCGCGACCCCTCTGAGCATTAGTCCCGGTTGCGCCACCAACCGGGACTAATGCTGGCACGCGTCCCGGTTGGAGCGGGCACGGGGCCAGGGGGCATGCGTCCTGGTTGGAGCCACCAACCGGGACTAAAGGTTTGACCACAGCCACGTGGCGTGGCACGCACCTTTAGTCCCGGTTGCTGGCTCCAACCGGACGATTCTCCGCCTCTATAAATGCACGCCCCCCCTCCTCTGTTTTTGAATGGTGGAAGGTGTGAGGGGTGCTATTTTTCTCTTCTATGCATGCATTGAAGGTGTTTGTTGAGATGTTTGAGTGAATAATCCCGTTGAATTTCTCATAGAACAAAAATATAGAAGGTGTCCGAGACGCACTTGAGCTTTCTCCTCTTTATTTCCCTCGATCGAGGTTAGCAATCTTATCTTTTCTAGGTCATTGATACAATTCATGTGTCGGTGTGAATTGGTTATTTCACTATTTATGATGTCCTATTTTTTGATAAACTTACTTATATGATGCAGATGAACGGTCGGGAATGGATGTACGGTGACCGACGCGTAGCCGGGTATATCAAAGGCGTGGATAAATTTATCGATGTGGCTACGGCAAACAAAGAGAATGGATTTATACGTTGTCCATGTGTTCAATGTCGGAACAACAAGGAGTACTCTTCCTCGAAAATCATTCGCGCCACGATTATGAAAGGTTTCATGCCCAACTATAATTCTGGACCAAGCCGGGAAAGAGGGGTTATGATGGAAGATGGTGAAGAAGAAGATGATGATAACAACTATCATCATATGTTTCCTGAATACAATGATACTGCAACGGAAGACAATGGAGAGGAAAGAGGTGAAGAACGGGCATCAGATGAGCCGGCTGATGAACTTGGTAGGGTCATTTCTAATGCAAAGCGAGACTGTGAAACAGAAAATGAGAAGTTGAAGTTAGAGGGCATGTTAGAAGATCACAAGAAATTGTTGTACCCAAATTGTGAAGATGGCAGCACAAAGCTCGGTACCACCTGGAATTGTTGCGATGGAAGGCAGTGTGGTCTGACTCCTCATTTGAAAAGATGTTGAAAATAATGAAGCCGAAGTTTCCAAAACATAACGAACTTCCCGAGAGTACCTACAAAGCAAAGAAGACTCTCTGTCCTCTGGGATTAGATATGCAAAAGATACATGCATGCATTAATGCATCCTCTACATGTAAGGAGTATGAGAATTTAGATAAATGCCCGGTATGCAATGCGTTGCGGTATAAGATCAGACGAGATGACCCTGGTGATGTTGAGGGAGAGCCCCTCCGGAAGAGGGTTCCTGCTAAGGTTATGTGGTATGCTCCTATAATACCAAGGTTGAAACGCATGTTCAGAAACAAAGAGCATGCCAGGTTGTTGCGATGGCACAATGAAGACAGTAAGAAAGACGGGAAGTTGAGACACCCTGCTGATGGGTCACAGTGGAGAAAAATCGAGAGAGACTTCCAGACTTTGCAGGTGACGCAAAGAACTTATGGTTTGTTCTAAGTACGGATGGCATGAATCCTTTTGGGGAGCAGAGCTGCAATCACAGCACCTGGCCCGTGACTCTATGTATCTACAACCTGCCTCCTTGGTTGTGCATGAAGCGTAAGTTCATTATGATGCGGTGCTCATCCAAGGCCCAAGCAACCGCATGACATTGATGTGTACCTTAGGCCATTAGTTGAAGAACTCTTACGGTTGTGGGGCAAACCAGGTGTACGTCGTGGGATGAGAACAAACAGGAGCCATTTGATCTACGAGGGTTGTTATTCAGAACCATCAATGATTGGCCTGCTCTTAGTAACCTTTCAGACGGATAAACAAGGGATATAAGGCATGCACCCACTATTTAGATAAGACCGAAGGTACATATTTGCATAAATGCAAGAAGGTTGTGTACTGGCGAATCGGCGATTTCTTCGACCAATCATCCGTAAGAAAGAAAGGCAAGCATTTCAAAGGTGAGGCAGATCACCGGAAGAAGCCTAAACTCCACCGGTGATGATGTATTTGGTATGGTCAAGGACATAGAAGTATTCTTTGGAAAGGGTCCGGCGGTCAATCAGTTCGAACGACGCTCCATGTGGCACGCACCCATGTGGAATAAGAAATCTATATTTTGGGAGCTGCCATACTGGAAAGTCCTGCGTGTCCGCTCTTCAATCGACGTGATGCACGTGACGAAGAATCTCTGCGTGAACCTGCTAGGATTCCTAGGCGTGTATGGGAAGACAAAAGATACACACAAGCACGGAGGACCAACAAATTATGAAAGACCCAAAGAACATGCATACACATAACAAGGCGGATAAAGGCGTCACTTAAGTCGTGCCGACTATGCTCTTACCAAAGGTAGAAGGAAATCTTTTTGAAGTCCTTTACAGTATCAAAGGTGCCGTCGGGCTTCTCATCTAATATAAAGGGATAATAAATATGGAGAAAAAGTTCCAAAACCTGAAGTCTCATAGTATCACGTGATTATGACGTGATTGCTTCCGATTGCATTGAGGGGGCTTCTACCAGAAAATGTTCGAGTACCCATTGTGAAGCTGTGTTCATTCCTCAATGCAATATCTCAGAAGGTAATCAATCCAGATATTCTGCCAATGTTACAGAAGGATGTGGTACAATGTCTTGTTAGTTTTGAATTGGTGTTCCACCATCCTTCTTCAATATTATGACGCATCTCCTGGTTCATCTAGTGGAAGAGATTGCCATTCTCGGTCCGGTATTTCTGCACAATATGTTCCCCTTTGAGAGGTTCATGGGAGTCTTAAAGAAATATGTTCATAACCGTGCTAGACTGAAGGAAGCATCTCCAAGGGATATGGAACAGAGGAGGTCATTGAGTTTTGTGTTGACTTTATTCCTGACCTTAAGCCGATTGGTGTTTCTGACTCGCGGCATGAGGGAAGACTAAGTGGAAAAGGCACGCTGGGAAAGAAAGCAATGATATATAGGGACGAGGATTCTTTCACTAAAGCACACTACACAGTTCTACATAATTCCACCTTGGCAGCTCCGTATATCGAGGAACACAAGAATATTGTACGCTCCAAAAACCCGGGGAAGCCTGAATCATGGATTCTGAGATGAACACATGAAGTCTTTCGGTGGTTGGATGCGGACACATCTCTTGAATGACACCACTTGTTGGAGATCAGCTATACTTGTTGGCAGCGTCACCATCTTCTCTTGTATTGAATTTCCAAAGTGCAATAAATAGGAATACATTCTACACGATCGCCCAAGATAAAAAGAGCACCAACCAAAATAGTGGTGTCCGCTTTGATGCAATAGACGAGAATGGACAAAAGGACACATATTATGGTTAAATAGAGGAGATATGGGAACTAGACTATGGAGTCTCTTTTAAGGTCCCTTTGTTTCGTTGCAAATGGGTCAACCTGAATGGGGAAGGGGTAAAGATAGACCAGTTGTACGGAATGACAACAGTGGATCTCAACAATCTTGGTTATAGAGATGAACCATTCGTCCTAGCCAATGATGTGTCTCAGGTTTTCTATGTGAAGGACATGTCCTCCAGACCGAAAAAAAGAAAAAATATGCAAACAAATACATCATATGATGAGCCAAAGCGTCACATAGTTCTTTCAGGGAAAATAAACATCGTGGGAATAGAGGACAAGACAGACATGTCAGAAGATTATAATAAGTTTGATGAAATTCCGCCCTTCACAGTGAAAACTAACCCAAGCATTCCGTTAAGTAAAGAAGATGCTCCATGGTTACGTCTGAAGCGACCATAAGGAATGATATATGCCAAGAAGTTCATGCTCATATTATGTAACTCTAGTTCATGTCTTTCGTGGTTTGTGGCTTGACCGAAGGATATCTTTCGCGGTTTTTGGCCTTTATTCCTGGTTTTGTAGTCTCAGTTTTTAATATTAATAAATGTCTTGAGTGTTAGTCCCGTTTTGTGGCTGGACCGGGAGTGCCTCTATGACCAGTTTCTTGGAGATGCCGGAGGACTAGGATCCGGCGGAATCTCCCTGAAACTGGTCGTAGTGGTGTCCCTGCTCTCGAAAATCATCTTGCAGCTTGTAACTTCTCTAACTAGATCAATACGCCTCGGAGCTAATTAATTTCACATATTAGGGAGTGCCTCTATGACCAGTTTCTCGGAGATGCCGGAGGACTGGGCTCCGTCGGCATCTCCACAAACTAGCCGATGGTGTCCCTGCTCTCGAAAACCATCTTGCAGCTTGTAACTTCTCTAACTAGATCAATACTCGAGCTAACTAATTTCACATATTAGGGAGTGCCTCTATGACCAGATTTCTCGGAGATGCCGGAGGGGGGCTCCGTCGGCATCTCCCTCAAATCGCATGATGGTGTCCCCGCTCTCGGCGGCTGCGGATGGACTCGCAAGGAGGCCTATTTATAGTACAAGCAGCTTGGCATAGTGTCGACACTTACGAAATAATGTCAACACTCACCCTATCATTAGTCTTGACTCGTGTTTTGTCGGTTGGTGTCTCCAACCGGGACTACTGTTGATCTTTAGTCGGTTGGTGACACTATCCGGGACAAGGTACACTGCACGACATAATGTCGACACTCACCCCTATCATTAGTCTTTGCTGGCCCTGCCCGAAATCGTCCATCCGGGTAAAAGGACAAATGTCGCGAATCGGCGAAGTTATGTGCTGAATCACGGCATAGTTTGTGATGTTGTGCCCATATTATGCATGTGTGTGGACATTGGTATGGAGAACAATGTTGCAGGAGGAAGTTTTCCTTTTTGTCGCACGGAAAAGCCCTTTTCCATTTTCCGAGCGCAAAAAACGAGTCGTTTTGTGAAGTAACCACCAAAATGCCGTTTCAGAATGCTACCGTCCCATTTTCCTAAAATACTAGACCACCTTACATGGACTATCTCCCAACCGGTACATCTCAAACCTTTTCGTCCATCCCGGTAAAAGGACAAATGTTTGCGAATCGGCAGGAAGTGGGTCCGGTTTGTACTACAGGTACATGATCTATCGCCCGTGATTTTTTGAAAAAATCATTTTTAGACTCGCAATATGTGGTTTCTTCAGATATCCAATGCAAGTTCTAACGATGCTCGTCCCCTATCTTCATGCACACCGGTTCGACCATAGTTAGAAATTCAGATAATTCAAAACGGGCATAATAAATTCAAAAAAAATCCGAACAATGAAAATCCTTCGCGTGGTGTCATATTATGTTACATAGTTGAAAGGAAAAATACCAGACTTGGTATATTGACCATGTTTCGAAAAAACCTTCACAAAATGACCTATCATGTTCGAGGTTTGATGGCTTTCGGTCCAAATGACCGATGTTATGTGCTGAATCACGGCATAGTTTGTGATGTTGTGCCCATATTATGCATGTGTGTGGACGCGCCATTTTTCATCTTTAGTCCCGGTTGGTGACACCATCCGGAACAAGGTACACTCCGCACGACATAATGTCGACACGCCATGTTTCCCGCCATTTTTCTTCCCGCCATTTCTTCCCGCCAGTTCTTCCCGCCAGTTCTTCACTATATATATATGTAGGGTTGGCTTCCATTGTCATTGCACATCTCTAGACTCATATCTGCAACCTCATCACTCTTTCCCATGGCTTCCACCGTAGCACTAACTCCCAGGGAGGCGGAGGCGCTTTGCGCCTCGAACTACCCCACGGGCTACTGTCCCCGTCATTTGGATCTTTGGCCGAGGCGCAGTTCCTCCTGTCCCTCTAGGTGTGGCGCTTCGGATGGCCATCACGAACCACTACTACTTCGAGCTCACGCCGGAGCAGCGGAGGAATCCCAGATGACATCCCAACTATTTCCCGACTATTACTTATAAGTTAATTCATTTTTAATTGTAAATGGTTCATATTTTAAATGGTTACATTAATTATTTTTTAAAAAAGAAAATGGTTTTGAATTATTTATCCAAATCCAAACACTTTTTATGTTTAAAGTTTTTCTAAATTCCAAATTAATATTTAAAAATATAAGTTAATTCATTTTTAATTTTAAATGGTTACATTAATTATTTTTTAAAAATAGAAAATGGTTTTGGATTATTTATTCAAATCCATACACTTTTTATGTTTAAAGTTTTTCTAAATTCCAAATTAATATTTAAAAAATATAAGTTAATTCATTTTTAATTTTCAATGGTTACATTAATTATTTTTTAAAAATAGAAAATGGTTTTGGATTATTTATTCAAATCCATACACTTTTTATGTTTAAAGTTTTTCTAAATTCCAAATTAATATTTAAAAAATATAAGTTAATTCATTATTAATTTTAAATGGTTACATTAATTATTTTTTAAAAATAGAAAATGGTTTTGGATTATTTATTCAAATCCATACACTTTTTATGTTTAAAGTTTTTCTAAATTCCAAATTAATATTTAAAAAATATAAGTTATTTCATTATTAATTTTAAATGGTTCATAGTTTAAATGGTTACATTAATTATTTTTCAAAACAAAAATGGTTTTGAATTAGTTATTCAAATTCAAACACTTTTTATGTTTAAAGTTTTTCTAAATTCCAAAGTAATTATCATTTAAAAAACATTACAAATTTAAACCCCAAAATAAAAAATAAAGTGAACAGAGAGAAAATACGAAAAATTTGAAAACAGGGGAATCGGGCCCGGTTGGAGCCACCAATCGGGACTAAAGACTTCGCTGTAGCTTCTTCACTGCTGAAAATTGGAGTATACGTCCCGGTTGGGGGCTCCAACCGGGACGCATGCCTTTTTAGTCCCGGTTGGAGCCACCAACCGGGACGTATACTCCCTCCCCTTTATATAACTTCTCTTCTTCTTCTCTGCTTCTCTTCTCTGCTTCTCATCGACGACGCCGCCAGCTTCAAGCCTCGTCGTCAACGCCTCCGCCGGCCACCGCCAGCGCTCCCGTAGCATCTCCTTCCACGACCACGCCTGCCTCTTCCCGCTGACGATCGCGCCCGCGCCTTCCCCACCGCCGACGTCAGTCGCCTCCACCTCTCCTCCTCCCTCCCTATGCTGCTGCTGGTGGGCGGCGGCGGCTGCTGCTAGTAGGTGCTGCTGGTGGGCTTCGATCGGGTGGTGGGCGTCGGCTTCGGGTGATGTGTGTTGTCTACGTGCATGGCCCGCGTGTACGTGTGGTTAGTCATATGATTATTAGGGATAGGATTAAGGCTTAGAGCGGGTCTGCGGGTATGGGTTTGCCACCCCCATACCCGCCCCATTAAACTTGGAGGGTCTAACTTTTTACCAAACCCTCCCCATTTAAGGCGGGTATCCATCGGGTTTGTGGGTTTCGGGGCCCCCATCCCTAATCGCATCCTTATCATCGGACTATCCTCGTTTGCTATAGGAGTATCACATTTACTCAATGATAGATTTATACTCCCTCATGTCGGGTTTGTAAGGCTCGGGAAAAGGGGATGTCGGTGACCGGTTCCGCGGGACATGGGGCGTCGAGGGGCAGTGGGCGGGTGTATTGTGTCAAGAGAGAGGCAGAAGCTCTGTTTGCTCGGGGAAGGTGAGGAGAGGGGGGAGGAGGCGGCGCCGATGGGAGTTCCCCTGTTCGCTCACGCATGGGCGAGACATGGGCGAAGGGGTCGCGCGGTCAAAACCATTGTGTTCGACATAGGAAAGCTCGGTCTGGCTCGGTCGCGCGTAAATCTTCCCATGAAATTGCATGCCCCTTAGGTGCATGTGGGTTCGATGATGTGCCTTCGCCAGGGCATTCCGAACCCTCTTAAATCGATTCCAATATGGTATTTTGTCATTATCTAGTGTTACCTATCTGCTGGATAGTTTCCCTTTTGTAGCCTTATACTCATGTTTCCCTCTCATATGCTCTGAGGTTTCTCCGAACTAGGTTTTACACCCCTCGGAACTCCGGAATATTGATTTTATTTGATTTTAGCTAGAGTTACCTATCTACTACACGGTTTCCTTTTTGTAGCTAGGTTTAGGGTTTCTCTTCATTTTTATTATTGTGTATGTATATATTAGGGTTTCTCTGAATTAGGGTTTATATCTCTCAACACCGTACCTAACTTTCTCCTTTAGCCGCTTTGACTTATTCATTTTTCCACCTATGCAGAAAATATGGACCCACACGTCAGAGACGAAGAAAAGGAAGAGTTGATCCAAGGTGTGATTCGTGGGGAAGAAAATTTAGACGTATCAACGTTTCTGAACAACTCCGGTGAGGGTGATCCTCTTTACGGAATAGACGACTTGTTTGAGGTTGAAGGTGTTGCCTTCCGTGAGGAGAAAGCGATGCCTTGTGTAATCGAAGACGACCGCTCGGCGAGGTGCATGTAATATAATCAATTCATTAATTAATCATCTGCTATCTATATAGAAATAGTAACGATCTTTCTTCTTTTAGCCCTCCGGATCGAAGGAATCTCTGAAAAGAGCACGAGGCCCAACCAAAAGTTGCAAGACCATGAGAGGTTCAGGATCGAAGATGTCGCCAAGACGGCAAACCGACGGCTCCGGTTGTCGCAAACAAATTTGTGGCACAATGCGGAGTAATCGTTAGGGAGTTAATCCCGATCACCATTAGAAATTGGAATAGGCCTGCTAATGCGGATGAAGAGGAACATGTTTATATGTCCCACCTCGCCAAAGATTTCGTGGAAGAGGCTCATGGTTAATTTCAAACTACCGAAGATAGAGCTAGATCCAAATGCGGAGGATCCAGTTGAGGACGCCTTAGAACATGGGAGAGCCATGGAGGCTAAGGTCAGGGAGTGGGCTTTGAAGAAGATGGCCCAGTGTTTCACCAACTGGAAGAAAAGATTGCACCTTGACTATGTCGTGAAAGGGAAGACTCCGGATTTCAAGAAGACTCAGTTTCAGAAGATAAAACCATTCTGGGCTGAGTTTGTGGAATACAAGACATCAGAAAAATCTAAGGAAATGTCTGCAAAGAATAAGCTGAATGCTTCTAACAAGAAGTATCACCATACTATGGGGCAAGGTGGCTACAGGGCTGGCATTCCTAAGTGGGAGAAACTCGAGAAAGAACTGCGTGCTAAAAATATCACCCCAAAGACAGACGATTGGGTAGAACGTGCAAGGAATTGGTTTTACGGGCATGTGGGCACGTTGGACTCGGAAGGGAGGTGTATATATAACATACGACATAAAGAAGACCCCTTGCCAATCGAGAGGATGAGAAAAGCAGTAAAGGCTGTTAAAGATGGGGACTTCATTCCCGATAGAGAGAATGATGAGCTCACACTCGCCCTTGGAAATAAGGAACATGATGGATGAACACGAGGCACAAGAGGCTTCCAACCATGGAGGACTGGGTTTCCCGAAGAGAGGAAGAAATATCCTGATAGAAGCCGTCAGAGGAGAAATGACAGGGCGGAAGTTGAAGCAGATAGTCAGAAAGAGCGAATGCGTTTAATTGAAGAACGATTAAAGCAACAACAAGATAAAATTAACGCACTTAAAGAGCAAAGTACTACCGGCCCATCTCAGCAGCACACTGCATTTGATGCTACCGGCCTATCGAATAAACGAAAAAGCAGTGTGGCTTCCACGGAGGTCCCAGGTGATGACAATGGCGATGACGATGATGCACCGACGATGGCTCCTGTTGGCTACCCAGTGGATGATATCACAGAGATGACACACTGCGAGCTACATGTCAAAGTTGTGAACATATCAATGAAGGTGGCGGTCGGCTATGCCTTACCAATTGGACCCACACCAACTTACCACTGTCGTCCGGTTCCAGAGGGCTACGCTGTTGTCGGGGTGGATGAAATCATGCCCACCTTTGAAGTTTTGGATCTTCACTACCCTGCAGGTGAAGGGGATGTGACTGTACTGGGAGACGCAAAAAACGTCACCATTCTATGGCCGAAGGAATGTATCGTGCTTCGAAATCACACGCCAAGGCCATCTTCGCCGCCGCCTCACCCGTCTCCAGCGAGGTCGTCGCCGCCGCGGCAGCCGTCTTCGTCGCCTCACCCGGCTCCGTCGCCTCACCAATCTCCGGCGCAGCCATCGCCGCGGGAGCCATCGCCGGCGCCTCTGCAGGATAAAAAGCGTAAGCGTACCGCTACTGTGCGTCGTGGTAAGCGATCGCCGAAACGTAAACAAGAGCCTCTTCCAAAAGTACCAAAGGTTCCTCCCAATAGAGCTTATGACTGTACTGAAGAGGAGACTGCGGCGATCGTTGATGCGGAAACGACAGCGTTTTTCGCTAAGGTGAGGCGGCCGAAAGAGCCAGAGTTCCCCAGCACCAAAGAAAAAAAAGCCAAAGTGTTGAAAATGCTAAAGACTCTTCATCAACCCGAGCCAAAGCTGTCATCAGTCTATGAGCGTTCTATTCTCAAGTCACATGCGGCACAAAAAGCCTCTAATAGCAGTACTCATGCAAGCGAGAAATCTATTGCCCAGCTCGGAGAACAAGCAAAACAGACTTGCGCCCCTCTCAAGGTGATTTCCCAAACCAATGTGGGGTCGAGCAAATATGGGGCCGAAGAGCAGTATGATCCAGAGATAGTTGCACTGTCTGAGAAGCTGCCGCTGCTCAAGGTATGAGTATTGCCAGACTTATCGAGTTAGAGTTCTTCCCCGTGAGTGAAGTAGCATACAAATACCAGTACGGCAAACCTCTCGTCAAACCTGAGGAGGTAAACAATCTTCCAACAAAAATGCGAAGATTGCATGACTGGTACTTGCATGCCACAAAGGCCGGGGCTAACTGGATAGTGCTGAGGGTTACAAAAAAGCATCATGGGAAAGAAAAGGATGACATGATATCCATTGAATTTGATGAACTATTTCAATTATTCAATCAAGACGCCTTGGACAAATCGATCATCAGTGCCTATTGTTTGTAAGTACTAATTCTCTAATTAATTTAGTCTCCAACTATCTCACCTTGTTTATTGCATGTATATAATCATACTGTAATATGCAGAATGAAGATTCTCGAATGCAGCAGAGGACAAATCTATGACATTGGCTTCATTGACCCATATTGGGTTCATGAAGCTAATCTCAAAACAAGCCCCCATGATACGGAGGATAATATAGTACACGCGTTAAGGTTTCAAGAAACCAAAAGGGAAATACTTTTTCCTTACAACTTCGAGTGAGTGTTATTGTCTTGTATACACTTTCTATTTCGCTTACTCGTTGTTAAGTATATAATTTATTAGTTATGCATTTGCAGCTTTCACTATATTCTGTTAATCATTCAACTTGACAAAGGGCGTGTACTAGTCATAGACTCGAAACATAAACCCCTTGAGATGTGGAAGGACATGCAGATGCTTCTCCAGCGGTAATTCTAATCATTACGACACTATATCGGCAACGTTCGTGAATTTTATGATATCAAGTAATTAATAACTTCTTTTATTCGTTTTCTTCGCCGGGCAGCGCTTGGAAACGGTTCACCAACAAGGCTAGGGGTGTTTGGAAAGAGGAGCTTACATTTCAACCACTAAATGTAAGCACCACTAGCTATATCCGCGCATCTCTTTGATTCTAGTTTTGATATAGTTATTATCATGCTTGATTATTATTTTTGATTGAACTCTGTTCTCGTAAAGTGCCTAACGCAGGGACCAGGTAACAATCTATATGGATACTATGTTTGCGAGTTCATCCGACAGACGTGCGATGAGAAGGGCAGAAATTTAGAGCAACTCCACGTACGTAAACAATTTCTATAGTTTTTAATTACAATCAAATTGTGTTTAGTTTCATTCATATAGACTGACTCCTTTTTTAAATATCAGATCGAACGTCTACAGGACGGTCTTCTGCCAAAGGATCGCATACAAGCAATTCAGGAGGAATTGGCGGGATTCTTGGATGCAGAAGTCCTAGACCCAAAAGGGGAATACTATTCGGCTATATATAGACAATAGGGATTGTACAAAGAGCAACTTTGAAGGAATTGGCCGGTAGCATCGAATAGCAACTTTTGTATGTAGTGCATGAACTCGATCCGTGTATTCAATGTAATATTGTCATAATATTCATGATGTAATATAAGGTTCCTTTATTGATAAGTGCAAATTACTAAATAAACGATAAAGCAACCTAAATGAATTCTCTGCCGCGGCACAAAAAGTGGCGAAAATGCTGCCGCGGCAACAAAATGTGCCAAAATAAATTCTACGCATGGCAGAGAAATGCCAATTCTGCCTGGCGAAGGTTATTAGTCCCGGTTCGTGTGCTCCATCCCCCTCGCCCTCTGCTGCTGCCACGTGTGCACCCTTTTGTCCCGGTTGGTGGGGCAACCGGGACTAAAGGTTAGGGCTTTAGTCCCGATTGCCCCGTCCCGGTTGGGCAACCGGGACTAAAGCCCCCTACCAACCGGGACCTATAGCCCCGTTTCCACCAGTGCATTTTAGTGTATAGATAAATGCTAATAGACGAATCTGCGTCACTTATTTCCGGATGGAAGAAGTACGATATTATAGCCTCAATAAAAATATTATCTTTTGTGGAAATTATTTTATTATGTTTAGTGAGTATACGTAGTTATACTTACAAACATCTACGTATTATGGTCTAAATAGTAGAGTTAGGGACTTAGGGTCCACTCGACAAAAAAGGATCAGACATTCATACAATAGATGATGTTTATGCAATCTTTTGAATAGATAGGAAAATGAATATTCGTAGTGACTTCATCCTGGTTAATAAGTAGGCGAGCTAAGCAATAAGCTTTTTTAATTTTTTTCCCCATTCGATCTCTCTATCTCGCATTTATTTCCTCTCTGATGTGAAACACATGATTTTCTCGCTCAATTCTGAAGTGCTTAAAGATTTATACATGAGGAACCTATAGAACCTATAGGATATCGATTAACTCATGTAACCATGTTGCTAATAAATAGACAGAAACCATTGTGAACAAACGATTAACCGAAGATAAATGATGTTATTTTCTTTTTGCTTGTTTCCATCATTTATATATTGAAGATTAAAAAATGTTGCTGTTTCTCGCGAAGTGGAACATGCCGCCTAAGGATTCAAAGGTTTTCCATCAAGAATAAGGCTTTGTTCGTTTTGACCCAACCCCGCCGGTATTGGGCCATAACCCCGTGGGTCAGCCGGGATCTGAACCGTCGGGGTTTAATCCAGGTCCGTTTCCGTAGCACGTTCGGTTACGCCCTGTGCGGTTTCCAGCCCGGCGGGTTTTCATCGAAACCTCCCCATACCACCGGGTTAGAAAAAATCGAGCTCACATCCGTGGAAAGAATCCCGAAACGAAGGAAGAAACGTCGGCTCCCTCTCGCGACAGGGGTGACGGCAGCTAAGGGGAGGCGACGGCGGCTGCACCTGACCCGGAAGCTACAGATCTCCGACATACCCCCTTCTCCATCCTGACGCCGGCCACTAGAAGGTAAGCTGCCATCCTCCATCTCCTCCCCATCCCCTTTTCTGGTAAAGTTAGGGCTTGTTCAAGTTAGGGAGCACGCTCTGTTTCTTGCGATCTGAGATAGGAGATCTTGAGATGTGGTAGCATCTGATATTATTGGATCTCGTCGCCCTCATTAATTTGTGGCAGGTGACCTTCTGCAAGCACCACAACAAGATCCAGAAGAAGGCGTACAAGCTCTCTGTGCCTTGTGAAGCATCCGCGGGTGCCTCTACGAGTACTCCAGCAACAGGTGCCGTGCCGTGCTTCTCTCTTGCGTACATGCCTTATGTTCATGCGATCTTGCCCAAATTGGAGCTGGCTACCTCCAGCCTTATTCGTCGGAGGGAAAAGGGAGGGGAAAATTAACTGTCTTGTTCATTTGTGTGCTCGTGGCCGGCCGGCCGGAGAGGTCGAAGCGAAATCGCCACAGCTTCTTTCTTTCTTCGTGTGTATGTGTGGGTGGTAGCTTGCATCTGCTGCGTGTGTGTGCTGATATTTCCATTGCTGGTTTCGTTAGTGTTTGGGTGAGGTGAGCTAGATGTCTGGGTAGATTCAGCACAGTGTATGCCATGTGAAGCATGTGTACATACATGCCTCTGAGCTTTTCTCGTGTGTGTGTGTGTGGGTGTCTGGGTTTGCTTGAGGCTTGGTGGTTCTCTTCTTTTCTTGCTCCATTTATGTTATTTCCCTTTTCTTGGTCCGCTTCTTTTCTTGCTCCATTTATGTTGTACTATATTTAATTTTAGATGTTTTCGAGACAAAAATTAATTGGTATTGTACTGATAGTTCTGCTCTTATAAAAGACACAAAACACATACTGAGCACTTGGCATTGTACTGATAGTGGTTTCAGTTTACCTAATATGGTTTCAGTTTTGACATGTATTTATGAGAATTCATGTATACAAACACTGCTAGCTAGACGTATACATACACTGATAAGAATTAGTAGAAACAAGCTAAATAGTTCTATAATTATGTACATGCAAGCATGCGTACGCTACTAGCTAGATGCATGTATATCCTGCTGATTTTTAAACACATGGAGTATAATTTTTCTTGTATTATAGTAGTACTGCTAAATAGTCCTAATTTTTTTCTTGTATTATTTTTCTTGTCATATTCTCACCTTGTACGATTATTTTGCATTGTAGTAGTAATAACTAGCGGAATTTTATTTCTTAGTCTAGGAATGGATTTGAGAATGAGGGATCGCATTAGGAAGAGAGAGGAGGAGGAGGAGGAGGACGACGACGACGACGATATGATGCTTTTCTTCTTACCAATGTTGCATCTATTGGGTGGAAGTGAACCAAGGGTGAAAAAGCCGCGCCATACATCGATGCTAAGAGGCGAGGAGGTTGTAAGGGACTTGCTTGAAGGGCATGTAAAAAATTGTCAAGTAGCATTTAGGATGGAGCCTCATATCTTTAGGGCTTTGGCTAGTTTCCTTCGAAGGGAGAAGTTGGTACGTGATACTAGACTAACCGTTGAAGAGAAACTAGCAGCCTTTCTATGGATGTTGTCCCATAATTCCACCTTCCAGGACCTCCAAGTCCAATTCAAGCGCAGTGGTGACACTTTCCATAAGCATATGAAGATATTCTTCAACATAATCCCTGCTTTATCGAGACATTTTCTGAAGCCTCCAAATCCTGCTCAAGTACATCCAAAGATTCAGTCTAACCCGAGATTCTTCCCCTATTTTCAGGTTTTTTTCTAAATTCATATTCCTATGACATTATCTTCCTTTTCAGAGATCAAATAGTAACTTTTGGTTTTCTTTGTAGAACTGTATTGGAGCCATTGATGGAACACATATTCCCATGACCATTTCAAGTGAAAAAGCTGCACCATTTAGAAATAGGAAGAAGACACTCAGCCAGAATGTCATGGTCGCGTGTGACTTCGACCTAAACTTCACCTTCATCTCTTGTGGTTGGGAGGGATCTGCGACCGATGCCAAGGTTCTTAGATCAGCACTTCTCAAAGGGTTTAAGGTGCCTCATGGAAAGTTCTATCTCGTGGATGGTGGCTACGCAAATACTCCATTCTTTATTGCACCTTACCGTGGTGTTCGGTATCATTTGAAGGAGTTTGGGCGTGGTCGCCGTGCACCCCAAAACTACAAGGAGTTGTTCAATCTCCGACATGCCATATTACGGAATCATATTGAACGAGCATTGGGGGTCTTGAAGAAACGCTTCCCCATTCTTAAAGTGGGAACACATCACACATTAGAGAACCAAGTAAAGTTACCGGCGGCTGCTGCAATATTACATAACATCATCCGTTTGCATAAGGGAGATGAGGGTTGGTTGGATAACCAAACAGAATTAATACCTCCAGCAAACTTTGTGGACCTTCCTGATGGTGATCTTCCTCAAAATCATCAAGTCAACAATGAAGGCAACAATCTAAGAGATATGATTGCGAATCAGATGTCGGCGGATTACCGACACTAGTTTGTGGGAATGCAAGTCATATATGATGTAATAAAGTAGTGACGTGTGAACTTAGTTTGCTTCTTATATGATGTAATAAAGTAGTGACATGTGAACTTATATGGTGTCTCTTATGCGAGATTATTTTGCTTCTTTTGTGATGTAATAAAGTAGTCCATGTGAACTTATTTTGCTTCTTATATGATGTACTTTCTTGCAATCTCATGAATATTGTTCAGGAACCATGATGATGACAACAAGAGGATCTCCGAGGATTAATCTTTTGCAATCTAAAGTATCCCAGAGTAAGCTTTCACCAAAAGGAAGGGTAACAAAGAGGCATGGATCATCGTCTAAAGGTGATTGCCTTCAGTTCTCTAGCACAATAGCTTGATTTTTATTTATGCATGCTTGTTTTAGCCAACTTGAAAAATATTCTGATGCAGTTAGAGCCTCTTGGAACCCCGAGCTAGAAAAGTCTCTTGTTGATCTGCTCCATGACCACAATACCCCTGAATATAAGGGTCAAAATGGGTGGTCCTCTGACACCTGGAACAAGATCGTCAAGAAATTCCATGAAAATAATCCATATGTGAGTTACACAAAGTTACAAGTCCAGGAGAAGGAGAAGGAGTTAAAAGGGTATACAAGATGTTAAAAGAAGCAAGGCAACAGAGTGGGGTTTCCTGGAATGAGAAGCGTTGGATGATTGAAGCTGAACCAGAGTTGTGGGACAACCTGATCATTGTAAGATAGTTCCTTTATTCTTTCACACCTCT
Organism: Avena insularis; assembly: GCA_023614405.1. Classification (NCBI taxonomy): domain Eukaryota; kingdom Viridiplantae; phylum Streptophyta; class Magnoliopsida; order Poales; family Poaceae; genus Avena; species Avena insularis. Next base: position 480,439,696 of record CM042697.1, read on the forward strand.
GGTCATTCCTTGTTCTTTGTTATAATGTGCATTTCTCTTGTGTTTGTTTCTGTTATGCAGTCATTTCCTAAGATAGGGAAGTTCCGTACAAAAGGTTTCCCGCTTTTTGATGCCTTGGGGGAGCTATATGATGGACAAACAGCTAAGGGCACATACAACTTCATCTCCACTCAGCAATCCCAGCAACCATCTCATTCTCATGCAGTGGATCTCGATCCTGAAGTCAGTTCTGTAGATGTCACACACTCTCATTATCATGTTGGAGAGACCTTGGTGGATGTTCAGGATGATACACAAGGAGGGATGCAAGAGGCTAGTGTGCAAGTAAACATTGTTGGGCTTGATGAGGCTCATCCAGCGGGGCCTACCGCACCATCAACAAGCACCGAGAACGAACCTAGAAGGCGCCGGAACAATGGAGAAGTTTCTGCAATGATGGAAAAGTACATTGAGATGAAGACTAAGCAGATTGAGAATGCACAAACTAGCTCAAGAATTGTGGATGAATTCTCAATCAAGAATTGCGTTGCTCGACTAAGCACAATGCCACTCTCACAGGAGGAGAAAGTAAAAGCCCTACCGGTCTTTAAAATTGCAGAGAATCGTGAGCTCTTCATTTGCACTGACCCAGAGACCGCTTTGTTGTGGCTGCGGACTGAAATGGCATAGGAAAGGTAATATCTTCTCTTCTTACTTGTATAATTATGGCTGTAGCAATACCTCTACTTTCTTGTATGGTTATGGCTTTAGCGTATTTTAGAAGCACTTCCTTGCATGGAAACTCTTACTTGCTTATAATCTGTTTACTGTTGTTTAGTGCTAGCTGTAGAAGCTGACAACACTTGCAACATGTGTTATATTGCATGTATATGCTACTAGGTGCTGCTCCTTGTCGGCCTCCAAATACACTCCTTGTTCTTGTATCTAGGAGTTAGGAGATCAATCATGGCTCAAACCCGAATGCTTCTAGATCACTGGTAGGGACCGGAATATATTGTGAATAGCATGCAATGCTCGCCATAATTATTTCATGGCAAGTGAATTAATTCTATGTCGATGATTGTGGATAAGTATTAGTTATATTCCTGCCTAGATATTGTTTAGTCACTGTGTTATTTTGCTACTGGTAATATTCCTGCCAAGATATTGTTTAGTCTGTTTAATGCTAGATAATGCTAGATGTAGAAGATGCTAGCTGCTGCTCCTTGACTGCCTCCAAATACTGGACATTTTTTTAGGAGCAGATTCTCATTCTTCTCAAGAAAAGAAACCTGAAGTTATTTTATACTGTTGACAGTTGGCTAATGCAAAGACCAGTTCTACATGATCAATCTCTAGAAGAAGAAAGACAAGGTGGCAGTTCTACATGATCAATCTCTAGAAGAAGAAAGGCAAGGTGTCCTGATGATGAATTTGTGTGTGCTTTACAGTTGAAGGACTGTATTTTCTTGTCGGGTCACTATGTTCTGAGATCGAATCAAGTGTACCTTGAAATAGTCGAGTTTTTAGATACTTACGTTCTAGCTATATCTTGTATTTTGTTATTTATCTTGCTTGGGAACATTTTTTATTTTAGCTTTCAGCCATGGTCAAAGTTGATGTTAAAAAGGATACTATTTAGATTTAAATGTGCTGTCCTTTTTTTGGGTTTGTATGTTATGCTGCTTGCTGCCTGTCCGCATATGCTGCTTGCTGCATGTCATCCCGTATGCTGCTTGCTGCTGTGCAGAGGACTAACCGAACGACAACAAATGCCATGGAATGGTAGGGAATCTGAGGAGTGGGTCAGTCGGGATTTGGGTGACAGGTATGGTTCACCCAATCCCTGCAAGGGTTGCATCCGCTAGTGGATCGGAACCACTACAACCGAACAAAGCCTAAAACGGAACGACGCCACTGGGTTGCCGCTTGCGTCCCTCTTCCTAGTTCTAGGGTTCTTGCGCGGGAGCAGTAGCATCCAATCAACCAGGGGAAATGCTAGGCAGCGCAAACGTACCTCGAGGGCAGTGGAAAGAGAAGCGAAGGCTATGCCGTCGGCGGCGGCGGCGGCGATCTTCTCCGGCTTCGGTGCGGCCACGGTTCCCATGTCTCACTCCACCGCGCTACTCTTCCGCAGTCTCACCCTGCGGTGGTGGCAGCACTCGGTCGTCGAAGGCGGCAAGGGGGATTGAGCACACTCCAACGGGTCGGCTTGCGCACGGAGAAGGACGTCACATGTACCCACATGTGTCCGCAGATTTTCCATCTGGGTATTATATAGAGGGGCCGCGACACATTGGCGAGAGACATTCGATACAACCATGTTTATAGAGGCACGCTAGGAAATAAACACAAACGAACGAGTCCGTTGGCGATATATTAATTGGTAACGGAGACAAAACATTCTCGCTGGCCTACAATGTGCGGCCCTTCTCAGGCAGCCCTCATCGGCCACGTGCAATACATTTAACCATGGTATGTGGCATTGCTGTTTCCAATGAAGAATTCTTAGCGTCACTCTGTACTATTGTGTCGTTGAAACTGTCATCTAAGTATAGAAAATTGTACTTATTAAGTCTATAAATATAATAAAATAAGTTAAAGAGTGTAATTGTTTTGTATAAAGTACATTTATTTTAGAGTAAAACACCTGTGTGGTCTATCAAGATACCACGCATGAGCTTATTGGTCATCTACTGAGAAAATGCAAACTATCGGTCACGATGTTGTATGAATGTGCCTCATTAGTCATTCTGTCATGTTTGCCGTTGACGTGGCTACATGTTTTTTTAAATACCTCCTTATAATGTTATTTTCTCTAATTGCTAGGTCCTTTTTCCACTATCCTATGGTTATGCCGTAAAAATAGACGTAGGGCCCACCCGTGAGCCTCTTCATCCCCAACTCTCTCATAGAGACATTCTATCAAATACCTCCCATGCACGTATCAGGGAAGCCACCCATCAATCGTCGTGGTCAGGGCTGTGTAAGTCGGTTGCGAGCCAACCACGCAGCAACAAGGCCGTCATCCCCGCTAGTACGGTTCTGGTTCGAAGCGCTTGTTTGCCGCCATGACAAGGTCAAGATCGGCGATATCAAGGGTGGCCAGGAGCTCTATGCACGCACGTATCCACTCAGGATGCACGAACAACATGTACCGCTTCTAAGCTTTGGTAAAGTTATTGAACTTCTTCAGAAATAATCATTCAAGAATCTTGTAGATCAACGTGGAGCTTTTCCTATCCATGAAGAGAACGAAGTAGGATTAATTACCTCTCGAGCCGTTCCTGCCTTCCTAGAATCGTACATGTGCAAAAGAGGAGCAGCAATGCAGCATGGAGGCTCGGGAGAATTCAGCTGCCACACAAAGTTTAGCTTGTCACTACTAGGAAAACGGCTATAGGTAATCCACACATCCGTGACGCACGTGCTAGTGGTGCCCCACGGATAAATAGGCGTGGCGCACTGCCCATAGGTGCCCTACGGCTAGCCGTAAGCGTGGCGCACATAGGGGTGGTGCGCCACGCCTATGTGTGGGCCAGGGCACATGTGGCCGCAGCACACATACCCGTAGCGCACTAGGTCAAGATGCGCTACGGATGTGCAACTTAGCCGCAGGGCACTCCGACCTAGTGCGCTACGGGGCTGTGTGTTGCAGCAGCTGGGTCAACTTAGCCGTAGGGAACTCTGTCCTAGTGCTCTACGGCTAAGTGGCCTGCACCAACTCCACCCCCCGTGGATCGCCTTTTTTAGGCTTTCTAAAAAATAAAATAAAATAATAAACACTTCAAAAATAAAATCATTTCATATGTAGGTAGATAATGTGGTATAGTTTTTAGGAAAATTAACAAACATGATTTTCCACCTTTTCTGCAAAAAAAAGGCATGCCACGGTAAAATGGCCATATCTTTTGCATACGATGTCAAAAAAATCGTATAATATACCAAAATGACGAGAACGAGATTTCGCATCCGCTCAAGAGTAAACAGTTACGGTCAAAAAACCATTTTTCCTGCAGAAAAAAATAGAGGACAACTTAGCCGTAGCGCACCACCACCTAGTGCGCTACGAGTCAGTTGGGCGGGATTCAAAATTTGAATCCCCACGCCGCCCTCCTCCCTTTTCCTTCCCCCTTTTCCCTTCCCTTTTTCCCTCTCCCTTTCCCTTCTCCTTCTTCCTTCTCCCTTCTCCTTTTCCTTCTCCTCCTTCTCCTTTTCCTTCTCCTCCTTCCCCTTCTCCTCTCCTTGCAGTGACGACGCGACGACGGCCTCCTCCTCTCCTTGCAGTGACGGTGGCGCGGCGGCGGTGCAACGACGACCTCCTCCTCTCCTTCTCCTCCTCCTCGCAGTGACAACGGGCGACGGCGGCATCCTTCTCCTCACCGACCTCCCTTCCTTCCTCTCTTCCTACCTCCCTCTCTTCCTACCTTCCTTTCTCCAAACCACACCCTTCCTACCACCTCGACGCCGGCGAGGACTAGAGTGGCCACGGCCTCCCGCACCTCCCTGCGGTGGTAGGTCGTTGCCACGGCCATGCTCCGGCGAGGTGACACGACAGCGGCGATGCACAAACCCGATTGCTTTTGCAATTCAAAACGAAGGTATTTTTTGCATTTTTTTTTGAAAAAGACATCCGTGGCGCACCATGTACCCCTACCCGTGGCGCACCTGGTAGTGCGCCACACCTATCTCGAGATAACCGTAACGCACCAGGCAGTGCGCTACGGATAAGAGATGGCCGCAGCGCGAGGCCCGTGGCGCACAGCTAGTGCGCCACGGATGCCCTTTTCAGGTGCGCCACGAATGGCCATTTTCCTAGTAGTGTGTGGGGGCAATTCCAGCTTTGATACTACTATTTAGTGACACAACTATCCCATAAAAGTTTCGGGACTAGCGTGAACATGACATGAGGGCCAACGAAGATGGCTCTGTGCAGTTTAATGAAAAAGGGACCCATCAATTAGATGAAACTAAATTTTAAGAAAATGTTTGTAAAAAACAGATAGCCACATCAACGATTTAATGGCGAACGTAACAGAGTGACTAACAGGACACAACCACACAATTTCGTGACTGATAGTTTGCATTTTCCTGGTTAGTGACCAATGTGCTCATGAATGGCAGCTTGATAGACCGCTCAGGTGTTTAACTCTTTATTTTAATATTTCCAAGCCGAATTTTTTGTGAATTTTATAAACCGACATTGGTAGTCATCGCCTTTCTTAGAAAATTTGTACAACATATGTGAAATAAAGTAAACCAAACCAGCAACAACGCATGCATATACCCCAGATCCACTTATTCATGCTAAACGTCGGACCCTTATTCAATGACTTTGTCCGTCGAGGAGGAAGTCAGGATTGTGGCTGCCGTAGAGGTCTTAGAATGAACTTGGAGAGATGTTATATATCAGAGCCAAGACAAAAAGATCAAGAGGAGGGAGAAGAGACACTTTGAACGTTTTTCATCTCAATTCTTAGTTGTCTTGCTCACACGCTTTACACTAGGCGCATGACAAACACTAACACGCTGGGCCCACCATAGCTTAGTTTCCTTGTGCCCTGGTCCTGTTCTGTAGAGGAGCCAGGTGTCCTGCTTGTCCCCAATCAATGGTCAATGGAAAATGCTTCAAGAAGCAAAGAACATTTAAGAACCCCTTGTTATTGATATTCTCATTAAATACCGCAAGAGAGTCCTTTTTCATGAATACATAGTTCGGTAGCTATAGCGTGTTATATTCATGTAGCACGCAGTGCATATTAAGGTTTGGAACCACAGAAACTCCATAGGCCAAGCGTCCCTTATTGCTGAGCTTTTTTTTTTTTTTGCGCTCGGCGTACAAGGGCTACATGCTAAGCGTTAACCTCGAACGCTCACCAATCGTTATTGTTTCATGTAGTGATATGATAAAAAACTATACTTCCTCCTGTTTATATTAACCTAAGTGTTAATAAGTGCTTGGAGGCTGGTTAACACTTCCGAGCACTCGTTTCTCGGCCGTTGGATCCGCTGATCAAGCCCGGCGTTCCGACAAATTCCCTCTGGGTCCCACCAGGCACATGTTGCAAACCACCGCCGCCCCTGCAATTCCAACAGCAATGGTGTAGCCGCGTAGATGGTTTGCAGCTGGTAGGCCTCCGGTCAGCAGCTGGTAGGCCTCCGGTCAGCAGTAACAGAGGAGAGTGTTTCATCGTCAGATTCCTTCAGTCAACGGATGCTCTGTTTCTGCTTTGTGTCTTTGTTGAATTTTTGACTTGTGCTAAGTTGTATACCCACTTTTTGCTAAGTTATATACGGACTAGGGTTAAGTCGCACCCTTTTTTAATATAGTTGTATATCGAACATACATAGTTGCATACTCACTAGGGTTAAGTAAATTGTTGGTTTGGCTTTACCTCTGTCAGGGCATCACCCGTCTCCAACCGACATACTCTTCAGCTTCTTGCATATTGTGTTGCATCTTGTGTCTTGCTTGTGGCACTGGAAACATCCACATTGTATAGCCACATATGCTAAGTTGTATACATATATACTAACACTAAGTTGTATATACACTAATGCTAAGTTGTATACATACCAACGCTAAGTTGCCTACCAATAGTCCAAAGTCGTCTAGCATCACTATTGTGAAGCTGTGTGTACTGTTTATCGTGAAGTTTCCTAATACTGCTATAAAGTTTGAATACTGTTTTGTGTGAAGTTATATTTTTATTGCTACTAAGTTGCTTGTCTTAGTAAACAAGTCACCTATGATATTACAAAGTAGGTAGACAACTATTAGTGTAAACTTGTGGGTCTCGGGATTATAAAGTTGATGGCTATTTGATGCTAAATGAGTATTTTAAAAATTAGGTTGCTACAAAATACGAAAAAGTATGTAATCAAATATTGTACAAAGTTGATTTCTCCATGATACTAAGTTGTTTTTTGAAAAAAAAAGTTGATCAAAACATATGTAAATGGGATCTAGTTTTGAAGATCTCGTCGCGAGAGGTCTAATGGTGAAAACGGTTCGTAGTTCCGACTCGCGGTTTAAGAATTATGACTTTTTAAGTTTTTTTAGCATAAAATTGTGCGTAGATTTTCTATTTTTTTAGGGTGAGGGCTTGGTTGCACTAACCAGCCCTCGGAGGCTGTATAAGCGTGTCCTTATATTAATGACCTCAACTTTATCTAAATTTGTGGGTTGGCCCATACCATGCTGGGAAATAACCGCTCTCCTCTCCTCCCCCGTTTCTCTCCCCTACGCGTCCCCTTGAGAGTCCTCTAGAAATCTCGGCCCGATCTAGAGCTCCCTCCACCGATGAGGCTGGTTGGAGTTGGCGATGGAGAGGTGCCAACGTAGATCTTAGGAGTAGTGTAGGAGCTTGTTGCTGTGTGTACCCTAGATTACTGGGAGTAGGCCTTTGGATCTTGCTGGTCGGATCCAGAGCATCTTGGTTCTCTCTATCGCGGCGGCACTACTCCGGTGGCAGGAGGTGGGGTGGTTAGTGACAGGGAGGCCGAGGATCTTCGACAATATGAAAGGCTTTTCGAGCCTATTCAATCTGGCGTCATGGTGCAACGCCGGTGAGGTGCTGGTGATACTTTCTGTCAGGATTCCATGGTGGAAGACGATGGCGGGACACTCTCTAGCGGGCTCTTCAAATAAGCGCTCGTGCCTTCGATTCATCTACCTCGCTGTGCTCCTTATTCTAGCCAGCCATGGAGGCTGGAAAGAGAAGACTTGGTGGTGGGAGGTGGTTGAGGCTGTGGGTCGTGCTGAGGCGCTGCACCACATCAAAACTGTGTTTTTCGAACGGATAACACGGCGTCTACAATCAGCGACATGATCTTCGGCCAGCAAGGTAGCCCATCTCCAACCTCCATGGTGGAGGCCCTCCCTGGACCATTGCGCCGGTGCTCGACGCCTCGTCATCTCCATTGCAATGGTTCTTCGCTGGAATAGGGAGCCAAGCGAGCAGTCCTATCTCTGATCTTGGCGCGGTTGCCGCTGCCTTGAGGTCGTCGACGAGCAGCAGAGAAGGACGACCAGGGCCTGATTTCTTTTTATGTTTTTGCCCTAGGGTCCTTTGTGCAAAGTCAGAGGCCCTTTCTTCGAATTCTAGGTCTTTTGGTGCAATAGTTGTCAAAGGGCTTCTTTGTAAAATGTACCTGCTGAGTGCTTAATGCAACTTCCTGGCCCTGCGAGGCCGTTCCTTGCTTCAAAAAAGAAAATCTAAATTTGTACTCCCTCCGTCTAGGAAATAAGACGTTTTAACTTTATAAAATAAATGTATCTAGATAATTCTTGTGTATAGATTTAGAGTGAACCTATATACTACTACTAGTAAAAATTATCTACATATGTTTGTTTCGCTAAGACTTCTACATATTTTTGTTTCACTAAGCTAAAATGTCTTATATTTTTGAACGAAGAAAGTATGTATCTAAAATATTTAGACTAGATGCATTCATATCTAAACAAAGTTGAGTATATAAATATGGACAGATGGAGTAGTAGAACCTGGTCGATGGACAAATAACCATCAAGGAAAGTTATACTGAAATTTTACACAAATCAAAGAATCATACTAGTAGGCTACTAGTACCCGCAGTAATCTGCACACGCACGCGCCCGCGCACGCCTGCTGCCGTCGATCATCACAGCCAGCCGAATGCGTACAAGAGGGTGAACACCACGACCAGGAGAAAGCAGCAGGACAGAAACTGCACGCACATCAGCACATGCCACCAAAAAACAACAGTCATCAGCAAGAGAAATCATCGAAACCAATTATTGATCCTTCGAGATATAGTCTAGCTAGCAGCAGCGAGATCGACTGCATCGGTGCGCGCGTGGAAAATTACCTGACAGAGGCGGCTGTTGGAGCCGGAGCTGTGCGGCATGGGCTCGAGCAGCGGCGCCTCGGCCGTCGTCGTTGGACGATACAAGGACCGGACCGGGAACCCCGGGAACGCCTGGCCGTGGCCGTGGCCGTGGTGGTGGTGGTGGTGATGATGGTGGCCGTGGTGGTGATGGCCGCCGCCGCCGCCGTGGTGATGGCCCCCGCCGTGATGGTGGTGATGCCCGTGCGTCATGGCCGATGTCGTCGATCGACTGGTTCGCCCCTGATTGGTTGGTGGATTGTTTTGACTCGTGTGTAGCGTTGTTTTTTTCTTGACGCGTACGTGTGTAGACTTGGTGCACATATATATATATATATATATATATATATATATATATATATATATATATATATATATATATATATATATATATATATATATATATATATATATATGGTGCTAGCTGGGTCGGGTCAGACCATGTGTAGGAATCGGTCACGATCGACTTGGAGTGTCCTAACGGGATACTGGGATCTACGTACTCATGTATAGTTTGAGCCGGACCGAGTTCAGAAAGAAGAAAAGTACACTAGTCAGGATTCTTCTGACGGGTCTGAGATAAATATATATCTATCCGGTGGTGACATGGTTATGCCCTACGGGTACGTGATCTTAGCATACCTGGTCCAGTCTAAGAAATGCCCACGGTAGATGTACGCCGGCCCATGACGATTTTCGGGTGACCAAGACCCATGACGTCTTCGGATCCTTGGAGAGCAAGACTAGCGTAGATAGAAAATTCAAAGGGGTAACACCCTAGAACTTGTAACCGACTAGGTCTAAGCCCGGGACCTGCCCGAGTCTATATAAAGGCTAGGAGGGCACGACCTAGATCTCTCTCTCATACTTTGAATACACACCTCCACGCCATATTGCATCTGCGCACCTCTGTAACCTTCGGTTCCGCCATAATCAAGAGCAGACAAGCAGGAGTAGGGTTTTCCCTCCGGGGGCCTGAACCTGGGTAAACCTTGTGTCTCCGTGTTGCTTGTTTGCTAACCGTTCCACGATCTCCAGCATCCCCATCTTCTCCAAAACCCAAGTCCATAACAATGGGCATTGATGAGAACAAACCTCGTCAATTGGCGTCGTCTGTGGGAACTGTGGACGCTGATTGTGCGGTCGTGACGGTCCCAACCCGATCGATCTACAACTCCGCGGCGACGGAGAGTCACCTCCTCTTCGGCGCTTTCGACTTCACCGCCAACTCACCGGCCACCATGAAGGACTTCGAGCCCGTAGGCGACGGACTCGAAATCCTGTCGAGCTTCGCCTGTGTGGGGCAAACTGGCACCCTCCGCCTCCCTGAGCGGGTGCCCTTACCATCAATCATGCCCGCTTCGTGGACCCCACACCCGTGCTACGCACAACATCATCAACAGATGATTCCTACGACAGCAGCAGCTGCAACTTCAATCTGTGCGATCCGCCATCGGATGCAGGGACCTACGGTTCCATATCTGAAAGCTGCGGCAGCAGCGGACAAATCTACGAGCGCTACCAATGCGCCGTAGTCATCCAGAGCGACGTGGATCAACAGGCGCCCAACCCGCCGCCTAACCCGACGCCTAACCCGCCAAATCGAAACGGCGGGAACAGAAGAAGCCATTCCCCCCACCCGAAGGGGAAAACAATGGCCACGTCATCCGCCTTAGCAAAGAAGGATGGGCCCAGGCCCGCAACGCCGTGGCGGGCAACATAGTCCTGCCTGCAGACTCCTCTCGGGATCTGCTGATGGCCTACCATCTGCTCCTGATCGAAGAGCACAAGAAGCAGGTCAAGATGCAGGAGGTGCTTGACAAACGCAAGCAAGCAGCCTCAGAGTCCAGCGCGCGACGAGCCGCGCTCTCCGCCATGGGCATCGGCTCCAGCTCGAACGCCAACCAAGGCAACAAGCACCGCTCTCGAATGGAGAACATGGATCCCCAGGAGCGCCGTGAGGTGAACCGAACCCTCCACACATCCTTCATGGAGATGGACGCTGACGGCAACGTCATCCTGAAAACGCCGCAAGCTGCGATCATGGCAGCCACTGCGTACCTCGCGGCCCACCCACCTCCGGAGGGGGACCCGAAGAGGGCCATGCACAAGTCCGCACTTACCGGACTCGGACTCGTCGGAGTTGCGCTCCACCAGGAAGCTCCCACGGAGCCGAAGAGAAAGCCCGGTCAGGTTCGACCGCAGCCCCACCCCTTCATCCGAGGAAGAGGAACATGACCTTCCTCGAAGGAAGAAGAGTTCGCGCCACCGCAACCGCGACTATGACGCCAGAGACGCGCTCGCACAGCGCAAAATCGACAAAGTGCGAGCCAAGCGCGTATGCTCGTCTGAATCCGAGATGGACGAAGACGAAGGAGAACTCTGCGGAGCCCGATGCTTCAGCAGATCCGTCCGGCGGACACGGATGCCGCGAAATTTCAAGCTTCCTTCGGATACTCCGAAGTTCGACGGCACTCAAGACCCAAAGGCTTGGCTCAGCGACCACTTATCATCCGTCAAACTGCACGGTGGAAACAAAGAGACTGCCATGCAATGCCTTCAGCTGCAGCTGACAGGCGCAGCCCGGATCTGGCTCAGCAGCCTATCTTCAGGGTCCATCCGAAGCTGGGATGAGCTAGCTTACAGCTTCATCCGAAACTTCAAGGGCACCAGCAAGAGGCCCGCCTCAATCGAAGAGTTGCGAGCCTGCACTCAACGAACGGGCGAATCCATTTGCTCGTACATACTACGTTGGTCCAACACAAAGAACTCCGCAGCCCACATCTCCGAAGAGAGGGCCATCGACGCCTTCAGGGACGGCGTCAAGCGCCAAGACTTCAAGGAGGAACTTGGGCGCGTCAAGCCCAAAACACTCGACCACCTCATGGACATCGCCAACAGGTGGGCTGACGGTCAGATTCCATTCACCGAGCACAATCGGAAGAAGAAGACGACTACGGTCGGAAGAAGAGTAAATATGTGTTGATTAAATCTCTTGTTGAGGCAATTCCTATTTAGAGAATGAGCATCCTCCACAACTCATATATATCTATCCGTTGGTCGTCGGCGTGTCGGTCACCACTTAGATGGCGCATGCCTTGTGGATGCTGACTTCCTCACCTTTGCGGGAGCGTCTCCGGTTTGCTCCTCCTATAGCAGGCACGACTTCTTCTCTTCGGCAATGGCGTGTTTGTCTTCGCTTAAAAAAAATCCTTGGATCATGATTCCCCGCTAGCGATTGAAGACGACATGCCATCGCGTCAATGCACTCTCCACGGAACAATCCATTTAAGAACTTAAAACCCAACTTTGGTGATTGGCAATAGAGGAATAAGTATATATGGGTGTAGCTTGAGAAGCACGTGCTCTCCCATATGGAATTCCTTCACTCTAGGATTTTTTTTACTAATATAAAATTACTACATTCTTGTTTCAACAGCTAAAGGTGTGAAACTCGAATTGCCAACACTTCTTTGAGCGGATGCATACAATGTTGTAACGGGCAGCAACACACTATAATTAGGTGCATCCCCACAAAGAACACAGAATGGAGAACATACTAGTGTTAATTGCAAGTTAGCATGGTACCAAGACTCCACCAGTGAAAGCCACACAAACAAGTGTCTCAGATCATCACAAACATGGCAGCATAGAAGCATTTGGAGATATTGATGCACTCGTTAGCTTCGTGTCCATGCATTTTTTTGGGCATCTTAATTGTTCTCCTTGGAATTGAACAGCTCAAACCAACACGGTTGTGAACATTCTATCATGGCCAGAGACGATTGACATACCATGGAGCTTGACCACTAAATTGAGGAGCGCATTCGCCTCTTGTGGAGCCATGAAATGATGGTGATGAACATACTTAGGGAATCCTACCCCCCCCCCCCCCCGGTCGATCTTGTCTGCCGCTGGTGCCACCAGCCTCACCATGGTGGCAGCAGACGCCCCCGCCTCCAAAGGGGCAGGGGGAGCTCGCTGTGGAGGCTTTGCCGCAAAACACGAAGATCAAGGGGAGTTGCTCTCCGTTGGCTCGGAGGTCGCAGAAGTGCGGGCGGGTGTGCACTAGGCTCCGACGGGGCGGCGGGCCTGCTATGCTGCTGCGTGGCGGCGGCTGGCCACGGCGCCCCCACGCCCGAAATGGGCTCAGGCGGACCTGCCTGTGAGTCCCTCTCGCCGGCTTGGCCTGGCTCTTGCCGGTGTGCTGGCCGCCGTGGTGCTCCTCCTCCATGGCCGGAGCTGCTGCTTTGGTGGCGACAGTGCCCCTGTTTTGCTATGTCATGACCATCTCAGTCTCCGATCTGGCGAGCTTGGGTGTTGCAGCAGTGGTGGGTAACAATTCTTCTCCTCCGATGACGATTTGCCTCCTATAGTGGTAGTTTTAGTCGGCTGCTCATCTCCGTCTCGCCGGGAGGCGGTCTATGGCCCAGGTGAAAACCTTGCTCGGGTTCTTAGGCCTGATCGACCCTCCTTCTCGATGGCAGGGGATACCCCAGGTCTTCTTTGTTGGACCGAGCAGCGGCGACGCATCTACGTCGTTTTCCTTCTTGACTAGGCTGCAGTGTGTGTGTGTGGGTGGGGGGGGGGGGGGGGGCGAACGTGGCATTCAGAGATGATGGCCATGCCGGTGTTGGCTCCTACTCAAGGTGTGAGTCTCCAGGGTGCAGTCTACATCATCGTCAACATTCTCTAGTCAGACCCTCACTTCATCTTCTAGGCGCTTTAGTGGTGCGTTGGTCTGGGCAACTTTGGTGTGCGTGGTCGTGCTTTGGTGGTGTTTGGAGTTGGCCGTGACGCGGTTAGCGATTTGTTGTAAGAGTGTGTTGTAAGCCGAAATACGAGTGTGGTGTTGTAGCTATTCTATGACATTCTTGTCAACTTAATACAAATACTCGCATGTCCATAGCGGGTCTCGAAAAATACTTAGGGAATCGAGTGACCACCACTAATAAGACTTTACATCTCTTGCATTGTGCATATAGAATTAGTTTTTCCAGGTTTTTTACTTAATATTGAGTGGAGAAAAGGCCTAATCCAAGTTGTACGCCTAGTGGTGCTTCGTTGGAAAATCCTCACATTGGAGAACCTCAAAATTAGGGGATGGCCGCACATGAAGATATATGCCACTTCCCCCTGCCGCATAATAAACTCTTGTTAGATGAATTCCTGGCACTTGCTAGAGATCGCGGGAGTGCAATAGCCACCTTATTTATACCCTCCGACACATGTGAAAGAATGAAACAACTGCATTTTCATCAACACAACGGAAACATACAACAAGATGGCTGGTCGGGCGGTTGCGGAGATTAGAATGCACCGCTTGTAAACACATGTACCAGTCTCTTCTCCAATAACTGAAAGGCTGCCATTTACTTAAGAAATCCCGAAAATTGGTTTCTCTAACTAACAGCTACTCCCTCTGTTTCTTAATATAATATATTTTAGTTTTATGAAAAATGTGTATCTAGACAACTTTTAATGTGTAGGTTCACATCTAATTACTCCGAACCTATACACACTAAAAGAGGTCTACATACACTCCTTTCACAGAGCTAAAACATCTTATATTATGGAACAGAGAGAGTATATATATGAATAAACATAAAGTTTTTAAAAGTAGCAGAAAAACTGAATCTGACAGCAGCTAGCTAGTGTCATCGGGGGTGAGAAACAACTTCATGATTTCAAGAACATTGCGTTGCCTCATATTTCAATCACACAGTAGTAATGAAATCCATCACCACAGATGAACACGAATCCTGATTAACTACCAAATCTGATGGCCATACTGCATAAAGAAAAAAAAAAGGATCTGATCGGATCTGAGTAGTGGTCTGCAACCGCTCCGTTCGATGGATGGATCAGCCGTATATGAAGATGAGGATAATCACAACGACCACGATCAAGCCGGCCACACACTGCATCCACAACGCACAAACAAACAACAGCGATCGGAATCAATTGATCATCGTATTAATATAGTTAAACCCTAGCAAGATTCATGGCTGGAGGGAGGATGGATGCATCCGCATGGGGAATTTACGTACCCCCATGACTCCACTGTGGTCGGGTTCGAGGCCGCTGTCCGATCGGTGCTCGAGGAGCGGGGCCCTCGATGTCGTCGGTAGGTACGAGATCGGGACCGGGAACCCCTGCGTCGGCGCCGGCTGCTGGTCCTGACCGTCGTCGTGGTGATGGTGGTGGTGGCCGCCGTGATGATGGTGGTGATGATGGTGACAGGCGTTGTGATGGTGGTGGTGGCTGCCGTGGTCGTGGTGGTGGTGATGATCGTGGCCGTGCGTCATCGCCGCCGATCGATCTAGTGCGATTGCCGGCGGCCTGGGTGTGGGAAGAGTCGTACGAGAGGGTAGGGTGAGCGCGTGATTAGGGCCGCCGGGTCGTGCCCTAGATCGACCCCCGTTGGTCTATTTATGTTGGATTTGCGTGGGACCACGTGTACCAATAAATCACGGCTTAGTTTCATTTTAGGGTTTGAAATTTAAATTGAAATTGAAATTGCAGCATATCAAACGCTCGCTTTCCCAGACAACCACGCAGGATATCAAATTGCAGCATATCAATTGAAATTGCAGCCAATTAAAAATTTAAACCGCACCTAAAGATTCAGATTACAGCGCAAGATGTACTTCTCGAATCAAGCTCGCACCCCGCTTTATAAATAAAGCACAATCCAAGTACATATCCGGACAGGAACGAAGCTCCTCAGTGGGCAGCTGCCCTACCTCAATTTTTTGTAAAAAACGTGTGTGTATATATATATATATATATATATATTAATTGACTCAAATTTGTCTAGATTTGAATGAATCTAGACACCATTTAGTATATAGGTTCATCCAAATTTTGAGAAATCAAAGTCAATTAATATGGACCGGAGGGACTATATATATTCAGTTTTGTACGATTTATCTGTATATCTGAAGAAAAACTGAAGAAAAATGCTATAATGGGCCGTGTTGGTAAAGGTTTGGCCTTCCCGGGCCTTAGATGGGCCGCGCGCTAGGAAATACCTGCCCCCGCCGCCTGTCGATCCACCTGCCTCAGCGCCTCCCCTGTACGCAGCGATCGTTGCCTCCCTGCTGCCTGGAACCGATCGCCATGCTGCCTCCCCTGGAACCGAACGACGCAGGGACTAGCAGGGACCGACCGCCGTCGCCCACTCGCCCCCTTTCCTCCCGTCTTCGGTCTCGCTCGGATCTGTGCGCCCAGCCCAGGTCCAGCCGCCCCTTGTCCTCAAATCTCCATTCATCATCCCTCCACCCTAATCTCAAATTCTCAGTGTTCATGTCTTCATAATCTGATCTCCAATTACTTGCTAGGGCTCAGCGAATTTATGAATTGTTGTTTGTGAATAAGCTATGGATAAGAAGAGGAAGAAACCTGCAGCTGCTAAGGGGCAGGTATAATCGAGTTTAAATTTGTCTTGTCTCGATCCAACAGAGGTTCTTCAGAACTTTTCTTCAGAGGTTCTTTAGAACTTTTCTTATCTCAATCCAATAGACTTATTTGCTCGGTTCAATGCGAGTCAGATTTCTCGGATTACAGAGATTTGTCATGAGGATTTCTCTGATTATGAGCGTGAGCATATACGGGATACCCTTGAGCTATCATTATTCATATGAGGAGAATTGATGATTTCAGAGCTTGTCTTAGTATTGCAAGCCTAACTAAAAAAATGGTTGAACTTGATAGGCACATCATGTTTCCTACTGTCTACCCTCTAATTGAGTTGGCAATGCTTTTACCAGTATCGACGACAACAGTTGAAAGGGCCTTCTCATCTATGAAGATCATCAAGACTGAGTTGTCCAACAAGATGTCAGATGACTGGCTTAATAATTTAATGGCGTGCTACATCGAGCGAGGGATATTCAAAAGTCTTGATCTTGGTGATATTAAAAAACATTTTTAGAAGCCAGGTAGAGCTTTGCCATTGCCGGGGACTTCAAAAAGGCATTAAATTTTATTATTAGTACGTTTATTTGTTTTCAATTTGATTTATACATGTCGCTATTACCATTGTACTAAGTGACTGTGCTTAAGATCATATAAATTATTTATGTGTCGACACAATCTTGATTTTTTGCATCAATTTTTTTAATGCTTTGAAGTTCGCCAGACCTCAATTTTTTTCGTCCTTCGCCACTGTACCCACACAGCCGAAGCCAAAGCAAAAACAGAAACAAGTCGAAACAACGCTGGGGCCACAGCACATCAACGCCCAAGACAAAAAGGCAAAAAGAGAGGGGGGGCAAGAGAGTCGGCGGCCAACATGGCGGCCATCATGGAGAAGAGAGCTGGGGGGAGCGTGGGCCGCAGACGACGGCGCCGCGAAGGGGAGCGCCGCAGCACGCAGCGCCTGAAGCGAAGACTCGAACCCGGCTCGGTCACGCGGGCGCACCAGGGGGGACCACTGCTGAAGAAAGGCAAGCAAAGTAAAAACAGAGTCAGACGCCCGAGTGGGGAAAATCCGTTTGATCACCATCTTGTTGCGCACATTCCACAACATCCAAGATAGAGCAGCGAAGAGGAGCCAGAAAAGGCGGCGCCCTCCTCCGGTCCGGTTTGCCTGAGCCTGCAGGAACTCTCCCAGTTCCTGCGCCTGCCAAGCCGGACCCAGTGCCTCGCGAACAAAACTCCATAAGAACCGCGCCGCCGAGCAAGAGAACATAATATGGGCGCACGACTCCGGTGTCCCACATAGGGGGCAACGGCCGTCGCCGGGACCGTTACGCTTGGAGACTTCCACCCCTGAGGGCAAGCGGTCCCGGAGAAGTTGCCAAACGAAGATACGAATGCTAAGGGGCAAGGGTGCTTTCCAAAGGGGGCCCGACCACGTCCTCTCCGGGCCCTGAAAGAGGGCCTTATAGGCCGAGCTCACCGATAACTCCCCAGAGGGAAGGAGTAGCCAGGCGTCCGCATCCTTCTCCTCGGAGAGGGAGGCAGGCAAGGACCCCATCAGGCTCTAGAACTCGCCCGTCTCCACCTCGTTGAAGACGCGGCGGAACAGGAGGTTCCAGTTACCATCCCGGAAATTCTCCGCGATAAGCGAAGAAGGGGAGGCCGTAATAGCAAAGAGGGCGGGGAAATGGATCCCCAGTGGCACCGGTAACAGCCAAGGGTCGAGCCAGAAGCGGGTCCCCTGACCATCCCCAGCCACGAAAGAGATCCCACGGCCAATGTAGTGCTTAATGTCCTGGATAGATCTCCAGAACCGAGACCCCTCCCGCCGCTCGCATGCTAAGAGAGGCCGACCGCGAAGGTATTTGGCCTTGATAAGCTGATGCCACGGTCCCCCGTCGTCCCTCAAGATGTGCCATACCCACTTCAACATCAGGGCCACATTAAAGCGCCGGGAGTCCAGGATACCTATGCCCCCAAAACATTTGGGGGCGCAAACGTCCGCCCACTTCACCATATGGTATCTCTGGTGACCGTCCCTAGCTGCCTAGAAGAATCGCGACAACTCCTTAGCAAAGTCGGCATGGACTCCCTCGGGCAGCAGGTATAGTCCCATCTGATACATGGAAAGACTCGAGAGACAGGAATTGATTAGGACCGTTTTGCTCCCCTTTGACGTGAGGCGCGCGCGCCAAGGCTTCGCTCTAGAGCGCACACGCGTAACCAGGGGAGTAAGGTCCTTGATCAACACCCTGGACTCTCGCATGGGGAACCCCAAGTAGGTAATGGGGAACTCCGCCAAGCAGCAGTTGAGGTTGTCAGCAATCCGCTGCCGATCGACGTCGTCGAAGCCTAGGACCATGACTTCACTCTTGTCGAAGTTGACCGAGAGCCCTGACATGGCCTCGAAACAAAGCAGCAGGAACTTCAAATTCCTAATGTCGAGGTCCGAACCCTGAACCATGATCAAGGTATCATCCACGTACTGCAGATGAGAAATACCCCCTCCCGGGATCAGATGCCCTACCACACCCGTGATGTGGCCAGCGAGTTTGGCTCTATCCAAAATCTCTGCAAGGGCATCCACCGCGGCGTTAAAGAGGAGGGGGGAGATCGGGTCCCCTTGCCTCACCCCACAGGATGGGGTAAAGTAGGGGCCAATCTCCCCATTGATGTTGATCACCGTCCTACCACTCATCACAAACTGCATAATCCGGCAAATCATGCGGTCATCAAACCCCCTCCTTTCCAGGACAAGTCGCAGAAACGCCCAGTCCAACCTGTCGTAGGCTTTCTGGAAGTCCAACTTGAGGAACACCGCTTTCTGATGACGTGACCTGACCTCATGAATGATCTCATGAAGGGAAAGGACGTCATCATGAATGAGGCGTCCCTTCAAGAAAGCGAACTGGAGGGGGTGGGTGAGCCTCTCTAGCACAGGAGCTAGCCGGAGAGCGCAGACCTTTGCAAAGAGACACTGGATTACATTGATCACTGTGATGGGGCGGAATTGGCGGATATCTGTGGCCCCAACTACCTTGGGGATCAGAGTAATCACACCAAAGTTCAGACGCGACATCACCAGGGTCCCTGTGTAGAGATCCTGGAACATTCGCATGATCACCGGCTGGGCCTGGTCCCAGAAGGCCGGCAGGAAACTCACCGGCAGGCCATCGGGGCCAGGAGCTGACCCCGTCTTCATAGACTTTAGGGCCGCCGACACCTCCTCAGCGAAAAACAGACGTGTCAGGTCCGCGTTCTCAGCCGGGGTGACCAACGCCCCACCTGTCCAGAAGTCAGGCGCAAGCGAGATGCCCGAGGTTTCGGCCGCAGAGAAGAGGGCTTTGTAGAAGGAATAAATATGGGAGGAGAGCGCCTGCGGGGAGTCCAACAGGCCCCCCCCTCCCAGAGGCAGGGGATCGAGCACTTCCTCCTCCGTCCATTAGCAATAGCATGGAAGTAGGCCGTGTTCGATTCCCCCCGAACCGTCTAGTTCTGGCAACTCCGCTGACGCCAGAACGCCTCCTCGCCCCTATAGATCTCCATAATGGAGGTTTCCAAAGAATATCTATGGGACCAGGTCTCAGCCGATAGGCCAACAAGGTCAGCCTCCCGGTCTAAGGCCTGAATCTCCCGCAGGATGGACTCCTTCTGGGACCTGAGCTCCGCCCCCAGGTTGGCGCCCCACCCTCGCATGAACTGGTGGGATACCTTAGTGCAATGATGCCATATATCCACCATGAGTGCGCCTGGGGAGGCGGGCTACCAGCCACTGCCCGAATCGCCTCACGAATCCCCTTACGGATCCAGAAGGACTCAAAGTGGAAGCGGTTCAGTCTAGGAGGGCTGCCCCCTCCCGAGGAGAGTAGGAGGGGGGTATGATCGGAGCCAATCCGCGTGACAGCCCTCAGCGAGCAAAGAGCGAACATCACCTCCCAGTCCACAGAGACAAAGGCACGGTCGAGGACGCTGCGAATCGGGGCAAGCTGTTTATTGGTCCACGTGTACCTAGCTTCCACCCGCGCAATCTCACGAAGAGCAAGATCTGCGATGCAGTCATTAAACATCCGCATCCTAGGGAGGTCCACGTTCGCCGAGCTCTTGTCCTCCGCCGTGCGGATGAGGTTGAAATCCCCGGCCACGACCACCGGGATCTCAGCCCGCTCCACCTTCAGCTTAAGCTCGAGCAGGAACTCAGCGGATCTCCTATGGTCCGCGGGGCCATAGACAATGACCATTTCCCATTTGAAACGGGATTGTCTATGGGTGAGGGACATGCTCACAAAGAAGTCCCCGCGGTCCATATCATCCACCTCAAAGGTATCCTCCTTGACCCCAAGGAGGATGCCTCCCGAGTGGCCACTAGCCGGGAGCCAGGCCCAACAGAACTTGTGACAAGACAGACCCTCAAGCTCAGCGATAGAGAAGTCCTGGCGGATCGTCTCCTGAAGGCCGACAATATCCGGCGCTTCCAAGCGAATATACTCCTTGATCTGCCGGTGGCGACCATCGTGCCCGAACCCCCGGATGTTCCAGATGAACGCCCAGAAAGCCTGGATGAGGTCCATAGGGGACCTCAAGCCTCGGGGGTCCCCTTGGCGGGGACCAAAAGAGCACGACCGGTCCGTGGACGGGAAGCGGCAGCCTTGGGAGGTCTACCCCGAGGCCTACCCTTAGGGGTACGCTCCAAGGTCACCTCCAACTCATCAGGGGCGGGAGGGGGATCCCTGCTGGGGCCAGGTCCAGAGGGCCCAGCCTCGGCCAGGATCTGAGCGCGTTCACGCTCCCGAGCATCGCGAGCTCGGGTCGCAGCGATCGCACCCGCGTACCCCTCCCAAGCTTTAATGGTAGCTAGCTGCTCAACCCGTGGTCCCTTCTCACCACGAAACACGATACCACAATCATCGGCCACCTCCCCCAAGTGGGCAAGCGACACCTCAGACAAGACATAGAACAAAGAACCGGGAACACTAGAGGGGCCAGGGTCAGAGGGGCGGACAGAGGAGGCAGATGGAGTACCTAAGATCTCATCGCGAGCCGCGACACGTAGGGCGGCCCGCTCATCCACCGTCGTCTCCGGGCCAGAGAGACTTGCCCGTGTACCTGCGAGGCGGACACTGTGGCGGGACGGCGGCGGCGAAGGAGGCCTGGGTGTCTTGGCCTGACGGGGCTTCAGGCCCAACCACGGGGAAAGCAGGCCCACGTCTCCAGCGGCCACCGCCGAGGGGTCCGGAGTATCCGGGGCGAGGGAGTAGCAGACCACCCCCGGGGAGCCAGGGGACTGGGGAGAGCAGACTACCAGCCCCACACTCCCCGAAGTATCCTCATCTGAGGACAGCAACACAACAGGGGGGACGACAGGGGTCAGGCCCATGTCCGCGCCAAGGTTGGAACCGTACTGGGTGATGGGAAGGCCGATGGAGGATGACGGGTCGGAGCGGAAGCAACGGGGAATATCGATCGGGGCCAGCTTGGCCGGGGCGCTCAGCGACACGGGGGGGGGGGGGGGGGGGCGGTAGCACGGAGGAGGGCTACGGGGCCCCCGGCGTCGCCCTTCTACGGCAGGGAAGGCGCGGGCGGCGAGGCGTCGGTGGTCAGGGGAGACTCGGGGTCGGACCCAGAGTAGCTGCCATCCGAGCCCCCACCCCTACCCCCATCCCCGCGCCCAGTGTCGTCGTCAGCGGGGGCCGGGGACAGAGGGGGGGAGAGAGCTCCCCCTGGGACCGACACCTCCTCGTCGAGCTCCACCAGGAGGTCTCGGCCCACCCGGTCGAAGAACACGTGAGGAAGGGAGACCGGGAACACAGAGATCGCCGGGCAGAGCAGACGGAGGCGAATCGGCCCGAGGCCCGGTAGGGAGCTCATGTCTAACTCCATGAGCTTGCCCACCGCCTGGGACACCAGGGCCACCACCTCAGGACGCCGGGCTTCATGGGGAAGCCCTGACAGCCGCACCCAGACCTCCGAGGGAGTAGCCACAGTCTCCTGCGCGGCCGAGGAGGGCTGGATGGACACCCGCAGCTGGTGAAGCGGCAGAGTGAAAGACGAGCCACATGCGCAGGATTGCCACCGAGGGAAAGTGAACCGCGAACTCAGACGCCGAGACCCGGTGGACCGGCCACGCGTGGCCTGGCAGGACCATGCGGAGCTCCTCCTGGATCAGATCCTCCGTGACTACCAGCTCCGGCGGGAGGGCCTGATCAGGGAGGATCGACACCATGGCCAGGGTCTCCGGCACAGTCATCTGCACGCCGCCCATGTCAATGACGTAGAACCCGCCATCCACCTTATGGCCATAGTACTCTAGGGCCTCTCTGCGCAGAGGGATAGCTGCCGCGGGCAGCACGTCGGGGCGTCCCGCAGGCGGCGCCCCAGGGTGAGGCCCCAGAACACCAGGTGCAGAGGCGACCACCGCCGAAGGATCAGCCGATGGAGCCGAAACCACCTTCTTCTTCTTCTTCTTGGGCGCTGATGATTCGGCATTCTCCCCGTCCCGACGTCCCGCCACGCCCACGGGAGGCTGGCCTGGAGCCCGGTCATCCCGCCACGACGGCGCGTCGGCCCGACTCCCGCCCGGCTTCAGCATGAGAGCCGCATCCCTGGATTGGAGCGCCGCCGCCCGCAGGCGCTCCTCCCGTGCCAAGTCTGGCCGCGGGAGAGGCGAGTGGCGGGACTCCTCCAACCTCCGGCGAGCCTGAGGAGGTGAGCGGGAGGGATGACGGGGATGCGGCGGGAAGCCCTCCAACCGGGGTGCCGGTAGGCACCAGCATGGCCGCGACAACAACAACAACAACAACAACAACAACAACAACAACAACAACAACAACAACAACAACAACAACAACAACAACAACAACAACAACAACAACAGGAGGAGGAGCACGACGATCATATATTTAGTTATACCGTGGTTTCTAGAAAGATTTCAAGCATGCACAACTGAAACTTAATCGTAAGTACTTACAACGAGGATCCCTCCTCCAATGGAGAGGTCCGAGTCCAAGTCCGAATCTGACTCTAGCGGCCTGTGCTCGACTACCGGCGCTCCGGCCGTCGTCGGCAGCAGGGCCGGACGCTGTGTCGACCACGCCGGAACCGGGTACGGGTAAGGGACCAGTACCACCACCTGCGGCTGTTGGTTGTTGTCGCGATGATGATGCCGATGTTTTTCACGGTGATGGTGGTCGTGCGCCGCCATCATCTCCAGGTCTCCTGCCGGCACCGTGAGGTCGCGATGATGATTGTCGTGCACCATCGACGCTCTGTCCGCTGCCTCGTTCGCCGGCCGGTAGAAGAAAAAGGTTCCGAACGGTGGATTGGATTTGATCGCGTGCCCTGCTGCTGGGGTTTCGGATGCATTTATTTACCAGAGCTCAGGGCTTAACTTGGAAATGTCGAATCACATTTGGAATTTGTACAAGCTGTATTAGAAAGAAATACAAACAAACTGTGTATAACGGAAGGCTTGGAGAATTTGCAGCCGCGCGTGAGACGTTTCCGTACTGTACGTGTGACAAGATGCCACCGGCCGGCCGATCGAATCACGTTTAATCGATCGTGTGCCCTGCTAGCTGTTGGGGTTTCGGGTGGATTTATTACAGAGCTCAGCCTCAACATGGAAATGTTGAATCACGTTAGGAATTCGTAGAAGTTGTATTTACTATTAAGATATACACTCCCTCCGTTTTAAAATATAAGATGTTTTATACAGGCCGGTCCATACATATTTGGGACCCTGGGGCAAGACAACAAAAAGGACCATTGTTCACAAACATATACTATTTAAAATGCATTGTATTTTGAAACCAATCTAGCAATTATGTAGACCGAGGGTGTTTAAACTAAAAAACTTACAATAAACATTGTTTATGTATAGCTGTCTGAGGAACTTCATCATATTAGTAAGTGTTATAATTGCGACAAGAAGATAACGAAGAACGAAAACGAAAAACACAGCAAGGGGACACAGATTTAACGTAGAAAAACCTCTCCAACAAAGAGAGTAAAAACCCACGTGCGCCAGCCAGCGAAACTTCACTATACCAAGGAGTGTTTACAAACGCCGGAGATTTCACAGATGCAACTCTCCCAACCGGCGGCTTACAATATATCGGTGGAAACCTAGGTCTTCGGCGATCCATACCGTACCGCGAGGGGCGGGCCTCGCTCCACTCGTCAGAAGTTGGCCTATACTTTGTAGAATTTGGATCAACATATAACAAACTCCACCTTAAGACAAATTCCTTCTTGTAGCATCAACATCAATCATCTCCCTGAACAAACAAAACAAATACTTTCGGCGCCAATAGCCACTTGGGCTAATCAGTTAAACCAACTAAAACTTAGCAACAGGAACAGGTTTAGTTATCATATCAGCATGATTATCATGAGTGCTAATCTTGCATACCTTTAATTTACCTTGAGCAACAATGTCTCTAACAAAATGGTACTTGACATCAATGTGCTTAGGTCTTTCATGGAACATCTGATCTTTTGTAAGGTATATGGCACTTTGAATGTTACAAAACAAAGTAATACAAGAATCATCTTCACAAAGCTCAGCAAACAAACCTTTCAACCAAACATATTCTTTGCAAGCTTCAGCAATAGCCATGTATTCAGCTTAGTAGTAGATTGTGCAACAACAGCCTGCAATGTAGCCTTCCAGCTTCAGTATTACACTCAGCCCAAGCCTCCCGGCGACGGGCCTCGCTCCACTCGTCAGAAGTTGGTCTATACTTTGTAGAATTTGGATCAACATATAATAGTAAGGAAATAGTATCGTTCCAGAAAAGACTGATTTTCTAAGTGGCATTGAGGCAAAACTCATCTGTAAAACAAAAAAAATAAGCTTATCAAAACTGATTGCTACGTAAAGCTTTTGTCCTACCATATAAGATATACAATTAATAAAGCAAACTTAGCACTAATGTTTATAATATGATAATCGGATCTAAATTCTCAGTTTGTTGCTATTCAACAGTTACTAGGGCCAATTGAAGGAAGCTTCTAGAAGAACTACCAGTTCTGAAAGAAATATCAATTGAACCTCTTTAGGATTCTACCAGTTAGTCTCTCTGTTTCTGTCTCTTTCTTTTCTCATAACCATATAAAGCTTTTTTCGAAGACATGTAACCAAACAATTAAAAAAAACAGTTAATACAAGGAACAAAATCACCTGGATATGGGAATGGTTCGATTTTAGTGTCGATGTTGGTTCCATATCACTCGCTCATTCCCGTGTCAACACCAAGATGAAGAAGAATCTCACTCACTCATTCCCTGTCCGACTGTCCCCCTTCTCTTCTTCTAATATGCTCAGGAATCAGATCCAATGAACCCTTGAAGAACTAACATTAGAAGAGTAGAATTGGAGATGCGGAGCAATCAAAGCCAGGAAGCCAGGAATTGGATATGGGAACGTACCATCTATAATGTGGTGATGCCTCCAGCGTCTAGTTGATGGGGAATGGCTAGAACGTGGAAAGAGAGAAGATTGGGGAGGAAAATAGGGCAGTAGGTCTCCATTAATGGTTGCGGCGATTTTGGAATTGGAAAAGCACGGGAGAGGACAGCGCTGTTCTTTGGGATTGAAGAATTTTGGGGAGAAGACGAGCAAACGAGTAAATACACAGACAAGAATCGATTTGTTTCCTTTTACCGATTTGATCCATCGTGTTGGTGCGTGACTTGTAGCTACCGTGGTAGGCTCGGGCCATTTTTACTCTCTTTTTTCTTGGACCTAATACATAAATATAATGACTACTATATTGGACAACTAACTGGGCCGGGGCCCCTACCTCCTAGGGCCCCTGAGCGGGTGCCCTGTTTCCCCTCCTTATGGGCCGGCCCTGGTTTTAGTTTTGTGAAGAAAATGAATCTAGACTTATTTTAGTATGTATGTTCACTCAAGTTTGGGATGAATCTATACACTAAATGAAGTCTAGATTCGTTTTCTTCACAAACCTAAAACATCTTATATTTTAAAACGGAGGAAGTACAAACAAATCATGGAAGGACTTCGTGTAGAACGAAAGGTTAATAGATCGAATTTGCAGCCATCACGCATTTTGGTATGTATACTATGACAAGTTGCCACCGGCGGTTTGATCGAATTAATTTCGTGACAGTTTCTATCGTCATCACCATAGCACGAAGACTTCCTGTCTATCATAAAAAAATGTCATGTCGGCTCTAGTAGAAGAGGGACATATTTGGCGTGACTGGGTCTGCCTTTCCCTTGCTTTGGCCTCCTCTAGAGTGCTCCTTAATGGTGACCCCGGAACGCCCTTCTCACATGCCAAAGGGCTCAGGCAAGGCGACCCGCTGTCCCCCATGCTTTTCATCCTGGCAATCGACCCGCTGCAGCGAATCCTCTCTATCGCCAGCCGTCGTGGAATCCTCAGTCCGATTAGGTCTCGCACGACTAGATGCAGAGTTTCTTTATACGCCGATGATGCTGGGATTTTCGTCAACCCTGTCAAAGGGGAGCTGCAGGCAATCTCGGCCATCCTTGACTACTTCGGAAAGGCTAGCGGCCACCCTGTCAAAGGTTATGTGGTCCAAAGACCTCGATGCAACTTGTATTATGTTTGTGGTGCTTTCTACTTCCCGTGAACTTTTATAATGGA
Source organism: Avena insularis (assembly GCA_023614405.1). Lineage (NCBI taxonomy): Eukaryota > Viridiplantae > Streptophyta > Magnoliopsida > Poales > Poaceae > Avena > Avena insularis. The sequence continues at coordinate 480,466,599 of CM042697.1, forward strand.
TATGGATCCTTTTCGGAAAAAAACTTGTAATACTTCTAAGGAGACCATGTTACATGAGACATATTTTGTGGACGCACCAAGAGCATCTTCACCGGTGCCCACCAAAGGATGGCCGACAAGCGCACCGGTAGTGACTCTGGGGGAGGCGCCCAAACTGCCGGCGCTCGCGGCCAACGATCACGCTGTGGATCAAAACGTCTAGATTTGAGAAAAATCACAGAAGCATGTTTATTACAGCAAATGCAATTAAAATCAAGTTTATTACAACAAAACAAATATTTTAAGGGAAATAGTTCACACAATAATTTACATTAAAATAAAATCAAGCAGCAGGGTCCGTTGAATTGGGGGTTTTGAGGTGCATTTCTCCGAGCGCCCACAAATGCTCGACGACATCTTCTTGTAGCTGATCGTGCACATTGCCATCGCGGATTTCTTGATAAAACCAAATACAATATTATTGTTACAAGTTTATTACAACACATGAGCTACAATCTTCAGATGGCTCCCACAAATTCTACCGATAAAAAGTAGCAGATCTGAGATGGTAGTGCTCCTACTACTCCACTATATAATACTAGATGTTTCTCAACATCCAAGTCCTAATAACTGTCTGCTGCCTCAAGTGAAAAAAATAAATCGGCTCGCTTCATGCCATGCACTATCCATGTCACCGAAGCCGGCCTTCTTGGGCTCGACAACCGTCGCCTCGGCCGACGGGGGTTGACTCTTCGTCGACGGCGGGATGTATCTGTATGGATGCCAGACCGGATACCCCGGGAACGCCACTTGCAGGCAGCCATCATGGTGGTGGTGGCCGTGGGTCATGGCCGGAGGCGACGCCGGCATTGAGTGCCGGTGGCTGTGCGTCATCTCCGTCGTCCAATCGTCCATCCTGGGCTCGACGACAGGCGCCGCGGTCAGCACCGATGGCAGCTGCGTCGTCGACGACGACGGAGCGACAGGGAGCTCCGGCAAATCCGTTTGCTGGTGGCCATGATGGTGATGGTTTTGGTAGCCGTGTGTCGTCGCCGGAGAGTCTGCCGGAATGTGTGTGCTGGTGGGTGTGCATCGCCGGAGACGCCGCCGGCATCCAGTGGTGGTGGCTGTTGCCGAGAAGCCGTGGTGCGTCATCGCGGTAGAGAAGTCGTGGTGCGTCGCCATCGTCGTCGCTGCCGGAGAAGATCGATGCTTGGGACGTCGATCAATTGCTGGACGTACGGGGTAGGCTGCAGTGCCCTGGCGCTAGCTGGGATTATATTGGCGGCGAGGGTTCACGTACGTGGAATGTACACAGAACACGAGTCGGAGTCGATCGGTCGGGATTAATCTGTTCGGATTCGGAAAAATTGCCAAGAGTTTGTATCGGACTCGTGTCGTACCAGCTGCAACGCGTTTTGTAAATATAACGGCCGGGAGTACGTACGTGATCCAAACTGTGGTACCACAAGGATTAACGGACTGAGGATTTTTATTCCGTGCGACCGAGCGAGTACTAAGTTTATTCAAACTGAACTGCATGCATGTATATGTTAAATATAAAATGACGTATTAGTATAAGTTAATTTAGGGCAGGCGCTACGCGTCCTTTCGGAAATAGAACGTCTCGTCGGAGACCATGCAGCAAAAAAAAAATACTAATGTAACAAAACCGATTTCGCTGGAAACATCGTTAAAAAAAACTCGCCGGTGAATCTCGCCGGAGATCTTGTAGCAAAAAGTTGACACTGTTGTAGCAAAACCACGAGACGGTTGTAGCAACAACGTTCTTCGGATGTAGCAAAAAACCTACTTCGTCGGAGACATCGCCGGAGACTTTTCTAGACACCTCGTCGGAGACCTCACCGGGAATGTCGTGTAGCAAAAAAATTATGATATTGTAGCAAAATCAGAAAACAAATGTAGCAAAAAAACAACAAAAATGTAGCAAAAACTGAATTCGCCGGAGACATTATCGCAAAAACATGCTATGTAGCAAAATAGTCCGTCATATGTAGCAACGCCGATAGCCGTATGTAGCAAATTTGGCCACCGTGGGTAACAAAAATTGCCAATGTGGCAGGGATTAGCACCGTTGTTCATTGCAGCAGCGGCCACCTATGGAGGAACCCTAGGCCATGGAGGTAGGGCTTGTCGCTGGAGAGGAGAAGAGGCACGCGCGAGGGGGGGGGGATTGCTCCGGCCAGCGGTAGGGCAGGCAGCGGCGGCACATACAAGGAAGAGGCGGTGGCGGCGGTGGTCGCTGGCGATGGGCGGGGCGAGGCCGAGGGGAGGGGAGGGGAGGGGAGGCCGGAGAGGGACGATGGTGGTCGCTGGCGAGGGGATGCGAGGCTGGCAAGGGACGACGGCGCTCGCCGGTGAGGAGCTAGCAGTGCGGGCCGGCGAGCCGGCAGAGGAGCGGCGCGCGCCGCCAGAGTAGCAGCATAGGGCTCGCGCGCCGACGAAGGAAGAACCGCGGGAGCGGGCCGCCGTCGGATGAGCAGGCCGCGGGCTCGTCTTGGCCACCAGGTGAAGGCATGGAAGGGGATAAGGAGTTAAGGACTCATGGGGCCTACCCACAGTGGCGAAGGACGAAAAAAAATTAAGGTCGGGCAAACTCTTATGCATAAAAAATTTAAGAAAAAAATGAAAAATTGAACTAGTCCACACACATTAATGCTTTATATGATCTGAGACGCCGCCGAGCTATTCGAGCAGAAACTCTATCTCGCCTTTGCCGGCTCGGCTTTCCATCAGGCCAGTCCTAACATGGAAGAGCACCGCTGGAAGATAAAAAAAGGTGTGGCTTGTAGGCAATACAAACAAGTGCATAGATCATGTGAAGTAATTTCCATCAAACTTTTTGAATGTTAAGTCATTGCTAATATTAGCAATTTCTTATAAAATCCATCACCCTTATTGGGTTATTTCTTCTATAATTGCTTAAGCCAGTTCCAGCCATGAGCTGCTGGAGATCTTCTAATTGTCCTAAAAAACTCGATGGCTTCTTTTTGGGATTCTATGGACTCATCTGCTAGATTTCTCCCTTTTTTATTCATTTATTTCTAGATAAATACTTGGTCACTAGCACACAAACAATACCCAAATTATGGCATTGAGTTGAAACAAAATCACCTAGAGGCTGAACCGGCGGCCGCCAGGTGTTGCTGCATGTTGTGATGTCAGAAAAGAAAATCTCCTTATCGTTGTGGACATGGACATGCCTGCTGCGCCGCCGGCCGCCGGCGAGCCTTGCTAGCGCCATGGCGCTGATCTCCTTCGGCTCCCGCCTGGCCTGTTGCCCGTTTGTGCAGTCCGGTCCAATCGCTGACAGCGCTGTTCCATCCACAACAGGAGCAGCAGCAGCAGCGCATGAGAGGTAGTGGCAAAAAGTGATCGGTCAAAGTGGGCAGTCTCGGTGGAACGTGACCTGAAAGGCTGCTTGTTCCCGAGCCAACAACCAAACGCGGCCGAGCCAAGTTTACTTCCTATCTTTTTCCCAGACGAACAAAATGCATGATAACCGTATGCACAGGCGTATATGCCTACATATATGAGCTTTTTTGCTAAAATTCAAGGTAGGGAAGCTGCCCTATCTTGCCCAAAGGGGAGCTCCGCCCCTGCCTACCCACGTTGCGTGCCGTACGACGACCCAGACGACCCGGACGATGATCGTCCGGGGGAAGGGGATCATTTTCCTTAATTTAGTCAAAATTCAAAAGTGCAATGTAATTATAAACCAGGATTATGTATTACCATATTTTTCATTATTACAAAAGCCTACTCTCCACCATCATTCACTTAAGACCCGCAAGTATCCACAAACATGCCCCTTTCTTAATCTTATTTTAGACTACAAAATGCGGTGCGTGTTTGTTATGGAAAACCTATGCATTCAGGGAAGGGGTTTCGATGCAGGTTAACAAACTTCCTTCTCGTGTATGTTCCTTGTCCTTTTATGTTCATGTACGTGACCTCGCGGATTTCGGCCAAGGCCCAGCGAGGATCTTCAGAGGGCGCGGCCGCCATTTCCTCTACAGCTTCTCTTCTTCGGATGAGAATAAGAGAGGACAACCGTTTTTTCTTTTGTCTCCTCCGCATCCTAAAATAGATGTCTTATCTTATTAAAATTTGAATGTATCTATATACAAAAATGTGTAAATTTATTTTGGTACATCCTTGTAGAATGGAGGGAGTACTTGACATTATTAAGATATAATCATTGTACATGTCCTAAGATACGCACCATTTTTTTCTTGTCCTAGTGCCTAATAAGCTGGAGGCTCACCGCCGTGGAGTAGAAGAACATGACTGTGGCGATGGTCACGTTAACCCGACTTTCAGAACAGAGATTGCAGGCCATAAAAGTGAAGCAGCCAAATAGATGACGGCGAACACGTTACTCCGAATGCTATGATTGTTAGCAAGCAGTGGATGAATTGACGGCAGCGTATGTTATTATAACTAAGGATAAAAACAGAACACAAACAGACGGAACTGATGAGTAGCGATCACATTTGTTTTTTTTTTGGAAGCGGAAACAAATACAACAAGCCCCGAAACAAAAATGAAAACATATAGTACCGAAAACAGATACATACCGAATATAATGCGGAAACGGAGCGATACTTATGTTACCGAAACCAAGAGAACCCTTGAGTCATGCAAAAAATCTCAAACATTCAAACAAACCAATAATTTCTCCCCTAATTCTAGCATGGTCCTTGGTTTACAAGAAAATAAGGGGAAAGTCAAATTGTGAAAGTCTCCTCGAAAGCATGAAGGGACTGTCACTAGTTTTGGGATGAGTTGCTTTGGAAGTTGGAATGACAAGACCCCGGATGGATTTAGCCATGCACATCAACCCTAAAACAGAAATTGCATATTATCGGAAATGGAAATTTCATTCCGCTTCTTCTCCGCGGGAAATACAATGTTTCGTTTTCGTTTCCGCAAAAAAAATCCTTTTTGTTTCCATTTTTCAAAATTCTGTTTTTTGTTTCCATTCATCCTGTTTCTGTTTTTTAGCAGAAAATTTAGAAACTTTCCTTTCCATTTTAATTAATCCCTAATTATAACTGACCATTGTCAAATTGCCGAGGCCGTCTTTCAGATCTGCCTTCAGGCCTCCGCCGCCGGAGATGGCGGTTCCACAGTGGTGGTTGTGGCCGTCGTATTGGTGTGTTGCTGATCAGCCTCGAGGACGGTGTCTGCGGCACCGTTGGGTGGTTAGTCATCTTCGGCTCTTCGGGGCTGCTCGATCACTAGCTAGGTAACCTGGAGAAGCTTGTCGTGTGCATGTTTATATATGAAGAAAAAGAAAAATCGTTGTATACGTGCATATGTGAAGACTTACCTGGCCTAGCGAGAAACGGTCTAGAGAAAAAAAAAAGGTGCACCTAGCACATGGACGAGAAGACTTTTTGTTTAAAACAAAGCAAACACGACTTTTTCTTTTTTTTTCCTTGTTTGTGTGTTTTGTCTGCTAGATTCGTCTTCTTCACAAATCTAAAACATCTTATATTTTAAAACGGAGAGAGTAGTAGTTAAGGTTTGGATCTGTCTGCTATGGTGCATCGTTGGGTGGTAGGAGCGGCGCCCGAGCAAATAAAGGATAGCACTACGCGTCCCCCGAGGATAATTCCTCAAAATCCCTCGGGTCCTCCTGCTGACACGTGTCCTAAAAAAAGCCCAATATCAGCTTTTGTTACAAATAGTCCCGCTTTTGCACATGTAGCAGAAAACGCTTCGGTCCAGAAATAGAAAAACAGACTGGACCTCGCCGGAGATTTTGTCAGAGACCTAGTCGGCGACTATGTAGCAAAAAAGTTATGCTAATGTAGCATATCCGACCTCGCCGGAGGCATTCGCCGGTAGACCTCGCCGGAGTTTCGCCGGAAACTATGTAGCAAAAGAATTGTGCTTATATAGCAAAACCGGAGAACAATTGTAGCAAATTTTTTGTATTAGTGTAAAATTTCTTTTTCGCCGGAGACATCGCTGGGATCTCGTCGAAATTCATAGGTGCAGAAATAAGTGTAGCATTTGAAGAACATCAATGTAGCAAAACCAAAACAAATACATAACAAAATATAAATGAGTATGTAGCAAAACCAGCCCTCGCTTCGTTCAAGGTAGCAACATCATGCACTCATGATAGCAACATCGTAGACCCAAAGTAGCAGAGCCGTCTGCCGTCAGTAGCAACGGTGTACACCCATGGTAGCAAAAGCGCAAAAGCCACCCACCGTCAGTAGCAACACCATACACCCATGATAGAAACGCCGTCCACCGTTGGTAGCATCTTCTGTATCCTCTTGCAGTAACACCTCCGGCTATCGCCAGGCTTCACCAGGGATTTCACAGAGACACTAGCTTGGTAGCGCCGGGAACCTTCTGCTGCGCATGGCCATGGAGTCACGGGGCAGAGCTAGGGCGCAACCTCCAAGCGATGGTGTGGCCGATAACGGCGGTGAATAGGCTGACGGTCTAGACTATGGCGGGGGTGGGGATCGCGCTAGCTAGCCGGCACCCGACAGCGGAGGAGATGCGCTTGCCAGCGGAGGAGGAGACTCGCTGGCTGCTGGCAAGGGAGTCACGTGGGAGAGGCGATGGCCGCTGGCAAGGGAGTCGCAGGGAGGGGCGATGGCCGGTGGCAGGAGAGACGCGTTGGCCAGTGGCGAGCTGAGAGGAGGGGCCATGGGAACGGCGGCGGCAGGAACCTTAGGGGCGCAAGGCGGAGGCGGTAGCTACAGCTGAGGCGCGCGCGGAGGTCGCACAGCAACGCTTGGCAGTGAGGAGTTTGTGAGATGCGTTTTGGAGAAGAAGCAATATGTCACAAATAGATAAGGTGGGCCCCATCGGGTGTGCGTTCTCTGGGAAACGAGGCAACCGATCTGGGGGATGAGAAAACAGGATCCCCCGGAGGAAGCCTATCATTTTCCGCAAATAAATATGTCTCAACTCTACTCCAACGATAGTGACGATCTTCGTGGCGGCGTCTTGAAGCTGATGGCAACATGTGATGGACTGATGGTCAGTCCTTCGGATAGGCATCTTGGTCTTCTCGTTGTTCTTCTGATCTAGCGAGATCACTTTATCGGTGTGTCGCTGGCGTTCATTGTTATCTGCTATGATGCTGGTGGTCGGGGCAAGGCAGTTTCTCTAGAGCAAGGATGTTAGTCCGAAGGTGGTGGGTTTGACGTTCTTCACCAATTCCGCTGATGGAGGTGGCGGATCTTGGTTCAAGACAACACAACATCCCCCGGCCGATGTGCCACGCCGCGTGCAACAGTCCTGTTCATCGAATCAAAAAACATCATTGGTGATAGTGTTTTTTGTGGATCTTGCAATGGTGGAGGCTCGGCGTCTCTTTTATTGAAATATAGGGTGGGCTTTAGACCCATTTAACAATTTCAGGAAAATTTCTAAGAGCCCGTTCGTGGGTAGGAGTTTAGTCCCACATGGCTAGTTGGGAGAGATTTCCACCAACATATAAGGTGAGCTCTTCTCCCACTAGTATGACTTGGTGCGAAGAGAAAAGATGCGTTCTATACACGCGCTCCTCCTCCTCCGCCACCTGCCTCGTCACGATGCGCGCGCGGGTTGCGGGAATCTCGCCGAGCCGATGTGTTATTTTTGTCACGCATGAATGGGATATGAATGGTTGCAACCGAAACGACTGGAACCTTAATGAGAATGAATACAAGCTGAAACGTTTTGTCTTAAGTACCTATGTTTTTAGTAATTCATTATGGGCGTTTCCAGTAATTAATTACGTCTGTTTCTTTTTGTTGAACCATCTGTTATCCACCTGTGCCTATATATTGAAGAGTTCTCTCCTCAGATACAGAAGAGAACCACTGAGCAAGATGCTATCCTATAGAGCAATCTTTGGAGGAACACACCTATATGAGCCCGACTGCTAGTCACAGTCTATGCGATTGGGTTGATCTCTAGTAAGTTCATGAAAAGGTCAAGAGTGTGACTAATATGCTCCACCCGAGGGGTCATCTTTCGGCAACCTAGTACTAGTAAGACATTTGGTGAAACCTTTATATGCCAAACTGACAATTTAAGGCATAGTCCATTGTTCAGTTATAAAGGAGTGTAGCCATCTATTCTATGTGGATGTTCAACCTTAACAGGTCTCCACTGAAAATACCAGTATATCAAAACAGTGTTGGAAACACCACGGAACTTTGGGATATGGTAGGGGATTGTTGAAATATAGGGTGGGCTTTATGCCCATCTAACAATTTCAGGAAAATCCCTAAGGGCCCATTCTTGATAAGAGGAGTGGTGGGAGTTCAGTCCCACATGGCTAGTTGGAAGAGATTTCCACTAACATATAAGGTGAGCTTTTCTCCCACTAGTATGACTTGATGTGAAGATAAGAGAGGCGTTCTACACGCGCGCTCATCCTCCTCTGCTGCCCACCTCGCCTCGCCTCGCCTTGTCATGACGCGCGCGCGGGTTGTGGTAATCTCGTCGAGCCGATGTGTTCTTTTTATCGCGCATGAATGGGATATGAATGGTTGCAACTGAAACGACTGAAACTTTCTATGTGCATAGTAATAGTAATGTCCGTAGATGATTCAACGATTAGTCTAGTACTTCACGGTTTCATTACCAAATATCCGTACTTGCATGTCTGTCCCATGTTTTATTTCTGGATTAATATAATTGAAATATTACCTAGATTCTCAACATCTTTCGGCCTCCATCTCGGCAGCGCCGGAGTTGGGCGGCAGCTGAAAACTTTGGTGGTTGTAGAAAACCCTAAGGATTGTTTTTTATTTCTCGATCTCTTAGAATTTTATCTGCAAATTCAGGATAATCATTTTTTTCTGGTATGTCTTTTATTTTTCACGTGTGTTGCTTATTGTAACTTTATTTTTGATTAATGAAATATGTGGTTTCTCTAAAAAAAACATCACAGCTCACTCATCGATTCCTCAAAAAAGGGACATTAATCTTCTGCCCTCTTTTCTTGCACTATGGTGATTTTTCATTTGTTTCCCTCAATTTTTCTTGTAGCTGTCAAACGATCTGGATCATGTGAAACAACTTGCACTAAAAGCCATAGTTTTGTGATGAAATTCTCTTTGGTTGTGTACCTTCTGGTTTTATGAAAATTTCTCAATAATTTATTGACAAGTAGATGCAACCGATGTGTGCTCCCATGCTGTGATGAAGCTCCCATCGTCATGTATAGCCCAGATTGGTTGGCTGGTGCTTTGGCAGTGCGAAATCGACCTTTACTTTTTTATCTTGTGTTTGTGGGTTGATCTTTCTCAGAATTGGTCTTTCGGTAGTCTTGGTTAGTTGACTGCCAAACCCAGGATTTTCGATGCTAGATAAAGTTAGTGGTGAACTTTCAAAGACAGATCTGTAGCATGACAGATGTGTGCTCGAAAGTGATGTAAGAGTCGGGCCTCTATGATGAAACCGAACCCTCACCATGAGGTAATATACTGTAATTTCTTTTAGTGAGACACTATCACCTAGCACTAACGAGTCCTTGATCAGTGCAACCTCATTCTCTATTTTAGGGGCCACCATCCATCGTTGGGACATCTCTAGGGAAACCAAAGTTCCTCTTTACACTTAGTGAAACTTCTCTCCGTTGAATTGTCTTTGGATATCAAAACGTCCTAGATGGACTTTTCATTCCTTTAAGACTGGTCATAGCGCATAACTTAAACTAGTAACATGCATATGTTACTAGTCTAGATTACTACCTTTACAGTGAAAAATAATAAATGTGATAACATTGCCTTGATATGTGGGATGTTATAATAACATAGCTAGTTACTCTCTCTCTCTCTCTCTCTCTCTCTCTCTCTCTCTCTCTCTCTCTTAACTCATTGCCACATAAGCCAAAATGCTGAGTTGGACTCTTAGTTACTGGTGATGTTACCCACTATGACCAGCCTAATTTACAACCCACCACTAATTGGACCACATATTCATGCGACCTTTATAACACTTCCACCCCTGGGATATGACTACCTCCAAGTTCCGTAAAGTAATGTGTATATATTTTTCTAAAATCATACAATGTAAAGCTTGAATAAACTTTTGAAATATCTATCAAGAACTATGATACTATATAGATATAATATATGAAAATATATGTCATAATGTTTCTAACAATATTGAATTAACATTGTAGACACCCACAATTTTGTCTAAAAATTAGGTTAAAGTTCACATTGTTTGACTTTAAAAAATTATGACTTCTTTTATGGAACAGAGGGAGTATCTTTGAAACAAAACTTCTATTGGGAATGATGAATAGGCCATGGTACTGCAATTTTTAAATAAAGCTAATGGCTACCAATTTGTTGGAACATATGGGTTGTTAACCTTTGTTTCGAGATTTTAGAATTATTGCTTCAGATTTGGGTGCAAGAATTCTTTATGATTGATGTCAAAAAATATTTACCCTAGTCAGTCTTATTTTTAGCCAAGTAGTCTGTATACTAGTTTTTACCTCAAACCCGCATATTTTGCTTCACAATTTATTAACATCAACAGCGGTATATTCAATCGCCATTCCATTTAGAAAAGAGACATTTTCTAGGCATAGCGGCGCATGTCGTTGTAGCTCACAACAGTACGACCAACAAGTAGCTTCTACGGACAGTAGGAATAAAAAGTACATTAGGTCTTGTGAAGCAGTTCATGGACCGCCTCTGCAAGTTTGGGCTCACTGCGGATGCCCTCAATCCATCTCATATTTATGTTCACCATCTTCAGGTTTCGTTTTAGCGCACTCTGAAGTGCTGGCTCTGTGTAGTTCGTGAAGTATTTGGAGATCTCTTCCGCCTTATCATTGGACGTGAACTGACAGAAAAAGGCATAATGCACATTAGAAGTGGTCCAATGCACACATTACTGGGAAACTGAATAACACAGAAATACAAAAATTGTCAAATCAGTTGTATGAAGTTTTTAAATATACCAGTGGAACAATGTTGATGACAATACACCATAGTAGGTTCTTCTCAGGAATTACGTTCAAAATACGATGCCAGTTTTCCTGTGAATGTAATGAATAAAACAAAATATGATGATGTATATCAAGATTCTTGTTCGGGATTAAATCACAACAATAAAATCACGAGGACCACATGAAAAAGTCTAAGCCAAGGGCCTTTCCTGTGTCGTTTGTCCATGTTATCTTTTTCTGGGATCAACGGTTACATGTCCGGTTTACACGGCATAACATTGGCACATGTATATACATGACCCAGTCTAAGACTAATATACTGATTCGTCATGACAATCAGATTGAAAAACATACTTGTACTAGACTGTGACTCATGAAAACTAGTACTACTCACTAAACCTCAAGCAAACCAACAAAAAATCAGAGACAAGCTAACATAACAAGATAGTTACCACCCAAAAGAAGTAGGTGATGGCCTCCATCACACAAACATGCATACTTACCTAATTAACTAAACTCAAGATCACTCTCACAATCTCTCTCTCTCTGCCCAAAATTTATCGGTCAACTCAAGTATGATCCAGACTACCTAGCTACACTACCAATCTTGTCGAATATATCACCGCATGGACCACACCATCTCCATCCCTGGATAATACATGTCGGCTACCATGTGGAATGCACTACCTTGTGGACTATACCCACTACAGCCTCAAATGGAGACATGGTCGCACAAAAGAGAACACCCTCACAAGTCTAACATCCCACCCTTGAAATGTATCTTCCAGTTATAGATGGTTTAGTCAAGCTGTGCTCACAAACAATCACCATCTAGATTTTGTGCTTTCACTCATGGTGATATGCCTCATCAGATAGTTCGTCGACCGTGACATTCCAACTACAACATATATATCCTCATATATACGAGGACTTGTACACAACCATGACTCAAAAACATGATTCTGACTCAACACGACAACTTTCACACCCATGACTCACCTAACACTCCCAAATATAAACTAGATGCACATATGCCGATGATAACAACTGTCACACTAAGAACTACTTGTTTTCTATCTCCACCGGGTCGCCCCGTTAAATAATGACCATCCTCCTTGAGGTGCTAGTACGGGTTGCCTCCCTAGGACAAGCATGCTTCAAATATGAGACCTAGCTGATCTCATACCATTGTTAGGATTGTCCTTTAGCAAATAAATCACATCCAACAATCACAAACACCAACATGAAGAAATCTTAGCCAAGGGTGGTTGAGATTCCCTTTTTCCTTCATTTATTTGTCTCAATCCACGGTACAAATCTCAGATATACAAGAAGGAACCTTGACACATATATATATACATGGCCAAACCTAAGCCTATTCGACCGGCTCATACTAGCACCCGATACAAAGCATACTAGTACAAGAGTTTGACTCGCGATAGGCTAGTACTACTCGGACAACGCAAGTAAATAGTACAAAACATGAGACGGGATAGTAGAATAACCGTCTATTACTTTTGTAAATCTTGTACTCGGAAAAACTAAAAAATATAAATTCAGGTAGTAGAATGCTACTGTTTTTCATCAAAACATGTGAAGAAAGCTCACACAGCAAGCTAGCCATGAACTGAAAGTACTAGGTGATGGGCTCAATTACGCACACATGCATACTTACTTAACTAAAATAAACTCAAGATTACTTGAACAATTGGCATGTTATTTTGAAATATTCTGATGACCTAGTAACATTAACATGAATTTTTCCACATCCTGAGGAATTATAGGATATTGAAAGATTTAATGCTAGTCTTCATAAGTAGGAGTTTTATAAGTAAAGATCACAATTTAGTCAAAAGTAGACGGTCTAGATTGGCTCCAAAAGGAAATCATGGTGCACCTTATGAGTAACATTGTTTTAATTTCCGTCAGTAATAAACAATCTTCTAAATGGTAATAGGCCACTTACCTTGTGGATTTAGTGAAGTAATTGTCTTTACCTATCATCTTGTATATCAATTTAAACAAACCAATGGATGATTTTGATACTTAAATATGATTGTATTTGTAAATTTGTGTGTCTAATGATATGTTACTTTAAACACAATGAACGTTAAAATTTACATTTTTAAGATGTAACTAGACTAGTCTGTGTTGATTCCATCCAAATATGTATATCCGTTAGCTAGGTTATAATGCAAGGAATCTCCATTTGATAATACCTTATGTTTAAACTACAACTTATTAATTGGTGAAATGGAGTCCTAGAAATGAGCTAGTCCAGGAAATGCCACTTGAGGTGTGCACTTATTAAAGAATACGAGAATACCCTAGGTGCATATTTCAATATGTGAAATAAAATCCTATAAGTACCAAAATTCCCAACATGATCAGAAGTCTCAGCTTTCTAAATAGCAATCCATTCACATTACATCGTAACATACCTTTAACCAGATCCATACAGTTTCACGTGCATCTATACTAATAAATTCAAGAAGATGAATTGCATCTTGATTAGGGACCTGCGAGAAGGGGAAACATGTGATTCCTAAGTGCAACTTAAATTACATGCTTATTTTTAAAGTTGCACAATAATAAATTGGGAATAAAAAAACTTTATAGGTTACCTCATTGGTGAAAATTAAATTTAGTGACTCAAGAACAATATCCTTATTTGAGCAATAAGATAATACACCTAGAAAAAAGTAGAAAATGCTTTCAAAACAACTGACAAAACATCAGGAAGAATCTTTATTATTTTAAGAAGGTTGAATAGACACACACCTAAGACATCCCACTTTTCGTCCATATCAGTTGAGTCCTTGTACAATTGTCTAAGATCATCATAACCAGACCTATTTGTACTACTAACCGTTTGCATCATAGAGAGGTATGCAGCCTATAGTATATATATTGAATGTCACAAAATGGAAGAAATGAGCATATGAACACCATGTGAAGTAAGGGAAAAGATTTGACCGTTCTAGTATGTGGAGAAATGACCGAAGTGTTGTGATCATGGGTCAAGACATTGAAGCGGCGGACACCTTCATTGATAGTCTTATCATGTCCAAGTTTGACAAGGGCAACCAAGAGCATTTCTCTTAGACTTACATCCTTGTCGTCCTCGCCATCAATAGGGTCCCAACCTAACTTTCTGAAAAAAGGAGAGCATATACAGAATGTTGAAGATATATGTGGAAATAATTAGAAAACTACATGTAAGATTGCCACTAGATTTGACATCAATAAGGTACATCTTTGTAAACATGTTATACTAAACATAAATAGTTAAAACATGAAATGGCTTACACAGCAGGTGCTCGCAGAACTTTGATGAGAAGTTGTTTAATGTCACCAGCCAATTTAGGCACAACATAAGTTGATACTTGGGCAACAACTGAAGTTATCTGTAAATACAAGAAAAAATACACATAGAAAATTAATATCCAATTTTTAACATAATGGAACTAGTTGGACAACAAGGATTTACATACATCATTTATGTGTGTTAGCACACTGTAGTTCGTCTCTTCACGACAAGCATACAATATATATAGCAATGATGCAAGTGTGTCTTTGCGAGCCATGGAAAGCACATGTGAGTTCTCTACAATTCCTGGAAACCTAGTGTTACAATACATTTAAAAAATGTTGCCAAGATAAGTTCATTGTCAAAGATGTTGTACTTACCAATTTTTTCCATTGAAGAGAACATGTTTGCCTCTAATGCAGATTGAAATTTTTCTGCAATTTCTCTATCATACTTCACACGGTAAAAGCCCGTTTCATTTATATTCAACTTAATCAGAAAATTTCCACCCTTCTCTTGTTTGCCACATAAATCTAACTTATCATACTTATGTGTAAAAATGAACTTTCTATTTAATGAAGCACACCTTAGAGTTATCGGAACATCCCACAAGATGGATCGAGGGGATCCGTCTAATAAAAATTGTGTCTGCAACAAAAACAAATAGTACATATGTGAAGAAAAGTAACATATTAATAATGATTCAACTATTCCATTAAGGAAATTAAGTCAATGTGTCAATTTCCCATTCTTTTTACTAGAGTAAATAAAATATTAACATTGTTTCTAACTTTTCGCCAAAATAAAAACTATTGCACAAAAAGTAAATTGTCAAAGACTTGAAAAACATATCAATGTAAATTGCCCCATGATAGATGGCTCAAAGATGTCAAAAACTTGATTAAGAATAATCTCTCAGATGCGACTAATATGGTCATCCTTAATATCCAAACATCAAGTTCATTACTGAATGGTCCCTGAAGTGGAGATCTCAACATTTTTTAGACTAAAATAAATTTACAGTGTTTTACTGGCTCAATTGACTTTCTTCATGTAAATGCAATATGAAATAGTTGGGATCCTCTTCACTGTAAAACATTCAATTGGTTCATTCCTTGTAATCCATGTTTCATGAAGAATAGGAAAACATAGGAAAATATGCCCCATATTATTTATAGTAGAATTATTTTAACGATAAAGTCGCTTTGACTCGAACCTAGTGTCAAATCGATCTAATTAAGCTTGGCTACTAGTGGTTGGATTCAAGAAGCTGAATCCCTATGAAAAAGAGGCACGTCTTTGGTAGCTTGGTTATATTTGTCACTGCACAAGATCATTGCAAAGTTAGCAATAACTTCATAACTGAAGAATGATGAAAGATCATCTTAAAATTTATTTATTGGTATAATAATTGTACAATTAATAGAAGATTCTGGGATGACATTGCAAGTTGGCCTGACCACCTCCTATATTGTATAACACATGACCCAATATTTGAAAACCCATTAAATTAAAGAAATTTGTAGGGACTATATGAGACACCAAGTGTTAATAAAGTAGACACCAACTTGTTACGGTAACATTGCACTCCCTACAAAACTAATGTTGCTACAAGGGTATGAGGCCATATCTGTGTATATAGGTATGATGCGTGCATATTGGTCCTCATAGGACTAGGACCTAGATAAAGGTACATGCTTGACCATTCAATTTAGTGGTGGAATATTGGTTCTTAGCATCCCATGATTGTGGAACAAATTTCAACATTTCCTAGATGACCGTTATATATCAACGAGAATCTCACAATTCACTAGGGAACACGCAGATGATTTATTAGAAGGGATTTTTATCGGAACAATACCACATTGACTGAAGAAATGGCTAAATACCAACTTAAGTAAAAGGGCGAGCATGAGATCAAATATAAGGCTAGTCTTTCTGCGAAGAGCGACCAAAACCACTTGCCAGCCTATTGTCCCTCTATGATTAGCCAAGTTTATATATGGGAAACTAGTTTATAGTGACCAAAGTGCACAATGGGGGAGAAACTTTCTTAGATTAAATCACAAAGATTTGCCATAAATAAGTATTTTCTAATAACAAGTAGTGTTTTTTTGGAAGAATCTGATCTGGGACAAGATGACAAGCGTAATTCGTATTACCCTTTTTATTTTTGCAATCGTAATATAACATTGCTTTAGTGCTTTATGTTTCTTTATAGATATCCCAGACTATGAAAGTGTGGTTATATGTTAAATACAGATTTTTTGCAAGTGAAAATAAGCATATACATAAATATATATTGGCCTTACGGGTCCTATTATGTTGACTTTGCCCCATGGGCCCTCAAAAATATAGAGATGGCCCTGAATATAGGCATTGGTGGATATTTCCAATTTTTTTCATGCATAAGTAGATATACTATTTAGAGAATCTCTACAATGCACCTCTATATACTCCCTCTGTCCCAAATTACTTGGCGTTTTAGGTTTAGTCAAAGTCAAATTTCATAAACTTTGACTACGAATATATGGAAAAATATCAATATCTAAAATATATAATAAATATAGTTAGACTCTTCATAAAACATACTTTTATATTGTATACAATTAATATTATAAATATTATTATTCTATCGAAGATGTTTAGTCAAATTTTTAACATGTTTGACTTTGACTAAACCTAAAACACAGAGTAATTTGGGACGGAGGGAGTATAATATAAGAGGAGTATGTAACCAACAAAACTAAAGGACTAATCCAGCTTCATTGTCATTACGAGTGTGTAGAGACACATAGGATTTTTGGAGATGTGATGACCCAAACTATGTATTTACTTTACCCGCAAAAAAAACTATGTATGTACTATGTGGTCAACATTTGGGTGAATTGACAGCATATTACAAATGAAGTATAATTTACCTGTTCAAGTTGGATTCCCTCCCCTTCACGTTTGACACTAATAAGAGGATATCCTGGTTGCTTTGTCCAGGCACTCATCCATTCTTTCAATGGTTCACCAGTTTCCGCTTCAAGCACACGCCATAGGCCGTCCGTATTAGCGTTTGAGTAGGCATACATCTTAATATATGAGGCCAATGCTTTCTGAAAGGGTTTCACATCTTCAATACAAATGATGCACTAGGTGATTTTTTTGTAGATCTAGACAACATGAAGAATAGAGAAACGCAAAGACATAGAGAAATAGAGTATTATGCTATTACTGGCACTTAATAAGTAGTAGTGTACTCAAGTAAAATATCCACTACTTCCAAAAGAAAGTGAAAATATCCACCCCACGTCGCTTAAGCCTACGCAACATGGGGGGCAACTGTGCAGCCACCATCTAGTGCCTCCTCCCCACCCTGCCCCTCCCCTCAACGTCATCGAGGTCGCTGCGGAGCAAAGCCTCGGCAGTGTGCCGTTAATGTACCTAATTCCAATGCAAGTGATACTTTAACTATTGTCTGCTATGCATACTTGCTAACAAAATACATAAATGAGCCGTCATACCTAGACTTTTATTGCTTTTCGCATTTTCTACATCAAATATGTTCATACACCTCATTTTTCACCTTTAATCCATGAGACTAATAAAAACAAATAGTAATATATGATGACGTGTGAACTGATTTATCTTACAAAGTCCTTTCCAATAAATGAATAAAATAAAATTGGATGAGAATGACAGGGTCTAGACAAATGAATGGAATTGGTTAAGATCAGTTCCATCACTTAAAAGTGACATAGGAAGTATAACATTTCAACAATGACAAAAAAAATTCAAGACCTGAAAATTCTCTGCTCCAAGGTAACTTTGTAGCATGCCAACAATAGAAGCTCCTTTATTATATACGATATCATCGAAAATCCCATTGATTTCACTGGTATGGTGTATATCAACCTGACCATATAGAAGAGAAAAGAGTGGAAGCATGAGAAAAATGGACAAATGTCATGTCAAACATAATATATGCCACTAAAAGTATTTAGTTATTATATTCCATCGTAATTTTCACAACACTACACATACAAAGGAAATGTATCACCAAACTATGAGCTAAATTTTTTATTTCATAAATTAGTATGAATGACAAAATTAATCACACCCATCGGCCACCTCATTCCTTTATGGATGATCATATTAGGGTATGCAGACCCTCGATCAACACTTTTCTTTTACTTGTATGAAGAAAGACAATCTAGACTGTATATTTTAGATCTCTTATAGAATCCTACTTTGATACAAATATTTGAGAAGGTACCTTGGAAGAAAATACATTTTTCACGATTAGTGTTTTAAGCCTTGAGTCCTGATTTTCAGGCCAAGATCTAAGTGAATTCCTAGAGGCCAACGTGAACTGTGCTAGCAAGGGGTGCTGCCTCGTTTGGCTGATGTTTGTCGTGATGTCATGGACCCTTTGGACCATACACAATAAGATGACGATTGATAATATATCCCCTCAATGTGCTTCTGACTTGTCTTTTAAATTTCTGGTGATTTTGTAGCTCTCGTACCTGCTCTATAGGTGATTGAGGCTTCCAGCCATTAAGAGTCTAGTGAATCCCATTTTCAAAAGGAATGACTTGATGAAGAGCAAAGAAAAGATGAACATATACTCATGTATGCATGGGCCTTCCATTAATGCAACACTGGGACTCCAACATACTTGGAAGGCATCCACCAACCTATCCGATACAATATAAAGAAAATGCATTCCGCCCTCCAGGTGACCAAGCTATTAAGATCTCCATAAGTTCATGCAACAGTCATCTTCATACAATATCCAAATTAAAGGTTGTTAAAGGGTACTCCATCCTTTTTGAAACACCAAAGAACCTTGTCCAATGCATCATCTGAACAAGCTAAGCTACAACACTATAATCCCTTGAGTTCTAACCACACACAATGCAATCCATGGTATAGGTACGGTGGGGCATGGGGCCTATACTTGAGTAAATCGAGTCTCCCATGAACATTTTAGCAAGAACATTGTCAAGTCTAGAAACCTTAGTTTGACGGTGGCTCTAGCTCAAACGGTGAGAAAGTCTCCAGAGAGTTGTGGCTGAGACCCAAACTCCGCTTGCTCTCGCAACAATTTTCTTAACATTAATCCAAGTCGGCATCCACAAAGTCGGTGTAGGAATTTTTATTATCTAGTAAGAGTCTCTTTAGGGAAAAGATCGAAAGTTCCTCGTTATTCCAAAACACTGTTTGAGAATTCAAAATCGCAGTACGCCTTCGGGCTTGTCGTCAACTTGGATAAGGTAAAGTACTATTGTCACGACACTACATGTGGTTGGGTACCCACGAAGGCTTCACAGTTGTGCAAAGATTGAAATCATCAAAGTGAGTACGATTAAGGCTTGAAGTAGTCGAAGTGGACCATGGTCCATGGTCTCACTTGTTTCTAGCACGGGGAGTTTTATGCCCTTATCTGGCTTCACAATACAAAACTTATGGTACTCCTATAAAGTCTGGTAAATCTCCAACACCTCCTTGTAGACAACCGTTTTCCGCCACACTATTGGTCCCAAGTCATGCTCAGAGGGAGAGTGGATAATCTCATGAGAATATGAAATCTTTGTGAGGCAGAAAAAGTAATGAAGAGATAAGAGTGGTTCCTTGCCGTAGCATCTCCCTATTTATTAAAATTTCATTGCTTTGTCCCCCTCGATGGGCGTAGTAATTTCCATACAGATTGAGGTTTACTAAGTTTAGGGATCCGCCAGAACACGATAAAACTTTTGATGTCGTGTAAAGTCGAGTAGTCACGGTGCAGGAATCTTATTTTGTGATGACTTTGTTTATCGACACGCCAAGATGCTGCTTGGTGATGACAGTAAAAACTAGTGCACTCGAGAAGATCCACTTGGAAACCGATAACTAGTCTGAGAATTTATTCATGGCTTCACCAAAAGATTTGGGGATAAACTAAGAAGGGATTTAAAAATCTGTTAAACCGACTAAATAACAAAAAATAAAAACCCAAGGATACAGCTACTTCACTTATGAAGTAGATAGAACCATGAAGACCTCGACTTCATCAACAAAGTGGAGGAAATTGAGAAACATCATATCTCTCCAAATGAGGACCTATGACTCCATGGTTTTGGCAGAGTTCCGAGTAGGGAGCCAACCCTGCCTTGAGTTTCATGTATGAGTGCACCCTCACAAGTTCAATACGAATAATGGTTTGGGTTGACTGTGGATATCTATCTTACACTGGCATTATGTGCCAATAGTTAGCACAATGGGCTTGTACAAACATGATATAGAAGAATCAAGTAGATATATCCCCAAGCCCTTCAAAAGGAACCATCCGGGTTCGAAAGGAATGAAACATGGACAACAATATTGATTTACGATTTTTTTTATTTCTTTCGAGCACTAGTGAAGATCGCTAAATTCATCCTTACAACTCCTCATGTTATATCATTGTAATCCCCAGTATACTATCCACATGTAATACACATCAAGGCATGAGTAGGGTCTTTAAGAACACAAGGGTGCCTAAACTTGGGTAAACGATCGCCTCGTAGCCTGTCATGATCTTGGCATCTCAACAACCAAATACATTATGTATTCTCATGGGTACAATCACAAGGTCATAAGATATCCATGATTTTACCCTTCAACAGAAGGGGCCAGGACTATCATTAACAGAAGGGGCTAGGACCATCATTATTATGGCACATCTCTAACTATCATTGATGCTAGATCGAGAAGTGCTAGATGCGCGCAATATCTGAGTCCAACCCATGCTCAAACTATAGCTACACTAATATCAAAGAATGTAGAAAGACCAAAAACTAAAATATTCATATATCCTATATGGAACAAGAAGGATATACGAATGATGCCATATCAGTGACTAACAAAAGTATATGGCATATAAAACATTGTTGTCCATTATTTAGGACATACCATTATATTATAGTGTTTTGAAGCACTAGCAAGTGTCATATTTGTATCTCATATTCACCTAGTAGAGGAAAACATGAACTATATGGGGCTTAATGAGTTGACAATAAAATATTGTAAGTAGATGACACAAGGGCCCAAGGGGTAGTTGTAATAAAATAGGCAATACAAGGACGGTCACCTTGATGGGTAAGCATGTGTAGGTTGAGATAGCAAGTGCAAGTAGAAGCATTGGATTCGAGGAATTGGTTGCACTGCACCCTCATATGCTCACTTCATCCATTGGATTGAGTGAGTGAATGCATTTTTATTCAGACACATGAGGCATACTTCACCATTTCCATTCACACATGAGGTTATCTTTATATGCCTACCACACAAGATACAAAATCCAGACAATTTGGACCAAGTTTGGGCAAGTTGTGTTTTTCCACATTGACCTAAGGTTGGATGAAAATTTAGCGACCTGGGTGCTTGAGTCTTATATGACAAACATTATTAAAGAAATCTTCATAAACATATTTAAGATAAATATTTTTATTAAATTTGTAGCTCTCTGAAATGAGAAGTTCAATGTCTATGTTTCCAAGACAAAATTATGTTAGTATTAGTTTCTGAAATTACCTCAACAGGATGAGAAACAGTTATTGAATCCAATCTAAGAGTAGAAATTGTGGCCTCAAGAAACTCCATCCAAACATTCCATTGAGGAAAGAATGAATCTACAGCGTGATAGCTCATCTATTAAAAATGAGCACACTTAGTATAGATAAGTTGCTTGGTATATAATTCAGGATATTTTGAGTCATGAAATTTACCCATGTAGCAAACCCCTCGCTTAGCCATATATCATTCCACCACTCCATGGTTACAAGATTTCCACACCATTGATGAGCCAATTCATGTGCCACAGTAACTGCAATCTAAACATAATATGTGTTGAGATTTAGACATACTGTGTTTTTATAAACTTCAATCCTCACAAAAAAGGTGTAAGATTCAAACATAATAACTACTGGTTGCAATAGATAATTCTCCCATACATCAATGAAGAACGGTAATGGCACAAAACAACCAAAGTCATGATTAGTAAATGATGAATAATATATAGAAAAATAAGGATGTGAGTTAGGGTCTATACTTCATGTTGTTTGGTGGGTGCTGAAGATGACTCATCAAAAAGCAAACCTAGAACTTGGAAAGTTACCAATCCATAGTTCTCCATCGCCGTATAACGGAAGTCGGGAATACCAATCATGTCCAACTTAGGTAGTGCATATGGAATGCCGAAGTAACTAAAACATTGAGGAAATAATAACCTTATTAGTGATTATATCAGATATCAGATATCATCCATATCTTGTGGCGGGGGGGGGGGGGGATTTATGGCAAGGGTGTATTATGATATTACTCATTTTAGAGATCCAAAAACTTCACTCCAATATCCAATGCAAACTTCCCTTGTTCACTCTTACCAACTTCAGTGTACACACGGACTTTGGTGCCTAAATAAGATGATACAATGGAAGTGGGAGTAATAAGGAATCTAGTGACATTTGAATGGGATTATGTGAATGAAGTAAGAAAAAAAGTATATGATACCTTGTGTTGTTACAGTCTCTACAAAGTCAAAAATACCAACAATCATGGCAACTAAATAAGTTGACATGAGAGGTGACTCCTTAAAATTGACAATCTTGATTGGACCGGCCACTATCTCTCTTGACGAAGGCATGTTGGACAATGCTACCAACTCGGATGGAACTTCTAATGTTATCTCGAACTTAGCCTGAGGATTAAAATAACATAAAAAAATGTTAGCATAATAGAACAAACTTTATTTAGTCCCTTGATGCACATATATATATATCAGAGGATCACTACAAGATATGCTTAAGTATGAAGAAGTAAAAAAATTCACCAAATAAATGTATGGTCAACTTAAGGTACAATGCATGCACATTTACCCTAAAGGAACAACACATTTCTATCAAGCATCTAGAGAACCAATATATCTTATTAACCCTTCTATGATTATTACCTTGAAAGCAGGCTCGTCCCAGCAAGGAAAGCACCGGCGTGCATCCACTGGCCCAAACTGTGTCACTGCCATGTTTTCTATTTTCCCCTTATACTGGTATTTACTGAAAATAAAATACATCAAAAAATATGAAACATGAAAGATAATAGTATTAGTTGTGTAACATACTTCCGAAATGCAAGTGCATTTTGTAGTTTCAACATTGGTAGGACTAGTGATTTCAACATTCTACCAATTTTTGAAAATATTAAAACTAATAGTTTATTGGTTCTCTCCCCTTTTGTATATAGTACCACGAGTTGACAGACATAGTTCTATTTATTGGCATTTGCTAAGAATTAATGAGATAAACTTTCTGCTTTAAACTTTTTCCATGTCTAAGTGGTCACAGACGAGATGACATGTCTTTCTGCATGATAACTTGCTACAATGGCATATGGTTACAAACAACAAACAAAATGTAGAATTACAGATATCCCAACGTCATAAGCGTTGCACAAAATTTCTTTTTCTTCGTGATGTTTGCCCTAAATTTTCAAATTGTTGTCGGAATAACGTATAAACCCATTCTAAATATATTGATTATCCGCAAATAATTTCCACACTTCTCTATTTGGTGGACTATTTTTTGCACTTAAATTTCAAAATGCTCATCTCAATGATGGAAATGATATACCATGGGAAAATATTGATTAGACGCAACTTTTATATATTTAGTACATTTTCCAAAATTGCTTATGGTTAGGAGAAGTTTAAGATAAATTAAATTTTGTACCACCAAACTTCTCTATTTTTTGTATTTAATTTTCAAACAATTAACAAAATGATACATGATCAATCGTTGCGAAGATATTAATTAGATGCAATTTTTACATTTCTCTATTTTACAACAATTAGAATTAATTTAAAATAAACTATAATATGCTAGAGATGATCATCGTCGGACAATGGTTTACAATTTGCATGACTAGGGTGTACGGGTGGGGTGTATTGGAATTAGACTAGACACATCATGTGGCCAACTACACGTGGGGGCGGTCAGTTTGGAAAGCAAGACGTCCTAGGGAAGAGGTCAAGGTGTTCAATGACATATCATTATTGATCATGTTTTTACTCTTGCAAGAAGTCTCCTCTTTCTCTGTTTCCCCTACATATATGGGCTATTTTAATAAATTAGTATATTTCTTTTGTCCCAGGATAAGGGGAAAGAATAAAGACAATATTTTTATATTTCTGACCAGGTGCCTATCACAAGAATATCTTTTATGAGGACAATAACTCCAAAAAGAAGATTAACATTTTCCAAAAATACGGACGAGCGGTGCCAATTCAATTTCCTTAGACAACAACAACAACAACAACAACAACAACAACAATAACAACAAAGAATATTTCTTTGTCCCAGGATAAGGGGAAAGAATTAAGACAATTTTTTTTATATTTCTGACCATGTGCCTATCACTAGAATATTTTTTATGAGGACAATAAATCCAAAAAGTGGATTAACATTTTCCAAAAATACGGACGAGCGGTGCCAATTCAATTTCCTTAGACAACAAAAACAACAACAATAACAATAACAATAGCAACAACAACAACAGCATTAGCAACAACAACAACAACAACAACAACAACAAAAATAGCAATAGCAACAACAACAACAACAACAACAACAACAATAACAACAACAACAGCAACAACATCAACAACAATAGCAATAGCAACAGCAACAACAACAGCAGCAGCAACAACAACAACAACAACAAAGAATATTTCTTTGTCCCAAGATAAGGGGAAAGAATAAAGACAATTTTTTTATATTTCTGACCAGGTGCCTATCACTAGAATATTTTTTATGAGGACAATAAATCCAAAAAGTGAATTAACATTTTCCAAAAATACGGACGAGCGGTGCCAATTCAATTTCCTTAGATAACAAAAACAACAACAACAACAATAACAATAACAATAGCAACAACAACAACAGCATTAACAACAACAACAACAACAGCAGCAACAACAACAGCAACAACAACAACAACAACAATAACACCAGCAGCATTAACAACAACAATAGCAACAACAATAGCAACAACAACAACAACAACAATATCATTAACAACAATAGAAGCGGCAACAGCACCAGCAGCAGCAGCAGCACCACCACCACCACCACCACCACCAACAACAACAACAACAACAACAACACCAGCACCACCACCACCACCAACAACAACAACAACAACAACAACAACAACAACAACAGCACCAACAACATCACCAACAACAACACCAACAGCATCACCAACAGCAACAACAACAACAACAACAGCAACAGCAACAATAGCACCAACAACAGCACCTACAGCAATAGCAACAGCACCAAAACAGCACCAACAGCAACGACAACAACAACTTGGAGACGATGCACCGAGCACTTGAGAGTGGTAGATAACTGCAGTCAACGGTCGTGTGTGTTTTGGAAACAGGTGTTGACGCCCGTGCACGTGAAAGATGAAAGAGGAGCCACTAGATATGGGTGGGTGGGAGGGGTAGGGGTGCGTCCCCTGCTGCAGTGATGCGGTGGGGCTTCACGAGTCTGTTTGGGCTCGGCCGGGCCAATGAGGGCCTGGTTTGCCCTACTGCCTCATCCGGTCGGCTATCGCCTTCGTCGGTGGAGGTAGTTCCCTTCCGCGTGCTACTGTACCGCCGACCCTTGACGAAGCTTCTTCTCTTCGGGCGGACCAGCCTCATAGCGTGGGTCTCAGTGAAACGATGGGGAAGATTTCAAGACCGTGGTGGCGTATGTTGGTGGGAGTCGAGATTGGTGGAGCAATCCGAAGCGTCTGAGAGTGTGGTTTTTTGAGGGGTTGGGAGAAATCCTTGTCGTCTAGACACCGACGTTGTGACGCCTGCGGGTGTCGCTGTCCTTATTGAAGGGAGTCGGGTGTATCTCTTCTCCACCTCCTGTAGCGTATCGGAGGAAATCCTAGGACCAGTCCGGGCAGCAGCGGCGTTGTCGTCGCTTCCCTTCTTGGAGGTGTTGTTTGATACGCGACGCTTTGGAGCGCTAGGATCATGGTGGAAATTCTCTGGAGGGCGCAGCGGTTGCGGGTCATCCTCGATTTTGTTGAGCCACTATCGTCGGTTTTGTTTTCTCTTATTTTTCTTTTCTGTTTTTTTTTATTTCTTTATTTTTCTTTTAGGCGTTGTGCTGTCTAGCCCAGCAGCGGTCTTAATCTTGGTGGCTATATTTATATAGGTGGGCGTATGCCTGTTTCGAGGAGGGCAGGGGGTGCGCCGGGCGTCTTGTATAGGACACTTGGAGAATAGGTGCGTCTTGGGAGAGTTGCGGCACTGCTTGAATGCAGGGAGCTCTGAAGACTGTATGCAGAAGGTGGGGAAGATCAGCGGCTAACGAGCATTGAGTTGGGTGGGCGCCGCATGGTGCAGTGTCTCACAGGTGTTGCGTAGGAGGTTGAGTATGGATGCAAGTAGGCGGAGGGTCGCACGGAATCTTCGTGGACAACGAGCAACAAAGGGCAGAGTCGATGACATATGAGCAGGAGGTCAAGATCGGTATGGAGTATCACCTAGTATGTTTGGAAGTTGGAGCCACTAAAATGCCGGTCCATCACATGTGGTGTTCATATGTCCGTGACTCGAAGTTACATGCCACGAAATAGCGAATCCAAATCGTCCAAGTTGGCACGAGATAGGCAGTAGGTTGGGATTTTCAGGTGGTGTTGTTGACATTTTTGAGTGGTTGTTCTTCTGGCAGGTCTTACTATAGTTTTACATATCCTACTAGCCCTACATATTGCTTACAAATTTTTAACATGTATTAATATTTTATTACATGCATGAATTATTATTTTCCCACATATACTAATTTCTACACAATTTACGGTATTTATGTTAGGTTTTGTAGAATAGGTAGTGTGACTTCCATTGATTAGCTTGTGTGGTCATATGTTCGTACTTTTCGTATAATTTCTTACTTATTCCTATTCCGTGCATGCATAATACAATAATAATAAAAATGTCAAGAAAGGTAAATGCTAGAAATAAATCATACCTTATGTAAAATCCCCTCATATCATGATTGAGGGTACCGCTGAAGTTCATCCCGAGCACACCCTCACCTAGTGGAAGCTCATTACCAAACCCGAGCACCATAATTTGGTCATCCTTGAAGAAAGCCACCTCAGTCGGCGCCAAACCCTGCAATACCAGACATTGTGACTCCATCAAGATGAGGTTTATTATCCAGTGCTGTGAGGAAGGAAGAGTCTTTTGAGAGATTGCTTTTCCTTTTTACGGGTCAATTCAAAATTTTGTACCTTGAAGTGGATTGATGCATGGTCGACGGTGAGATCCAAAATATTGAACACAAGGAAACGGGTGGGCGCTAAGATGTCAACGGTGATGCAACCACACCAGAGAAGGTGGAGGACATGAGGTCCGGGTGGAAATGGAGAGCATAGTGGCTTGGCTTAGCAAAGAGTGGGAGTCGAAGCTTATTGCGGAACTGGTCAGATGAGTTGGCTATAATTGTCGTCTTGGGCATGGATGCGAGCATAGGCGCATGAGTAGATCCTCTGAAATTTTCTCCCTGCATACACAAGGGCAGAAGAAATAAAGGCAAGGAGTTTAACCAATGAAAACATACAATATATATGTGGACATGGCTAAGAACAAATCGTGTCAGCAAGGAATGGCCCATTAGTCCATAGTTTCAAATCAAAAGAGCGGTTTAGGATTGAAAACTTTGCTGAACGATTTAGTGCTTCTCTTTAGCATGGAATTTACTATTTCTCTCGGCTAGTACTTAGTATGTTTGTTAAGGCTTACTCGCTGGCCACATGTTGCTGCTGCACGACGCCACGTGCAGCGGGCTGTGTGAAACAGACCTTTACCGGCACTAGGTTCTGATTACTGATGCTCTAGCCTCTCCCCTGATCTGCCATGGCCTACGACGAGCAGCGTGCGGGCGACCTCACGAAATTTGAATTGATACCGAAATGCTAGAGAGAGGATTAAACAAATTGAGAAGTGTTATTCTGGAATTACTACGAATAAGAACTATCCATCACGAATGTAGTATATGCACAGAAGGTGCATATATAACACAATTGCTGCACTAATTCAGGATTTATTGGGTACGGAACACAATATGCCCAACCACAAGAAAGTAGCATCTTTTTCAGGGTATACATCTCTTATTCACGAATTGGTGATGTGGCACAAATTGATATAGTATATATCTCACTGCCGTAATACACGTAAATACAGTAGAGAAAAAGGAACAGAAAATATACAACAAGATGACCCAACCCAATCACCACCCAATAGTTTATGCTACAAATATTGGCTAGTATTATAATTTTTTCTCTAAGCAAAAAATAAGATCAACTTTCCTACCAACCAGAAAAAGATGACTTGCCCACACATTTGCCTCAAATTCGGACATTGTTGTCTACTACCTTGTCCCAACATTCTAATCCCAACTCATGATGGATTGCTATATATAATATATACAAGTATATATATTATACACACACAGAGAGAGAGAGAGAGAGAGAGATAGAGATAGAGAGAGAACTCCATCTCGTTGGGTGCCACTAGATCAGATCCTACTCGACGATAGTATTAGGACAGTGACTTATAAGGGGATAAATTAAATCAAACACCATCTCGTGTGACTAGAAAATGACGGACTTACTAGCTTCCATTCTATAGATGTACCATGTTGCATATGCTTTTCACTTTTTTGTTCTTTAAAATTCTATGAATCATATAACAGACTGGGATCTATTGGCGAGAATCTAAATCCTGACCTCGATCACTTGATCCAGATCTATATCCGGTGTTTACTCTGGAAAAATTGGAAACTCTGGTATATATGATGGAAATCAAACGACAAAATTTCCATATTTATGTAATATCGAACCTGTTCGAGGGGATCTAGCATCCTCCCACCGCTACGGTTGTCCGCCGATGCGATGAAGAAGTGAAGAAAGAGGAGAATCTTCAGCACTGCCATCATTGTGCCTTCGGCCATTCGAGCCATGAATGGGTATCAAGATATTACGAGCTTGTTGCTATGCTCCGATGAAAGAAAAATTTTGTGTTCTTGTACGCTTACTACCTACGCCAGAGAGGGGAGATGGCATATATATGGAGAGGCTCACTTTTGAGCGAGGTAGAAGGGCGCATATAGTAAGACAAATGACACCTCAAATAATAATGATGCTAGATCTTAAGCAATTAAAACCGGTGCGTATAACAAGACAAAAGACACCTCAACTAATAACTGTGCTAGATTAGAAATAATTAATACTTGCGCTGGACCTTTGTCAAATAGCTCATGAAAGAAATCCCACATATGTCGTGGTCCCAACCTCCTTTCATCACCCCCTTTAATTCGTATCACTTTACACCCCATAGTTGTAGCTTACCATTACTTCCTTTGTCTTAATTTTCCCACATGTTGGGCCCATAAAACTCCCCCTCCTTTACTTTTCAAAAGATAAATTAGGAAGCTTGGGTCCCTAAAAAATGCATCCTTTGATGCCATCTAACACAACGGGCTATATGCTAATTCAAAGTTCAAAATTCAATTTATCATGCTCAACTATTTCATCTAGCTAGTAAGAAAGTTTCAACTCCCTACATCACATGCAATTTCAATAGCTTGCAATTGTGTTTACATATGAAATCACATTGAATTTCAACTACAAAATACTAGATGGTTTGATAAAAAAATGCTAGATATATGCCGAGGTAACAAGAAGGGAAATTATGATGCAAGTATTTCTACCACTATAATAGTTTATTAAACTTTTCAAAAATAAACAATAAGCTAATGTTTGGCTATTGAGATAATATTATCTTCCTAATTTGCTTGTTTTCACCCTCAATCCATTGAAAAAATGTATTAGATTGCAATATATGGCATACAACATGTTTTTGATGTTTTTATTGTTTAAGGAAATCCAATATCATTGTATATCTCAATAAAGTTTAATGATCATTTATCCTTAAATTTCCTTATTTTTGGTAATTAATATACAAATTAATATTGGATATTGGTATTTTCTTCCTTTATTGTTTTAACCATAGGAACTATCATGAATGAATGCAGACAAAAAATTTCTAAAGATATGCAGTCACCTACAAAATATCAAGTAAAGTTTAATGAGCTTGTATCCATAAATTTACTTATATTTGGCCATTAATATACTAATTAATGTTGGATATCGGTAATTTCTAAATCATTATTATTGTAATCATAGGAATCATCATGTATGAATATATACAAAACAATTTGAATATATGCATTCACCTTGGAATTTCAAATAAATTTAATGAGCATTTATCACTAAATTTCTTTATGTTTGGTATTTAATATAACGATTAATGTTAGATATCAGTACTTTCTAAGTCTTTATTGTTTTAATCATGTGAATCATTATGAACACACAAATATATAAATTTTCTAATGACCAAAGATGCATATATAAATAGAAAGAAGGATGTGAGACACATATGCAGCATAGGGAGCCCATTTTGTTAAGAGATGTGGTGTTAGATTTTTTCCATATGAACCCTAAAGCAATGCGGGTTCCACTATCATATAATAATAGGATAATAATGGAGAAAGTCTAGAGTTGAATGGGCAAAATGAAAGAATATCACAACTTTTACTATCATACAAACTATGGTTCTAATGCATTTAAAAATGCATTCATGAACTTTATAGTTTATTGTGTTAAATCCATAACAATTAGCAACTTTGCAATATATATTGTGACTAACCTACTAATAGTTTCAGAAGTGCATAGTTTCTTATTTTACACTCTTTTGTGTAGGAACTGCATGAATAAGGAAAGAAGTTTCTCATTATGGTGAAATTTAGAGTTACCCAAAATATGTCTCTACAAGACTATTTTTAAAGATCGCAGCGGATCAACGAGGTGATGACATCAAACAGAAAAACTTTCAACATAAAATTTGCAGGGAATGCAACGCTTTGTTTGATATAATTAAAGAACACCCCAATAGGAGTTCATATGCTGCAGATATTATGTTTTTACTGAAGAGTCCATAATATTTTTTGGTTGTCCAAACTTTTGTGATGGGATTGACTCTATCTCTCCCCGTACTTTATTAAGTCGACCATGAGTGGGTTCTAGAGATGCCCAAGAGCCCTTGTATGAATGAGGCATCGATCCAAGATGGATTTTCCAACTGTATATATATATATTGATGGGAAATCCTATTTTTGGAGAAGGCTACCCACTATCATGAATTTTCTTCTCCCTTGGCCGCCACAAACAGGGGAGAGACTCCTCCATAGAAACACCAAAGTTCCAAGGAAGAAGAATGCATGGGGCCGTGACCCCTAGACTTCCCCTAGACCCCATAGGACACGTGGCCTGCCGCATACCTTTAGTCATGGTTTGTGTCATAAACCGGGACGAATAGACCCTTACGAACCGGGACCAATGCCCCCGGCTCTCGAGCGACGCTCTGGCCGCTCGAACTTGGACGAATGCGAGCATTAGTCCTGGTTCGTGGATCGACCGGGATAAATGCTCTGGACTCTCCCAAACGAAAGGCATGTTTTCTACTAGTGGAATGGGAATGTGACCCCTAGACTTCCACCGATGCAGCCATGTTGTCGCCTCCACTACAGACTATTGCGGCTGCCTCCTTCAGCATCTCATCATTGGGGCTGCATATCTCCATCAACCACTCTATCAGGCCTCTCATCTTCATGTCCATACATGAGTAGATCCGCTATAGGTTTGGGTGTAAGGGAATTGGATGAAATATCTTATGTAATGATGAATAATTGTCTTACTTTGAGGTATCTATGTTAAAGATGTTTGTGTATGACTGTTAATGTAATTTTCCTATGCGTAATTCTTGTTACTAGGGCCCGAGTAACATGATTTCAGTACAATAATTGTATGGCACCATCTTATATATTATTTTGGTGCTTACCTACAAGTTGTTACCTTCTATAGTGTAGAACATGCGAACCTAACAGTGGTAGTTAAGGAAAACAAGGGGACATATTGTAGATTGAGGATTCCATGTGTTCATGATGTGTTAATTCCTTGTCCATGTGACTCAAAAAGGTGATCCTTCATTATCATAAGTTCCAAGTTGGCCCCCATGAAATGGGACAACAGATGGTGTGCAAGTTCTCTAGTTAGCATGTACAACTATATGAAACACATGCCTACTTTAAATCTGACAAGAGATAGGTATGATGCAATGATATTACTATTACATTAGTGATCTTGTCCATGCAACATACCGCTGGTCACCAAATGCATGTGTTTTGAATCACTGCTTTCTCTCAACAACAAAGCTCTCTTTAAATTTCAACATCGTAATGGCCCAAAGAATAGGAACGTTTTAGGGTAGATTTGTGAAATGTGCATTTGCATAGAAAAAGTACGAACTAAGGTCGCATAGAGGGGGTGAATAGGCGACTACCAATTTTTATCATTTTATTCAATTTTAGGCTTTGCAATAAATAAAGTTCTCTATAGATGCAGCTAGGTAAACAATCCTATATGATAGAGAACAATAACAAGATACAAAGAGATGAGGACATGTAGTAAAGGTGAGGAGTGAGTAAATTGGAGAGTATACGCGGAGATTTAATTCCTGTAGTTTACTTCCAGGGAAGCTATGTCTATGTTTGAGAGGTGTTGGGACCACAAAAGGTCACCCAAGCGCCACAAGGGCCTCACCTTCTTCTCCGACGAGCTCACCATAAAGTTGGGCTCACATTCCACTAACCAGTGACCTTAAAGGCGCTAACCGAAACCTTTACGAAAAAGGTTGAGGGCAATCTCCACAATTGGACTACCCCCAATGACTCCAGGAAGCTTCACAACTCATGCCTGAGCTTCGAGGATGTCCTACACCATCTAGGGTTCCAAGAACCCAAGAGTAACCGTGTAGATCTAGGTCACCTTTCCCAATCCTCAAACATTCAAGAGGTTTGGGTGGCTAGGGAGAGAGATTTAGGAAGATTGAGATCTTGTATTAATGGAAGAGAGAGAATGTTGAAGAGTTAGATGGGGAGGAGGAAGAAGGGGTCCTTAAATAGGACCTTCAATTCAAACCGTGACATAGTTTCACGATGCAGTAGTATCGGTGGTGGATTAGAACTTCCGGTGGCGCCTGTTCCAATGGATCGAAAGCCATGGAAGTTGCCTCAGAGTACAAGTCATAAGTTTCAACAACATGTGGCCGGAACTTCTGGCCCATTTATCGGTGCAAAGATGATGCATATTTAAGCATATAAATCATTCATATTGTCACTCATTACATGCTATATCTAGCTACAACTATGCCTATTATGTATGATTAATAGTTCTCATTCATTTTCATATGGACTATGCACAATTAGTGGTTTATTAGAATTTATTATTTTTTCCTTGTCTTTGACTTGTGTGTAGGTGCTCTGAACAATCATGGATAAAAGGAGCCAAGAGGATTTAATATGGAGAAGTTGCAGGCACCAGACTTAGCTATTTGAGGGGAGGAAAAAGTGTATTTTTCCATCAACTACAAATGAAAATAAAAGTCCATGGTGTTGTATCCCTCGTCCATACGAATCTAAAGAGCCAAAGAGCATAACAATTGGAGTCTGTATGATGAAATAGCGGCCAAAACACTACAGAGTTCAGAGGGCGTAACGACAACTGGTATGGGCGGAGCCCATCCATACCATACCGTATTGCACTAGAAAAGCTTCGTTCCGTCAAATGGAACAACATTTGTGAAGGCCCAATAGGCATATTCGGCCCCAAGCTCCTCTGTTCACGAAACCGATCTCCGGAATGCCTATTTAAAGAGGGAAAACCCTAGAGGAAGGGGGAATCCATCCACTTCCTAGGGGCGGAGCCCTGCTTCTCCTCCCTCTCCATAGCCGCCACACACCTCCAAGATCAAGATCTCCTCGAACACCTTAACAAGATCCAAGCAAGATAAGTAGAAGGAGACGCCCCCATCTTCACCACACACACCGTTCATCGTCATCATCTCCAACAACGTCTCCACCTCTCTCTCCCTTGTTTTAGATCTTGTATTTGTAAGATTAAACATGGTTGTGATTTCATTAATATATTCATCTATGTTTTGTTGTTCATCCATGTGTGAGTGGTTGATTAGGTTCTAGGTTGAGGTTTGATCTAGTGTGCCAAGTTAGAATGTGTTTGTGATCCAAGTATTTAATTACATTAGTCGAAGATGAGTTCATGGGATCCCTTGGTCCGGAAGTGTACGTTTGACTTGCGAGTGACGCGCGAGAATCATGCATATTACATATAGAATGACATCCCGGTAATCAAGTGGGGAATGTTTATTTGTCCAAGGATCTCTTGTAGACAATGGATCACACATATATTTTCCCATCTAGTACTAGTGAGACCAAAGCCTAGAAACCCTCTCTCCTTCCATTCAATGCTACAAGTACAACCCCTCTCGTTTACTTTCACTTTTAGTTTACTTTGTTCTTCTTTAGATCCTTGTTCTTAGTTACTTAAAACCTCTCTCAAATCATTGCCATTCTAGTAAACTATAGAGTAGATTATTTCCAAACACTACTATAGAATCGAGCTTTCTAGCACTTGGCCGGAGTGTGTTTTTGCCCCCAAACCACCTCCTAAGGTCACTTTCGCCGGCAGATTTTCTGGAAAAACTGCTGCCAATAATTTACCTGCCTCTGATAATACCGGATCGGACGGGGTCAAAATAAAAACCCGCCTCTAGTAATGTGAGTGTTGGCTCGAAAACCTAACCTGCTTCAATAAATCATAATATTGAGATGGTTGGAATAAGGGGCCACCTCTGTTTGTCCAGGAGACGGCCCGAAATAACATCCCTCTCCGGAGCACAATTTTTGGAGCCGGCCTAAAATGTGCCCCGACTGAGGGCTTGCTGACTAGGCCTATATATCTTGTAGCGTCGGCCAATAGATACATAGCCAGTGCTAGTTGCTGGCGATCCGGGGTGTTTGGAAAACCCTGGCTCATCCGCATTTGCAGAAGGTACGTATTTTCCCCCTTTTTAAATACACATAATTGGATTTACCTGGACTATCCATACACCACACTTAATTGAATTGTTCTGTTGATCCTCAACCGTATAGAGAATCACATTGGCTACCTCATCATGCATCTAACTAATCCTAACATTGCGATTAAGAGCCCAACTAGGATAACAATAGCACAGAAAGAGTATTGTAGACACCTTTACTTTTTGAGAGCATATCTTTTTATCTTTTTATCTTTATCATCTTCATCCTAGAATCCTGATGACCCAAAAGTATAGGGAATCGCAACCGTCTTCGAGGGTAGTATTACCCAATTTATTGATTCGACACAAGGGGAGCCAAAGAATACTTACAAGCCTTAACAACTAAGTTGTCAATTCAGCTGCACCTGGAAATAGTTCTTTCTCACAGAAGTTTATCAGTAGCAACAGTTTTGTAGTAGCAATAGCAAAATAACATCAGCAGTAAAATAGGAGCAATAGTAACAGTAGTAGCAACAGTAGGATATGAGTGCGGTAGGCATAGGGATGGATGGACGGGCGTTGCATGGACGAGTCTAAACATGTAACTTCAAGATCTAGGGCAAT
The DNA here is from genome assembly GCA_023614405.1 of Avena insularis. Classification (NCBI taxonomy): domain Eukaryota; kingdom Viridiplantae; phylum Streptophyta; class Magnoliopsida; order Poales; family Poaceae; genus Avena; species Avena insularis. The sequence goes on from CM042697.1 coordinate 480,502,482, forward strand.
TGCAGATAAATAAGATAAATCATCCAAGTAATAAACAATCATAGGCATGTGCTCCATATATAGTCATCCGTGCTCGCATTGAGAACTTCCACAACATTTTTTGTCCTGCCAGCCTGTTGCAGCGGGGCCTCAAGGGAACTACTGGAAATTAAGGCACTCCTTTTAATAGAGCACCGGAGCAAAGCATTAACACTCCATGAACACATGTGATCCTCACATCGCAGTCATCCCCTCCGGTTGTCCCAATTTCTGTCACTTCGGGGCCTTTGGATTCGGACAATGATATGTGTACACAACTTGCAGATAAGATCACAAACAATACTATCATAATGAATCAATAATAAGTTCAGATCTGAGATCATGGCACTCGGGCCCTAGTGACAAGCATTAAGCACAACAAGTTGCAACAAAGTCAAATAGCACTAATAGAGATACTAGGCACCATGCCCTAACAATCTTATTCGATTACATGATAGAACTCATCCAATCCCTATCATCCCCATAGCCTACAGCGGGGGATTACTCACTCATGGATGGGGGAAACATGGATGGTTGATGGAGAGGCGTTGTTGATGACGATGATCCTCTCCAAATTCCCCATCCCGACAAGGTGCCAGAATGGAGTTTCTGGTTCCGAATCGCGGTTTCTGGTGGTGGCGGCGCAACGGAACTCTTTCTGGAAAAACTTCGAACCCTCCTCGGTTTTTAGGTGAAGAGGCAACTTATAGGCGAATAGGGAGGCCGAGGGGGTGCCTGGGGCGACCACACCCCCTCCAGGCATGACCAGGCCTGGACCGCGCGGCTAGGGTGTGTGGGCCCCCCAGGGCCCCACTCCGTATCATATTCTGGCTCAGTGAGTCTTCTGGTCAAATAGAATTTTTGGCATATTTTCCAAGATTTTTCCTAATAGTTGTTTTTTGCACAAAAACTAGACACCAAGGTAATTCTACTAAAAACAACGTCAGTCCGTGTTAGTTGTATCCAAATCACACAAGTTTAGAGGAGAAACAATAGCAAAAGTGTTTGGTAAAGTAGATACGTTTTGGACGTATCAACTCCCCCCAAGCTTAGCTTATTGCTTGTCCTCAAGCAATGCAGTTGAAAATTGAGTACGATAAAATAACTTTAACGAACACATTTGCTTCATATGATGTATATATTCTCAGCACAGGAGTAGATACTTAGACAATTCATAATACGGAGTATGCAACTAAGTCTACTCAATGTTCATTGCAAGCTATGAAAAGATTCCAACTCAATAATAATAAGTAGCATGAAACATAAACATAAGTGATACGTCGGAAATGTATCTATAATTTTTGATGCTCCATGCTTGTTTTATATCATTTGTCTTATGTTTTGTCTACATTTTGAGGTGTTTTTATATCTTTTCTGGAACTAACCTATTAAAAAGTTGCCACAGTGCCAGTTGCCTGTTTTCTTCTGTTAGTGGTTCCAGAAAGGCATAAAATCTATATTCTCGAAATTGGACGGGACACAAGCCAAAGTTATTATTTTTCCCAGATCAACACGGAACCATGAAGCAGAGCCGGAGGGGGGCCACAGGATGGCCAAACCCCCTAGGCCTGGGCAAGCCCTAGAGGCGCCCACAGGGGGTGTGGGCCCCCTGGAGCCCCACCGACCTTGATTCCTGCGCCTATAAGAAGCCTCCGACCCAAAAACCCTAAACAATCCAGAAGAAATCCACGAAAACCTCCATAGCGCCGCCGCCATCGAAGGGGAGATTTGGGGGACAGAAAGTCTCTGTTCCGGCACCCTGCCGGGATGGGGAAGTGCCCCCGGATCCATATCCATCGTTCTCCATCGCCATCTTCATCACTGCTGCTGATTACCATGATGAGGAGGGAGTAGTTCTTCCTCGAGGCTAAGGGCTCTACCGGTAGCTATGTGTCCATCTCTATCTCTCTATGTATGATCTTGTTGTGGTCATGAGCTTCATAATCTAGTAGATCTACCTTGCTACTCAAGTGCTTCATTAGATCTCTGCTCTCCCTATGTGTGTGAAAGTGACAGCGTGCACGCCATGGTGGCACTTAGGCTTGAGTCTACATAAATAATCTTTGTGCTTTAATAGATCTATGATTTTCCCCACGTGTGTGAAAGTGACAACGTGCATACCGTTTGTGGCACTTTGGCTAGATTGAATATTTGTTATGAGTTATATTTGGAGTTGGATGTCTCTATGAAATTGTGGTGTTTGTTGGAACCATCTAGCGCTCAAGGTGACAGTGTGGGGTTATCTACATTGGGGAAGGCGGACTTTGAGGAGTGTTGTTATAGCCCTACCGATGATTAGAGTGTCCAACCGGAGAGTAGTATCATGAAGAGAGGATATTTATATGAGAGAGTGTTCACTAGTGAAAGTATGATCCCTAGGCCTTGTTTCTAAGCATCGAAACACCATTTGCTACTAGATATGTTGCATGTTTGCTTGCTTCCATCTTTGTTACGTTTGTCGGGGAGGTTTTGGGATTTTACCTTTCCTCCACGCCATCAGCTCTTTTCTGGCACCGTTACCCGACGACAACAACAAGTCAGAAGCTATTTTCTGACACCGTTACAACTTTTATTTCACCATCTCTTCGCCGAACTAGTGCACCTATACACCTGACAAGTGTATTGGGTGTGTTGGGACACAAGAGACTTCTTGTATCTTGATTGCAGGGTTTCTTGAGAGGGAATACCTTTGACCACTTCCTCCCTGAGTTCGATAAACCTTGGGTAATCCACTTAATGGAAACTTGCTACTGTTCTACAAACGTCTGCACTTGGAGGCCCAACAACTGTCTACAAGAATATAAGTGCGTAGACATCAAGCTATTTTTTGGCGCCATTGCCGGGGAGGTAAGGTAAAAGGTACTCACATCCTCTGGTGTGAGTGCTCGAAGTTATTTCCTTTAGATTCTGCAATTTTGTCTTTTTGTTTCTTGTTTTCGCTAGTTAGGCTTAATGGGAAACAACAAAAAAATTAGAGAGCTTTATAGTATTTATCTTGAGTTAGGACATGAAGTGTTTGAAGATAAAATTAAAAAACCTATGGAGCTTTATTGGCATGCTAATAGCAATGTTATTAGTATCAATTTTTTGAACACCATTTTTACTAATGGTATGGAAATGTCTAAGCTTGGGGAAGCTAGTTTTTATGAGAAAGATCTTTTTAGCTCCCCAGCTTTAGGGAAGAAAATTTGCTCTCATGATACTTTATTTCCCATATGTGGTAATTATAATGATACTTGTGATATTTTAAATCCACATACTGAAAGTGTCCCTTTTAAAATACCTATTGAAATTGTTGAACGTGTTATGAATAACTGCTATTTTGGAGATGGAACTGTCCATCCTAGTGATCATTTACTCTTTATACATGAATTATGCGCTTTTTATTATTCAATACATTCATTTGTTTATGGATTTGGCCAAGATTTAATTTGGCTTTTAAATATTCCTTATTTATTTCATTCTTTCGTTGCCTTATAAAAATCCATATCTTTTTATTTATAGATCCAAAATTGGTGATTCCAATTTGTATAATTTTATTTAATATTTGTTTATCCTTTTGTATCTCTTTAGGATTATTTTGCTCACAATTTGGTATGGATTTTAGTTAGGAGATTTATTAGCTTTGGAAATTATTTTCGTTTTAACTTATTAAATTCATAAGTTTATCCATGGCTCCAAATTGAATGAAATCAATTTCTATGGTTTTATAATATTTTTGTTTACCATTCTTGATCATTTATAAATGTTTGTTGAAATTTTTTAAATGCATCAAATCCATAGTCTGGAGAGATCTTGGAAATGATTTTCTTCCATTAGGGTTTTAGGGTTTTGGTTTATTTTCCCAAGTTTAAATTTCAAGATACATTCATTGATGAATGCATTTCACTTGATTGAAATTTTGTTTGATTCCCTTTTATTCAAAGTTTTTTCAAGATGGGTTTTGATGTTTCTATTTGGAATCAAAAAGTTTCTTTTCACCCTAAATTTCAACAATTATTTATTTTGTTTATTTATTTATTTTTTCACATTTCAAAATTTGGAAAATTTTGGGATGTGACAGGCTACCACCCTTAAAAGAAATCTCGTCCCGAGATTTGGGAAGGCTAGAGGTTACAAGTTGGCTTCAAGACAACTAGGGTACTACCACCCTTAAAAAGGTTTTCATCTAGATTACATCTTGTCTTACTTGGGATCTTGATGTAACTTCTCTGGGCAATTGGCATAATGTCCTTTGTTTCCACACTTGAAACATGTGACAAGGCTGATGTCTTGAGGCATATTCTTCATATTTTCTGGATATTCATTGGCATAATGTCCTTTGTCACCACACTTAAAGCATTTGACAAGGTTGATGTCTCTCATATGTTGGCTTGTCTTGTCTTTCTCCTTTTCAGGACAATGTGATGCATAATGGCCTAGCTCTTTGCATTTGTGGCACATCACTTGGATAATTCCCTTCTTCTTCTTCTTCTTCTTCTTCTTCTTGGGTTTCTCCAAATCTAGGAGTTCCTCTAGTTCATGTTATTCATACCTCACCTCAAATGTGGGAAAGCTTCCTCGGTTCCTTGAACGATTCCTTGGATAATACCTATGTTTCCTCTTCTGTCTATCAAGGTGATTCCCAATGTATGGAGGTGCAATCTGAGGTTTGCCTTTGTCTTCATCCTTCTTGATAGAAGTTGTTTCCTTATGGGGGTTCCCAAACTTTTGATGCATTCCTCCTTGTTTCATTTGTTGAACTATAGGATAGATGGGGCATTGGATAGGATCATGATCATTTCCCTCACATAGGAAACAAGTAACTTGAGATGTGGGGCATTGTTTAGTTGGATGTTTCTCTTCACAATTAGGGCATTGATCCTTATGCTCTTTAGAAGTGTGTTCCATGTCTCCACAAATATTGCAAGCTTGAGTTCCTTCTATAATATCATCCTTGACATCATTGTTGTCACAAAATCGTTGGGAAAGGTTGTCTCTCATGTTGATCATTTGATTGGTCATCCCTTGCAACAATTGGGATTGCATTTCGAAAATCTTTTGCAAGGTTGGGTCTAAGTTATTGTTGTTGGCTAAAAACTGAGTTGTCACTTGACTCAACTGGGTTTGGTTTGCTAGTATTTGCTCTCTCATGTGCATCTCTTGGTTGTTGTTGTCACCATTCTTGATGTTGGAGTCTCTTGGGAAAGTCATCTGTTTGGGTTGGACTGGGATTAGAATAGGCAAAATATTTCTAGAGGAAGAATTCTACTCACACACAAAAATTCACACAAGCAATGTGCAAGCAATCACAACCAAACATTTCACTCAAACAACAAGGTTTAAGCACATTTTTCGGCAAGAAAACATTTTTGCTACACCACATAAGTTGGTGTGTTTGATATAAACTAAACATTAGTATGGTGGTCCAACTATATGGTTCACTTGAGATCATCCCATTCTTCTTAGTTGTTGCTTCATGAATGAGATCTTGGTATCCTTGGAAAAAGTCTTGCATCTTTGTCACAAAGCTTCAAAGGTGATGATCATTCCTTCTAAGTTGTGTTTCTTTAGTCTTCAAGTCTTGAATATTATTCTTGTCTCACTTGTAGTCCCTAGTGATATCTAGGTTGAAGTCCTTGGTGAATCTAAAGTTGAAGTCACTGGTGTTGGTGAAGTCATTGCTCAAGTTGATATCTTTGTTCTTGTTGAAGTCTTTGCTCATGTTGAGGCTTTGTCCATCGAGTTTGAAAAGGGAGAGATGCAGAATCAAAACAAAAAGGTTGATGAAAGAGTTTACAAGATAGTTTGTAAGTAAGTTTTGAACAAATACAACTCCTATTTTTCTAAGGGCTTTTGTCCAATCCTAGGGTTACAATCCTACAGGCAACACAGTGCTCTGATACTATCTGTAGAGGTCTCAACCTTTAATAAGGTAGAGATCCCTGTGTTTATAATGCTAGTCTCTGGATCAGTAGCTAGCATCCATAGTTAAGATGTAATATCAAGAAACAAAGGTCATAATACAAATTTATAACCAGGAATAAAATAATTAAATTTATAACCAGGAATAAAATAATTCATTACATCTTACATAGCTCATTTGGCTATCTCATTACAATGCAGCAGAAATAACTATAGAGCATGGAGTCCTTCATCTTCAAAGTTCCACAGGCAATCATGTTGGTTGTAGACTTGTAATCCTAATCAACACACTTCACTAACATCAAACAAACCTACAACATAATAAGTTACAGCCACAAGGGTCAATACATTTGAATTGTATTGGCAAGTGATACTATGGTAGAATAGTGGTATCTATCATCTATATGCAATTTGGCTAAGTGGAGCTTAGGCTTGCTTTGCTCAAAATAGATTTTTCCTTATCATTTGAAAACACTAAGTTTTTGTTTGTCAAAATCACCCAAGGCATCTACCAATAGAAATTGGTGATCCTTTACCCTTGTTCAACCACAAGTTTTTAACTTAGAAATTGGGATGAGGAGATCATTGATAGCTTCCATGTCTTGATTCTCAAATTGTCCATTGCTGGAGACACGGCTAAGTACTTAGATTTTACTCTCTCGAGAGGTGGTGCACTTTCCCCACAAGACTCGACATGCATCGAGACAAGATCTTTCAGAAGCCTTCCCTTAGACCAAAATGGACGCGTTCCCAAACCTATCGCCCCTACCACCAACTGTCCATCTGGCTAAGTTATTGCAACCTATATGATCCAGGTAGAGCCCATAATGCCAAGTGGCTGCACTTGAAGCTTCTCAACATTTGACATCTCAAATCTCTTTGTTCCTGGGTGGCTTTCCACAAGTGAGATACACTAGGGTAGGCCATAAATATGGGCCCTGTGTAACCACTCAACACAAACCATTCTTTCCATTCCACCCAGGTGATTCATTCACATAGTTGTTTTATTAAACAAAATACAAGTCATAGACTTAGAAATATCTCATAGCATGAATATAATCCGCCCTTGTTTTCTACTAGCTAAGCTAAGCATGATAGTATTAGGAATCTTAACTTAGGGAAAATTCTACTAAGGCATCATCTACTAGGATTTCCCAAGGCATAGCATACTTGGTAAAAATTCCATGCAATTCCTACTTAGAAATATCACTAATGCATAGTGAAAATAATGGGACAAAAGTATGAAGCACCACTTGCCTTTTTGGTAGAGAATATAAGTTCACTCCTCTTGCAATAGTCACACTCTTCAAATTTCACTACAATTGAATCAAGGCACAAATTCAAACTAGCATTGAAACAATTCATCACATAAAATAAAGAAAACAAAACAATGCATGCAAGAATGCAAAAGATTGTTTTATTGGAAAAGTGGTTTCTACCAAGGCTATAAACATTTTTAAACACATAATGGTCATTTATAAAAGTGGCAAAACCATTTTAAATCAAGTTAGTGTAGTTTTCTAGTATTTGTCAAATATATTTTTAAACACAAATGTTAGTGTTTATGGTCAAAGTGTTTAAAAACAAAATCATTTACAAAAGGTTTCACTCAAAAACCATTTTTAGATCAAGCACCATTTTATTTTTGTTGGAAATGCCTTTAAACAAAGTAATAATTTTACTAGGGTTAATCAAATACATTTTTAAATCCAAAACATGGTGTTTAGGATCAGAGAGTTTAAATCAAATCATTTTCCAAAGGTTTTACTCAAAAGCATTTTTAAACCATAATCAATATTTTTATTTAACTAGAAATGCTTTTGTTCAAGGATTAATTCCTTAGTGTCACAAAATTTACTTTTAAATCCAAATGTTGGTTTTTATGGTCAGTAGGTTCAAACAAACCATTTACAAAAGATTTTACCCTAAAAACATTTTTAGAATAAATTTTATACTCAAAATATGCCTACACATGTTTCTACAAAAACAACCATTTTTACAGAAGCAATTCTCTAAAAAAAAGGGCATGGTTGCAAAGGTTTATTTTTGCTGATTCCATTTATATAAAGTTTGCAAAATTTGGACATGTAGATTTAAAGTTATGAATTTTACAAATCTAAACATCTAATAGAAATGTTTCTGTCTAATTAAAACAAAACTGTGCCACGCGTCTTGATCTGATTCGCTGGTACCGGTTCGGCAGGATCGATCAACATGGTGCGTTGGATTAAAAGTAGATCCTGTGGCACAGATCAAACATAAAGGTTTTCTTAAGTGATTCTATCTACTCACATGATCAAGATCTAACGGCTGACAGCACTGTGACCAAAGATGGGCGGCGCTGGTGGCGGCAGCGCTCAGGCGATGGCGTAACAGCGATTCTAGGAAGCGAGAGGAGGAGTGGGATGGCTCACCAGACTCGCAGGGAGGCGACGATGCTCAACATGTCCGTGGTTGGCGAAGGGGTGCAAAGGGACGATGGTAATTCCTCGCCGGAGTTCCTTCTGGCGACGGGTGCTCTTTGTTGAAGACGGAGGCGAGGCTACAGAGCATCGGAAGACAAGCCGATGGTTGCGTTAGATGCGTGAGTCAAAGGCAAGTACACGCGCGTGAAAGAGAGGGAGAGGGGAGGTCAGGTTATACCAGGGGGCGCCGCCGGAGCGGATGCAGACGACAGCGGCGCTCAGGTGTTGTGCTTGCCGACGTTTTGGAGCGCGCGCGAGTGAGCTGGTGTTACGGGAAGGTGCTCAAGGAGATGGGGAGTGAGCTCGCATGCATTAGGGGGTAAGGGGAGGGTCGAGCTCGCCGGAATTGGCCGGGGAAGGTCGGCAGGGCAGGAGGTTTGAAGCGAGCAATCGAGGCAGCCTGGTGGCTCTCTGGTGGCGCTGGTTGAGGGGAAATGGAGAGGAGGGAAGGGCGCTTACGAGGGCGTGATCAAGAGGATGTTTAATCGCGGCGTTACAGCGAATTAATGCCGGCAATCAATCGCCAGTAAACGGCCGGGGAGGGCGTGCCCGTGCGTCAGTGAGCTGAGAGGGTGGGGTTGCGGGTAAGAAAATGATTCGCGTAGAGAGGGGGAGTGGGCTGCGCTGCTGGGCCTGCTGGGCTGAGGTTAGCTGGGCTGGATCCTTTCCATTTTTTCCTTTAGTTTTCTTTTCTTTTTCCATTTTGATTTTCTGTTTTGAATTTCAAACTATCATTTGAATTCATATTTCTTTTTCAAATATTTTCCGAATATTCAGTATGTTTCTATACTGTTTAAACATGTATTTTAAAGACCATTTTTGGAATAATTCTTTTATTCATTTATGGTTTATTATTTATTTATATTAGGCACTTGCCTTTATTCAAACAAGATTTTAATTATAATTTCAAACTCTTATTTGAATTCTAATTTTTACCAAATCTTTTTCAGTAGGTTTTATTTATTTGTTAGTGCAAATAATTCACTTTGAATTGTTATTTAAAATATTTTAATATGATTTAATGTTCATTTAAATTAGGCATTTGTCTTTATTCAAATGAAATCAAATATGGTTTTAAACCCTTATAAATTTTATTCAAACAATTCTTTTATTCTTGTTAAGTTAATTAAATAACTTTTTAATCCACTTTGGAAAATTCCAATTTATTATTTGAATATTAGGGATTTTGTCTTCATTGAAATAATTTGAATATGGTTTAATCCCATATAATTTTATTTGAATATTCTTTATCCCTTTATTTTATTTGGTTTTGGATTATCTTTATTTATTTGCTTATGGATTTAATTCAAGGTTTAAATTATCTTCCGAATAATTTCCTTGGAATTTATTATTTAGACAAATTGTCTTTAGTTAAATAAAATTGGACATTGTTCAATCCTTATGATTTTATTTAAATAATCTTCTACTCTTTTTTATTATTCAATACATTCATTTGTTTATGGATTTGGCCAAGATTTAATTTGTCTTTTAAATATTCCTTATTTCTTTCTTTATTTGCCTTATAAAAATCCATATCTTTTTATTTATAGATCCAAAATTCGTGATTCCAATTTGTATAATTTTATTTAATATTTGCTTATCCTTTAGGATTATTTTGTATCTCTTTAGGATTATTTAATATTCCAATTTGTATCTCTTTAGGATTATTTTGCTCACAATTTGGTATGGATTTCAGTTAGGAGGTTTATTAGATTTGGAAATTATTGTCCTTTTAACTTATTAAATTCATAAGTTTTTATCCATGGCTCCAAATTGAATGAAATCAATTTCTATGGTTTTATAATATTTTTGTTTATCATTCTTGATCATTTATAAATGTTTGTTGACAAATTTTTTATGGATCAAATCAATAGTCTGGAGAGATCTTGGAAATGATTTTCTTCCATTAGGGTTTTAGGGTTTTGGTTTATTTTCCCAAGTTTAAATTTCAAGATACATTCATTGATGAATGCATTTCACTTGATTAAAATTTTGTTTGATTCCATTTTATTCAAAGTTTGTTCAAGATGGGTTTTGATGTTTCTATTTGGAATCAAAAAGTTTCTTTTCACCCTAAATTTCAAAAATTATTTATTTTGTTTATTTATTTTTTTCACATTTCAAAATTTGGAAAATTTTGGGATGTGACAGCAATGCTTATAGTAAGGTATGATAGAGTTGTATCTCGCTTGCCTTTGTTTGTAGAGAACAATATAAGTGCCAAGGAACCTCTGAAGTTCAAGTGAAGACTAGAAGTAAAGATATCAGAGATACAAGCATCAAAGTCATGACATAATTAACCAAGTTTTGGAACAAACACAAGAATGACAACTATGCTCTCAAGAAGGTGCTCATAGAATAAGTGGTGACTCAACAAGGGAGTGAAAATGGTTATGAGTTTGAAAGCCTTCAAAATGTTGAAAGAAAGGTACTCATTAGCTTTGAGCTATCATTGTGCCTATCATAGGCATCTTCATATGGTTAAGGTGAAAGTGAGGTCCAATCTGAGTTATATGCTTGATAGACCATAAATTGGAAATCCCAAGTCCCTTGAGTATGAGGGCCACTCTGCATGCTACTCAACTTTGGTTACCTGTAAGTTCTTGTCATTGTAAATACATGCATATCATAGAGAACCGCCAACGGGGTACCCCTTGCACATGATACAGGAGCTATCCCGTGATCAAAATGACAAGGCAAGCAGACAATGAGCATCTCAGCGATCTTTTTATTTACTATATTCATAGCTTTTTATTGAGGATGCTTCATAAATGCTCATTATGGTGATGCTGCAAGTTTCCACCATGATTAGGCATGGCTTAGGCTAGCGGCTCACGCGTTTCTCTAACACTAGACTCCATGAACTCACAAGCTCCCCTTTTATTTCACATCGTTGACATTCGTAAACAAAAGAGCAAAGTATCAACTGGATAGGATATCCAAAAAGTGTTGAAAGTGTTCCCCGTGACAGCACGGTTCTGCTGACTCCCATCATATAATTTGCAAGCATATAAATTTCATGGACAAGTCACAATGGTTCAGCTTTATTAAGTGCAAGGACTAAAGTGTGCCATCAAGTTCGTGAGAGCTTTACTAACTAACTTTCTCAAAACAGACAAACATTTTATTTTGGAAGAAAACACGGCATAAAGAATATGCACTAAAGTAGCAAATGATGCTAATAGGTAGGTATGGTGGACACAGTCGGAAATATTTGTTTTCGGGAGTTGGAAGCACAGGTAGAGCTCATACTCAGTGCAAGTGAAGGCTAGCAAAATAGAGGGAGCGACAAACGAGAGAGCAATAACTGTCATAATCATGCTTGCAACAAAACAGGACTAATTATGGCATGAAAGTGATACAAAAACTCTAAGGAAAAATAAATCACCGAGGCTTACTGAATATTGTTTAGTCATATGCATGTGTGAGCATGTGCCAAGTCGATTCACATGAAACTTCCAGAGGAGGATACCACAATATCATACCAAAATATGAACAAAACAATGCAAACAAACATTCATATGACATGCTACAAACTATTAGCAAGCTGGAGCTAATCATAGACAAGCAAGAACTACTAAGCATCCATCAGTAACACACTCCTTACAATGAACAGACTAAGCATGCTCACAATGATGAGTATATGTACAAAAATGAAACAAATAGAGTTCGTTACCAGCCTCTACCACACCTCAAGTTGTCTTAATCTTCATTATTGCCCTTCACTTGTGTGACTTGAATAATAACATGAAACCAAAAATCCACTAAGGGCGGCTAAACCCTGGAAAGAACTCACAAAACCAAAGAAGAACAACAAATATTTTTTGTGTTTTTGATTTTTTAGAAATAAGCAAACAAAGAAAAACCAAACAAAGAAAAAGCAAACCAAACAAAGCAAAATCTTTTTAGATTTTTATTTTAAGGCAAACCAAAGCAAAGAAACAAGGAAACAAACCAAGAGAAACAACTAAAATATTTTTGGTATTTTTGTGTTTTTGAGAAAGCAACAACAAAAACCAAAAAGAAAGCGAAACAATTTATATACAAAGAACCGACCGAACATGATATATAGATGAGTGTGATGTCAGTATACCTCCCCCCAAGCTTAGGATTTTGGTCTAAGTGGGGCTCAATAGTGCAGGTAGTAACCCCAATATGGTGAGTCATTATAGGAATGATCGTAGTCAGGCGCTTGCGATGAAGAACAAGACACGCCCCAATCATAAGAAGGCTGCTGGTATGAAGACTCTCCCAAGTTGGAGACTGAACCGAATCATCTTCGGCACCCTCTCCAACATTCTCCTCTTGCTGGGAAAGATCCGCCAAATATGTGTCAAACTCCTCCTCTGTGAGCGACCATCCTTGCCTGTTATAAAAATTAAACAAAGCAGGTGCAGACAAATAAACTATTTTCTCAGTCCTACCCTTTCTCCGACCTTGCTGGGCAAAAGATAATTCATACGGTAAACTTCTCACATTAGCCCACAGGGAAACAAAACCATGCTGAATCATGGATTCAAGATCAAGCCTCTCTATGGGGAACTGATAATCTGAATGGTGAGGCTCTAAACCATGGAAAGCTAGCAACCTAGAAGCAATGAGACCTCCACAAATTCCACCCTTCTCACGGTTGGCGGTGAGATGGTGATCTATCAAAGCACCCATGCTATAAGATCTATTCCTATTTAAAGTAGTTGCGGATAAAGCTAGATCAAAATAAGATAACTTCCTAGCAATCTTTCTAGCAAGAACACACTTGGTAATGAAATAGGCAAAATATATAATGGATGGGAGCTGAATGTTCCGAATTTTACCACTTTCCTTTGAGAATTCGAAATCTTGGCAAATCTCAGCATATAACTCCATAAGCGACTTGGGCCTCTCCTTGATCTTCTCACAAGATCCCCACTGAGGTACTCTAATTGCTGCACAGAAATCAGCAAAAGGCAGGTCGACAGGTATATTATATATTTTGTAATGGACCATGGGGTTAGATGTAGACAAAGTAAACCGGAAGTCCTGCACAAATGCCATGGCTAGCTTAACATTTTGAAAGGGTTCACCTTCAACAAAGTGTTCCAACCCTGCATTTGTAACCATAGTTTGGAAATTTTGGAGGATCCCCGCAGTTCTCATAAATTTATGGCATGGATATACGGAAGGGAAGACTCCTTCCTCACGATGAACCTTCATTGGCTCAGGCACCATCAAGTCATATTGATTTAGTGGATAAGCACTCATCTTCCTTGCTCATACTTGATAGCAATGGTCCCAATCATAATAGTTTCAAAATTTTCTTGTGGGATGGGACAATATATTTCTCCAACCTTGATGCTCTCAATATTTTCAATGGAATTCAGACAATAGCTTCTAGCAACCTTCTTGGGGAAATATACAATATGCTCTTTGTCATTAATATTGAAAGTTACTTTTCCTTAATTACAATTGATGACAGCACATGCAGTATTAAGAAAAGGTCTCCCAAGAATAATAGACATATTATCATCTTCAGGCATCTCAAGCACAACAAAATCAGTTAAAACCAAGCAATTATGAGCCACTTGAACAGGAACATCCTCACATATACCAACAGGAACAGTAGTTGACTTATCAGCCATTTGCAAAGATATATCAGTTGGTATCAACTTTTCTAGCTGGAGTCTCTTGTAGAGAGAAAAAGGCATAACACTGACTCCAGCTCCCAAATCACATAAAGTAGTTCTAACATAATTATTATTAATAGAGCAAGGAATAGTTGGTATACCTGGATCACCAAGTTTCTTTGGAACCTTACCATTGAAGGAATAATTAGCAAGCAAAGTAGAAATCTCCTCATTAGGAATCTTCCTTTTATTAGAGACAATATCCTTCACATACTTTGAATAAGGAGGCAACTTAATAGCATCAGTCAAAGGAATTTGAAAAATAAAGGTTTCATCCACTCACAAAACTTGTTGTAGTGTTCTTCCTCCTTTAACTTGTGTTTCTTACCTGGAAAAGGCATAGGTTTCTACACCCAAGGTTCTCTCTCTTTACCATGTTTATTAGCAATAAAATCTTCCTTTGTGTACCTAGTGTTCTTAGTGTGCTTCTCAGGTTCTTCCTCACCTTCCTCCTTATCAGGAGACTCATTTTCATCATTACCACTCTCAGTTTCAGCATCAGAGAGATATACTATTAGGATCTACAACAGGTTCAAGTGGTTCCTCAACTATCTTATGTTTCTTTTTCTTTCTCTTACGAGGAATACCACTACTCTCACCTTGCTGAGAATCCTGCTCAATTCTTTTAGGGCGTCCTTCAGGATATAAAGGATCTTGAGTAGCTATACCACTCCTAGTTCTAATTCCATAAGCACGTGTATGTCCTGATGCATTAACTAGCATATCCTTTTCACTACTGGAAAAACCATCTTCGGTTCGATCAGAACAAGCCCAGCAGTCCTGGCCCGTCACGAACCGCGACTAGTGCTAGCACTAGTCCCGGTCCGTGAGGCCTCCAACGGCTAGAAATGGACATAAGGATTAGTCCTGGGCCAGACCAGAGCATTAGTCCCGGTCCGTAATACGGCCCGGGACTAATAAGCTGGAGCGTGGCAACAACTCTTTTCGGGGACTATTAGTCCCGGGTCGTATCACGGCCCGGGACTAATTGTCCATCACTATATATACAGCTCCCTGGCCAGCTGCCCTAAAGCATATGGTGGCCATTTTTCTCAAAGAAAGCAAGAGAGTTCATGCCATTTTTTTCTCAAGATTTGTCAAGATTTAGTTTGCAACACCTAAATCCAAAGCTTTAGAAGGTTAGAACTTCATTCTTTCATCTCTTATTGCTACTTTAGCTCTATATAATGCTCTAGAAGTATAGAGATATGGATCAAATGCATGCATGCTCTAGAAGTAGCTAGAAGGATTTTGATATATATGTGTAACAAATTTTGATTAGGCACATAGTTACTGAAAATTGAAATGTGTAATTTTAGAGTTTCAGAGCTTAGAATGGAATGAGGTTTTCACTTATAGAACTTGGTGCATGTAAATTTTTCAAAATTCAAAAGTAATGCTCTAGAAGCTCTCAATATAACTTGTAATAATTTTATCATGTTGTGTAATGGTTTTTGATATACTTTTACTATAATGCAGATGGTCCGGGAATGGATGTCTTTGTCTTCGACGACGCTAGCGAGTTCATTAATGGCGTGCATGAATTCATCCGTGTTGCTGATGCAAACAAGCACAATGGTTTTGTATTCTGTCCATGTAATGGATGTAGGAATCAGAAGGATTACTCTGACTCAAAAACCCTTCACAGCCACCTGTTGAAGTCCGGCTTAATGCCCAGTTGAAACGCTTATTCAGAAACAAAGAGCACGCCAAGTTGTTGCGATGGCATAAATAAGAACGTAAGTCAGACGGGACGTTGAGACACCCCGCTGATGGGTCACAATGGAGAAAAATTGATAGAAAGTACCCGGACTTTGCAGATGACGCAAGGAGTTTAAGGTTTGGTCTAAGTACAGATGGCATGAATCCCTTTGGGGAGGAGAGCTCCAGTCACAGCACCTGGCCCATGACTCTATGCATCTATAACCTTCCTCCTTGGTTGTGCATGAAGCGGAAGTTCATTATGATGCCAGTGTTGATCCAAGGTCCGAAGCAACCCGGCAGCGACATTCATGTGTACCTAAGGCCATTAGTGGAAGAACTTTTACAGTTGTGGCACGAACCCGGGATACGCGTGTGGGTTGAGCACAAGCAGGAAGAATTTAACCTCCGAGCATTGCTTTTCGTAACAATCAATGATTGACCTGCTCTTAGTAACCTTTCAGGACAGTCAAACAAGGGATACAATGCATGCACACACTGTTTAGATGAGACTGCAGGTATATATTTGGAACATTGTAAGAATAATGTATACAATGAGCATCGTCGATTTCTTTTGGCCAAGCATCCCTTAAGAAAGAAAGGCAAGCATTTCAACGGTCTGGCATGTCACCAGACGAAGCCTAAGGAGCGTACTGGTGCTGATATATTTGATATGGTCAAAGATTTGGATCAACTGGTAACCTTTGGAAAGGGTCCTGGAGGAAAATCTGTTCCGAAAGACGCTGAAGGACACACACCCATGTGGAAGAAGAAATCTATATTTTGGGAGCTACCATATTGGAAATTCTTAGAGGTCCGCTCTGCAATAGATGTGATGCATGTGACGAAGAATCTTTGCGTGAACCTGCTAGGCTTCTTGGGCGTGTATGGGAAGACAAAAGATACACCGGAAGCACGAAAGGACCATCAACATATGAAAGACCCAGATGGCCTGCATCCAGAATGGTTTCAAGGTAATGCTAGCTACGCTCTTACCAAACAAGAGAAGGAAATATTTTTTGAATGCCTAAGCAGTATTAAGGTCCCGTCTGGCTTCTCATCGAATATAAAGGGGATAATAAATATGGCAGAAAAAAAGTTCCAAAACCTAAAGTCTCATGACTGCCACGTGATTATGACGCAAATGCTTCCGATTGCATTGAGGGGGCTTCTACCAGATAATGTTCGAGTACCCATTGTGAAGCTATGTGCATTTCTCAATGCAATCTCTCAGAAGATAATCAATCCTGAAGATCTACCATGGTTACAGAATGATGTGGTCCAGTGTCTTGTCAGTTTTGAGTTGGTGTTCCCACCATCCTTCTTCAATATTATGATGCACCTGCTGGTTCACCTAGTCGAAGATATTTCCATTCTCGGTCCTGTATTTCTACACAATATGTTTCCCTTTGAGAGGTTCATGGGAATATTAAAGAAATATGTTCGTAATCGTGCTAGGCCAGAAGGAAGCATCTCCAAGGGCTATGGAACATAGGAGGTCATTGAATTTTGTGTTGACTTTGTTCCTGACCTTAAGCCGATTGGTCTTCCTCAAACGCGGTATGAGGGGAGACTGAGTGGAAAGGGTACTCTAGGAAGGAAATCAATAATATGTAGAGATGGACATTCTTACACCGAAGCACATTACACCGTTCTACAGAATTCTATCTTGGCAGCCCCATATATCGAGGAACACAAGAAAATCTTACGCTTCAACAACCCTGGAAAGTATGACTCTTGGATTAGAGATGAACACATGAAGAGTTTCGGCGGTTGGTTGCAACATCTCATCAAAACAACACTCTTGGAGATCAGCTATACTTGTTGTCTAGGTCACCATCTTCGACTATATCAACTTTCCAAGGGTACGAGATAAATGGGTATACATTTTACACGATAGCCCAAGATAAAAAGAGCACCCACCAAAATAGTGGTGTCAGGTTTGATGCAACAGAAAACAATGGGTTAAAGACCACATATTATGGTTACATAGAGGAGATATGGGAACTTGACTATGGACCTACTTTTAAGGTCCCCTTGTTTCGGTGCAAATGGGTCAAGCTGACGGGAGGAGGGGTTGAGGTAGACAAGAAATACGGAATGACATCGTTGGATCTCAACAATCTTGGGTACTTAGACGAACCATTCGTCCTAGCCAATGATGTGGCCCATGTTTTCTATGTGAAGGACATGTCTACCAAACCTAGAAAACAAAAAAATAAGAAAAATAATACATCAGACGATGAGCCAAAGTGCCACATAGTTCTTTTAGGAAAAAGAAATATCGTGGGAGTGGAGGACAAGACAGACATGTCAGAAGATTGTGATAAGTTTCATGAAATTCCGCCCTTCGCAGTGAAGGATGACCCAAGCATCATGTTAATGAATGAAGATGCTCCATGGATACGACGGGATCAGAAAGGAACACACGCGAAGAAATGATATGTAATAATTGTAACATTTTATGAGTGAAGATGTTCCATGCATGTGTCCATTTTTATAGTGTTGTCTGCAAACAATCTTGAGTGTGTTAGTCCCGTTTTGTGGCTGGACCGGGACTAAGAGGGCCTTTATTACCAATTCATGCTTACCATTAAGATCTGATCTCCAAACGCGTGATGTCACATATTAGGGAGTGCCTCTATGACCAGTTTCTCGGAGATGCCGGAGGACTGGGCTCCGTCGGCATCTCCCTGAAACTGGCCGTAGTGGTGTCCCTGCTCTCGAAAACCATCTTGCAGCTTGTAACTTCTCTAACTAGATCAATACGCCTGGGAGCTAACTAATTTCACATATTAGGAGTGCCTCTATGACCAGTTTCTCGGAGATGCGGAGGATCGGGCTCGTCGGCATCTCCTGAAATCCGTAGTGGTGTCCCAGCTCTCTAAAACCATCTTGGAGATGCCTCAAACTGGCTGGAGGACTGGACTCACAAGGATGCCTATTTATAGTACAAGCAGCTCGGCATAATGTTGACACTCACGACATAATGTCGACACTCACCCCTATTATTAGTGCTGACTCATCTTTAGTCCCGGTTGGTGTCTCCAACCGGGACTAAAGGTTCATCTTTAGTCCCGGTTGGTGACACCATCCGGGACAAGGTACAAGCCGCACGACATAATGTCGACACTCACCCCTATTATTAGTGTTGCTGCCCATCTACATAATCCTTGATCGCGGTTGGTTTCTCCAACCGGGACTAAAGATGAACCCTCTCTTTATATAGGCATTTCCCTCTATTTATTAGGTAACACTCAAGACATTTATTAATATTAAAAACTGGGACAAACCGGGACTATCTAACACTCAGGACTAAAGCCGCCCCCTTTAGTCATAATCATGCCTAGTCCTATAGTACGCAGCTTCAGGGTATTCATCGTCATCGTCATCATCATCATCATCGTCACCTGCCACTCCGGGGATCCTCAGCCCATTCATGGCATATACCAGGGGCCATTCCAGCCTCGGATTCACGGCGGGAGGGAGAGGGGTCTCCTGGAAGACGATGCCGCTACCGCCGGGACGGTGTGGGGCCTGTGGCGGGTGGACTCGTGGGCACCGTAGGCGAGGATGGTCTCCCCCAGCGATGTAGTGCATCACTCCGATGATAGTACGGTTCGCCTACCACAGACGACGGCCGGCTTCATTGTGGTTCACCGGTGGCGGGCCATCACCCTCGTACCTGGCGAGCTCGCTTTCCCGCCTATTAGCGAAGAAGGCATTCCAGGTGTCGTAGTTGTCGGGATCCCACTGGGGATCCATCCGCTGCTCCGGCGTGAGCTCGTGGTACAAGTGGTTTGTGATGGCCGCCTGGCATGCGGAACCTTGAGGGACAGGAGGGACAGGAACCCCTCTAGCGCTCAACATCTAGCCGGTGGGCAGCCGGTAGCCCGACGGACAAGGGTAGTTGGAGGCGCACAGCGCCTCGGTCTCCTCGAGGGTCAGAATGGCCCATTAGGCGTTGTCCATTGTTCTAAGAGGGGAAGGTGTGGATGTGTGGATAGCCATGGCACGATCGCCCTAAATATAAAGGGAAAATCCACGGCCCACGACTAAAGACCCTTTAGTTGCGGGTTTAGTCGCGGGCGGTGGCTTAGCCCGGGACTAAAGGTCTGTCCCTTTATATTAAAGGCGCCAATGAGGTGCTGCGCTAACACTTCGCGCATTTCTCATCGGCACGAAGCAGGCGAAGACGGCAAACCTGAGCGAAAGACGGGAGGTCTTGTCGATTCCGTCGCCGCTCCGCCATGCCACCGCCGCTCCGTCGTGCCGCCGCCGCTCCGCAGGTGAGATGGTTCTCCAGGACGTGGCGCCCGCTCTCGTCCGCCGCCAGCCTCATAGCAGCGCGCCTGCGATGGTTAGGGAATGAAATGAGAGAGAGGGCGGCGAGGCGAGGCGAGCCGAGGATGGAAGGGCGGCGAGGGCGAGGAAGAAGGCGAGGAAGGGCGAGGTAGGCCGTGTTGGGCTGCTGGGCTGGTAGGGGAGAGAGGGAGAGATGGGCCGGCCTGGTTGGGGTCGGGCAACTGTTTTTTTCCAAAAAAAAATTCTTTTTCTGTTTTTCCTTTTCTCTTTGTATTTTTTAAATACAAATCTGTTTTATATTATTTTTTTAATTATTGTTTTAATTATAATTAGCTAGGATTAGGATTATATTGTTAGCTAGGGTTATTTTTTTAATTATTGTTATAATTATAATTAGCTAGGGTTATTGTTTAAATTATAATTAGCTAGGGTTATTTTTTTAATCATTGTTTTAATTATAATTAGCTACGATTAGGATTATATTGTTAGCTAGGGTTATTTTAATTATAATTAGCTAGGGTTAATTTTTTTAATTATTGTTTTAATTATAATTAGCTAGGGTTAATTTTTTTAATTATTGTTTTAATTATAATTAGCTAGGGTTATTTTTTTGTTTTAGTTATTAGCTATGATTATATTGTTTTACCACAATTAGTATTATTGTTTTAGTGATTTTTTTGTTTTATTTATTAAGATTATAATTAGGATTAGGATTAGGGTTATTTTTGTTTTAGTTATTATGATTATTGTTTTAGCACAAATAATATTAGGATTATTATAATTAGGATTGTATTGTTTTAGTTATTAGGATTATTGTTTTTTCTAACCTGTTTAACTCTCTTTTTGTTATAGATAATTAAGTCATGGATCCATCCGAAGATCCTGGTCGCATCGGTGAAGGTTTTCTTCAGGGCATGATAAGAGGTGAAATTCCTCATATCTGAATCGAGGAAGAGATATCCTCATATCTGAATCCATCCGGTGATGGACTAGAGGAAAACCAAGGGGAAGACCATATGGACGAAGGGCAAACAAATAACAACAATAATGATGGCCCCTCGACAGGATCCGGCGAGGTACATATACATATATATAAAGTCTCGTGTTACCTCTATTCATTAACTGATCTAGATATATATTAATCACTCTCTCTTCTTCTTTTAGCCCACCGGATCGAAGCAATTGACAGCTCGAACGAAACGAGGGACGAACAAAAAGTTGGATGGTAATCAGAGGTTCACCATCAAAGAAATAGATGATGATGGTGAACCGATTGCTCCAGAGAATGAAGATATTATCCTAACTATATATCCTTTTGTATGATGATATCATATTCCGCAGAATGAAGATGCTTGAATGCAAAAGAGCTAGAAGATACGACGTTGGGTTCATTGACCCATATATCATTAATGAATATACGTTAAAGAATCACCCCAAAGACGTGGAGGAAGACCTGTCCAGGTTCTTAACCGAGCATAATTTTGTTAAGGAAATACTATTTCCTTACAACTTCAAGTGAGTGTTTATATCTTGTACACATTTTATTTTTGCTTACTGGATGAGCTATACATGTATGCTTATGTAAATGTCCGCAGATTCCACTGGATCTTGCTAAACATTCAAGTTGACAACTCCCTAGTTGAAGTCCATGACTCATTAAGTTGGGACCAAGAGAAGTGGAGCGACATGAAAGCAATGCTCCATAAGTAATTTCAATCATTATCGCATTATATCGTCCTCTTTCATTCATTTCCCGATATCAAGTAACTAATAACTCATTTGTTCATTTTCTTTGCCGAGGTGTGTTGGACACAGTTACGACGAAAATACCAGGTCCATTCAAAGAGGAGCTAACTTATAAAATGGCGAAGAGTTTACAACAGCCACCGGAACTCATTTATGTGGATACTAAATGCGAGTACATCCGAGAGTTGACGGTGGCGGAAAGTTGACTCACATTATATTTATGATTTGCGGGAGAAACTAGAGCCAGACCAGCGCATAAGAGCAATTCAAGAGGAGCTAGCGGGATTTATGATGAAGGAAGTCCTTGATGTACATGGAGAGCATTATGCGGATGACGTGGAACTCGATTTGCCTTAGTCATCTCCATGTAGCTCATATGATATATATATTCATCAATGACCATGTAATTTCAAAACATTTCTTCCTTTTGATATGATTGATTATATGTATGCTTGCAAGGGATCGATCTTATATAAATGCATCGACGTGTAGTGTGTATGTAGTAGTGTATAATATGTCTACTAAAATATATGTTTGTTATAGTGAAACACAAAACGGAAAAGGAACAAAATGGCAAAAAAAAGGAAATACACAATCTCTGCCGCGGCAGAGAAATGTGGTGTTTCTCTGTCGTGGCAGGAAACCTTTTAGTCCCGGGTGGTGTTACATCCCGGGACTAGAGGGTTTCACCGCATAACGCAAAATGCACGTGGGCATTATCGATGGGCCGTTATGCAGCCGGGACTAGAGGCTGTAGTCCGTTTTGAGTCCAGACCGCCCAAAACCGAGACTAGAGCCCGTTGCGGCCCGGGACTGGAGGCCCTTTTTCCACCAGTGTTTGTACCTTAGAAAGTTGATCAAGTTGGTTTTGAACCATTTGAAAGTGTTTACAAAGCATTTTAATATCATTAGAAGTTCTTTCCACAATATCTTTCAACTCATTGATAGCTCTAGAGTTTTCCAATAAATGATTCTGAACTTGTTTATTAAAATTACCTTGTTTAACAATAAAAATGTCAAGTTCCTCTAAGCATTGATCAGGAGGCCTACCATAAGGAATGTCACCTTCATCAAAGTGTTGGAGAGAGTGTACCTCAATAGTAGATGAGTGGGGAATTGGCTTACATAATTCTTCTATAGGAGGTAGATTCTTCACATCTTCAGCTCTAATACCTTTCTCCTTTAGACGCTTCTTAGATTCCTTCATCACTTCATCATTTAATGCAATAACTCCCCTCTTCTTTGGTGTTGGTGTTGGAACCGGTTCAGGAGTAACTAGTTCAGGAACAATAGTCTCAGATGTATTTAGCTCAATTGAAGTCCAATCATCATAATTCTTGCTTATTTTAGCCATCAATTCTTCAGCATCTGTAGGAGTTCTTTTCCTGAAAACACAATCAGCAAAGCTATCTAGGTGGGTCCTAGAATCATCAGTTAGTCCATTATAATAAATATCAACAAGCTCATTCTTACGTAATGGACATCCAGGATGTGCATGAATCAAGGCACAGAACCTTGTCCATGACTCGGGCAATTTCACTTCTTCTCCCTGTTTAAAATCAAAAAGTCTCTGCAAACCAGCATGTATAGCACTAGGAGGAAAATATTTCTGAAAGAAAGAAGCAATCAAGCAACTAGGGCTATCAATGGAACCAGGAGGTAATCTATTAAACCAAGCCCTAGCTTCTCCTTTTAGTGAAAAAGGGAAGATATGAGTAACAAAGTACTTGCGCATCTTAAAATCATCAGAGAATAAAGAACTCATAGTAGAAAGCTCATTCATATGAGCCACAACACTCTCATTTTCAGTCCCACAAAAAGGTTATTTCTCAACAATATCTAAATAGGATAAATCAAGAGAGAAATCATAATCTTTATCTTTAATATCTATGTGAGAGGTGGCAAACTTAGGATCAGAGGACAACTTAGGAATAATGGTGCATCTATCAAGGAGACTCTTAATAGCACTAGTACCATGTGTGTTTCGGCACTCTTCAAAAAATTCATCAGTGAACTCAATGTAACCATCATTAATATCATAACTCTCACTAAACTCAGGTGAGCTAACAGGTGTAACAGTGTCTTCACTAGGAGTTTCGGTATTTCCTAGACTAGCCATAGTAGCATCTTGGAAAGGACCTAATGAACCATCAAGCCCAGTAGAAGTATCGTCATGAGTATCAACAACAGTTTTAGACTCAGCAGTAGTAGCAGTGTGTGTAGCATGAGTATGTGGTGGCGGTGTGACCAGCTTACTTATAACAGACAGTGAATCAAGAGCAACAGAGGTGTTTAGGATTGTACCTCTTCTTGTAGTGGATGGTAAAATAGGAAACTTTCCATCACGAGGCTTCCCCATGATGAAAGGAGTAGTAGTGAACAATAATAGATCCAAGTGAATTTACAAATAAAGTTATGCTCCTTGGCAATGGTGCCAGAAAATAGTCTTGATGACCCACAAGTATAGGGGATCGCAACAGTCTTTGTGGGTAGTATTATGTAGGGTTCGCAGCATAGAAAACAAAAATTTTCCTACGATGGGAACAACTATGTACCAAGATCTATCTACTAGATACAAACAACGGGCGGATGTATATCCGTAGAGAACATACCCTTGAAGACCGACAAAGCTTAACGAGTCCAAACTCGTGGTTGATGTAGACGATCTCTTGCCGATCTCAAGATCGAGAGGAAGTCCTAGCGCCGCAAAACAGCATCGCATTCGTGACCGCACACACATTCGAGGCACCGAGCAACCTCCGCCTCTTGCTCCAGCGATGCAGCGGAAGCACAACTATTTCTTGCCTAATAGCCACCGGGAACATGTATCTCGCTAGTCCGAGACCATGGGGATAAATACTAGAGGGGGAGAGAGATCCTTCACGAGGAGGTGTGAGTGAGAGAGAGGGAGGGGGGCTCCTTTTATAGGGAGAGGGGGGGCACCCAAGGGGCCATGCGCCCAGCCATGGGGATTCCCCCACCTCTTCCACATTCATGTGGGTGGACACTCCACTCACTCAAATGCCTTTCAATTCCCTCCACTCAAAAAACCCACTCAAATTCCCATTAAATTTCCACCAAATTTAATGCAAACTCTCATTAAATAAAACTCCTTTTATTTATTCAGAATTTTGTCAATTACTTTAATGACAAACATTCACATATAACCCCTTGCTAGTATTTCATTTCACATGCAGAAACACTTTCTGCAATTTCACCCGAAAACCCGTTTCGGTATCTAGTGAAATAAATTCCTGCTCTTGTTATTCTTTTCGGCATGAAACTTTTGCTCCAAATGGATGTCGGTGTCTCTTAAGTGTGTCACCCTACGGTTCACGAATAATGTGGACATGATCGAGACCCCTCTCGGATCAATAATCGGAAAAGGGATCTGGAGACCCATACTGACTCCCACACATTCAACGATGACTTTCTTGTGATCGTCGGAACCTTCTACGCTAGTATCTTAATCCCTTTGTTTCACGATATATTACATGTCCAAGATTCGATCATCGGTATCTCCATACCTAGTTTGATCTCGTTACTGACATGCACTCTTTTCTCGTTCCCGTGATATAACATTCTAGTGATCAAATCACTTGCTTGCAAGCTAACCAATGTGATATCACCGAGAGGGCCCAGAGTATATCTATCCGTCATCGGGATGGACAAATTCCACTCTCGATCCATGGGCCTCAACATAACACTTTATTAGTTCTGAATCCATCTTTATAATCACCCTGTTACAGTGTGACATTTGATGTTATCAAGAAACTCTTCCGGTGTTAGTGATTGACATGATCTCATGGTCTAAGGATTAGGATCACTTCGTAAGTTGTTATAGCAATATAAACTCAATGACTTCGATCGTAATGCTATACTTCGGATGAATGTTCATCACACCATTACACTAATGTTGTGATCCCGTTATTAACAACATCCAATGTCCATGATCAGGAAACCTTGATCATCTTGTTAATCAACGAGCTAGTTTATAAGAGAGGCATAACTAGGAACTTCCTTTTTGTTTATTAAACACACATGTATTAAAGTTTCCGTATTAATACAATTATAGCATGTAAAATAAAAATTTATCATAAATAAGGAATACGATAATAACCACTTTATTATTGCCTCTTGGGCATATTCCCTTCAGTCTCCCACTTGCACTAGAGACAATAATCTAGTTTGAAAACTTTGCGTATTGAACACCTATGGCTTTCTGGCGTTCCATATACGCAATTGCAAGTGGTTAACATAATCTACGGATCTGATGCTTCAGGTCCGTGTGTATTTGCATGTCTTTGCGTCTTCACGCATCACTCATTCTCCAATGAGATGGCATTGTATAAATTTGGTCTTTCGGTGAGACCTTTAGTTCCTTGGGGTTAAATCATGTCGATACTATTGTCATACAATATATCTTTAGTGTTAGCCTGTTGCGAACCACACCTTAGTTTGATAACAAACTTCTTGACACAAATTCCCTCCTTTGCTGCTACTATAGCAGTCATATACTTAGCCTTTTTGTTGTAGTATTCATCACAATGTCTTAACTTTAGAACTCATCCAAATCCATCATGGAAACTCCTTTCCATTACATTGTGCCACCCATAGTTTAAATTGAGATAAACTTAATTTGTATCTTGTGAAAAAACTAGTATCAATGTAACGCTTTACAATGAACTATTTGTAATTGTTTGTCACCTCTACACAAATATATTCTTAGTTCTTCCAAAAGATCATAAGAATTTCCTTACTATTGTCCAATGATCATTTTATGATTCATTCTGGTATATGCTCATAACACTTAGAGCATAGGACATATCTGGATGTGTACATATCATGGTATGATTGATCAAATCATTCTTGTGATTTTACTCATCAAGTGTCAAAGCACTTGAATCTTGTTTCACTTATCAAGTATCGATACACTTGAATCTTGATTCAATTCCTTTCCATGCGACAAGAGCCGTTTCTTGTCGTTTCTGTATTGAACTCCTTCAATATCTCATATATGTACGTTTGGCACAACCATATTAGCGTCACAGTCTATCCACTATAGACATTCATGCTAAATATTCGGGTTTTGCCTAAGTTTTTCATCAAAATGAAATTCTTAACCTTTGTCAATAAAAGATACATCATTTCTAATCAACAAAATGTCCTCCACATAATGTATTAGAAATATGTCTTAGCGCTCCCACTTAATTTCTTGCAAATGCAAGCATCTTCATCATCTCCTGATGAAAAACTCCTTTTTCATCATGGTGAAGATTCCAACTCCGCGATGCTTACTTCAACCATTGAAGTTTGCATGCCCCTTTTAGCATCCTTTGAACTGACAAAACCCTTTGGATCGTGTCATGTACACGTCCTAGGTAACCATTCTATTAAAAGAACTTTGTTTTGTTTATTCATCTACCATATACCAAATTATATGTAGTGGTTGCTACTTTAATCCGTCCAGACTAAATATCGCTATGAAAGATCAAATCTTGTCATAGTCAACTCCTTGAACATTGTCGTAAAATACTTTATCGACATGTCGACTATTTCATAGATGTGAAACATCCATGTCTGTTTCTTTATAGATCCAAATACGACCGATAGGTTTTTACACCTTTCCGGAGGGTCTTCCAAGCTCAAAACTTGATTTCTCGTGTATGGAACTATCACGGATTTTATGGCTTCAAGCCATTTGACGGAGTCAGGGCCCATCATCGCTTCTTTGTATGTAGTCGGTTCATCATTGTCAAACAATAATGATTTACTCTCAAATCTCAGCATTTGATTTGCTTATCCGACCGACTTGGTTCAATAAGAACTTAGATCTCCGCGACCACAACCTTTGAGGCACATAAGCTATGAGAATTATGGCAGCCTCCGGAACGATTTCCGGTGCTGCGCAACTCAGCACATTTAGCTAAGGTTCGTTAAACTTATCAAAGTTCTATTGTCCTCCCAATTAAGATTTATGAAAAATTCCTTCTTCAAGAAACTTCATGTTTCAAGCGACAAACCCTTTTGTCCTTTCTGTTATGGAGAAATAACCAATTGTTATTCGAAATAACCTACAAAGACATGCTCATCTGACTTCGGTTGTAAACATCTTACTTATGTTTAGCATACCAAAATTTAAGAAATGACAATTTAGGTTTTACCCCAAACCATAACTTCGATGGTGTCATTTCAACGGATCTAGATGGAGCTCTTTTCAGTGAAAAAGCGGTAGTCTCTAAAGCTTTTAAAATTTTAAAACATAATGGCAGTTTTATAAGTAACACCTTTGATCCAACCATGTTAAACAAGGTTTCATTACAAATCTCAAACACTCCATACTCCTATGGTGTTTTGGGAGATGTAAATCTAGGTGTTTTGCTAAAATTGCAACTCAAATAAATCCCTTTATGATAAAATCATAATTCATTTATTTTTCTTGTTACACTTGTAACTCAAATAAATCCCTTATGATAAAATCATAAACCATTTATTTTCTTGTTACAATGATTTTCCACTTCATCTTGAAAGTCTTTGAAACGTTTTTCAAATATTTCATACTTATTTCTCATTATGTGAATATTCACTCAAATTTTCGGAGAAAGCATATGAAGTTGAAACCCATCGCTTACGACTACACATAATGGACTACATACATCGACATGTATAAATTCCAATAATTTTGTCGTTCGTTCTTCTTTGGCCTTTGAACGAAGTTTTAATTATCACGTGGAAAGTCTCACAAGCGTCACTTGATCAAATTAAAGACTCCAAAAATCCATGAATATGGAGATTTTTCATGTTTTCTTTCCAATATAATTTAAACAGCGATGTCACTTCGTAAGTGATCTTTCAATCATTTTTCTTACGACATTTTAGCATTAGGTTTTATGGATGTGATTTCTCCAACTAGATTTGTAAATCATCCATCTTATATGGAATACGGTAATTATTTGAACAACCTTTGTTCTCATAATACCTAATTCAAATAACAATTATTAAAACAAATCTTGAAGTCAAGCTTTGATGTCAAGCTCTCGATGAACATCGTCACATATTCTCTTGCTAGTTACTTAGGCCATTGTGGTTCATGAATTGCGTTGTTCCTTATGAAATTTCATACCAACCAATTCGGTATCCAATACCCAAGAACCACATTGTTTAACAAGCAAAGAATACAACCATAACATGTATATCATTTATATACCTAAATTGGATATTTCCAATCTTTTATTTTCTGCCAAATATATTTTATAGATTCTCTTTTAGCATTTCCTTTTTACTTTTAAAAGAATCTATCAACATCAAAAGTGGCGCCATATACATGACACATAGTCCAAAGCATGTATATTCAAATAATAATACCTTTGGACTTGCACTTTGAAGCAGATCACCATCATCAAAATGATCGGTATTCTTTCAAAATCTATTCTTTAGTAATCTTTTAGTGTAGTAAAAATTTTACATACATATTCTATTCACCCTTATCATGACGACATTCATGATTAAGCTACTGTAGCTTATAAAGGCGAATCATGAGTATAACATTACTTTCCAAAACCCTTTTGGATGATTAGGATGTCTAGCATCTCCAACCTTCGTAAATTCTCATCCAATATGAGAACATATATTATACTCTATCATATTGCAACCAAAACATTGTTTCAGATATCGTTATATCTGCCACACATGATGGTTTCTGAAACAATTCTTTCAGCTCCTAGATAAACTTGATATTAAAACAATCAAGAATCATGGAGGCAAACATGATACTTAAGATACTAACACTGGAATTGTTACTCTCGATTTAATACTAATTATCAAATTTCACGGAGTAAACAGAGTTTGCTGAAAGTTTGCAATAGGACTTTAAACTTTAGATTGACACTCAACACAATACGATACCAGTTCGTAAAGTAAATATCCAGAATTCTATAGTTCTATTATCTCAATTAGAACTAAGCATAAAGTGGTGAACGAATGCCAATGACTACAGAAAATTATACAAATTCACTTTGATTTAATTTATGATAAATTGAGTTCTACTAATCCAAATTAGAAATGAACTCCCACTCAAAAACGACATCCCTTGTGCCTTTTTGGTGATTACATGAACCAAATCCACTACACCAAGTCTAATCATCATGTGAGTCGGTGTAGCTTCAAAGGCGAGCATCCATATTGTCATCATATCAAAACATATGACTCATGCTTAACCTTTTGGTCCGTGTTCCGAGGCCATGTCTGTACATGCTAGGCTCGCCAAGTAAGAGCCTTAGTATTCGCGTGTGTAACTGTCTTACACCCGAGATGTGCTCGTGGATTCAAGTACACCCGATCATCACGTGATGTATTGAAGCGGCGATACATTGTCGGTGCATACTTAAGGAAGAACACATTTTTATCTTGATATCTAAATGAGGGATCATCTTATTATGCTAATAAAACGCCAAACAAGCAATATAAGATGCAATCAAACATCACATGTTTATAAGTGAAATGATATGGTTCCCGCATATGATCTCCATCATGTGCACCGTGGTATGATCACTATCATACCTTTATGTGTAAGGCCAAGGTCTATGGAACTTACACACTATGTGTGTTGTAAGAGTATCATCTCATACTTCTACTTACAACATCACCATATCAAAACACTAGCCCAACAACAATCTAAACCAGATGCCTCTAATTTATCCATTGCAAGTTTTACGTGGTTTAGGGCTTTCGAAGATAGAACAGTTCTTACCTACGAACATGAACCACAACAAGTATAACCAAATTGTTGACAACTCATTGCAAATTAGATATTGACTATAGTAGGAGAGACAGACACCCGCTATCCACTTATGCAAAACTAGTTGCATGTCAAGCGTGGAACAGGTCTCATGTGCGAGGACATGTAAAGTTTGTCCGGGCCGCTTCATCCCACTATGCCACCAATATCCAAGGTACAACTAAGAAGAAATAAAAAGATCATCATCGCCCACATACTCATATGTTTACTACCCGTGCAAAGTATCTACGCATAGATCCGGCTCTGATACCACTGTAGGGTTCGCATCATAGAAAACAAAAAATTTCCTACGATGGGAACAACTATGTACCAAGATCTATCTACTAGATACAAAAAACGGGCGGATGTATATCTGTAGAGAACATACCCTTGAAGACCGACAAAGCTTAACGAGTCCAAACTCGTGGTTGATGTAGACGATCTCTTCCCGATCTCAAGATCGGGAGGAAGTCCTAGCGCCGCAAAACAGCAACGCATCCGTGCTCGCACACACGTTGGAGGCACCGAGCAACCTCCGCCTCTTGCTCCAGCGATGCAGCGGAAACACAACTATTTCTTGCCTAATAGCCACCGGGAACATGTATCTCGCTAGTCCGAGACCATGGGGATAAATACTAGAGGGGGAGAGAGATCCTTCACGAGGAGGTGTGAGTGAGAGAGAGGGAGGGGGGCTCCTTTTATAGGGAGAGGGGGGGCACCCAAGGGGCCATGCGCCCAGCCATGGGGATTCCCCCACCTCTTCCACATTCATGTGGGTGGACACTCCACTCACTCAAATGCCTTTCAATTCCCTCCACTCAAAAAACCCACTCAAATTCCCATTAAATTTCCACCAAATTTAATGCAAACTCTCATTAAATAAAACTCCTTTTATTTATTCAGAATTTTGTCAATTACTTTAATGACAAACATTCACATATAACCCCTTGCTAGTATTTCATTTCACATGCAGAAACACTTTCTGCAATTTCACCCGAAAACCCGTTTCGGTATCTAGTGAAATAAATTCTGCTTGTTATTCTTTTCGGCATGAAACTTTTGCTCCAAATGGATGTCGGTGTCTCTTAAGTGTGTCACCCTACGGTTCACGAATAATGTGGACATGATCGAGACCCCTCTCGGATCAATAATCGGAAAAGGGATCTGGAGACCCATACTGACTCCCACACATTCAACGATGACTTTCTTGTGATCGTCGGAACCTTCTACGCTAGTATCTTAATCCCTTTGTTTCACGATATATTACATGTCCAAGATTCGATCATCGGTATCTCCATACCTAGTTTGATCTCGTTACTGACATGCACTCTTTTCTCGTTCCCGTGATATAACATTCTAGTGATCAAATCACTTGCTTGCAAGCTAACCAATGTGATATCACCGAGAGGGCCCAGAGTATATCTATCCGTTATCGGGATGAACAAATTCCACTCTCGATCCATGGGCCTCAACATAACACTTTATTAGTTCTAAATCCATCTTTGTAATCACCCTGTTACGGTGTGACATTTGATGTTATCAAGAAACTCTTCTTCCGGTGTTAGTGATTGACATGATCTCATGGTCTAAGGATTAGGATCACTTCGTAAGTTGTTATAGAAATATAAACTCAATGACTTTGATCGTGATGCTATACTTCGGATGAATGTTCATCACACTATTACACTAATGTTGTGATCCCGTTATTAACAACATCCAATGTCCATGATCAGGAAACCTTGATCATCTTGTTAATCAACGAGCTAGTTTATAAGAGAGGCATAACTAGGAACTTCCTTTTTGTTTATTAAACACACATGTATTAACGTTTCCATATTAATACAATTATAGCATGTAAAATAAAAATTTATCATAAATAAGGAAAACGATAATAACCACTTTATTATTGCCTCTCGGGCATATTCCCTTCATATTACCCCATTTATTGATTCGACACAAGGGGATCCAAAGAATACTTGCAAGCCTTAACAACTGAGTTGTCAATTCAGCTGCACCTGGAAATAGTTCTTGCTCACGGAAGTTTATCAGTAGCAACAGTTTGTAGTAGCAACAACAAAGCAACAACAACAGTGAAACATGAGCAATAGTAACAATAACTGTAACAGTGGGATTCGAGTGTGGTAGGCATAGGGATGGATGGACGGGCGTTGCATGGACAAGTCTAAACATGTAACTTCAAGATCTAGGGCATTGCAGATAAATAATAACAAGCATCCAAGTACTAAACAATCCTAGGCATGTGCTCCAAATATAGTCATACGTGCTCGCAATGAGAACTTGCACAACATCTTCTGTCCAGCCAGCCCGTGGCAGCGGGGCCTCTAGGGAACTACTGGCAATTAAGGTGCTCCTTTTAATAGAGCACCGGAGCAAAGCATTAACACTCCCAGAACACATGTGATCCTCACACCACAGCCATCCCCTCCGGTTGTCCCAATTATTGTCACTTCAGGGCCTTTGGATCCGGACAATGATATGTGTACACAACTTGCAGATAAGATCACAAACAATACTATCATAATGATTAAATAATAAGTTCAGATCTGAGATCATGGCAGTCGGGCCCTAGTGACAAGCATCAAGCACAACAAGTTACAACAAAGTCAAATAGCACTAATAGAGATACTAGGCACTATGCCCTAATAGATCTTATTCGATTACATGATAGAACTCATCCAATCCCTACCACCCCCAAGCCTATAGCGGGGGATTACTCACTCATGGATGCAGGAAACATCGATGGTTGATGGAGAGGAGAGAGAGGATGGAGATGAGCGATGATCTCTCTCCAAATTCCCCCCCAGTGAGGTGCCGCAAGAGTCGGTGGATCCGAAATCTTGTTTCGATGGGTGGCGTCAGAGCGGAACTCTTCTTTGGAAAACATCGAACCCCCCTTTGGTTTTTTAGGTCGAGAGGCAACTTATAGGCGCAGAGGGAGGCCGAGGGGGTGCCTGGGGTGGATGCACCCCCTAGGCATGGCCAGAGGTGGGCCCGCGCCTGGCAAGGGTGTGGGCCCTAGGACCCTTCTCCATCTCGTCTTCTAGCTTCGTGGATCTTCTGGTGAAATATAATTTGTGGCATATTTTTCGGGATTTTTCCTCATAGTTTATTTTCTGCACAAAAACTAGACACCAAGGTAATTCTGCTGAAAACAGCGTCAGTCTGTGTTAGTTGTATCCAAATCACACAAGTTTAGAGGAGAAACAGTAGCAAAAGTGTTCGGGAAAGTAGATACGTTTTGGACGTATCAGTTATCAATGCCTCGTTGGGAGACCCCAAGAGGAAGGTATGATGAGCACATCAATAAGTTTTTCCTCAGTAAAAAACCGAGGTTATCGAACCAGTAGGAGGAAGTAAATGAGTCAGAGGTGTTGCTAGCAACTTGGAGACCTACATAATACAAACTCAAGACTTTGCCACAATGAACAGTGAGGTTGTTAATCTCACCGGTTTTCTGTAATAAAGGATTAACTGTATGGTGTGGAAGGTAATAGTGGTTTGCAACAAGTAACAGTGGAAGATGTAGAAATGGTAAAGATTGGACCGGGGTCCATAGTTCACTAGAGGTGTTCTCCTTAGATAAAAAAACATGGCATGCTCGGTAAACAAATTACAGCAGGGCAATTGACAGGACTGAGCAAGGCATAACAATGCAATACTAATCATCATGATCCTATGAGATTCGATTGGGAAATACAACAAGATAAATAGACCGCCATACAACTGCATCTATGACTAGAAATCCACCTTCGGGTTATCATCCGACCCCCCCCCTCTAGTATTAAGTTGCAAGCAACGGATAACTGCTTTTAGCAAAGTGTGTAAGGTAAACAATCCACTTGTTCCATGAACAAGATACCGTTTTTTTCTCCCTAGTGGCAACTGCACATCTACAACCTTAGAGATTTTAGTCACTTCCCTTAGATTAAATAGAGGCATGAACCCAATATCGAGCATAAATACCCCCTCTTGGAGTCACTAGCAACTACTTGGACAAGATAACTACTAACAATGGAGAGCATGCAAGATCACAAACAACACAGACATGATAGAATCAATAAGACAAAACCATTAATCAATCTGACATAGTAATCTCAATATCCATTGGATCCCCACAAACACAACATGCAAGCTTACAAATAGATGAGATCTTGATCATGAACGGAGCTCACAAGATCTAAACATGAAAGCACAAAGGAGGAGATACAACCATCTAGCTACTACATGGACACGTAGTCCAAGGTGGAACTACTCACGCTTCATACCGGAGGCTAGCATGATGAATAAGAAGGCCTTCGGGATGATCTCCCCTTCGGAAGGGTGCCGGGAAGAGCTTGAGATCCCCCCCGATCTAGGGACGAGGGTGGCGGCGGCTTTAGAGGGTTTTGTGGAATATTGATCTGGTACTTAGGGTTTCTGTATCAGGGGGTCTTTATAGGCAAAGAGGCGAGGCAGCGGGGTCGCCAGGGCGGCTGCACCCCCCAGGTATCACTAGTCATCCCGAAGGCCTTCTTATTCATCATGCTAGCCTCCGGTATGAAGCGTGAGTAGTTCCACCTTGGACTACGGGTCCGTGTAGTAGCTAGATGGTTGTATCTCCTCCTTTGTTCTTTCATGTATAGATCTTGTGAGCTTCGTTCATGATCAAGATCTAATCTATTTGTAATCATGCATGTTGTGTTTGCAGGGATCCGATGGATATTGAGATTACTATGTTAGATTGATTAATGGTTTTGTCTATTTGATACTATCACGTCTATGTTGTTTGTGATCTTGCATGCTCTCCGTTGTTAGTAGCTATCTTGGCCAAGTAGTTGCTAGTGACTCCAAGAGGGGTATTTATGCTCGATAGTGGGTTCATGCCTCTAGTTTCCAAGGGAAGTGACAGAAATCTCTTCGGTTGTAGATGTGTTGTTGCCACTAGGGAGAAAACAACGGTCTCTTGTTCATGGAACAAGTGGATTGTTTACCTTAAACACTTTTCTTAAAGAAGTTGTCTGTTGCTTACAAATTAATACTGGAGGGGGTTCGGATGATAACCTAAAGGTGGACTTCTAGTCATAGATGCAGTTGGATGGCGGTCTATGTATATTTTTGTATTGCCCAATCGAATATCATAGGAAATTTTTGTCTAGTATTGCATTGTTATGCCTTGCTCAGTTCCTTTCAATTGCCCTGCTGTAATTTTTTTACCCTTCATGCCATGTTGTTTATCTAAGGAGAGCACCTCTAGTGAACTATGGTCCCCAGTCCAATCTTTACCATTGATACATCTTCCACTATTTAGTTGGTGCAAACCATTCATCACCTTCCACACCATACAGTTAATCCTTTGTTACAGCAAACCGGTGAGCTTGACAACCTCACTGTTCGTTGGGGCAAAGTCTTGAGTTTGTGTTGTGCAGGTTTCCACGTTGCTTGCAACACTTGTATGACGTTTCCTTCCTCCTACTGGTTCGATAACCTCGGTTTCTTACTGAGGTAAAACTTGCTGCTGTGCTGCATCATACCTTTCTCTTGGGGTTTCCCGACGAAGCACTGCACGTTGACACAATGCCATCAAGCTTTTTCTGGCGACGTTGCCAGGGAGGCTAAGGACGTCTTCACAAGGGGAGTCCTCCTCAACCTTTCTCTTTACTTGGTTTTTGGTTTGCTTTGTTTCTTTTGCTTGGTTTTCTTTGCCTCTTCTTATCAAAAACTCAAAAAAAATTAGTTTAGTTTGGTTTGCTTTCTTTATTAAAAAACAGAAAAAAATTAGTTCCTACTCTAGTTGCCACCTTGCTCTAGCTCACCATGTTGTTCCCCAAGTTCGCCCTAAAAGATCATGCAATAGGTAGTGGCTCGATAATTGGGAAAGATAATATTAAAAAATTCTTCAATCATGTTAGCAAGCATGAGGATATTGAGGATAAATCTATAGCAGAACTTGCTCCTAATTATGAAATTGTTGCAGCTTCTTTAGTTCATATGTTGGAGGCTAGGTTTGTTAGCCTTAACCCCATGATGCAAATTTTATTCCTAAAACTAAAAGAAGAAAAGAATACTAAACAGAGAGAATTTATTTTTGAAACTTTACTCAGAGAATTCCATGATGTTGCCAAGGAAGCCAAAAACGCCTTTGAGCGTCTCAATATGCTAGGCTCATGCGTAGATGTTGTGGGTACTTCTGATAAAACTAAGCCTAGAGAGGAATTTAAGATACCCATACCCTTTAAGCTTGTTGGGATGCATGAGGCCTTTGAAAAAAAATTGATTGGATTGTTCCTGAAAATCCTTTAGATGAAAGCAGTAAACCAAAGAGAGATGAGAAGGGATCCTCCAAAACTAATTTGGATGAAATACCTTTCATAGTTGAAGACTTTGCAAGTATTGATCTAAATTTCTCATTTGAAAATACTTGATTTCTTGCTTCTTGTGCCTAACTTAAAGGCGTTAAAGAAAATTACTCGTTGGGAGATAACCCAAGAGTTTCCTTGAGTATTGGAAGTTATTACTTCATTAATGACCTCTCCTTATCATTTTTTTGCTTTTTGTGGCAAGAATGACCTCTAATTAGAGGTAAGTAAGATTTGGGGAGTTGCTGTCCCGAAACAGATTTCTGTCCTCCACCATAAAAATTCGTGAGGAGTCTCTGTAAGTCGGATTGAGCTGAAAATTTACGACTAAATCCCCCAATATGTTAGCTAACTTTCGTTAGTTTAACACTTTTTTATTTGAGCAACATAAGGTTTTCGAAAAAATCGGTTTCTACCTACTAGTCTGTTTTGACAGATTTCTGCGATTATTTGCATTTGCTTCTTATTGATTCCTTTTTGAGTTATCTTTTGGGGAATTGAGCTTTTTGAAGGAGTTGCTACAGTATCTTGTGTTTTTAATGAAAAGTTTTGCTGTTCCAAAGCTAAACCCAAAGGTCTATTATCTTTTGAATACACTAATGTTGCTAATGAAGATTGTGTGAAGTTTTGTATGAAGGAAAAATTTCAGGTGTAGAGAAAGAATGATGTAATGAGATGAAGAATGGACAAAATATCAAGCTTGGGGATGACACCCCGGTGTAACCCCAAGAAATATCCAAGAGGTACAAGCGTCAAAGTTTGGGGATGCCCAAGGCATCCCCTTCTTCATCAATAAAAAGCTCAGGTCTCTCTAGACACTTTGTTTTTATTGTTTCATGCACTGCTGTGTTATTCTTGGAGCGTCTTAGTTTTCTTTTGCTTTTCTTAGTTTGTTTTAGTTTGCTTGAATAAAGTAGTTTGAACCCCTGTTCTCGCTGTGTTGTTTCAAATAAGTTGATTGGTGTTGGAAAAGAGTAGAAAGTTCTTGCTTGGAAGTGCAAGAGGAGGCATTGACTGTGACTTAGACTTTAGCATGACATGCTAGGTATTGTTTTGAATTTATGCTTGGTGATTATTGATGTATCATGTATTGTTCCAAACAATTTGGATTGCTTAGTGTGCTTTGAAAGAATCATGCGTTGTTTTAGCATACAAAAGTATAGTATTGTGGTATTCTCCTTTGATGCTTTGTTTGGGTTGAATTGGCACATGCTCACACCATGTTATGACTATGAAGAAGTCACCATAGCCTCTATGATCATTTAGTCTTTGACTTGTAATACCACTCTATGCTTTGATTAGTAATGTTTTGTCACTCTGCAAGATTATGGCCATTATTGCTCTCTTAGTTGGTTGCTCCAAGTCTTTTGCTAGCCTCCACTTGTATGAGTAAGTTCTACTCATGCTTCCAACTCCCAAGAAACCAAGTTATTCCAAAGTGTCCACTATAAACTCCTCTGCATGGTGTGTTACACCATTCCAAGTACATTCTTGTTTTCATCTATCTTCCAATTAAAAAGTATTTTGTTATGTGAAAACTTAGTGATTAAAACCCTCACAAACTTGATGGCACAATTTATATTCTTTGATCCTAATAAACTTGAACCATTTTGTCGTCTATGTTGTATATGCTTGCACTTATACGTTGGAATTAGCAGAACCATGCTCTCATGGGAAACGTTTTCAACATTGCACTTGTACTGTGTACACAGTTGATATCATGCTCTTTTGTCTATGGATGTCACGGTGTGAAATAAAGAGGGAGCTTGTAAGTCCATGGAGTTATGTATTTTGTGTTAGAGAAACGCCTGGGCCGCTAGCCTAAGCCATGCCTAATCATGGTGGAAACTTGCAGCATCACCATAATGAGCATTCTGCGAAGCATCCTCAATAAAAAGCTATGCACATAGTAAATAAAAAGATCGCTGAGATGCTCATTGTCTGTTTGCCTTGTCATTTTGGTTATGGGATAGCTCTTGTACCATGTGCAAGGGGTACCCCGTTGGCGGTTCTCTATAATACACATGTACTTACTATGGCAAGAACTTACATGTGACTGAAGTTGAGTAGCATGAGGTGTGGCCCTCGTATTCAAGGGACTTGAGATTGCCAACTTATACTTTGTCAAGCATATACTCCATAGTTTGTTCACTTTTACCTTAATCACTTCAAGATGCTTATGATAGGGGCAATGAGGGATGAAAGCTAACAAGTACCATAATTTTTGGAAGCTCTTTTTGAAACTTGAAATCTCTGCTTCCCTTTATGAAGGGTCTTTCTTCCACTTTTATATTGAGTCTCCACCTTCTACCTTTAGGCACCATTAAGAGAGCATAGTTGCCATTCTTAGTTCTATGTGCAGTGTCCCAAAACTTATTGGTTGATGCATATTGTGATATTGCTTGTTCTTGTGCTATTTGTATCTAGTCACTCTTATGAACTTTGAAGGTTTCCTATGCATATATTTGCTACTCCATGAGGGACAAGCTGAATGCCACTATGCCATGTTTTCTGGATGTGAAACAAACAAACATTTTTCAATGCATGTTATTCATGATCTTTGTTTGTAGCCTTTCATGTTACATGCATAGTTACTTTGTCTTATTGTTAGAACTCCATCTTTCATGCACATGTTTAGAGTTCTTTGATCCCAACTTTAAATGTTTGCAAATGGTTTGATCTTGGTTTTGTTGGTGCATGTCACCTCAAAAATTATTCTTTTATCACTTACCTACTCAAGGACGAGCAGGAGTTAAGCTTGGGGATGCTTGATACGTCGGAAGCGTATCTATAATTTTTTATGTTCCATGCTTGTTTAGTATCTACTTTGCTTTGCTTTGTCTACACTTTGAGGTGTTTTTATATCTTTTCTAGAACTAACCTATTAACAAGTTGCCACAGTTCCGTTACTGTTTTCTTACATTTTGGTTCCAGAAAGGCAGAAAATCAATATTCTCGGAATTGGACGGGACAAAAGCCAAAGTCAATATTTTACCGTGGGTGACATAAAGCCAGAAGACGAGACAGAGGGGCGCCATAGGGCGGCCAGACCCCCTAGGCGCGGCTAGGGCTGCCCCATGCCTGGGTAGGGTGTGGCCCCCCTGGCGGCCCCCTACCTCGCCTCTTCGCCTATAAGAAGCCCCCGATGCAGAAACCGTATGCACCTGATCAAAACTCCACGAAACCTTCTGTAGCCGCCGCCACCATCGTCCCTAGATCGGGGGGATCTGAAGTTCTTCCCGACACCCTACCGGAGGGGAGATCATCCCGGAGGCCTTCTTCTCTGGTATGAAGCGTGAGTAGTTCCACCTGGGACTACGGGTCCATGTAGTAGCTAGATGGTTGTATCTCCTCCTTTGTTCTTTCATATATAGATCTTGTGAGCTCCGTTCATGATCAAGGTCTAATCTATTTGTAATCATGCATGTTGTGTTTGCGGGGATCCGATGGATATTGAGATTACTATGTCAGATTGATTAATGGTTTTGTCTATTTGATACTATCATGTCTGTGTTGTTTGTGATCTTGCATGCTCTCCGTTG
The DNA here is from genome assembly GCA_023614405.1 of Avena insularis. Taxonomy (NCBI): domain Eukaryota; kingdom Viridiplantae; phylum Streptophyta; class Magnoliopsida; order Poales; family Poaceae; genus Avena; species Avena insularis. Next base: position 480,542,958 of record CM042697.1, read on the forward strand.
TTAGTAGCTATCTTGGCCAAGTAGTTGCTAGTGAATCCAAGAGGGGGTATTTATGCTCGATAGTGGGTTCATGCCTCTAGTTTCCAAGGGAAGTGACAGAAATCTCTTCGGTTGTAGATGTGTTGTTGCCACTAGGGAGAAAACAACGGTCTCTTGTTCATGGAACAAGTGCATTATTTACCTTACACAGTTTGCTTAAAGCAATTGTCTGTTGCTTACAACTTAATACTAGAGGGGGTTCAGATGATAACCTGAAGGTGGACTTCTAGTCATAGATGAAGTTGGATTGTGGTCTATGTATATTGTCGTATTGCCCAATTAAATCTCATAGGATCTTTTTGTCTAGTATTGCATTGTTATGCCTTGCTCAGTTCCTGTCAATTGCCCTGATGTAATTTGTTTACCCTTCATGACATATTTTTTATCTAAGGAGAGCACCTCTAGTGAATTATGGAACCCGGACCAATCTTTACCATTGATACATCTTCCATTGTTTACTTGCTGCAAACCATTAATCACCTTCCACACCATACGGTTAATCCTTTGTTACAGCAAACCGGTGAGCTTTACAACCTCACTGTTCGTTGGGGCGAAGTCTTGAGTTTGTGTTGCGCAGCTTTCCATGTTGCTTGCAACACTTGTGTGACGTTTCCTTCCTCCTACTGCTTCGATAACCTCGGTTTGTTACTGAGGGAAAACTTGCTGTTGTGCTGCATCATACCTTGCTCTTGGGGTTTCCCGACGAAGCCCTGCACGTTGACGCAGCGCCATCACATTGATACCACATTGGCATCTTACAATGAAAATAATGAAGGTTTTGTTGATGTGGATGTTTTAGATGTGTTATTTTTACTAGTTGTTGTGAGTTGCTAACTCGCATGAGAAATATAATTGAACAAGATAAAGCACTAGATAAAATCTATGGAATATTACATCATATATACTCTTATTGTTTTGATAACTTCAGTAGTAATGTATTATTGACCACTTTTGTTGTGGAAGAGACTAACCTTTTGCGGGACTCACAAAAGAAAGAAGAAAGAAGAAAGGGATGTACACCGGAGTGAACATGCTACTGCCGCTAGTATGGGTTTGTTTAACTTGTATGATCTGTTATATTTTTGTGTAAAATCATTTTGTAATTCATATCATGAGACATGTGATAAATGTATGGCAGTTGGCCACCTTAGTTTTTAATGTTCCATTACTCTTAAAGAATCCATAGTATCTTACACTAGTGTTGAAGTCTTAGAGTATTTGGTGTATAAAGGTGTCCATGATCTACTCTCAAAAGATTCAATCATGAGAAATAGTAGTGATATTATGCTTCATATGAAACTTACCAACTTGTTACCAATGTTAGAATCTTATTGCCAAGAACGTCTTAGTGATAATCCACTTGTGGTAGAGTGTAAGGCACGGTCTATTGTTCCCGAAGATAACCATTTGCAGGAACCACAAGATAAAGAGGAGGAACAACAAAAAGGTGTGGTTGAAAAATATTGGCACACTACAAATACTTTGTTTGATAATGATGCATCTCTACAGTAATGATTCTTGTACTGCTAAAACTGGTTGTAATTTATCTGTGGAGTCCTTGTGCCTAGACACTTATGAGGAGATCATTACTAATGATGAACTAGAGATAGAACCTTGCTATGAATATTTCTATGCTAATACACTCGGACCTGATTTACTCCCTGATGCAAAAAGAAGAATATTGTGAAGTGTTCCCCTACAACGGTAACCAAGGTAAAGGTTTAATGATTATATATGCATCTCTAATCCTATCATTGAAGCTATATAAGGAGGCATGTTCACCACACTTGGTGCATCAACACTCGCTTGAAATCAAGAACTTATTCATCTATATGATGTCGATGCACCGCAAGAGGATACCACTTTGATCGTACTCTACTATGAGATGCTCCAACCCTTTGCTAGAGGTAAGTACAATTACACCTCGAATGGTTGGGACTCCATACCACCCGCCTGGTAACGTATTCTTCATGTTTTCTTCGCCTGGTAATGTGGCCACATTTCTTTGGGACTCCAAGTGCAGAGTGTTGTACCCAGCTCTTTTTTCACACAACGGTGACTCGAGGGTTTATATCGAACTCTCGGGGAACTGGAAGCATCTTTGTCTTCTCCTCTTCAAGTAACCTTAAAGTAAAATAATTTGTCTTGTGTCCCCAACTCCACCAAGTGGTTGTCAAGAACAAGGTTTTGTATTAGTAATATGAAATATAAATAAAGTAAACTAAAATAAAGTAAACTAAAATAAAGTAAAGTAAAGAAATATGAACTAGATGATATGGAAGATAGTAGAGTTGTGTTTGGATTTTTATGAGTGATTGCAAGTAGGGAAAGTATTTTTGTATTTTCGAAATAATAAATTGCAGAAATTATAAATAATAGTAGATGCAATGGAAAGGTGTTTCTTATGATAAAAATTGGACCGGGGTACATGGGTTCACTTGTTTACTCTCTTTTTAAGTTGTAGTGATCACAAAACAATTCATCAATGATAAAGATTCATGAAATTTTCTATATGTGCCTAATAAAGGAAATAATATGGGCATCGCATTCTAATATAGATATGGAATACATCTCTCTCTTATACTCCTCAAGAAAGGGAAATCTCCATGACATCTTGAATTAAGAACAAATCAGAGTATAGCTTTAAGCAATATTATATGATGTTTGTGAAGGAGATATGCCCTAGAGGCAAATAATAAAGTGTTTTTATTTGATATATCTTATGGTTTGGAGATCATGGTGATAGTGTCGATTGATAATGTGGTCATATTATTGGAGAATAATGTGATAGACAAACACCCAACGTTAATCACAATGAGATCTAGTTACTTAACGTTCGTCATTGATGATAACATAGAAACATCGTGGCAAATATCCTTCGACTATGAGATAATGCATAATAACTATTTTGTAAGGAGACTTTGATGATATCAAGTATCAAGCTGTAAAAGGGTGATCATAAAGGTATTGTTGGGGTTTCCCGAAGAGATGGGTTGAGGAATTTTTATCAAGACCAGTATTTGCCAATCTAAGTAACGGATAGATACACGTGGCCAACTAGGTGACGTTGCATTAATGAAGCTTGCAAGCATATGACTAGGTCATAGATTGCAACGACACGGGAACGAGTAAACGAGCTCATCAGAAACGATATCGAACATAAGTATGGAGATACTTGAGATCAAATCTCGGATGACCTAGGTATCGTATGGCAAAGGGAATATGACTACACATTTAAGATTGAAGAGATGCGATTCTTGAATGCACGGGTGATCATTATGGACATCCAGGTCCCGCTGTTGATCATTGACACAAGAGGGGTCTTGGTCATGTCTGTAGCATCTTCGAGCCGAAGTGTGGCACACTTAAGGGTGGGGACACATTGGGATCAAACTCGCACCGTAGGAGAATTAAGAGAGAGAGACTAGAAACGTTCCGGGTAACATCCGATGTTGATCAGAGGGGTTTGGAAGGAGTTCCAGAATTTGAAATATGATAATATATGTATTTTATATTAATTAACTGAATTAATTTTATAACATATTTTATTATTTATATTTATGGGCAGCTATTTCCTATTGGGCCGCTTACGGGTAGAAGGGCCCATAGGCTAGGCGCCAAAGAAGGAGAGGGAGAAGGGGCCAGCCGAAACCCTAGGGTTTCCCACCCGCAGGATGGGGCCTAGAGCCGCCGGCGGCTTCCTCCTTGGCGGCAGCGGCTTGGGGGGAGGGGGGTTCCACCCCTTGGCCCTAGGGTTTGACCCTCCCCCTCCCACCTATAAATAGAGGAGCCCCCTCCCCTCTATTTGTACCACAACAACAAGTTCTCTCCTCTCCCTCTAAACCCTAGAGCTCTCCATCAGATTGTATCTAGCTTTTGGGATTATATCTCCACCTCCGCACTACCGTCGTGTGCAGGAATTCCCGACTTCCCTCTTCTTCCGCTGCTCAGTTGTATCGGAGCCCCGGAGACGTCCCTACACCAGACGTGTGTAGAGCTTCGAGGCGCAACACTTGGGGCGCTTGTCTTCATCGCTATACGCCTACCTGCGTAAGGCGTGCCACAGTCTTCAAAGGGTATGAATTCCTTCCTCCCTCTCTCTTACTTATGTCTATATAGAATAGATCTTGGTTGTCATGTTCGTGTAGCTAAAAAAAATTTGTTTCCTGCTGCAAACCTCAACAGTGGTATTAGAGTCAGATCGCTCACGGGATCGAATTAACCCAGCACAAGGACAACTTTGTATTGTGCGGTGCGAGGACTCCCGGTGACGTACGAAAATTTGGATCGAATGAAACCATCGTAGTCAAAATTATATAGTAGAGATAGAGATTACACTTCTGAGCCAAGCCAGATGCGCCATATTTCATTGGTAGTTGTTGGTATTTTACTTATTTACTATATAATTAATATGTATTTACATATAATAATCTATATACACACTTGATGGTAAAACTATTTGTCTGCCTAGTCCGTGACTAGGGTGCCCAAGCATTGTCTAGGCAGTATGCATGTGAATGCCAATCGCCTCGCCTGAGCCTAGCGCTTTTCAAAATTTTATTAAGAAACGGTAAAACTCAACCTCCTAGGAGCACTCACGGCAATTTGGGGTCTTAGACCATCAGATCTGGCCATCCAACGTCGCAGATCAACTCGCTCGCCCGAATCATTCCGTAATCTCGTTTTTTACTTCGTTCAATCAAGTTAAAAGGCCACCAAAGCATTATCGGGCTGCTGCTCCACAGACCGAGTTAGACCACTCCTGGTTAGTCGGGCCGCGAATATGGGCCGTACCGGCTAAGCCCTTCAATTCTTCTCTTCCTCTTTGCCATATACGCTCCACCGTCGTCGACCTCGAGTGGCCGATTCCCTGGCGACCATGACCTCAAGCGACGGGGGTGAAGTGCCTCCGTCTTAAGCTATGCGTCGATGCTCCCTACCCCTTTTATTCCTAGGCATGGAGCTAAGAAAGCACACGGTGGCCAAAATCGACTTGGTCGCATGCTTTGGGGGAAGACGAGTCAACGATGTTCCTAACCCTAATGCGATCTGCAAGCGTCACCCTCAGACCGACCTTCTCTTAATCCAGCCAACCGTCTCGCTCGTCCACATGATCTTCATCTGGATGAAAACACACCTTATCTACCTCGGTACGCAACTTTTGGCCCCCAATCTGTAATTCATGAGCGGTTGTGCCAGCTTCATTCACGTTGATGTCTTCACTACAGGAAATAATTGCTACGCCGACGGCGGCGGCCGCGTCGGCTAATATCAAATTGCGTCGGCGACGTTGTGTCGACGGTGGCCATCGGCGTAGCCCCTCGGCGACGTCCTTGTCGGCAGCTCGTGGCGTCGGCTAAGACAGCCTCTCCTCGGCACAGCGTCTTCCAGCGGGCCCCGCGTGTCAGTCAACGGCCGTCTTGGCTAACGGTTCAGCCTGGAGCTACACCGAAGGCCAAGCCGCCGGCACAAGAATGGAGCTACGCCGACGGCCAGGCCGTCGGCATAGCCTAAAATATTTTTTTTCTATTTTTTTTATTTTTTTTAATCTTTGAATTATTTGACTCCTTAATCTCCCGCTTTAAATTTTTTAACACTATTTATAGTTAATAATTAATTAAATTGCAGTCTTAGTCAAAGTTCCCGTTCGGTCACCCATCCTAGCACTACTCCAGCTCTAACACGCTTAACTTCCTCGTTCCTTCAGAATCTCCCGCAAAGCAATTTACTCATTGTTGTTAATATTATGATATCATTCCTATTAACTCTTATATCATCATGTCATATGGTTATATTTTTAAAATTACAAGCAATTATTTAAGTAAACAACAATGAATAAGTAAAAATATTATTGAATTCAAATAAAAATATAATGATTTTATTTTTTTGTATTTTTTATTTAATATGGAATAATTAATATCTTTAAATCTGTAAATCGGAATTCGGCAAATAATATGTCTAAATTGATTAGAAAAATGAGAGGAATCCAAATATGATATCAATATCAACTTATCACAAACTATGCCGTGATTCTTATCATAATTTCAATTGCCCGTTTAAAACGGCACGCATAAAGATTCTTAGCTCGGGACTGAGACTCGCTAAACTTGAAATGGATCTACGATGAAACAACATATTTTGAACCTAAAAATGATTTTTGTAAAAAATTATGAGCATCCGATCATGTACATGTAGTTCATATCTGACATACTTCCTATAGATTCGGCAGGAATTTGTCTTTTTCATCAGGGATAGACGGAAATGTTTGAGATCCCCCTGTTATGAAATTATCCATGTAAGGTGGTCTAGTATTTTTAAAAAATGTGATGGTAGCATTTTGAATTAGCCATTTGGTGGTTGCTTCACAAAACCGTCCGTTTTTTGCACTCGGTAAATGGAAAACGGCTTTTTGGTGCGAAGAAAAGGAAAACTTCCTCCTGAAACATTGTTCGCCATCCCATGATGCATACTTATGCATAATATGGACACATTATCACAAACTATGCCTTTATTCTAGCCATAACATTGGTCATTTGACCCAAAAGTCAAGAAACCTCGAACGAGAAAGGTCATTTTGTGAAGGTTTTTGGAGACATAATCAGTTTGATATTTTTCCTTATAACTATGTCACATAATATGACACCACGCGAAGGTTTCATGTTGTTTGGATCGTTTTTGAATTTATAATGCCCGTTTTAAACCATCGTTATACTTTGTCAAAGGGTGGGCATGAAGATTCTTAGCTCGGGGCTGAGACTCGCTAAACTTGAAGTGGATCTATGATGAAACAACATATTTTGAACCTAAAAATGATTTTTGTAAAAAATCATGAGCATCTGATCATGTACCTGTAGTTCATATCTGACCCACTTCCTACCGATTCGGGAATTTGTCTTTTCACCAGGATGAGCGAAAATGTTTGAGATCCCCCTGTTATGAAATTATCCATGTAAGGTGGTCTAGTATTTTTGAAAAATGTGACGGTAGCATTTTGAATTAGCCATCTGGTGGTTGCTTCACAAAACCGTCCGTTTTTTACACTCGGAAAATGGAAAACGGCTTTTTGGTGCGACGAAAAGGAAAACTTCCTCCTGAAACATTGTTCGCCATCACATGATGCACAGTTATGCACAATATCGACACATTATCACAAACTATGCCTTCATTCTAGCCATAACATTGGTCATTTGACCCGAAAGCCAAGAAACCTCGAACGAGATAGGTCATTTTGTGAAGGTTTTTTTGAGACATAATCAATATACCAAGTTTGATATTTTTCCTTCTAACTATGTCACATAATATGACACCACGCGAAGGTTTCGCATTGTTTGGATCATTTTTGAATTTATAATTCCCGTTTTAAACCATCGTTATACTTTGTCGAAGGGCGGGCATGAAGATTCTTAGCTCGGGGATGAGACTCGCTAAACTTGAAGTCGATCTATGATGAAACAACATATTTTGAACCTAAAAATGATTTTTGTAAAAAATCATGAGCATCCGATCATGTACCTGTAGTTCATATCTGACCCACTTCCTACCGATTCGGTAGGAATTTGTCTTTTTCACCAGGGATAGACGGAAATGTTTGAGATCCCCCTGTTATGAAATTATCCATGTAAGGTGGTCTAGTATTTTTGAAAAATGTGACGGTAGCATTTTGAATTAGCCATTTGGTGGTTGCTTCACAAAACCGTCCGTTTTTTACACTCGGAAAATGGAAAACGGCTTTTTGGTGCGACGAAAAGGAAAACTTCCTTCTAAAACATTGTTCGCCATCACATGATACACAGTTATGCACAATATCGACACATTATCATAAACTATGCCTTCATTCTAGCCATAACATTGGTCATTTGACCCAAAAGCCAAGAAACCTCGAACGAGATAGGTCATTTTGTGAAGGTTTTTTTGAGACATGATCAATATACCAAGTTTTATATTTTTCCTTCTAACTATGTCACATAATATGACACCACGCGAAGGTTTCGCATTGTTTGGATCGTTTTTAAATTTATAATGCCCGTTTTAAACCATCGTTATACTTTGTCGAAGGGCAGGCATGAAGATTATTAGCTCGGGGCTGAGACTCGCTAAACTTGAAGTGGATCTATGATGAAACAACATATTTTGAACCTAAAAATGATTTTTGTAAAAAATCATGAGCATCAGATCATGTATCTGTAGTTCATATCTGACCCACTTCCTACCGATTCGGCAGGAATTTGTCTTTTTCACCAGGGATAGACGGAAATGTTTGAGATCCCCCTGTTATGAAATTATCCATGTAAGGTGGTCTAGTATTTTTGAAAAATGTGACGGTAGCATTTTGAATTAGCCATTTGGTGGTTGCTTCACAAAACCGTCCGTTTTTTACACTCGGAAAATGGAAAAAGGCTTTTGGTGAATTTAAAAAGGAAAACTTCCTTCTAAAACATTGTTCGCCATCACATGATACACAGTTATGCACAATATCGACACATTATCACAAACTATGCCTTCATTCTAGCCATAACATTGGTCATTTGACCCGAAAGCCAAGAAACCTCGAACGAGATAGGTCATTTTGTGAAGGTTTTTTTGAGACATAATCAATATACCAAGTTTTATATTTTTCCTTCTAACTATGTCACATAATATGACACCACGCGAAGGTTTCGCATTGTTTTGATCGTTTTTAAATTTATAATGCCCGTTTTAAACCATCGTTATACTTTGTCGCAGGGCAGGCATGAAGATTCTTAGCTCGGGGCTGAGACTCGCTAAACTTGAAGTGGATCTATGATGAAACAACATATTTTGAACCTAAAAGTGATTTTTGTAAAAAATCATGAGCATCCGATCATGTACCTGTAGTTCATATCTGACCCACTTCCTACCGATTCGGCAGGAATTTGTCTTTTTCACCAGGGATAGACGGAAATGTTTGAGATCCCCCTGTTATGAAATTATCCATGTAAGGTGGTCTAGTATTTTTGAAAAATGTGATGGTAGCATTTTGAATTACCCATTTGGTGGTTGCTTCACAAAACCGTTCGTTTTTTACACTCGGAAAATAGAAAACGGCTTTTTGGTGCGACGAAAAGGAAAACTTCCTTCTAAAACATTGTTCGCCATCACATGATACACAGTTATGCAAAATATTGACACATTATCACAAACTATGCCTTCATTCTAGCCATAACATTAGTCATTTGACCCGAAAGCCAAGAAACCTCGAACGAGATAGGTCATTTTGTGAAGGTTTTTTTGAGACATAATCAATATACCAAGTTTGATATTTTTCCTTCTAACTATGTCACATAATATGACACCACACGAAGTTTTCGCATTGTTTGGATCGTTTTTGAATTTATAATGCCTGTTTTAAACCATCGTTATACTTTGTCGAAGGGCAGGCATGAAGATTCTTAGCTCGGGGCTGAGACTCGCTAAACTTGAAGTGGATCTATGATGAAACAACATATTTTGAACATAAAAATGATTTTTGTAAAAAAATCATGAGCATCCGATCATGTACCTGTAGTTCATATCTGACCCACTTCCTACCGATTCGGCAGGAATTTGTCCTTTTCACCAGGGATAGACGGAAATGTTTGAGATCCCCCTGTTATGAAATTATCCATGTAAGATGGTCTAGTATTTTTGAAAAATGTGACGGTAGCATTTTGAATTAGCCATTTGGTGGTTGCTTCACAAAACCGTCCGCTTTTTGCACTCGGAAAATGGAAAACGGCTTTTTGGTGCGACAAAAAGGAAAACTTCCTCCTGAAACATTGTTCGCCATCACATGATGCACAGTTATGCACAATATCGACACATTATCACAAACTATGCCTTCATTCTAGCCATAACATTGGTCATTTGACCCGAAAGCCAAGAAACCTCGAACGAGATAGGTCATTTTGTGAAGGTTTTTTTGAGACATAATCAATATACCAAGTTTGATATTTTTCCTTCTAACTATGTCACATAATATGACACCACGCGAAGGTTTCGCATTGTTTGGATCGTTTTTGAATTTATAATGCCCGTTTTAAACTATATATAATGTTTTATATTTTACTTAATTTTTGTTTATAAATGTGTAATATTTGAGTGTAAATAGATAGATTTTTTTCTGCAAATTTTGATATATTATTTGTATTTTTCTGAATTAGAATGATTTAGTTATGATTTTTCAAAAAATAATGAAAAAGGAAAAAAAATCTGGAGGCCTATCTTGACGGCTTGCCGTCATGCACTCAAACAAAAAATTTCAAAGAGCCTGGCCGTCGGCACAACTTGGCTGCCTAACGCCGTTTCCGTCATCGTGTCTGAACTGGGGCTACGCCGAGGGTTATATCTACGCTGAGAGCCACCGTCGGCACAGACCTCGCTACTACGCCGACGGCCACACTACGCCGAGGGCTACCCTCGGCACCGTCATCTACGCCGACGGCCGGGCTGGTCGGCTGGCCAGGGAAGGGAGCTACGCCGACGGCCCTGACCTTTGGCCGTCGGCGTAGCCGGCCGGCCGTCGGCGCCTTAGTTCTTTCCTGTAGCTTCTATTCCTTACTGATTCTGCCCTCTGTATGGTCCAAGTCTTTCCGTTGCACACACTCCATAGTTTGAGAATAAAAATCTACTGAATCGTGAAGGGAAGCGGTGATTAATTAGTTTCGGAGTACATCTGCCAGAAATTTTGGTACACTACCAGGTTGGTTTACGATTTTGGATGTCATGTTCTGATAGAGATAGGGGTTAATATACAGATAGGAGTGTGTCATGATTTGTCTTCAGATTCGATGTTCCTATTTCAGTCAGTTGCGGGATTGTGTGAACTTTGGCCTGAGATACCAATGTCCTACTCACATGTATGCTATTTGAAATTCCTTTCACCCACATCAAATTCTCATTATACTCATTCATGCGGTGATTATTTGTGTTATGTGATTGATTACAGATTTGAATTTCATGTAGTTCATAGGTGCACATTTTCTAATCAGGAAATATATATTTCTGAAGGATTATGTTTCTATGCATCTAGGTAATTCTTAAATTAGAGTTTTGTACAATTGTTTGTTCCTTTCCTGTTATATGCAATGAAGATCAATAAAAACCATACTCTTGCTTACTTCAACAATGTATATCACCGAGTATCGCTAGGGCGCCGCATTTCCCACAAACATCGACCATGTGGTGCTATGAAAATATGTTGTGAATCTGAATTCCTCAATCATGTTTCTTGGTTAATCCAAATAAACTCTCCACTTTCTGCTCTCGAAGAAATAAATACCATAGAAGATATTTTTAAATCTTTGTGGGATTAACCCAGATATTTTCTTAGTTAATCCAAATAAACTCCACTTTCTGCACCAAACCTTCCGCCCTCCTCTTCTAGGTGCGCTACCACAACACCATGTGTCCTTCACCTGGTTGTTGCAACGGCGTCCACCGCAGCATTGGCACGAATGAACCTATCTTCTTGATATCCTTGCATGTTTGTCTTGTCCCCTTTTCATCTACATGCTCTACATTGTGCTCTCTTATCACTGGTAGGACACGCCCCATTGGTCCCGGTTGGTAAGGGGCATTAGTCCCGGTTACCCAACCGGGACGGGGCAATCGGGACTAAAGCCCCAACCTTTAGTCCCGGTTGCCCCACCAACCGGGACAAATGGGGGTACACGTGGCGGCAGAGGGCGAGGGGGGTGGAGAATTAGTCCCGGTTCATAACACGAACCGGGACAAATAACCTTCTGCCACGGCAGAGATTTGACACATTTCTCTGCCGCGGCAGAGAATTCATTTTGGCACATTTTGTTGCCGCGGCAGCATTTTCGCCACTTTTTGTGTCACGGCAGAGAATTCATTTAGGTTGTTTTATTGTTTATTTGGTGTTTTGAACTTATCAATGAAGGAACCGTTATATTACACAAGATCATCATGACAATATTACATTCGATACACGAATCGAGTTCATGCACTACATACACAGCCGAATAGTATTCCCCTTTTGGGTTTAGGACTTCTGCATCCAAGAATCCCGCCAATTCCTCCTTAATTGCCCGTACGCGATCCTTTGGCAGAAGACCGTCCCGTAGACGTTCGATCTGATTTAAAAAAGGAGTCAGCCTATATGAATGAAATTAAACACAATTTGATTGTAATTAAAAACTATAGAAATTGTTTACGTACGTGGAGTTGCTCTAAATTTCTGCCCTTCTCATCGCACGTCTGCCGGATGAACTCGCAAACATAGTATCCACATAGATTGTTACCTGGTCCCTGTGTCAGGCACTTTACGAGAACATAGTTCAATAAAAATAATAATCAAGCATGATAATAACTGTATCAAAACTAGAATCAAAGAGATGCGCGGATATAGCTAGTGGTGCTTACATCTAGTGCTTGAAATGTAAGCTCCGCTTTCCAAACACCCCTAGCCTTGTTGGTGAACCGTTTCCAAGCGCTGCCCGGCGAAGAAAACAAATAAAATAAGTTATTAATTACTTGATATCATAAAATTCATGAATGTTGTCGATATAGTGTCGTAATGATTAGAATTACCGCTGGAGAAGCATCTGCATGTCCTTCCATGTCTCAAGAGGTTTATGTTTCGAGTCCATGACTAGTACACGCCCTTTGTCAAGTTGAATGATTAACAGAATATATTGGAAGCTGAGAATTCATAACTAATCAATTATATACTTAACATCGAGTAAGCGAAATAGAAAGTGTATACAAGACAATAACACTCACTCGAAGTTGTAAGGAAAAAGTATTTCCCTTTTGGTTTCTTGAAACCTTAACGCGTGTACTATATTATCCTTCGTATCCTGTGGGCTTGTTTTGAGATTAGCTTCATGAACCCAATATGGGTCAATGAAGCCAATGTCATAGAGTTGTCCTCTGCTGCATTCGAGAATCTTTATTCTGCATATTACAGTATGATTATATACATGCAATAAACAAGGTGAGATAGCTGGAGACTAAATTAATTACAGAATTAGTACTTACAGACAATAGGCACTAATGATCGATTTGTCCAAGGCGTCTTGATTGAATAATTGAAATAGTTCATCAAATTCAATGGATATCATGTCATCCTTTTCTTTCCCATGATGCTTTTTTGTAACCCTCAGCACTATCCAGTTAGCCCCGGCCTTTGTGGCATGCATGTATCAGTTATGCAATCTTCGCATTTTTGTTGGAAGATTGTTTACCTCCTCAGGTTTGACGAGAGGTTTGCCGTACTGGTATTTGTATGCTACTTCACTCACGGGGAAGTACTCTAACTGGGATAAGTACTGGGCAATACTCATACCTTGAGCAGCTTTCTCAGATTCGCAACTACCTCCGGATCATACTGCTCTTATTTATATTTGCTCGACCCCACATTGGTTTGGGAAATCACCTTGAGAGGGGCGCAAGACTGTTTTGCTTGTTCTCCGAGCTGGGCAACAGATTTCTCGCTTGCATCAGTACTGCTCTTCGAGGCTTTTTGTGTCACATGTGACTTGAGAATAGAACGCTCATAGTTTGATGACAGCTTTGGCTCGGGTTGATGAAGAGTCTTTAGCATTTTCAACACTTTGGTTTTTTCTTCTTTGGTGCTGGGGAACTCTAGCTCTTTCAGCCGCCTCAGCTTAGCAGCAGCTGTCGTTTACGCATCAACGATCGCCTTGATCTCCTCTTGATCTGATCATAAGCTCTCTTGGGAGGAACCTTTGGTACTTTTGGAAGAGGCTCTTGTTTACGTTTCGGCGATCGCTTACCACGACGTAGAGTAGCGGTACGCCTACGCTTTTTATCCTGAGGCGCCGGCGATGGCTCCCGCGGCAATGGTTGCGCCGGAGATTGGTGAGGCGACGGAGCCGGGTGAGGCGACGAAGACGGCTGCCACGGCAGCGACGACCTCGCTGGAGACGGGTGAGGCGGCGGCGAAGATGGCCTTGTCATATGATTTCGAAGCACGATACATTCCTTCGGCCATAGAATGGTGACGTTTGTTGTGTCTCCCAGTACAGCCACATCCCCTTCACCTGCAGGGTAGTGAAGATCCAAAACTTCAAAGGTGGGCATGATTTCATCCACCCCGACAACAGCGTAGCCCTCTGGAACCGGACGACAGTGGTAAGTTGCTGTGGGTCCAATTGGTAAGGCATAGCCGACCGCCACCTTCATTGATATGTTCACAACTTTGACATGTAGCTCGCAGTGTGTCAACTCTGTGATATCATCCACTGGGTAGCCAACAGGAGCCATCGTCGGTGCACCATCGTAATCGCCATTGTCATCACCCAGGACCTCGGTGGAAGCCACACTGCTTTTTCGATTATTCGATAGGACGGTAGCATCGAATGCAGTGTGCTGCTGAGATGGGCCGGTAGTACTTTGCTCTTTAAGTGTGTTAATTTCATCTTGTTGTTGCTTTATTTGTTCTTCAATTATACGCATTCGCTCTTTCTGAATATCTGCTTCAACTTCCGCCCTGTCCTTTCTCCTCTGACGGCTTCTATCAGGATATTTCTTCCTCTCTTCGGGAAACCCAGTCCTCCATGGTTGGGAGCCTCTTGTGCCTCGTGTTCGTCCATCATGTTCCTTATTTCCAAGGGCGAGTGTGAGATCATCATTCTCTCTATCGGGAATGAAGTCCCATCTTTAACAACATTTACTGCCTTTTCTCATCCTCTCGATTGGCAAGGGGTCTTCTTTATCTCGTATGTTATATATACACATCCCTTCCGAGTCCAATGTGCCCCCATGCCCGTAAAACCAATTCCTTGCACGTTCTACCCAATCGTCTGTCTCTGGGGTGATCTTTTTAGCATGCAGTTCATTCTCAAGTTTCTCCCACTTAGGAATGCCAACCCTGTAGCCACCTTGCCCCATAGTATGGTGATACTTCTTGTTAGCAGCATTCAGCTTATTCATTGCAGACATTTTTTTAGCTTTTTATGATGTCTTGTAATTTACAAACTCAGCCCAGAATGGTTTTACCTTCTCAAACTGAGTCTTCTTGAAATCCGGAGTCTTCTCTTTCACGACATAGTCAAGGTGCAATCTTTTCTTCCAGTGTGTGAAACACTGTGCCATTTTCTTCATAGCCCACTCCCTGACCTTAGCATCCATGGCTCTCCCATGTTCTAAGGCGTCCGCAACTGGATCCTCCGCATTTGGATCTAGCTCTATCTTTGGTAGTTTGAAATTAACCATGAGCCTCTTCCACAGTAAATCTTTGGCCTTGTTAGGGACAAACAAACATGTTCCCTCTTCTTTAGCATCAGCAGGCCTATTCCAATTTTGAATGGTGATCGGGAGTCCCTAACGATTACTCCGCATTGTGCCACAAATTTCATTGCGACAACTTCGAGAGCCGTCAGTTTTCCGTCTTCAGCGATATATTCGATCCTGAACCTCTCATGGTCTTGCAACTTTTTGGTTGGGCCTCGTCCGCTCTTTTCAGTATATTCCTTCGATCCGGAGGGCTAAAAGAAGAAAGATCGTCGTTACTATTTCTATATAGATAGCAGATGATTAATTAATGAATTAATTATATTACATGCACCTCGCCGGAGCGGTCGTCTTCTCGATCACACAAGGCATCGATGCCTTCACCCTCGTGGAAGGCATCAGCTTCAATCTCAAACAAGTCGTCTCTTCCGGCAAAAAGAGGATCACCCTCACCGGAGTTGTTCAGAAACGTCGATACATCTAAATTTTCTTCCCCGCAGATCACAACTTGGATCAACTCTTCCTTTTCTTCGTCTCTGACGTGTGGGTCCATATTTTATGCATAGGTGGAAAAACGGATAAGTCAAAGAGGCTAAGGGAGAATGTTAGGTACGGTGTTGAGAGATATAAACCCTAATTCGGAGAAACCCTAATATATACATACACAATAATAAAAATGAATTTACAATATGAGAAACCCTAATTCGGAGAAACCCTCGGGCTCGGATCCTATCACGAAGAACCAATACCGAAAAGAAAGGCGACAATCAATACATGGTATAATACAATGCGCAATCAATATGTATATCAGCACAGGGGGTAGTTTTTCATCGGGTCTAGGGCTACCCACAGTGACTGACCAGTGGGGCCGATGAATAATAATACCTAACTAATTAATAAACCTAATAATACCTAACTAATAATAAACCTAATAATCCAAACTAATAAACCTAATAAACCTAATATGCTAGGAGCAGTGGAACAGGTAATATAAGCTCAAAGGGAGTAATGCAACAGATAGGACACTCTATCTATCGATAAAAGACCACAGTAGAATCGTATGCATCATGACAAGAATTGAAATGCTTTAGAAATCATAGGATTATATCATGGTGGGGCTATGCTTGCCTTTGCCTGTTGATAGCCGAAAGCAGAGCTTCAGGATCCTTGTACTTGACTTGATTACAGTTGGTCAAGTATTTGTCTTCGAGCTTGGACGGTGTTGATCTCAAGCTTCGATCTTGATCTCGATATCGTATTCTACCGGGAAGAACCAAACACCGGAAAGAAAGGGAAAAAATCAACACATGGCATCGATGCAATGCTCAATCAAGTATGATGATATGACAAGTTGAATTGCATTGGAATGTAACCCTAAGACATGCTCGACGATTTAATCGGGGTTCCGAGGGGTGAAAACCCTAACTCGGGGAAACTCCGGAACATATGAGAGGGGTGCATTTGTTCTTCTAATTATACTTTTCATTTAAGTTGTTGAACAATAAATTATTATAGGTTAAATAGATAGGTTTCATTTTTCTGAACAATTTGATATATTATTTGTATTTTTCTAACTTATAAACAATAAGTTATTGATTTTACAATATTAAATCATTTTCTGGAATTAAAAATAAAAAGGCAAATAGTTTTTACACCGGGGCGACCCCTAGCCAGTGAGACTTACAGAAGGGCCCTAGTGCCAACTCAGCCTCCACGCAAGCAAGCAGGACCCACCGAAGGTTTGACCGCGCTGACCCCGCCCGCTGATGTCACCAGGACGTCAGTGTGACGTCATTTACCGGGGATCAGCCCCATATCATCGACGGGGAGAGTGGGCGAGGCAGCGGGAGCGGGTGCGATGGATGCGGGCTAGCGTACCGAGCCGTTTAGTGGTGGCGCCGCTCCGGATTGGTCGCCGGAAGAGGAAGCACGATGGCGGCCGACGGCGGTGGCTTCAGGTCCTCGGCGCGGCAGCGATATAGAGAGGAAGAGGAAGAACAGAGAGGACTGTGAGGTGGAGGGGCTCACCACGGAGGTGGTGGATGGGTCAGGTCGACCAAGCGAGCTCGGACGCGGCCGGAATCGTCGAGAACAGCGGTGGCTGGACTTCGGGGAGGAGCTCCTGATTGCGGTGGTTACGGGCGCCCTTCGTCGATTCTGTTGGAGAGGAGGCGGTTCCTGGCGGGGAGACGGAGGCAGAGCAGCGGCGGCGGCTGGTAGGGCGTGCAGAAGATTGTGAGATGGGGAAGAAGAAGAGGAGGGGCACCCAGTTATTAACCAAAGGACCTTTTGTCCCGGTTGGTAGCTCCAACCTGACTAAACATATCGTCAGTTGGAGCCACCAACCGGGACGTACTCCAATTTTCAGCAGACCAAGGGTTGGCGCCAAGTCTTGATCCGGTTGGTGGCTCCAACCGGGACATATGACCCTGTTTTCAAATTTTTTCAAGAATTTTCTCTCTGTTTCCGCCTTATTTTTTATTTTGGGATTTAAATTTGTAATGTTTTTAAATGATAATTACTTTGGAATTTAGAAAAACTTTAAACATAAAACGTGTTTGAATTTGAATTACTAATTCAAAACCATTTACTGTTTTTAAAAATAATTATTGTAACCATTTAAAAATAAAAATGAATTAACATATATTTTTTGAATATTAATTTGGAATTTAGAAAAACTTTAAACATAAAAAGTGTTTGAATTTGAATAACTAATTCAAAACCATTTTCTATTTTTTAAAAATAATTAATGTAACCAATTAAAATATGAACCATTTAAAATTAAAAATGAATTAACTTATATTTTTTGAATATTAATTTGGAATTTAGAAAAACTTTAAACATAAAAAGTGTTTGAATTTGAATAACTAATTCAAAACCATTTTCTGTTTTTAAAAACAATTAATGTAACCATTTAAACTATGAACCATTTAAAATTAAAAATGAATTAACTTATATTTTTTGAATATTAATTTGGAATTTAGAAAAACTTTAAACATAAAAAGTGTCTGGATTTGAATAAATAATTCAAAACCATTTTCTGTGTTTTAATTTGGATTTGAATTAACTTATATTTTTTATATATTAATGGGCGGGAAAAAAAGGATGGGAAATAATGGGCGGAAAGAAAATTTTATTAGGATAGAACTGGAATTAAAGTACATAACGCAACTAACACAAATTTACATAGAAGAATTGGATATTAAGATACATGGCCAGATTAAGCCACAATCGCCCCAACTTGTTTTGCAATGTTGGAGTGATTCAGTCATGCTCCTGCCTACACCTGTAATACTCGCTTTAATCGTCGTCATGCATGTCGTCATTGCCGTCGTCAAGGCTTGCCAGTAGTTGAACCTTGAAGGCTGAGTACGAGTGGGCTGGACTTGAGGGTAGCGCAGGCGGGGGCTAGAGTCGGCGGCCGTGTCATAGGCCATGACGCTTTGGAGAGTCCGACCGCTCCACCACAACCGACGGCCGACCTCGTTGAAGTTCGGAGGAGGTGGGCCATCCTCCTTGTGCCTGGCGAGCGCCCTCTCATGCCGATCCACGAAGAAGGCTTCCCAAGTCGGGAAATAGTCGGGATGCCATCTGGGATTCCTCCGCTGCTCCGGCGTGAGCTCAAAGTAGTAGTGGTTCGTGATGGCCATCCGACGCGCCACACCTAGAGGGACAGGAGGAACCGGCACGCCTCCGGCGCTCAGCATCCAGCCGATGGGGACACAATAGCCCGGCGGGCAGGGGTAGTTCGAGGCGCAAAGCGCCTCCGCCTCCCTGGGAGTTAGTGTTACGGTGGAAGTCATGGGAAAGAGTAATGAGGTTGCAGATATGAGTCTAGAGATGTTCAATGACAATGGAGCCCAACCCTACATATATATATAGTGAGAAATGGCAGGAAGATAACTGGCGGAAAGAACTGGCGGGAAAAACTGGCAGGAAGAAATGGCGGGAGAAATGCCGAGAAAAAATGGCAGGAAGAAAAATGGCTCATTTAGATCTTGCATTGGAATTTCAACTATGTCACATAGTATGACACCACGCGAAGGATTTTCATTGTTCGGATTTTTTTTGAATTTATTATGCCCGTTTTGAATTTTCTAAATTTCTAACTATGGTCGAACCGGCGTGCATGAAGATAGGGGACGGGCATCATTAGATCTTGCATTGGATCTCTGAAGAAACCACATATTGCGAGTCTAAAAATGATTTTTTCAAAAAATCACGGGCGATAGATCATGTACCTGTAGTACAAACCGGACCCACTTCCTACCGATTCGGCAGACATTTGTCCTTTTTACCTGGGATGAACAAAAAGGTTTGAGATGTCCCGGTTGGGAGATAGTCCATATAAGGTGGTCTAGTATTTTATGAAAATGAGACGGTAGCATTCCGAAACCGCATTTTGGTGGTTACTTCACAAAACGAACCGTTTTTTACGCTCGGAAAATGGAAAAGGGTTTTTCCGTGCGACAAAAAGGAAATCTTCCTCCTGTAACATTGTTCTCCATTCCAATGTACACATGCATGCATAATATGGGCAGCATCACAAAATATGCCGTGATTCAGCACATAACATCGGTCATTTGGACCGAAAGCCATGAACCCTAGAACATGATAGGTCATTTTGTGAAGTTTTTTTTGAGACATGATCAATATACCAAGTCTGGTATTTTTCCTTTCAACTATGTCACATAATATGACACCACGCGAAGGATTTTCATTGTTCGGATTTTTTTTTGAATTTATTATGCCCATTTTGAATTTTCTGAATTTCTAACTATGGTCGAACCGGCGTGCATGAAGATAGGGGACGAGCATCGTTAGATCTTGCATTGGATCTCTGAAGAAAACACATATTGCGAGTCTAAAAATGATTTTTTCAAAAAATCACGGGCGATAGATCATGTACCTGTAGTACAAACCGGACCCACTTCCTACCGATTCGGCAGACATTTGTCCTTTTTACCCGGGATGGACGAAAAGGTTTGAGATGTCCCGGTTGAGAGATAGTCCATGTAAGGTGGTCTAGTATTTTAGGAAAATGGGACGGTAGCATTCTGAAACGGCATTTTGGTGGTTACTTCACAAAACGACCCGTTTTTTGCGCTCGGAAAATGGAAAAGGGCTTTTCCGTGCGACAAAAAGGAAAACTTCCTCCTGCAACATTGTTCTCCATACCAATGTCCACATGCATGCATAATATGGGCACAGAATCACAAACTATGCCGTGATTCAGCACATAACATCGGTCATTTGGACCGAAAGCCATGAAACCTCGAACATGATAGGTCATTTTGTGAAGGTTTTTTCGAGACATGATCAATATACCAAGTCTGGTATTTTTCCTTTCAACTATGTCACATAATATGACACCATGCGAAGGATTTTCATTGTTCGGATTTTTTTTAAATTTATTATGCCCGTTTTGAATTTTCTGAATTTCTAACTATGGTCGACGTGCATGAAGATAGGGGACGAGCATCGTTAGATATTGCATTGGATCTCTGAAGAAACCACATATTGCGAGTCTAAAAATTATTTTTTCAAAAAATCACGGGCGATAGATCATGTACCTGTAGTACAAACCGGACCCACTTCCTACTGATTCGGCAGACATTTGTCCTTTTTACCCGGGATGGACGAAAAGGTTTTAGATGTCCCGGTTGGGAGATAGTCCAGTAAGGTGGTCTAGTATTTTAGGAAAATGGGACGGTAGCATTCTGAAACGGCATTTTGGTGTTTACTTCACAAAACGACCCGTTTTTTGCGCTCGGAAAATGGAAAAGGGCTTTTCCGTGCGACAAAAAGGAAAACTTCCTCCTGCAACATTGTTCTCCATACCAATGTCCACATGCATGCATAATATGGGCACAGCATCACAAACTATGCCGTGATTCAGCACATAACATCGGTCATTTGGACCAAAAGCCATGAAACCTCGAACATGATAGGTCATTTTGTGAAGGTTTTTTCGAGACATGATCAATATACGAAGTCTGGTATTTTTCCTTTTAACTATGTCACATAATATGACAGCACGCGAAGGATTTTCATTGTTCGGATTTTTTTTGAATTTATTATGCCCGTTTTGAATTTTCTGAATTTCTAACTATGGTCGAACCGGCGTGCATGAAGATAGGGGACGAGCATCGTTAGATCTTGCATTGGATCTCTGAAGAAACCAAATATTGCGAGTCTAAAAATGATTTTTTCAAAAAATCACGGGCGATAGATCATGTACTTGTAGTACAAACCGGACCCACTTCCTACCGATTCGGCAGACATTTTTCCTTTTTACCAGGGATGGACGAAAAGGTTTGAGATGTCCCGATTGGGAGATAGTCCATGTAAGGTGGTCTAGTATTTTAGGAAAATAGGACGGTAGCATTCTGAAACGACATTTTGGTGGTTACTTCATAAAACGACCCGTTTTTTGCGCTCGGAAAATGGAAAAGGGCTTTTCCGTGCGACAAAAAGGAAAACTTCCTCCTGCAACATTGTTCTTCATACCAATGTCCACATGCATGCATAATACGGGCACAACATCACAAACTATGCCGTGATTCAGCACATAACATCGTTATTTGGACCGAAAGCCATGAAACCTCGAACATGATAGGTCATTTTGTGAAGGTTTTTTCGAGACATGATCAATATACTAAGTCTGGTATTTTTCCTTTCAACTATGTCACATAATATGACACCACGCGAAGGATTTTCATTGTTCGGATTTTTTTTGAATTTATTATGCCCGTTTTGAATTTTCTAAATTTCTAACTTTGGTCGAACCGGCGTGCATGAAGATAGGGGACGGGCATCGTTAGATCTTGCATTGGATCTCTGAAGAAACCACATATTGCGAGTCTAAAAATGATTTTTTCAAAAAATCATGGGCGATAGATCATGTACCTGTAGTACAAACCGGACCCATCGGCAGACATTTGTCCTTTTTACCCGGGATGGACGAAAATGTTTGAGATGTCCCGGTTGGGAGATAGTCCATATAAGGTGGTCTAGTATTTTAGGAAAATGAGACGGTAGCATTCTGAAACGGTATTTTGGTGGTTACTTCACAAAACGACCCGTTTTTTGCGCTCGGAAAATGGAAAAGGGCTTTTCCGTGCGACAAAAAGGAAAACTTCCTCCTACAACATTGTTCTCCATACCAATGTCCACATGCATGCATAATATGGTCACAACATCACAAACTATGCCGTGATTCAGCACATAACATCGGTCATTTGGACCAAAAGCCATGAAACCTTGAACATGATAGGTCATTTTGTGAAGGTTTTTTCGAGACATGATCAATATACCAAGTCTGGTATTTTTCCTTTCAACTATGTCACATAATATGACAGCATGCGAAGGATTTTCATTGTTCGGATTTTTTTTGAATTTATTATGCCCGTTTTGAATTTTCTGAATTTCTAACTATGGTCGAACCGGCGTGCATGAAGATAGGGGACGAGCATCATTAGATCTTGCATTGGATCTCTGAAGAAACCAAATATTGCGAGTCTAAAAATGATTTTTTCAAAAAATCACGGGCGATAGATCATGTACTTGTAGTACAAACCGGACCCACTTCCTACCGATTCGGCAGACATTTTTCCTTTTTACCAGGGATGGACGAAAAGGTTTGAGATGTCCTGGTTGGGAGATAGTCCATGTAAGGTGGTCTAGTATTTTAGGAAAATAGGACGGTAGCATTCTGAAACGACATTTTGGTGGTTACTTCACAAAACGACCCGTTTTTTGCGCTCGGAAAATGGAAAAGCGCTTTTCCGTGCGACAAAAAGGAAAACTTCCTCCTGCAACATTGTTCTTCATACCAATGTCCACATACATGCATAATATGGGCACAACATCACAAACTATGCCGTGATTCAGCACATAACATCGTTATTTGGACCGAAAGCCATGAAACCTCGAACATGATAGGTCATTTTGTGAAGGTTTTTTCGAGACATGATCAATATACTAAGTCTGGTATTTTTCCTTTCAACTATGTCACATAATATGACACCACGCGAAGGATTTTCATTGTTCGGATTTTTTTTGAATTTATTATGCCCGTTTTGAATTTTCTAAATTTCTAACTATGGTCGAACCGGCGTGCATGAAGATAGGGGACGGGCATCGTTAGATCTTGCATTGGATCTCTGAAGAAACCACATATTGCGAGTCTAAAAATGATTTTTTCAAAAAATCACGGGTGATAGATCATGTACCTGTAGTACAAACCGGACCCATCGGCAGACATTTGTCCTTTTTACCCGGGATGGACGAAAAGGTTTGAGATGTCCCGGTTGGGAGATAGTCCATATAAGGTGGTCTAGTATTTTAGGAAAATGAGACGGTAGCATTCTGAAACGGTATTTTGGTGGTTACTTCACAAAACGACCCGTTTTTTACGCTCGGAAAATGTAAAAGGGTTTTTCCGTGCGACAAAAAGGAAAACTTCCTCCTGTAACATTGTTCTCCATACCAATGTACACATGCATGCATAATATGGGCACAGCATCACAAACTATGCCGTGATTCAGCACATAACATCGGTCATTTAG
Source organism: Avena insularis (assembly GCA_023614405.1). Lineage (NCBI taxonomy): Eukaryota > Viridiplantae > Streptophyta > Magnoliopsida > Poales > Poaceae > Avena > Avena insularis. Next base: position 480,566,786 of record CM042697.1, read on the forward strand.
ACCGAAAGCCATGAAACCTCGAACATGATAGGTCATTTTGTGAAGTTTTTTTCGAGACATGATCAATATACCAAGTCTGGTATTTTTCCTTTCAACTATGTCACATAATATGACACCACGCGAAGGATTTTCATTGTTCGGATTTTTTTTGAATTTATTATGCCCGTTTTAAATTTTCTGAATTTCTAACTATGGTCGAACCGGCGTGCATGAAGATAGGGGACGAGCATCGTTAGATCTTGCATTGGATCTCTAAAGAAACCACATATTGCGAGTCTAAAAATTATTTTTTCAAAAAATCACGGGCGATAGATCATGTACCTGTAGTACAAACCGAACCCACTTCCTACCGATTCGCTAGACATTTGTCCTTTTTACCTGGGATGGACGAAAAGGTTTGAGATGTCCCGGTTGGAAGATAGTCCATGTAAGGTGGTCTAGTATTTTAGGAAAATGGGACGGTAGCATTCTGAAATGGCATTTTGGTGGTTACTTCACAAAACGACCCGTTTTTTGCGCTCGGAAAATGGAAAAGGGTTTTTCCGTGCGACAAAAAGGAAAACTTCCTCATGCAACATTGTTCTCCATACCAATGTCCACATGCATGCATAATATGGGCGCAGCATCACAAACTATGCCGTGATTCAGCACATAACATCGGTCATTTGGACCGAAAGCCATGAAACCTCGAACATGGTAGGTCATTTTGTGAAGGTTTTTTTGAGACATGATCAATATACCAAGTCTGGTATTTTTCCTTTCAACTATGTCACATAATATGACACCACGCAAAGGTGTTCGGATTTTTTTTGAATTTATTACGCCCGTTTTGAATTTTCTGAATTTCTAACTATGGTCGAACCGACGTGCATGAAGATAGGGACGAGCATCGTTAGATCTTGCATTGGATCTCCGAAGAAACCACATATTGCGAGTCTAAAAATGATTTTTTCAAAAAATCACGGGCGATAGATCATGTACCTGTAGTATAAACCGGACCCACTTCCTACCAATTCAGCAGACATTTGTCCTTTTTACCCAGGATGGACGAAAAGGTTTGATATGTCCCGGTTGGGAGATAGTCCATGTAAGGTGGTCTAGTATTTTATGAAAATGGGACGGTAGCATTCTGAAACGGCATTTTGGTGGTTACTTCACAAAACGACCCATTTTTTGCGCTCGGAAAATGGAAAAGGGCTTTTCCGTGCGACAAAAAGGAAAACTTCCTCCTGCAACATTGTTCTCCATACCAATGTCCACATGGATGCATAATATGGGCTCAAAATCACAAACTATGCCGTCATTCAGCACATAACATGATTGGATTTTCAATATACTAAAGGTTCATCTTTAGTCCTGGTTGGAGGGATTTCGGCAGGCTGGGCCAGGCAGCACTAATGATAGGGGTGAGTGTCGACATTATGTCCTGCGGCGTGTACCTTGTCCCAAATGGTGTCACCAACCGGGACTAAATATGAACCTTTAGTCCCGGTTGGAGACACCAATCGGGACAAAACACGAGTCAGCACTAATAATAGGGGTGAGTGTCGACATTATTTCATAAGTGTCGACACTATGCCGAGCTGCTTGTACTATAAATATGCATCCTTGTGAGTCCAGTCCTCCATCCAGTTTGAGGCATCTCCAAGATGGTTTTCGAGAGCAGGGACACCACTACGGCCAGATTTGAGGAGATGCCGACGAGCCCAGTCCTTCGGCATCTCCGAGAAACTGGTCATAGAGGCACTCCCTAATATGTGAAATTAGTTAGCTCCCAGGTGTATTGATCTAGTTAGAGAAGTTACAAGCTGCAAGATGGTTTTCGAGAGCAGGGACACCACAACGACCAGTTTCAGGGAGATGCCGCCGGATCACAGTCCTCCGGCATCTCCAAGAAACTGGTCATAGAGGAACTCCCTAATATGTGACCGCGCACGTTTGGAGATCGGATCTTAATGGTAAGTACGAATCGGGACAACTTCTTCATAGTCCCGGTCCAGCCACAAAACGGGACTAACACTCAAGACATTTATTAATATTAAAAACCGAGACTACAAAACCGGGACTAAAGGCCCCCCTATATATAGTCCCGGTCAAGCCAGAAACCGCGAAAGATATCCTTCGGTGAAGCCACAAACCGCGAAAGACATGAACTAGAGTTACATAATATGAGCATGAACTTCTTGGCATATGTCCTTCCTTATGATCGCTTCAGACGTAACCATGGAGCATCTTCTTTACTTAACGGAATGCCTGGGTCAGTTTTCACTGTGAAGGGCGGAATTTCATCAAACTTATTATAATCTTCTGACATGTCTATCTTGTCCTCGATTCCCACGATGCTTCTTTTTCCTGAAAGAACTATGTGACGCTTTAGCTCATCATATGATGTATTCGTTTGCATATTTTTTCTTTTTTTTGGTCTGGAGGACATTTCCTTCACATAGAAAACCTGAGATACATCATTGGCTAGGACGAATGGTTCATCTCTATAACCAAGATTGTTGAGATCCACTGTTGTCATTCCGTACAACTGGTCTATCTTTACCCCTTCCCCATTCAGGTTGACCCATTTGCAGTGAAACAAAGGGACCTTAAAAGAGACTCCATAGTCTAGTTCCCATATCTCCTCTATGTAACCATAGTATGTGTCCTTTTGTCCATTCTCGTCTATTGCATCAAAGCGGACACCACTATTTTGGTTGGTCCTCTTTTTATCTTGGGCGATCGTGTAGAATGTATTCCCATTTATTTTGTACCCTTGGAAATTCAATACAGTAGAAGATGGTGACGCGGCCAACAAGTATAGCTGATCTCCAACAGTGGTGTCATTCAAGAGATGTGTCCGCATCCAACCACCGAAAGACTTCATGTGTTCATCTGTAATCAGTGAGTCAGGCTTCCCCGGGTTTTTAGAGCATAGAATATTCTTGTGTTCCTCGATATACGGAGCTGCCAAGGTGGAATTATGTAGAACTGTGTAGTGTGATTTAGTGAAAGAATCCCCGTCCCTACATATCATTGCTTTCTTTCCTAGCGTGCCTTTTTCACTTAGTCTTCCCTCATGCCGCGAGTCAGAAACACCAATCGGCTTAAGGTCAGGAATAAAGTCAACACAAAACTCAATGACCTCCTCTGTTCCATATCCCTTGGAGATTCTTCCTTCTGGTCTAGCACGATTATGAACATATTTCTTTAAGACTCCCATGCACCTCTCAAAGGGGAACATATTGTGCAGAAATACCGGACCGAGAATGGCAATATCTTCCACTAGGTGAACCAGGAGATGTGTCATAATATTGAAGAAGGATGGTGGGAACACCAATTCAAAACTAACAAGACATTGTACCACATCCTTCTGTAACCTTGGCAGAACATTTGGATTGATTACCTTCTGAGATATTGCATTGAGGAATGCACACAGCTTCACAATGGGTACTCGAACATTTTCCGGTAGAAGCCCCCTCAATGCAATAGGAAGCAACTGCGTCATAATCACGTGACAGTCATGAGACTTCAGGTTTTGGAACTTTTTCTCTGCCATATTTAGTATCCCTTTTATATTAGATGAGAAGCCCGACGGCACCTTGATACCGTAAAGGACTTCAAAAAAGATTTCCTTCTCTGCTTTGGTAAGAGCATAGCTGTACGACTTAAGTGGCGCCCTTTATCCGTCTTGTTACTGTGTATGCATGTTCTTTGGGTCTTTCATAATTTGTTGGTCCTCCGTGCTTACGGTGTATCTTTTGTCTTCCCATACCGCCTAGGAATCCTAGCGAGTTCACGCAAAAGATTCTTAAATCACGTGCATCACGTCGATTGAAGAGCGGACACGCAGGACTTTCCAATATGGCAACTCCCAAAATATAGATTTCTTCTTTCACATGGGTGCGTGTCCTGTAGCGACGTCGTTCGGAACTGATTGACCGCCGGGACCCTTTCCAAAGATTACTTCTATGTCCTTGACCATACCAAATACATCATCACCAGCAGGGAGTTCAGGCTTCTTCCGCTGATCTGCCTCACAACTGTAAGAGTTCTTCAACTAATGGCCTAAGGTACACATCAATGTCGTTGCCCGGTTGCTTCGGGCCTTGGATGAGCACTGGCATCATAATGAACTTACGCTTCATGCACAACCAAGGAGGTAGGTTGTAGATACATAGAGTCACGGGCCAGGTGCTGTGACTGCAGCTCTTCTCCCCACAAGGATTCATGCCATCCGTACTTAGACCAAACCATAAGTTCCTTGCGTCACCTGCAAAGTCTGGGAAGTCTCTCGATTTTTCTCCACTGTGACCCATCGTGAGGTGTCTCAACTTCCCGTCTTTCTTACGGTCTTCTTTGTGCCATCGCAACAACCTGGCATGCTCTTTGTTTACGAACATGCGTTTCAACCTTGGTATTATAGGAGCATACCACATAACCTTAGCAGAACCCTCTTAGGAGGGCTCTCCCTCAACATCACCAGGGTCATCTCGTGCGATCTTATACCGCAACGCATTGCATACCGGGCATTTATCTAAATTCTCATACTCCTTACATGATAGAGGATGCGATCATTAATGCATGCATGTATCTTTTGCATATCTAATCCCGGAGGAGAGAGTCTTCTTTGCTTCAGAGGTACTCTCGGGAAGTTCGTTATGTTTTGGAAACTTGGCTTCATTATTTTCAGCATCTTTTCAAATGAGGAGTCGGTTAGACCACACTCGCCTTCCATCACAACAATTCCAGTGTGGTACTGAGCTTTGTGCTGCCATCTTCACAATTTGGGTACAACAATTTCTTGTGATCTTCTAACATGCCCTCTAACTTCAACTTCTCATTTTCTGTTTCACGGTCTCGCTTTGCATCAGAAATGACCCTACCAAGTTCATCAGCCGGCTCATCTGATGCCCGTTCTTCACCTCTTTCCTCTCCATTGTCTTCCATTGCAGTATCACTGTATTCAGGAAACATATGATGATAGTTGTTATCATCATCTTCTTCTTCACCATCTTCCATCATAACCCCTCTTTCCCCGTGCTTGGTCCAGCAATTATAGTTGGGCATGAAACCTTTCATAATCAGGTGGCCGTGAATGATTTTCGAGGAAGAGTACTCCTTGTTGTTCCGACATTGAACACATGGACAACGTATAAAACCATTCTCTTTGTTTGCCGTAGCCACATCGATAAATTTATCCACGCCTTTCATATACCCGGCTACGCGCCGGTCACCGTACATCCATTCCCGACCGTTCATCTGCATCATATAAGTAAGTTTATCAAAAAACAGGACATCATAAATAGTGAAATGACCAATTCACATCGACACATGCATTGTATCAATGACAGAGAAAAGATAAGATTGCTAACCTCGATCGAGGGAAATAAAGAGGAGAAAGCTCAAGTGCGTCTCGGACACCTTCTATATTTTTGTTCTATGAGAAATTGAACGGGATTATTCACTCAAATATTTCATCAAACACCTTGAATGCGTGCATAGGGGAAAAAAACTAGCACACCCCTCACACCTTCCACCAAGAGAAAAAACAGAGTGGAGGCAGAAGGCTGGGGCGTTGCATTTATAGAGGGCGGGAGCATACGTCCCGGTTTATAACACAAACCGGAACTAAAGGTGTGTGCCACGCCACGTGGCTGACGCCCAACCTTTAGTCCCGGTTTGTGTTATAAACCGGGACGTATGTCCCCTTACCAACCGGGACGCATGCCTCCGGGCCTCGTGCCCGCTCGAACCGGGACGCGTGCCAGCATTAGTCCCGGTTGGTGGCGCAACCGGGACTAATGCTCTGAGGGGGCACGAACGGATGGCATGTTTTCTACTAGTGTATATACTTCACTTTAATTTCTCAACAAATCATCCAATTTTTTTGTACTATTGTTGCTGCTTGGCTCCCATTTATGCACGACGTTCATGTTACTACGGTTACTTAATGCGTAATTAATTAGGATTGACCTTTTGGTCTTGAAAAGATTGCAGCTTTTAATCTTCAAGCAATGTGCACTTCACGAACATGCTAAACTGTATGTGGCAGTGTTTTTTACCTGAGGTACTTTTGCTGATGCTAATAAAAAGGATTCAGAAAGATGAATATGACATTCATGTTATTTCATATCTTTATTCATTTCCTTGAATATGTTAAATTAAATAGCTCAGCCCAATAGCTTGATGGATATTGTTTCCTGGATCCCATAATATTTTTTGTATCTTATGATTTTCACTAGAAATGTGTCATGTTCCTTTCTATTGTTATCAATATGCTTCACTAGATGTCCTTTGATGTTGCTTTCAGCCAATATTATTTGGAGAATTTCTCTTACCGCCTCATATGATATTACTATAATGCAATTTATGTCCATCTTTCTTCTCTTATAAGATCAACGGGCGCGGCCGCGCGCGTTGATGGTCTAGTTTATAGATACAATTCTACGAGCCATTGCCATGTCTACAATCACTAGCTATTGCGGCATCTATTTTTGATGGTGTTTCTAATTACATGTAACAAAATTCTATAACATGTAAATGTAAGAATCTCAGTAAAATTACAGAAATCTTTATAGTTATATGGATGTACTAAGACATCTCTATAGAACCATTTATCAAGTGGATCATTCAAAGTTGTATTAGAACCTGTTAAGAACATCACCCGTTACTGCAAGATTTTAGATTGTACTAGCCCTTTGAGTCGATTTGGTCTTGTACTCATATATGTAGTCGTTATTTGCTTAATTTATAGCTACAATTGAAGAAGATTTATAATTGACTTACTGTCACTTACCTAGATTTGCACCAGCTATAGGCTCAATTCTTTTGTCAGGTTAAAAAATAAGTTGCCTCCTCCTAGCTTCTGCCATAGCTAATCAGCTTATTAGTTGGTGCTTCCAAATTAGTTATCCCATAATTTATTTAAAAGACTCGAGTAATAATTTAGGTGACTTATGTGACAAGCTAGTGAGGGGGCTGCTTATTTTTTAAGCCGCCAAGAGAACTGGGTCGTAGAAACTTTCACGCTAGATCAATGAGTGCAAATCTATTTGTCATTGTAGCGGTCTTAGCTAGAATGGCGGTTTAAGGTGTCACAGCGTTAACTTCCATGCTCTAGAAAAGTTAGTGTGCTCCCTCTTTTCCAAATTACAATATGTTTCAATTTTGAACAAATCTAAGACACTGTGTAATTTAAAAAGTGTGTGTCATGTGATGTCATGCAATCTTAGTTGTGTTGCAAGCCAACTGTCATCTAAAAGTAATCCAGTTGCAACCATACTTACAACTAAAAAAATCTTAATTTTAACCTCCCTTAGAACTGAAAAAACCCCACTTGCAAACCCAGTTGCAACTTACATATGCACGAATCACAATGCAAAAATCAAATACTTAATGATCTCTAACTTAACTCTCATTCGATTGAGAATTAGCAAAACCAATTTGAAAAATATCAAGTAGCTATTTAAAACACTAAAACATTTCCATCCGATGAATTCGTGCAGGTCTACTCAGTACAATCATACTGGCTAGTATATTCATACTGTTCTCCTTGCTAGCTGTCTGATTTTGAACTGGTCCGAGAAATATATAAAAAAAGGGCCGGCATAAAATCAAAATTCGGTCCGGCAGAAGCCGGCCGGCCAAGGTCAACATCATCACCAGACATATTATAACATGGTCCTTAATTTAACTTAGGAACCTATCTCTATACAACCAAGATAACATTTCTACTTTCTTTTTTCGGTACACGGAACACCTTGTTGGCAGATTCCCTCCGACATTCTTTACCGGAAGAAGACAAACACGGACGGATTTGGGGAATGCATTGTGCACGTTCGTTCTTCGTTGCAATGTGCAAGTGCATCATGTTGTGTCACACATGCAACAACAAGGGGGGAAACACGGGCTAATCAGTCAACAAATGCATATGCTTATTATGCTTTGATTGCCATTTTGATCTGCATCTGAGACGTGTTTTCTTCTTGGTGCTAGCAACTCACTCCGTTTCATAATATAAGATGTTTTAGCTTTGTGAAAAAAGTGTATCTAGACCTCTTTTAGTGTGTAGATTCACTCCAAACCTATACACTAAAAAAGTTTAGATACACTTTTTTCACAAAACTAAAATATCTTATATTATAAAATGGAGGGAGTAGATGACAAAGCTTTGGTGGTCGACCTTTGTAGAGAGCATATGTGTATGGTCCCGTGTAATTAGGGCATCTTCACCAGGCCGACCCATCCAATTGCCCTAAAAGGTCTGTTTCTGTCCATTTGGGTCGGGCCGCGGTCGCTTTGGTGTTGGGGTCCGGCCTGTCCGGCCAGCCGCGCCCAATGGATAGACTCATCTGTCCGTCTCCCTCCCGCTGTCACCTCTTGACACCCTCGCGATGGGACGTTAATAGCGACGCGATGTCGGCTATCAGCGCTGCCGGCTTCCCGGGTGGCCGGCATTTCCCGCCATTGTTTTTCACGCGTGCCTCGATTCCCGCGGCCAGAAAACTTCCCACATCTCCCAGGCCGTTTTCCGCCTTCGCCGCGGTCTATAAAAGACGACCACTGGCACAGCGGAGACAACAAGCCCAAAGCAAGAACAAACCAGCAGCCAAAAAAGTGCTAACCACCAGCAGCCATGCCTCGCCGCAAGATCGCCAACTGGACCAAGATCCAGGAAATGTGCCGCACCCGCTTCCTAGAGGTGGAGGTCGACGAGGTCCACCTCAAGGACACATTGTTGGGAAGGCGCATGAGCGAGGCGCAGGTGTTGGCCTTCAAGAAGGAAGGCCATGTGGCCGAGTTGGCGCTGGAGCAGGTGGTGGAAGCGGCCTCCACGGTCGCTTCCCAAAGGGTGGAGCGCGACATACACCACGTCTCCGCCAAAGAGGCGGTGGAGGCGATGGCCTTGGAGGCCGCATCAACAGCTCTCCGCGAGATCCGACACGAGACGGCCATGACCACGCTGGAGGAGGTGGCCAAGGAGGCTACCAAAGCGAAAGAGGCGCATCACGAGCATGTCGCTGACTCGGCGACAAAGGAGGAGCGAGTGGCTATGGCCGCTACCTGGGCTCTTATCAACGGCGATGAGAAGGAGGTGGCGGAGGACGACGAGGAGGAGGGGGAGGAGGTGGATCAGCTGGAGGATGAGGAGGGGGAGACGGCGATCTCCGCCCCCGTGCAGATCGCGCAGACTCTTGGCTTCGGCCCCAATGGTGCTCCGATTTCGTCTCCGGCTCCGGATCCTTCTCCTGCAGAGTTGCTCGCGAACCGGTCGTCGGAGGAGCACAGGAAAGTGGCGGGCAAGGCGGTGGCTCGCGGCCTGGCGCGCGACCGTCACCGTGAACGCATCCAGCTGCGGGCCATCTGGTCTGCTAGGGTGGCGATCAAAGGGGCCAACGCAGCGGCAACGGCAGCGAGTAGCCGCCGTGACGTCCTCCTCCAACAGCAGCTGTAGTTGTAGCAGTAGCCGCAGCAGCAGTAGCATCTCTCCTACTTTGTTCAAATGGCCTTTTTATAAGTGTTAGGGATTAATCTAATGAATGGTTATCGTTAAGTATTAATGTTTCACTTACATATAGGTCCTAAGTGGCCGACGGGCAGGACAGCCACGCTGTTCGCGCATGTCTGGGCCGACGTAACCATTGCCCAGATTTCGTGCACGGATGGGTTGAGCCGGATGCGTTTGTCTGGATAGGTTGGGCTGCTGTGGCACCGCGCACGTTCCGTGCATTCGTGTGGACGAGTTCGAACACGCTCGGACGGAATGGGTCGACCCGGTAAAGATCCCTTAGGGGTGTATATAGCCTATGTAGGTCGTGCGAAATGACAGTTCGTGTAGAGTTGTCACCAAAAGGTCATCTCCGAATGCTAGCTCATGAGTATTTGGGACCTAGCTAGTTCCCATGCAAGGAAATCCATAATTTATTTTCAGTGACTATCTACCCATAGTTGATGTCAGACTGAATAACTTCGATGTATTTTCTCTTTTCCAAATTACTACTCTCTCCGATCCAAATCAGTTGACTCAAATTTGTCAAGATATATATAAATTTAATACTAAATTATGTCAATATATAATCAAATCTAGAAAAATCTAAATCAACTAATTTGGGTCAGAGGGATTACCTTCTTTAGGGTATCCAAATGCTACCTAGTTGGCAATGCAATAACAATAACCATAATGACAACTGCAATCAAGTTGGCCCACCCTCAAGGAAATAACACAGTCAAGTTGGCCCATAGTGGCTTTCCTTGTTTGAGTAAAATCATCGGTGATCAACGGTGGCGCCGGTGTCCCGTAAAGAAGAGAACACATGAGGAAGGAGAAAAACCAAAGAGATTGCCGCAAAAGAAGAATCCATTCGCATATTGTGTATGATGGGTCGAGCCGGACACGTTTGTCCGGATGGGTCGGGCCACTGAGGATGTGTTTGTTAGCTCGGTCCAACCCAAAAAATCTCACCTCAGCCAAGTTTTACACGTTTGTTAGCCTGGGTTTCCTCCCTCCGCCCTGCCCACCCCGCACGAAAACGCTCTCTCAGCCCTGCTCGGTTGCGAAGCTGAAAACGAGCTTCGCATGTGGGCAGGGCTGACCTCGCCCCGAAAATCCTCCCATGTGCCCCGCACCTGGACCGAATCCAGCAGGGGTCAAGCGCCTGACCCCCCATTTCCCCTCCTGAACCGCTCTCTATCGCAACAGCCCGCCGTCGTGCCTCCTCGCTTCCTCCACGGCGGCCGCCCCTATCTCTCCTCTCCCCCGCGCTGGCATAGCAGGAGCAAGGGACGGCGGGCCACGCCGCCGCCGAAGATCCTCCTCTCGCACCGGCCCTCCTATCCCTCCTTCCTCGCGCTGCCGAAGTAGTAACAGGTCGCACCGCTGCCGAAGCTCCTCCTCCCGCTTCGGCCCTCCTGTCTCCCCTCTCCCTTGCCATGGAAGCAGCAGCAGGTCGCGCCGCCACCCACATCTCCCAGCACACTCCACGACGAGCGCGGCCGCCGCCCATACTAACGAGTGTGGCCGCCGCCCATATTGACGAGCGCCGCTGCCTTCTCGATGCAAGCCGCCATCGCCACCCTGACGAGCACCGTCGCCGCCTCCTCGATGCAAGACACCACTGCCCTTCCTCGACAAGCACCATGGCCTCCTCCTCGACAAGCGCGACCAGCAATGCGTGCACGGCCGGCCAACGCCTCCATGAGGACCCTATTGCTTTTCATTTTTATATTTAGGGGTCATTGTGCAAATTTAGACCTCCTCAGCATCTCTCACCACATACAACCTACCAAACAACATACATACTCAGCTTGTCTCAACAAACACGAGGTACCAAACATATGAGAAAATCTGAGGTTAGCTTAGCTAGGGTCGGCTTGTATGAGGGCAGATAGCTATTCTCCACTAGACCGGGCTACCAAACACACCCTGAGGCGCCGCGCACATCCCGCACATTCGCGCGAACAAGTTCGGACACTCTCGAACGAGGTGGGTCACCCGATGGAGATGCCCTTAGGTGCATAGCCTATGTAGGTCGTGCCAAATGACAGTTCATGTAGAGTTGTCTCCAAAAGGTCATCTCCGAACGCTAGCTCATGAGTATTTGGGATCTAGGTAGTTCCCATGCAAGGCAATCCATGATTTATTGTCAGTGACTATCTACCCATAGTTGATGTCAGGCTGAATAACTTCGATGTATTTTATCTTTTTCAAAGTACTACTCCCTCCGACTCAAATCACTCGAATCAAATTTGTCAAGATACAGATGAATCTAATACTAAATCATGTTAAGATATAATAGAATCTAGACAAATCTAAATCAACTCATTTGGGTCAAATGGAGTACTTTTTAGGATATCCAAAATGCTACCTAGTTGGCAATGCAATAATTAACAATAACCATAATGACAACTACAATCAAGTTGGCCCACCCTCAAGGAAATAACACTGTCAAGTTGGCCCATAGTGGCTTTCCTTGTTCAAGTAAAATCGTCGGTGATCAACGGTGGCGCCGGTGTCCCGTAAAAGAAGAGAACACATAAAGAAGGAGAAAAACCAAAGAGATTGCCGCAAAAGAAGAATCCATCCGCATATCGTGTCCTCTTTACACCTTGAGCATTGCCAGATTCAACATGATCTGCACAGACATGGGCACCCCGTCAAGATCCGAAAGGAACATGAAGGCGTCTCACCAGAAGCAACCGCATACAAACATCGCAAAAAGAAGAGAGAAACTATCATGATCCCGAAGAAACATGAAGACGTCTCACCGGAAGAAACCGATGGTAGACAACGCCAAAAGAAGAGAGAAACCGATACAATAACGCAAAAGGTGGTATTGGGCAACCTTGAATTTGGTAGAGGTGAAAGCGCGCCTCTATAAACATGTGGTGTGTGTGCCAAGTGACACTCTGAAGATAACAACTAGAAGCACTTTACACCTCAAGTTACACACAATGTTTTATGCAACCTTATGCAACAATATAGGGTGACCGCCAACGTCTCGTGTATGATAGGCTTGTACGTGGCGATAAAGCTTTTTGCAAGGATTATATTTGGAAAGCAATTGAGAAACCATTATTTATATGTCGACAAGATTAGGTAACTTTTTGCGAGCTATGAGCAACTTTAAGTTTATGTTGTGCAGCTATACCACATACGAATATCGTGATCAAGCCATGTCTCCTATTGCATTGTATCCTCCTCGCACGCTCCGACTACAAAGCCATATCATGATAATGCTTGTAGGATCTCAAAGGAGCACGGGGAGAAAGTCCATGTGCTACCAAACCTATGTGACCATCTGACATTTCGAAAGACCGCCACAACTCGCATCACAACTAAAGCTATACGCAGTTTTGTGTGCGTGGAAGTTGGTCGACTTAGAAATAATATTTGTCTGATTATCTTAGAAACAAAAAAATGTTTTACACCTAATCAAATATGGCATATTTTATCTATTCTACTGCTTATCAATCGACATCAACGAATAGGTAGAATACATAAGATCATGTACTTGCTCATGAAAACGTCCCCTACTTGTCATTCCATTGCCGCATCTTTTTAGCTATACAGTTTCTGTCAGAATGGCGACAATTAATTAAGTCACCTATATATAATCATGATCGTACGAAATAATATTTTCTCAACTTACAGAAACAAAAAAAATGTTTTACATCTACTAAAATAGGGCATATGTTTCCTGTTCTAGTGATTATCAATCCACGTCAACGAATAGGTAGAATACTTAAGAGCATGTACTTTCTCAATTCTCGTCATTCAATTGCCGCATCTTTGTAGCTATATGTAGTTTCTGTCAAAACAACGGCAATTAATTAAGCAGTCTATATATCCATCGTACGAACGAAATTTTGATTAGTGCAACTAAATACCTTCTTGGTGATTGCCACTTTGTCACTTTGCTCAAGGGAACTAATGGTGATGTTTTCTAGCCTCCTAATTGACAGTATATTACTCTGCTGATCAACACATCATGCAAGACAAGAACGTGACCGTTATGTGCTACCTACTCAGGTATGCAATTTGATTCCACCATGAAACATGACATGCTGCTGCTGGATGACAAATCTTGGCTAGTTAACCTTTGTAGCGAGCATCTGTTCTCTTGGAGTCGTCTCAGGTGTAGAACTTGGATATGTGTTGGAAATATAAGCAATAATCCATATGATTTAATCCGAATAATAAACTGATAAATCATGATCATACAAACGGTACTAAAACCAATTATGCAGATCAACAAAGTAGATAAACAGATTACATCTATAGGAGATAAACCTATCACATCTACACCAAATGCTAGAACAAAGAACTCTAGCAAGATCCGAAAGAGAAAGATTGGAAACACATAGCCACGGCGGAGCTATCGTCCATGTTGAGGTTGCCGAAGAGGTCGCTGACGTCTGGCAAGAAGTCGTCGTTCGGAAACTCGTCATCGGACGACGTCGTGGTTGCCAGTAGTCGCGCTTGAGCGCTCCCCAAAAACCTGATCGCCCCTCACCCGTACAGGTTCACGAGAGGCGCGGCGGGGTTCTAGAGGACTACTGTCCCGATCTGCGGTGCATGCCACAAGTCGGGATGGGGAAGACGAAGGCGGCGGCACAAGAGGTAGGCGCGTGTGCGGATTGATTAGTCACCGATTAGGTTTAGCGCAGACGCTTATATAGTGCAGGTCAGGGAGATCGTGGGCTCAGCCCATGTCCGAGTTGGTAACAGCTCACGTCCATAAAAACTGGAAACGGTTGTAATTAACACATTCGTTAATGACTCATAATTAATTTTCCCAACCAGCAAAATAAAACTCGGCTCGGCAAGATTCCCGCAACCCGCAACCTGCGGCGCGCGCGCGTCGTGACGAGGCGGGGCGGGCGGCGTCTCCTTGTCACACCTTAGTGAGTGGTGCAACACTCTACTATATAAGGTGGTCCAACTCCCCTTCAACTAACAATGTGGGACTAAACTTTAGCACCACTAGCACAGCCATATGCTGCCATGCATAAGTGGGCCAAAGAGAATTTCAGAATTTGTCTAATGGATCAGCAGCCCAAAACTCACCACTAAGTCTCATTGGCACATCACATCACATTTATTATAGAACATTGTTTTATATACCGGTGTGTAATGGAGACTGTTAAGTTGAACTTCCACGTTAAACTTCATGCTACACTAGCTAACAACTTGAATAGTGGATTATGCCTTAAACTACAAGTTTTCTGCGCGCTAGTTTCACACAAAATCTAGACCGATACAGGGCTGCCGTCGGCTTCCCCGCGGTTTGGAGCTTATGCGTCATATTCCAGGGCCTTTCATGAGTTTATTAGAGAGCACTTAACTCTCACGGACTGCGACGTTTGACAGTCAAACTCATATAGGTGTGTTCCTCAAGAGATGTTCTGCAGGACAACATCTCCGCTTATAAATGTCACTTGGAACACATTAAGATAAATATCAACCTGCCATGAAGATTAAGAGAGTATTGCATCTTTATGGAGATGTATAATATAGGGATACTCTCCTCTCAGCTGACCAACAGCTTGTCTCCCAACTCTAATTCATGAGATCTTCGATCACATAAAGTGGGTTGCCACTGGGATCAACTCATAGCGTGGGTCTCAAAACCATCTCCCTTGATGCATTATCTATCACATTTCGTGATAAACCCTTTGTGAAGGGATCTGCCAGGTTTTTAGATGTTTGGATATAATCCAACGCAATAACTCCGAAGTTTCTCAGTTTCCTGACAGATTTCAATCTCCTCTTCACATGCCTTGATGACTTCAAACTATCCTTAGAACTGTTTACTTTGACGATCACAGTTTGATTGTCACGGTTCATCGGAATGGCGGGTATTGCTTTTTCAACCACAGGTAAGTCCATCAAGAGCTCACGAAGCCACTCTGCTTCAACGGTGGCTGTGTCTAATGTTGTGAGTTCTGCTTCCATTGTTGACCTCGTTAAGATGGTCTGCTTGCAAGATTTCTAGGAAACAGCGCCACCACCAAGTGTAAACAAATAACCACTTGTGGCCTTAATCTCATCAGCATCAGAAATCCAGTTTGAATCACTATAACCCTCAAGTACCCGTGGATACCCAGTATAGTGAATACCATAACTCGCAGTGCCTTTCAAATAGCGCAAAACTCTTTCAAGAGCATGCCAATGATCATCTCCAGGATTTGACACAAATCGAATCAGTTTGCTTACAGCAAAGGAGATATCAGGTCTAGTAGCGCTGGCTAAATACATGAGCGAGCCAATGATTTGAGAATATTGAAGGGTTTCGCAGCATAGTAAATCAAAAAAATTCTACGGATGCGAACAAGAAAGCCAAGATCTAATCTAGTAGATGCAATCAATGAGAGAGATAGGTGAGATCTTCATACCCTTGAAGAAATCGCATAGAGGAAACGTTCAACAGAACGTGGGTGATGTAGTCGAACTAGCCTTCTTCTCCTCGCGATCCGATCCGATCCAACGCCGCAAGTGGCGGCGCCTCCGAGAGATGCACACGTACAGTGCCGCGACGTCTCCTCCTTCCTTGGTCCAGCAAGTATGGTGGAGAGATAGATTGGATCTGTAGCACGACGGCGTGGTGCTTATGGTGGAGAATTTCTGCAGCAGGGCTTCGCCTACGCGCAGTCGGGAGAGAGAGAGGTGGGGGGGCAGCAGGGCGGCTAGGGTTGGAGGAGTGGGGGGAGGGCTGCGCCCCTGCCCTCCTTATATAGGGGGATGGTCGGCCCCCTTGGCCCCTCCTCCAAGCCCTAGGGCGGCGGCCCCAAGGGTGGAGTAGGGGGCAAGTTTCCCCCTTCCTTCTAGAAGGGTTCCCTAGGGTTTCCCCTAGGGCTGGACGGCTGGGCCTTTGGGGCCTTATGCCCCTGCCCCAAAGTGGCCAGGGCACTTCCCCTTAGGCCCACGCAGGCCTCCTACAAGTGGGCCCACGTTGGTTCCACTCCATAAGCTTCTAGAACCTTCCGGTACAATACCGATAAACTCCGAAACGATTCTGAAATCCAAAAACTGCTTTCCTTTATATGAATCTTATTCTCCGGACCATTCCGGAACCTCTCGTGATGTCCTGGATCTCATCTGAGACTCCGAATAAAAACTCATAAACCAATTATCCATTCTATCCTAGCATCGATGCACGTTAAGTGTGTGACCCTACGAGTTCGAGAATATGCAGACATGATCTTCTATCAATAATCAACAGTGGGATCTGGAAACCCATATTGACTCCCACATATTCATCGATGATCATATCAGATGAACCACGATACCAAGATTCAATTAATCCCATATATGTATTCCCTTTGCCACGCGATATTTTACTTGCCCGAGATTTGATCGTTGGTATCGGCATACCTAGTTCAATCTCGTTCACATCAAGTACTTTACTCGTTCTGTAATCTGATATCACTTTGTGATTAACTCCTTAACCACGTGCTTGCAAGCGGTGTAGATATAGATTACCGAGTGGGCCCGAAGTATATCTCTTCGACTCGGGAGGGACAAATTCCATCTCGATACATGTAGGGGTTCGTAGCATGGAAAACAAAAAAATTCTACCGCATGAACACACAATCAAGATCTAATCTATGATCAAGCCAAGATCTATCTACTAGATTGTAGCAACGAGTCAATAGAGTACTAACCCTCGAAGATCCAAAGCGGTTAACGAGAGCAGATTCTCGTGGATGATGTAGTCGTACACTTCCGATCTCAAGATCGCGTAGACGATCCTTCCGGCGCTGCGTTCCGGCAGCGCTTCCGCACTCGGTCACACGTTCGGTACTCGATGAAGACCTTCCTCTCCCTTGTTCCAGCAGGCAGCGGAGGTTGTAGCACTCTCCTCGCGATTCCGGCAGCACGACGACGTGGTACCGGAAGTAGAGGGAAGATCTCGCAGGGCTTCGCCTTAAGCCGGAGCGAGTATGGTGGACTATGAGAGAGCCCTCGGTGTTCTAGGGTTTAGACACACCAAGGAGAGGGAGCTTGGCCGGTGGCTAGGGCAAGGGGATTGCCCCAACTCGGCGACTTGGCAAACCCTAGGAGGCGGCGGCAACAATGGTGGAGGCCGGCGGCTAGGGTTTAGATTTAGAGGAGAGAGGTGTAGGGAAGAGGGGCACCCCTGCCCCTCCTTTTATAGGTGGGACGGAGGCGCGGTTGGGAGGAGGGATTCCTCCTCCAACTCCTCCTCCTTGGCCGGCGGGTGGAGGGAGTAGGACTTCCTCCCCAAGTAGGTTTCCTACTTCCCCTCCACCTTTCCAAAATAGCCGTTTGACTTTCAAATTGGCGTTTGACTTTTCAAACTAGGATTTGATTAAACCCTCTATTTTGTACAGCGATGACACCTAGTACATGATGCAATCATTCCAACTTGGTTTGACACATTCATGTACCCTTCCCCTCCGGAGTGCCAGACATTCCGGAACCTTCTAGAACATTCCCGATGAAAACACCGGAACCATTCTCCAACCCCGAAACAGGACTTTCCTTATATGAATCTTATTCTCCGGACCATTCCGGATCTCCTCGTGATATCCCGGATCCCATCCGAGACTCCGAATAACATTCGGTCTCTTACTCATCATTCCATAACTACTCAACAACATCGAATCCTTAAGTGTGTCTCCCTACGGTTCGTGAATTATGCGGACATGATCGAGACACTTCTCCGAACAATAACCAATAGAGGAATCTGGAAATTCATATGGCTCCCACATATTTCTACGATTACTTTGTGATCGAATGAACCACTTACATACGATACCAATTTCCCTTTGTCTCACGATAGTTTACTTATCCGAGGTTTTGATCGAGATCTCTCGCATACCTAGTTCAACCTCGTATCGATAAGTACTCTTTTCTCGTTCCCATGATATGTGATCCCTTGTGAGCTACCATGCTTGCAAGCTAATTGGATGACATTCCACCGAGAGGGCCCAGAGTATATCTATCCGTCATATGGATGGACAAATCCCACTCTTGATCCATGTGTCTCAACCAATACTTTCCGAACACTCAATGCCACCTTTATAGCCACCCAGTTATGGTGTGGTGTTTGATGTCATCAAAGCATCCTTCCGGTGAAGGTGATAAGCATGATCTCATGGTCGAAGGAATTAGGTTACTATGTATTAGAAAGCTTATAGCAAATGAACTATATTAAATGACTTGATCTTTAGGCTACGCTTATCTATAGGAGTATGTCCATCACATCATTCTCCTAATGATATGACCCTGTTGTTAATAACATCTCTATGTTCATGATCAGGAAACCATGATCATATATTAACCAACAAGCTAGTTTAACAAGAGGCTTTACTAGGGACTCTTTTATGTTTACAAATCACGCAAGTATTAATGTTTCCGGTTAATACAATTATAGCATGGTATGTAAACATTTATCATAAGTATGAAGATATGATAATAACCACTTTATTATTGCCTCTTGGGCATATCTCCAACAGTCTCCCACTTGCACTAGAGTCAATAATCTAGTTTCAAACCTTTTGTGTATTCAACACCTATGGCTTTCCGGTGTTGTATGTACACGATTGCTAGTGGTCAACTGATCTCCGGATCTGACACTTCCAGGTCCGTGTGTAATTGCATGTCTTTGCGTCTCTACGCATCACTCATTCTCTAATGAGATGGCTTCGTACAAATTTGGTCCTTTTGGTGTGACCTTTAGTTCTTTGGGGTTAAAACATGTTGATAATATTGTCGTACAATATATCTTCATAGTATTATCCCGCTGTGAACTACACCTAGTTTGATAACAAACTACTTGACACAAATGCCCTCTTTAGCTGCTATAATAGCAGTCATATACTTAGCCTTTTGTTATAGTATCTGTCACAATGTCTTAACTTTGGAACTCATCCAAATCCATTATGGAACTTACTTTCCATTATATTGTGCCACCCTTAGTTTAGATTGAGATAAACTTAATTTGTACTTTGTGACAAAACTAGTATCAATGTAGTAATTTTACAATGAACTAACCATCTATTTGTCACTTCTACAAATAATATACTCTTAGTTCTTCAAAAGATCATAAGAATATCCTTACTACTGTCTAATGATCATCTTATGAATCATGCTGGTATATGCTCATAACATTTAGAGCATAGGACATATCTGGATTTGTACATATCACAGTATGATTGATATAAATACTCTTTGTGATTTCATACATCAAGTATCAATCTATACTTGAATCTTTGTTTCACTTACCAAGTGTCAATACACTTGAATATATCATCAATATTGAACTCACTCAATCCTTTCTGTGTGACAAGAACCTTTCTTGTAGTTTCTATATTGAACTCATTCAATATCTCATCTATGTACTTTTGACACAACTATATTGACGTCTATTGATGCCAAACATTTGGGTTTTGCCTAAGTCTTTCATCAGGATGAAATTCTTAATATGTGTTAATAAAAGATACATCATTTCCAATCAACAATATGTCTTCCACATAATGTATTAGAAACATGTCTTAGAGCTCCCACTTAATTTCTTGCAAATGAAAGCATCTTCATCGTCTCTGATGAAATTAAACTATTTTAACAGTTTCATCATAGTGAAGATTCCAACTCCGCGATGCTTACTTCAACCACTGAAGTTTGCATATGCTTTTAGCATCCTTTGAATTAACAAAACCCTATGGACCGTGTTATGCACATGTCCTAGGTAACAATTCTATTAGAAGAACTTGTTTTGTTTATTCAACTACAACATAACAAAATTATATGTAGTGGTTGCTACATTAATCCGTCTAGACTAAATATCGCTATGAAAGATCAAATCTTGTCATAGTCAACCTTTGAACATTGTTGTGATCTCTTTCCCAACATGTCGACTATTTCATAGATGTGCAACATCCATGTCTATTTCTTTATAGATCCAAACACAACTGTAAGGTCTTTACACCTTTCTCGAGGGTCCTTCAAGTTCAAAACTTGATTTCTTGTGTATGGAACTATCACGGATTTTATGGCTTCAAGCCATATGACGGAGTCAGGGCTCATCATCGCTTCTTTGCATGTAGTCGGATCATTATTGTCAAATAATGATTTAACTCTCAAATCTTGGTATTTGATTGTTTACCCGACCTACTTGTTTCAATAGGAACTTAGATCTCCGTGACCACAACCTTTGAGGTACGTGAGCCATGAGCATTGTTGCTGCCTCCCGAACACTTTTCGGTGCTGCGCAACTTTGTACATATAGCTAAGGTTCTTTTAACCTTATCAAAGTTCCATTGTCCTCCCACTTAACTTTTCACGAAAAATTCCTTCTCTAAGAAACTTGACGTTTTAAGCGACAAACATTTTTGTCTCCGATGTTATGGAGGAATAGTTATTCGAAATAACATACAAAAACAGGTTCATCCAACTTTGGTTGCAAACATCTTTCTTATGCATAGCACACCAATGTTTAAGAAAGGACAACTTGGGTTTTATCCCAAACCATAACTTTATATGGTGTCAATTCAACGGATTATGATGGAGCTCTTTTCAGTGGAAAAACGGTAGTCTCTAAAGCTTTTAATCTTTAAAATATTATGGCAGTTTTATGAATTATACCTTTGATCTTACCATGTCAAACAAGGTTTTAATCACATATCTCGAATGCTCCATACTCTTATGGTGTTTCGGGAAATGCAAATCCACGGAACGATTCCTTAAATCTTAGGTATTATGCTAAACTTGTAACTCAAATATCTTCCTTTATGATCTTTATCATAAACTATTTATATTCTTGTTATAATGATTTTGCACTTCATCTTAAAAGACTTTGAACTTTTCAAATGTTTCATACTTCATCCTTATTAAGCAAATATTCATATATTCACTCAAATTTTCGGAGAAAGCATATGAAGTTGAAATCCACCGCTCTTGACTACATATAATGGACTTCGTACAACAATATGTACAAGTTCCAATAAGCTAGTCTTTCGTTCCCTTTCGGCCTATGAACGAAGTTTTAATTATCTCTAGGAAAGTTTCACAAGCATCATTTGATCAAAATAAAAAAGACTCCAAAATTCCATACACATGGAGTTTCTTCATGTTTTATTTCCAATATAATTTAAACGGCGATGTCACTTCCTAAGTAATCTTTCAATCAATTTGTCTTTCGACATTTTTAGCACTAGTTTTATGGATGTGATTTATCCAACGAGATTTGTAAATCATCCATCTTTTATGGATTACGGCAATTATTTGAACAACCCTTTTGTTCTCATAATACCTGATAAAACAAATCTTGAAGGCAAGCTTTGATGTTTTAACGAGCAACACAATAACCCTTTATTTGTTCTCAATGAACATCATCACATATTCTTTTGCTAGTTACTTAGGCCATTGTAGTTCATGAATTCTGTTGTTTCGTATGACGATTCACACCAACAAATTCAGTATCAAATACTTAAGAACCACATTGTTTAATAAGCAAAGAATATAGCCATAACATGTATATCATCTATATACTTAAGCTGAACAATTCTAGTCTTTTCTTTTCTGCCATATACTTATGAGATTCTCTTTCAGTATTTCCTTTTCTGTTTGAAAGAATCTATCAACATCAATAGTGGAGCCATACACATGACACATAGTCCAAAGCGTGTATCGTTAAATACCAATGTCTTTGGACTTGCACTTTTGAAGTAGATCACCATTATCAAAAGTTTGGTGTTCTTTCAAATTCATTTCTTTAGTAATCTCTTGGTGTAGTAAACATTTTACCTACATCAAATATTCATCCTTATCATGGGATTATCCATGATCAAGTTACTTTTAGTTTGTAACGGTGAATCGCGAGTATAATGTTTCTCTCCAAAACCTTTTGGAGGATTAGGACAACTAGTGTCTCCAACCTTTTTGCAAATTCTCATCAAATATGAGAACATGACTTTTGCCATATTATACTCTATCATATTGCAACCAAAACTTCGTTTCAGATATCACAATATCTTCCACACATCATGGTTTCTGAAACAACTCTTTCAGATCCTAGATAACCTTGATATTAAGACAATCCTTTGAATATCAAGAATCATGGAGACAAACATGATACTCATACACTAACTCTTGGAATTGTCACTCTTGATTTAATACCCATTATTAAACTTCATGGAGTAACCGAAACTTACTAAAAGTTTGCAATAGCACTTTTAAACTTTAGATTAACACTTCAAAACAATACGATACCAGTTCGTAAAGTAACTATCCAGAATTCTATAGTTCTATCATCTCAATTATAACTAAGCGCAAGGTGGTAAACGGATGCCAATGACTACAACAATTATGCAAATTCACTTTGATTTAATTTATGATAAATAGTGTTCAACTTTTAATTATATTGCTGTTGAACTCCCACTCAAAACAATATCCCTCACATTGTTTTAGTGATCACATGAACCAAATCCACCACATCAAAACCGATCATCACGAGAGTTGATGTAGCTTCAATGGCGAACAATCCACATGTTCATCATATCTACTATATGACTCATGCTTTACCTTTCGGTGATCCGTGTTCTGAGACCATGTCTGTATATGCTAGGCTCGTCAAGATCAACCTTAGCTTCCGCATGAGCAAATCTGGCTTGTTCACGTTGTATACACTCGCAGAATCTAACACACCCGATCATCACGTGGTGCTTCGAAACAACAAGCTTTAGCAACGGTGCTAACTAAGGGTGAACACTTTATAACTTGAAATTCATGTGCATGAGGGATCATCTTATAATGCTACCGTCGTGAACTAAGCAATACAAGATGCATAAAAGGATTAACATCACATGCAATTCATAATATGTGATATGATATGGCCATTCTTCTTTGTGCTTCCGATCTCCATCTTCAAGCACGAACATGATCTCCATCATCACCGGTATTGCATCAAGGTCAATGACGCCGCTCCATGGTTGTCGTCCACCAGCTTCAACTATTACAACTACTTTGAATAGACACGCGGGTCTTAACAGAATTTAAAGACAACCATATGGCTCCTGCCGGTTGCCAACTTACAATAAGAAACATTGCATACATCATATATAAACACAATCATGGACATATCACATCACGGCACACCCCTGCAAAACAAAGTTAGACGCCTCTAATTTTCTTTGCATATTTTACGTGGTTTGGGGCTTTCAATAAGTGTCGTTCTAACTTACGAACAAGAACCACAACATTGATACTAGTATTGTCAATAACCCGTTGTAAATTGAATCTTAACTATGTTGGGAGAAACAGGCACCCGCAAAGCCACTTATGCAATACAAGTTGCATGTCAAGCGTGGAGCAAGTCTCATGAACGATGTCATGTAAGGTTAGCCGGGCTTTCATCCCACCATCCCGCAAGATGCAAAGTACACAAGAAGCAATCGACAACAAAAGCATCAACGCCCACAATGACCATTGTGTTCTACTCGTGCAACAGATCTACATATAGACACGGCTCTGATACCACTGTAGGGGTTCGTAGCATGGAAAACAAAAAAAATTCTACCGCATGAACACACAATCAAGATCTAATCTATGATCAAGCCAAGATCTATCTACTAGATTGTAGCAACGAGTCAATAGAGTACTAACCCTCGAAGATCCAAAGCGGTTAACGAGAGCAGATTCTCGTGGATGATGTAGTCGTACACTTCCGATCTCAAGATCGCGTAGACGATCCTTCCGGCCAAGGCTCCGCAGCGCTCATGATCGGTCACACGTTCGGTACTCGATGAAGACCTTCCTCTCCCTTGTTCTAGCAGGCAGCGGAGGTTGTAGCACTCTCCTCGCGATTCCGACAGCACGACGGCGTGGTATCGGAAGTAGAAGGGAGATCTCGCAGGGCTTCGCCTTAAGCCGGAGCGAGTATGGTGGACTATGAGAGAGCCCTCGGTGTTCTAGGGTTTAGACACACCAAGGAGAGGGAGCTAGGCCGGCGGCTAGGGCAAGGGGATTGCCCCAACTCGGCGACTTGGCAAACCCTAGGAGGCGGCGGCAACAATGGTGGAGGCCGGCGGCTAGGGTTTAGATTTAGAGGAGAGAGGTGTAGGGAAGAGGGGCACCCCTGCCCCTCCTTTTATAGGTGGGAGGGAGGCGCGGTTGGGAGGAGGGAGTCCTCCTCCAACTCCTCCTCCTTGGCCGGCGGGTGGAGGGAGTAGGACTTCCTCCCCAAGTAGGTTTCCTACTTCCCCTCCACCTTTCCAAAATAGTCGTTTGACTTTTCAAATTGGCGTTTGACTTTTCAAACTAGGATTTGATTAAACCCTCTATTTTGTACAGCGATGACACCTAGTACATGATGAAATCATTCCAACTTGGTTTGACACATTCATGTACCCTTCCCCTCCAGAGTGCCGGACATTCCGGAACCTTCTAGAACATTCCCGATGAAAACACCGGAACCATTCTCCAACCCCGAAACAGGACTTTCCTTATATGAATCTTATTCTCCTGACCATTCAGGATCTCCTCATGATATCACGGATCACATCCGAGAATCAGAATAACATTCGGTCTCTTACTCATCATTCCATAACTACTCAACAACATCGAATCCTTAAGTGTGTCTCCCTACGGTTCGTGAATTATGCGGACATGATCGAGACACTTCTCCGAACAATAACCAATAGAGGAATCTGGAAATTCATATGGATCCCACATATTTCTACGATTACTTTGCGATCGAATGAACCACTTACATACGATACCAATTTCCCTTTGTCTCACGATAGTTTACTTATCCGAGGTTTTGATCGTCGGTATCTCTGCATACCTTGTTCAACCTCGTTACCGATAAGTACTCTTTTCTCGTTCCCGTGATATGTGATCCCTTGTGAGCCAGTCACATGCTTGCAAGCTAATTGGATGACATTCCACCGAGAGGGCCCAGAGTATATCTATCCGTCATATGGATGGACAAATCCCACTGTTGATCCATGTGTCTCAACCAATACTTTCTGAACACTCAATGCCACCTTTATAGCCACCCAGTTACTGTGTGGTGTTTGATGTCATCAAAGCATCCTTCCGGTGAAGGTGATAAGCATGATCTCATGGTCGAAGGAATTAGGTTACTATGTATTAGAAAGCTTATAGCAAATGAACTATATTAAATGACTTGATCTTTAGGCTACGCTTATCTATAGGAGTATGTCCATCACATCATTCTCCTAATGATATGACCCTGTTGTTAATAACATCTCTATGTTCATGATCAGGAAACCATGATCATATATTAACCAACAAGCTAGTTTAACAAGAGGCTTTACTAGGGACTCTTTTATGTTTACAAATCACACAAGTATTAATGTTTCCGGTTAATACAATTATAGCATGGTATGTAAACATTTATCATAAGTATGAAGATATGATAATAACCACTTTATTATTGCCTCTTGGGCATATCTCCAACAATACATACAACCCAACAAGTACTTTCCGATCACCTGAGAGACACCTTTATGATCACCCTCACATAGGATGACGTTTGATGACCTCAAAGCTTTCTTCCGATACCAGGGAGTTGTATTATCTCATGGTCTAAGGAATACAATACTTGACATAGGAAAAAGCTTCGCAAAGATGAACACGATGACATGATCTAATTGATCTGCTTAATTTGGGTTTGTCCAACATATCATTCTCCTAATGACACGATCTCATTATTAATCGACAACTCATGTCTATAGTTAGGAAACCTTAACCATCATTAATCAATGAGCTAGTCCATAGAGGCGTACTAGGGACACGGTGTTGTTCATAAACCACACAAGTATCAAAGTTTCCGCTTAATACAATTCTAGCATGGAATATAAACTTTATCATGAACAAGAATTATAATAATAACATCTTTATTATTGCCTCTAGGGCATAATTCCAACAGTCTCCCACTTGCACTAGAGTCAATAATCTAGTTTACATCTGGCAACAATCTAACACCCATGGCATTAAGGTGCTGATCATGTTTTGCTCGTGGAAGAGGTTTAGTCAACGGATCTGCGACATTCAGATCCGTATGTACTTTGCTAATCTTCAGATCTCCATTTGCTATATAATCTCGAATTATATGAAAACGGCGGTTGATGTGCTTGGTCTTTGGATGATATCTTGGCTCCTTAGCCAGTGTTATGGCACCAGTGTTGTCGCATATATCTCCAGTGGGTCCAAGGCACCTGGAACCACACCAAGCTTAGTGATGAAGTTCCTGGTCCAAACTCCTTCACTTGACGCTTTTGAAGCAGCCATGTATTCCGCTTCTGTTGTAGATCCCGCGATCACGCTTTGCTTGTAGCTTCTCCAGCTCACAGCTCCACCATTCAAAATATAAACGTATCCTGTCTGAGATTTAGAATCATCCGGATCGGTGTCAAAACTAGCGTCGACGTAACCTTTTACGACGAGCTGCTCATCACCTCCATAGACCAAGAAAATTTCTTTAGTCCTATTTAAATACTTTAGGATGTTCTTTACGGCTGTCTAGTATTCCACTCCTAGATCACTTTGGTATCTGATCGTCAAACTAAGAGCATTGGACACATCCGGTCTAGTACATAGAATGGCATATATGATAGAACCTATGGCCGAGGCATATGGCACTTTGCTCATAGTATCTCTATTGTTTACCGTATCTGGACACTGAGCCTTGCTCAATATCTTACCTAAAAACATGGGCAATGAACCTTTCTTTGCTTTATCCATTCTGAACCTTTTCAGAACTTTGTCTAGATATGTACTTTGGCTTAAAGCTATTAGGCGTCTTTGTCTATCTCTATAGATTTTGATGCCTAATATGTAAGCAGCTTCTCCTAGGTCTTTCATTGAAAAACATTTATTCAAATAACTCTTCACATCATTAAGCATACCAATGTCATTTCCAATAATCAATATGTCATCCACATATAGTACTTGAAATGTCACCGAGCTCCCACTCACTTTCTTGTAGATACAAGCTTCGTAGCAATTTGGAACAAATCCAAAGCTCTTGATCACGTGATCAAAACGAAGGTTCCAACTTTGAGATGCTTGCTTCAGTCCATAAATGGAACGCTGAAGTTTGCACACCTTATTAGTATCTTTAGGATCGATAAAACCTTCGGGCTGCATCATATACAACTCTTCATCAATGTTTCCATTGAGGAACGCAGTCTTGACATCCATCTGCAATATTTCATAATCATGAAACGCAGCAATTTCTAATAAAATCCAAATGGACTTAAACATCGCTACGGGAGAGAAAGTCTCATCATAGTCAACACATTGAACTTGCCGAAACCCTTTTGCGACAAGCTGAGCTTTATAGACAGTAACATTACCATCCGCGTCTGTTTTCTTCTTGAAAATCCATTTGCACTCAACGGCCTTACGGTCGCTAGGAGGGTCCACCAAAGTCCAAACTTGGTTTTTGCTCATGGATCCCAATTCGGGTTTCATGGCCTCTGGCCATTTCTCAGAGTCTGGGCTCATCATTACTTCCTCATAATTCGCAGGTTCACTGTTGTCTAACGATAAGACAGTTGAGACAGGGTTGCCGTACCATTCAGGAGTGGCACGTGACATTGTCGACCTACGAAGTTCAGTAGTAGCATCGTTCGAAGTTTTATGATCCTCGTCAATAGCTTCCTCTCTTGTTGGTGCAGACGGCACTAGAACAAATTCAGGTGCTGCGCTACTCTCCAACTCGAGAGAAGGTTCAATAACCTCATCTAGCTCTACCTTCCTCCCACTCACTTCTTTCGAGAGAAACTCCTTCTCAAGAAAGGATATGTTCTTTGCAACAAACACTTTGCCTTCGGATCTGTGGTAGAAGGTATACCCAATCGTTTCCTTAGGGTATCCTATGAAGATGCATTTCTCCGCTTTGGGTTCGAGCTTGTCCGGCATCAACTTCTTGACGCAAGCTTCGCATCCCCAAACTTTAAGAAACGACAACTTAGGTTTAGCACCAAACCATAGTTCATACGATGTTGTCTCAACGGATTTAGATGGTGCCCTATTTAAAGTGAATGCAGCGGTTTCTAATGCATAACCCCAAAATGATAACGGCAAATCTGTAAGAGACATCATTGATCACACCATATCTAATAGAGTTCGATTCCGGTGTTCAGACACACCATTGCGCTATGGTGTTCCGGGTGGCGTGAGTTGCGAAACGATTCCGCTTGCTTTAAGATGCGTCAGAAAATCATAACTCAAATATTCACCTCCACGATTGGATCGTAGAAATTTAATTTTCCTGTTACGATGGTCTTCCACTTCGTTCTGAAATTCTTTGAACTTTTCAAACGTTTCAGATTTATGTTTCATTAAATAGATATACCCATATCTACTTAAGTCATCAGTAAAAGTGAGAAAATAGCGATATCCACCGCGTGTCGAAACACTCATTGGTCCGCATACATCGGTATGTATGATTTCCAATAAGTCTGTTGCTCGCTCCATTATTCCAGAGAACGGGGTTTTGATCATATTTCCCATGAGGCACGGCTCGCATGTGTCAAATGATTAAAAATCAAGAGACTCCAAAAGTCCATCAGAATGGAGTTTCTTCATGCATTTTACACCAATATGACCTAGATGGCAGTGCCACAAATAAGTTGGATTATCTCTATCTACTTTGCATCTCTTAGCCTCAATGTTATGGATGTGCATTTCATTGCTTTCGAAATTAAGAAGAAATAAACTATTCACAACAGGTGCATGACCATAAAAGATGTTATTCATATAAATAAAACAACCATTATTCTCCGATTTAAATGAATAACCGTCTTGCAATAAACATGATCCATATATAATGTTCATGCTCAACGCGGGCACATAATAACACTTATTAAGGTTTAAAACTAATCCCGAAGGTAAAACTAAGGAGAGCATGCCGACGGCCATCACATCAACTTTTGTTCCATTGCCAACGCGCATCGTCACCTCATCCCTTGCTAGCCGCCGTTTATTCCGTAGCCCCTGTTTCGAGTTACAAATATTAGCAACTGAACCAGTATCATATACCCAGGCACTACAACGAGCGCTAGTAAGGTAAACATCAATAACATGTATATCAAATATACCTTTCATGGTGCTAGCCTTCTTGTCCGCTAAGTACTTGGGACAATTGCGCTTCCAGTGACCCTTGTACTTGCAATAGAAGCACTCAGTGTCCGTCTTAGGTCCAGACTTGAGCTTCTTCTCAGCAGGGGCAACGCGCTTGCCGCTGCCTTTCTTGAAGGATTTCTTTGCACCCTTACCTTTCTTAAAGCTAGGGGTCTTGTTGACCATCAACACATGATTTTCTTTCTTGATATCCACCTCCGCAGCTTTCAGCTTAGCGAAGAGCTTAGTGATCGTATCAGTGTAACCAATCTGATTGTGAGTAACTACAAAACCTTTGTAGCTAGGAGGGAGTGATTGCAGAACTCTGTCAATCTTGAGCTCTTCTGGAATCTTGCAGTCCAGTTGCTCAAGACGTTGAGTGTAGCCCGACATCTTAATGGCGTGCTCACTAATGGAACTCCCTTCCTCCATCTTGCAGTTAAAGAACTTCTCAGAGATCTCATATCTCTCAGAACGGGTTTGAGTCGAAACATGGTTTTCAGTTCCTCAAGTATCTCAAAGGGCGGTGAACTCCTCAAAACGATTTTGAAGGTCGGTTCCATAGCAAACAACATGGTACTCTTAATCACTCCATAATCATCTTTTGCCGATCGATAAACAGCTTTTTCATCACCCGATCAGTAGCAAGGGCGTCACCTAGCGCTTTCTAGTACGTAGTCCTTTTGTCCGCCAGCGAGAATGATTCTCAGATTGCGGAACCAGTTGGTGAAGTTAGACCCATTGTTCTTAAGCTTTTCTTTCTCAGCAAAAACGTTGAAGTCGAAGTTGGACTTAGCCATTTGATCTACAAAATTTGCAAATACAATTTAGACTATGTTCATGATAACTAGTTCAACTTAATCAAATTACTAGATGAACTCCCACTAAATTCAACATCCCTCAAGTTGTTTAGTGAACATGATCCAAATTCACCACACCTAATCTGATCTTCACGAGAAGAGATGTAGTTTCAATGGTGGACAACAAAGTGTCGATCATATCATTCATATGAGTCATGTTTAACCTTTCGGTTCGTGTATTTCGAGGCCATGTCTGTACAAGCTAGGCTCGTTAAGTCAAACCCAAGTATTTCCGCGTGTGCAAAACTGGCTTGCACCCGTTGTATGTGAACGTAGAGTTTATAGCACCCGATCATCACGAGGTTCTTGAACACGAAGAACTTTTGCAACGGTGTATACATGGGGAGAACACGATTTTATCTTGATCTTTAGGTGAGGAATCATCTTAAAATGCTACCGTCGCGATCTAAGCATAATAAGATACATAAAAGGATAAATAGCACATACATATAATTTTATGTGACATGGTATAGCCAATCTCCACGTAATGATCTCCATCTTGTGCGTGCCAGCATGATCTCCATCACTCCACCATGATTGCCTCCACCACGAATAGCAACTACAACTATTGCTAACTACTTAGCGATAAAGTAAAGCTATTACATGGCGTATAAGAAGTTGACACACAGGCCATACACAATTATAAAGACAACCATATGGCTCCTGCCGGTTGTGAACTCATCGACATGCAAGTCGTGAAATATTACAACACATGATCATTGCATACATCATACACATCATGTCTTGGGCCATACCATATCACAAAACACTCCCTGCAAAAACAAGTTATACGCCTCTATTTTGTTGTTGCATGTTTTACGTGGCTTATGGGAGTAACAAGCTAAGAACGATTCTTACCTACGGAAAGCCACAACGGTGATATTATAGTTGCCAACATCCGGTGTAAATCCCATGACAACTATAGTGAGAGAAACTGGCATCCACCAGCCGCATGTGTGGAACAAGCCACACGTCAAGTGCGGAGCCCGTCTCGCGAACGAGGTCGCGTAAGGTTGGCCTAGACCGCTTCGATCTCACTATGTCGCGCCATAAGAAATACACAACAAGAGGCTTGCAACAGAAAACATCAACGCCCGCAACAAGCATGTTGCGTTCTACTCGTGAAACACATCTACGCATAGATCTAGCTCTGATACCACTAAAGGGTTTCACAGCATAGTAAATCAAAAAAATTCTACGGATGCCAACAAGAAAGCCAAGCTCTAATCTAGGAGATGCAATCAACGAGAGAGATAGATGAGATCTTCATACCCTTGAAGAAATCGCACAGCGGAAACGTTCAACAGAATGTGGGTGATGTAGTCGAACTAGCCTTCTCCTCCTCGCGATCTGATTCGATCCAACGCCACAAGTGGCGGCGCCTCCGAGAGATGCACATGTACGGTGCCGCGACGTCTCCTCCTTCCTTGGTCCAGCAAGTATGGTGGAGAGATAGATTGGATCTACAGCACGACGGCGTGGTACTTATGGTGGAGAATTTCTGCAGCAGGGCTTCGCCTACTCACAGTCGGGAGAGAGAGAGGTGGACGGGCAGCAGGGCGGCTAGGGTTGGAGGAGTGGGGGAGGGCTGCGCCCCTTCCCTCCTTATATAGGGGGCTGTCCGGACCCCTTGGCCCCTCCTCCAAGCCCTAGGGCGGCGGCCCCAAGGGTGGAGTGGGGGGCAAGTTTCCCCCTTCCTTCTAGAAGGGTTCCCTAGGGTTTCCCCTAGGGCTGGCCGGCTGGGCCTTTGGGGCCTTGTGCCCCTGTCCCAAAGTGGCCAGGGCACTTCCCCTTAGGCCCACGCAGGCCTCCGACAAGTGGGCCCACGTTGGTCCCACTCTGGAAGCTTCTAGAACCTTCTGGTACAATACCGATAAACTCCGAAACGATTCTGAAATCCAAAAACTTCTTTCCTTTATATGAATCTTATTCTCCGGACCATTCCGGAACCTCTTGTGATGTTCTGGATCTCATCTGAGACTCGGAATAAAAACTCATAAACCAATTATCCATTCTATCCTAGCATCGATGCACATTAAGTGTGTGACCCTACGGGTTCGAGAATATGCAGACATGATCTTCTATCAATAATCAACAGCGGGATCTGGAAACCCATATTGACTCCCACATATTCATTGATGATCATATTGGATGAACCACGATGCCAGGATTCAATTAATCCCATATATGTATTCCCTTCATCACGCGATAATTTACTTGCCCGAGATTCGATCGTTGGTATCGGCATACCTAGTTCAATCTCGTTCACAACAAGTACTTTACTCGTTCCGTAATCCGATATCACTTTGTGATTAACTCCTTAACCACGTGCTTGAAAGCGGTGTTGATATCGACACGAGTGGGACCAAGTATATCTCTCCACTGGAGGGACAAATTCCATCTCGATACATACAACCCAACAAGTACTTTCCGATCACCTGAGAGACACCTTTATGATCACCCTCACATAGGATGACGTTTGATGACCTCAAAGCTTTCTTCCGATACCAGGGAGTTGTATTATCTCATGGTCTAAGGAATACAATACTTGACATAGGAAAAAGCTTCGCAAAGATGAACACGATGACACGATCTAATTGCTCTGCTTAATTTGGGTATGTCCATCATATCATTCTCCTAATGACATGATCTCATTATTAATCGACAACTCATGTCTATAGTTAGGAAACCTTAACCATCATTAATCAATGAGCTAGTCCATAGAGGCGTACTAGGGAAACGGTGTTGTTCATAAACCACACAAGTATCAAAGTTTCCGCTTAATACAATTCTAGCATGGAATATAAAATTTATCATGAACAAGAATTATAATAATAACATCTTTATTATTGTCTCTATGGCATAATTCCAACAAATATCTCAATTGGTATTTAGCATTCCTTCGATTCTTTCGAAGTAGCACACTCGGATCATAAGGCGTTGGAGAAGAATTGCAATCGCTATACCCGAAGCGACTCAATATCTTTTCCACATAGTGAGACTCAAGCAATGTAATCCCACCATTGTCATCCTTTAGTAGCTTGATGTTTAAGATTACATCAGCCACTCCCAAGTCCTTCATCTCAAAGCAGCGATATAGGAACTTTTTGACCTCCTCGATAACATCGAGGTTGGTCCCGAATATCAATATGTCATCAACATAGAGACACATAATAACTCCCTCGCCCCCACCATGGCGATAGTACACACATTTGTCAGCTTCATTTACAACAAAGCCTTCAGCAGTTAAAGTTCTTTCAAACTTCTCGTGCCACTACTTAGGAGCTTGCTTAAGACCATACAAAGACTTCACTAAATTACACACCTTTCCTTCTTGACCATCTACTATAAATCCGTTAGGCTACTCCATATAAATTTACTCATCTAGCTCTCCATTTATAAAAGTTGTCTTAACGTCCATTTGATGAACGAGAAGACCATGTGTGGCAGCCAAGAAAAGTAGTACTCGAATAGTGGTCAATCTGCCTACAGGTGAGTAGGTATCGAAGAAGTCTTCACCTTCCTTTTGTGTATAACCCTTTCCCACAAGACGTTCCTTGTACTTTTCAATAGTACCATGGATGACCCACAAATATAGGGGGTGTATCATAGTACTTTTGATAAATAGGAGTGTCGATCCCAACGAGGAACAGAAGGTGCTGAACAGTGGTATGGAGCAGGAAATCCCTCTGAATACTTGGCAAACAGATTTTTAGTGGTTTTCTGACAAAGCAACAAAACAAAGAGCAAGTAACATAACTAACGAACAAATGAAGAAAGTGACCCAATCCTTTCTTAGCAAAGGACAAGTTGGTGGAAATACTTATAAGGACCAAACGTTCTCGAGGACACATGGAAATTCTTTCAAGTGCTTTCGCTGCAAATAACTGAGTACTCTCCTTTGGTGTTTGTAACTGTTGTGTGGGTGAACCTACGCTAACATACTTCCCCTCATAGGACTAATACATACTTGTGATTAAACCCCCTGCAAACATCTGTAGCTACAGGAAAGTAATTAAGATATAAATCTAACCACAGCCTTAAACTCTGAGATCCTACGCTTCCTTGTGCAAAGGTGTCCTAACGGGGGTTCAGGTTTCTGTCACTCCGGCAACCCCACGATTAGTAGACAAATACACAATGCATTCCCCTAGGCCCATAAATGGTGAAGTATCATGTAGTCGACGTTCACATGAAACCACTAGAAGAATAGCACCACAACTTAAATACTAAACCATTGAATAATAACTCATCACAGATTCACTACTAACAACATGACTTCTCCCATGTCCTCAAGAACTAAACGAACTACTCACGAGACATCATATGGATCAAGATAAAAGATGATATGATAATGGATAACAATCTGAACATAAACGATAATCCAATGGTTCCACTCACAAGCATCAACTACAATAGTAATTAACACCGGGAAAGTTTCCCCTAATGAACTAAGAAATATCCAACACAATTGTTATAGCGGGACGGAGTGATGATGATGGTGCTGGAGGAGATGATGGTGTGGATGATGACGATGATGATCCTGATGAATCCTAGCTTGATGACGGTGTTGATGGCGACGGTCTCCCCTTTCCGTGAAGGAATTCCCCCGGCAGAAATCTGTTTGCCGGAGAGATCTTTCTATCTCGGTGTTTTCCGCCTCCCAGAGGCGGAGAAAGTCTATCTGTGGCCGCTCCCCTGGTGTTAGGGTTCCGTAGGGAAGATATAGGCAAAGGGGGGAGTCGGAGGCCGAACAGGTGGGCCAAACCCACCCTAGGCGCAGGGTCAGGTGGGCCTGCGCCTAGGGGGTGTGGGCCCCTAAGTCCCCCTTTCGCTCCTCCTTCTGGCTTCCTTCGTCTTCCGGTAAAATAACATGTTTCCATATTTTTCTGGTGTTTTTCTGATCTTCGCGAAATTGCACCGAAATGCCATCTTTTCCATCAGAATCCAGACTCCGGCAGTCCATCCTCCAGGAATCATCCAACATGCATAAACAGATGAAAATCCATAAGTAATACCTCATAATAAGACAAATGTCAATGAATAGAGGTAAATTATGATATAGAATGGTGATGCAAATTGGGTGTATCAACTCCCCCAAGCTTAGACTTTGCTTGTCCCCAAGCGAATACTGAGCTCAGTAAACATGTCCACGGGTTTATGGAGTGAAGTGTCGATAAAAAGAATACGAACAAGAAGCATCACACTTACCTTTGCACAACTCATAGAAGAAAGTAGCTCACCATTATATAACTTATCTTGCAACCAAGTACAGCAGTCACAATAGAGATACATAAAGATAAATCATAATTGGGATTGGAAAACTTGTTCTTGGTCAGAGAACACCTGGTAAACAGTTTCACAAAGGCTTTTTGTAGAAGTTTCAAAACAGGAGCACTCTTTGCTCAAAAAGGTTTTTCACAAGTGAAGGTTTTCAAAGTAATACTCAATAGATAAGGGTTTTGTGCAAATAAGGAAGATAAAGAACATGATTGAATAAATCACCATATGAATGCTTGAAACACAACAACTCAAAATCTTGCTGGAGATAGAGAGGAAGTGGGTTTACTGACTCAACTGGTAATTGGAGAAAGGTCCCTTTATAGAGGGTAGCAGGGATTACAAGTCATAAAGAGCTTTCAAAATATTATGATACTTACTAGATTTGATCCCTCATTGCCCCTATCATAAGCATCTTGAGATGATTAAGGTGAAAGTGAACAAAGATGGACTATATGCTTGACGAAATATACGTTGGCAATCTCATGTCCCTTGAATATGAGGGCCACTCCTCATGCATACTCAACTTTGGATCCAGGTAAGTTATTGTCATTGTAAGTATTTTCATATCATTGAGAACCGCCAACAGGTTACCCCTTGCACTGTTGGAATTATGCCCTAGAGGCAATAATAAAGATGTTATTATTATAATTCTTGTTCATGATAATGTTTATATTCCATGCTAGAATTGTATTAAGCGGAAACTTTAATACTTGTGTGGTTTGTGAACAACACCGTATCCCTAGTACGCCTCTATGGACTAGCTCATTGATCAATGATGGTTAAGGTTTCCTAACCATAGACATGAGTTGTCAATTGATAATGAGATCATATCATTGGGAGAATGATATGATGGACAGACCCAAACTAAGCGAAGCAATTAGATCGTGTCATCATGTTCGTCTTTGCGAAGCTTTTCTTATGTCAAATATTGTATTCCATAGACCATGAGATAATACAACTCCCTGGTATCGGAAGAAAGCTTTGAGGTCATCAAACGTCATCCTATGAGAGGGTGATCATAAAGGTGTCTCTCATGTGATCGGAAAGTATCTGTTGGGTTGTATGTATCGAGATGGGATGTGTCCCTCCCAAGTCGGAGAGATATACTTTAGGCCCACTCGGTAATCGATATCAACACTGCTTGCAATCATGTGGTTAAGGATTTAATCACAAAGTGATATCGGATTACAGAACGAGTAAAGTACTTGCTGTGAACGAGATTGAACTAGGTATGACGGTACCGACGATCAAATCTCGGGCAAGTAAAATATCGCGAGACGAAGGGAATATATATATGGGATTGATTGAATCCTGGCATCGTGGTTCATCCGATATGATCATCGATGAATGTGTGGGAGTCAATATGGGTGCCCAGACCCCGTTGTTGATTATTTATAGAAGATCATGTTTGCATATTCTCGAACCCGCAGGGTCACACACTTAACGTGTCTTGACGCTAGGATAGATTGGATAATTGGTTTGTGAGTTTTTTTTTGGAGTCTCGGATGGGATCCGGGATATCACGAGAGGTTCCGGAGTGGTCCGGAGAATAAGATTCATATAAGGCAGTGCAGTTTTTGGAGTTCAGAATTGTTCCGGGTTAATCGGTATTATACCGGAAGCTTCTAGAGCCTTCCGGAAGGGGACCAACGTGGCCCCACCTTCCGGGAGGGGGCATGGGCCTATGGGGGAGTGCCCTGGCCGCATTGGGCCAGGGGCACAAGGCCCCATAGGGCCCAGCCGGCCAAAGAGGGTTTAAACCCTAGATAGACCTTCTAGAAGGGGGGGTTTCCTTGCCCCCCACTCCTTCTCCTTGGGGCCGCCGGTTTGGGCTTGGGGGAGGGGCTAGGGCTGCACCCACCCCTCTATATAAAGAGGGCTGGGGGCACACCAACCCCCCACACCTTCCCCTCCAACCCTAGCCGCCCTGCTGCCCTCCTCTCTCCCTCCCGACTGCTTGTAGGCGAAGCCCTGCTGCAGAAATTCTCCACCAATTGCACTGCGTCGTCGCGTTGTAGATCCAACCCATCTCTCCACCATACTTGCTGGATCAAGGAAGGAGGAGACATCGAGGTGCTGCACGTGTGCATCTCACGGAGGCACCGCCACTTGTGGTGCTAGATCGGATCGGATCGCGAGAAGGAGAAGCGAGTACGACTACATCACCCACGTTCCGACGAACATTCCGCTGTGCGAATCTTCAAGGGTATGAAGATCTAATCCAATCTCTCTCGTTGTTTGCATCTCCTAGATTAGATCTTGGCTTTCCCTCTGTTCGCATCCGTAGAAAATTTTGATTTACTATGCCGCGAAACCCTTCAAAGGGTATCGAGCTAGATCTATGCGTAGATGTGTTTCATTTAGTAGAACGCAACATGGTTGTTGCGGGCGTTGATGTTTTCTGTTGCAAGCCTCTTGTTTGTGTTCTTCTTATGACGCGATAGTGAGATTGAAGCGTCCAGCCAACCTTACGCGACGCCGTTTCGAGACCGGCTCAAGACTTGACGTGTGGCTTGTTCCACACGCGGCTGGTGGATGTCGTTTCTCTCACTATAGTTGTCATGGGATTAACACCGAGTTTGGCAACCATAATATCACCGTTGTGGCTTTCCGTAGGTAAGAATCGTTCTTAGCATCTACTCCCATAAGCCACGTAAAACATGCAACAACAAAGTAGAGGCGTCTAACTTGTTTTTGCAGGGAGTGTTTTCTGTTATATGGTATGGCCCAAGATGTGATGTGTATATTGTATGCGATGATCATGTTTTGTAATGTTTCACGACTTGCATGTCGATGAGTACACAACCGGCAGGGGCCATATGGTTGTCTTTATAATTGTGTATGACCTGCGAGTCAACTTCTTATACGCCATGTAATAGTTTCACTTTATGGCTAAGTAGTTAGCAATAGTTGTAGTTGCTATTCGTGGTGGAGGCAATCATGGTGGAGTGATGGAGATCATGCCGGAACGCACAAGATGGAGATCATTGCGCGAAGATTGGCTATACCATGTCACATAAAGTTATATGCATGTGATGTTTATCCTTTTATGTATCTTATTATGCTTAGATCGCGACGGTAGCATTATAAGATGATTCCTCACTTAAAGATCAAGATAAAACTGTGTTCTCCCCAAGTATGCACCGCTATGTAAAGTTCGTCGTGTCCAAGAATCACGTGATGATCGGGTGCTATAGACTCTACGCCACATACAACGGGTGCAAGCCAGTTTTTCCACACGCCAGAAATACTTGGGTCTAACTTGACGAGCCTAGCATGTACAGACATGGCCTCGGAACACATGAACCGAAAGGTTAAGCATGAGTCATATGAATGATATGATCGACACTTTGTTGTCCACCATTGAAGCCACATCTCTTCTCGTGATGATCGGATTAGGTGTGATGAATTTGGATCGTGTTCACTAAACAACTTGAGGGATGTTGAATTTAGTGGGAGTTCATCTAGTAATTTGATTAAGTTGAACTATTTATCATGAACATAGTCTAAATTGTACTTGCAAATACTGTAGATCACATGGCCAAGTCCAACTTCAACTTCAACGTTTTTGCTGAGATAGAAAAGCTTAGAAACAATGGGTCTAACTTCACCAAATGGTTCCACATTCTGAGAATCATTCTCGCTGGCGGACAAAAGGACTATGTCCTTGAGAAAGCGCTAGGTGACGCCCCTGCTATAGATGCTTGGCCGATGAAAAAGCTGTTTATCGACAAGCGCAAAGGATGATTATGATTTGATTAAGATCGCCATGTTGTATGCTATGGAATCGGATCTTCAAAATCGTTTTGAGGAGTTCCGCCCTTTGAGATTCTCGAGGAGCTGAAAACATGTTTCAGACTCAAGCCCGTTCTGAGAGATATGAGATCTCTAAGAAATTCTTTAACTACAAGATGGAGGAAGGGAGTTCCGTTAGTGAGCACGCCATTAAGATGACGGGCTACACTCAACGCCTTGAGCAACTGGACTGCAAGATTCCAGAGGAGCTCAAGATTGACACTCCTAGCTACAAAAGTTTTGTAGTTGATCACAATCAGATTGGTTCAACTGATATGATCACTGAGCTCTTTGCTAAGATGAAAGTAGCGGAGGTGAACATCAAAAAGAATAATCATGTGTTGATGGTCAACAAGCCCCCCACCTTCAAGAAAGGTAAGGGTGCAAGGAAGCCCTTCAAGAAAGGCGGCGGCAAGCGCGTTGCCCCTGCTGAGAAGAAGCTCAGGTCTGGTCCTAAGCCGGACACTGAGTGCTTCTATTGCAAGGACAAGGGTCACCGAAGCGAATCGTCTGAAGTACTTAGCGGACAAGAAG
Source organism: Avena insularis (assembly GCA_023614405.1). Classification (NCBI taxonomy): domain Eukaryota; kingdom Viridiplantae; phylum Streptophyta; class Magnoliopsida; order Poales; family Poaceae; genus Avena; species Avena insularis. The sequence continues at coordinate 480,606,863 of CM042697.1, forward strand.
GCGGGCACCATCAAAGGTATATTTGATATACATGTTATTGATGTTTTCCTTACTAGCCCTCGTTGTAGTGCCTGGGTATTTGATACTGGTTCAGTTGCTAATATTTGTAACTCGAAACAGGAGCTACGGAATAGACGTCGGCTTGCGAGGGATGAGGTGACGATGCGCGTTGGCAACGGATCAAGAGTTGATGTGATGGCCGCAAGACGCTCTCCTTAGTTTTACCTTCGGGATTAGTTTTAAACCTTAATAAATGTTATTATGTGCCTGCGTTGAGCATGAACATCATTTCTAGATCGTGTTTATTGCAAGACGGTTATTCATTTAAATCGGAGAATAATGGTTGTTCTATTTATATGAGTAACATCTTTTATGGTCATGCACCTCTTGTGAATGGTTTATTTCTTCTAAATCTCGAAAGGGATGAAACACACATCCATAACATTGAGGCTAAGAGATGCAAAGTAGATAGTGATAATACTACTTATTTGTGGCAATCATTGCTCAGGTCATATTGGTGTAAAGCGCATGAAGAAACTCCATTCTGATGGACTTTTGGAGTCTCTTGATTTTGAATCATTTGACACATGCGAACCATGCCTCATGGGCAAGATGATCAAAACCCCGTTCTCCAGTATGATGGAGCGAGCAACGGACTTGTTGGAAATCATACATACCGATGTATGCGGACCGATGAGTGTTTCGACACGCGGTGGATATCGCTATTTTCTCACTTTTACCGATGACTTAAGTAGATATGGGTATATCTATTTAATGAAACATAAATCTGAAACATTTGAAAAGTTCAAGGAATTTCAGAATGAAGTGGAGAACCATCATAACAGAAAGATTAAGTTTCTACGATCTGATCGTGGGGCGAATATTTGAGTTATGATTTTCTCACGCATCTTAAAGCAAGCGGAATCATTTCGCAACTCACGCCACCCGGAACACCACAGCGCAATGGTGTGTCTGAACGCCGGAATCGAACCCTATTAGATATGGTCCGATCAATGATGTCTCTTACTGATTTGCCGTTATCATTTTAGGGTTATGCATTAGAAACCGCTGCATTCGCTTTAAATAGGGCACCATCTAAATCCGTTGAGACGACACCGTATGAACTATGGTTTGGTGCTAAACCTAAGTTGTCGTTTCTTAAAGTTTGGGGATGCGAAGCTTACGTCAAGAAGTTGATGCCGGACAAGCTCGAACCCAAAGCGGAGAAATGCGTCTTCATAGGATACCCTAAGGAAACTATTGGGTATACCTTCTATCACAGAACCGAAGGCAAAGTGTTTGTCGCAAAGAACGGTTCCTTTCTTGAGAAGGAGTTTCTCTCGAAAGAAGTGATTGGGAGGAAAGTAGAGCTAGACGAGGTTATTGAACCTTCTCTTGAATTGGAGAGTAGTGCAGCACCTGAAATTGTTCTAGTGCCGCCTGCACCAATAATGGAGGAAGCTAATGACAAGGATCATGAAGCTTCGGACGATGCAACTACTGAACGTCGCAGGTCAACAAGGTCGCGTGCCCCTCCTGAGTGGTACGGCAACCCTGTCTTGACTATCTTGTTAGTAGAAGACAGTGAACCTACGAACTATGAGGAAGCGATGATGAGCCCAGACTCTAAGAAATGGCTAGAAGTCATGAAATCCGAATTGGGATCCATGAGCGAAAACCAAGTATGGACTTTGGTGGACCCTCCTAGCGACCGAAAGGCCGTTGAGTGCAAATGGATTTTCAAGAAGAAAATGGACGCGGATGGTAATGTTACCGTCTATAAAGCACGGCTTGTCGCGAAAGGTTTTCGACAAGTTCAAGGTGTTGACTACGATGAGACTTTCTCTCCCATAGCGATGTTTAAGTCCATTCGGATTTTATTAGCAATTGCTACGTTTCATGATTATGAAATATGGCAGATGGATGTCAAGACTGCGTTCCTCAATGGCAACATTGATGAAGAGTTGTATATGATGCAACCCGAAGGTTTTGTCGATCCTAAGGATGCTAATAAGGTATGCAAGCTTGAGCGTTCCATTTATGGACTGAAGAAAGCATCTCGGAGTTGGAACCTTCGTTTTGATCAAGTGATCAAGAGCTTTGGATTTGTTCCAAATTGCTACGAAGCTTGTATCTACAAGAAAGTGAGTGGGAGCTCGGTGACATTTCTGGTACTATATGTGGATGACATATTGATTATTGGAAATGACATTAACATGCTTAACGATGTGAAGAGTTACTTGAATAAATGTTTTTCAATGAAAGACCTAGGTGAAGCTGCTTATATATTAGGCATCAAAATCTATAGAGATAGACAAAGACGCCTGATAGCTTTAAGCCAGAGTACATACCTAGACAAAGTTCTTAAAAGGTTCAGAATGGATAAGGCAAAGAAAGGTTCAGTGCCTATGTTGTCAGGTAAGATATTGAGCAAGGCTTAGTGTCTAGCTACGGTAAATGATAGTGAAGCTATGAGCAAAGTGCCTTATGCCTCAGCCATAGGTTCTATCATGTATGCCATGCTGTGTACTAGACCGGATGTGTCCAATGCTCTTAGTTTGACGAGCAGATATCAAAGTGATCCAGGAGTGGAACACTGGACAGCCGTGAAGAACATCCTAAAGTACCTAAATAGGACTAAAGAAATGTTCTTAGTCTATGGGGGTGATGAACAGCTCGTCGTGAAATGTTACGTCGACGCTAGTTTCGACACCGACAAGGATGATTCTAAATCTCAGACAGGATACGTTTATATTTGAATGGAGGAGCTGTGAGCTGGAGAAGCTGCAAGCAAAGCGTGATCGCAGGATCTACAGTAGAAGCGGAATACATGGCTGCTGCAGAAGCGTCAAGTGAAGGAGTTTGCATCAGAAACTTCATCACTGAGCTTGATGTGGTTCCAAGTGCATTGGACCCACTGGAGATATTGTGTGACAACACTGGCGCCATAGCACTCGCTAAGGAACCAAGATATCATCCAAAGACCAAGCATATCAACCGCAAGTTTCATATAATCCGAGATTATATAGCAGATGGAGATCTGAAGATTAGCAAAGTACATACAGATCTGAATGTCGCAGATCCATTGACTAAACCTCTTCCATGCGCAAAACATGATCAGCACCTTAGTGCCATGGGTGTGAGATTGTTGCCAAATGTAAACTAGATTATTGACTCTAGTGCAAGTGGGAGACTGTTGGAATTATGCCCTAGAGGCAATAATAAAGATGTTATTATTATAATTCTTGTTCGTGATAATGTTTATATTCCATGCTAGAATTGTATTAAGCGGAAACTTTAATACTTGTGTGGTTTGTGAACAACACCGTGTCCCTAGTACGCCTCTATGGACTAGCTCATTGATCAATGATGGTTAAGGTTTCCTAACCATAGACATGAGTTGTCAATTGATAATGATATCATATCATTGGGAGAATGATATGATGGACAGACCCAATCTAAGCGAAGCAATTAGATCGTGTCATCGTGTTCGTCTTTGCGAAGCTTTTCTTATGTCAAATATTGTATTCCTTAGACCATGAGATAATACAACTCCCTGGTATCGGAAGAAAGCTTTGAGGTCATCGAACGTCATCCTATGAGAGGGTGATCATAAAGGTGTCTCTCAGGTGATCGGAAAGTATCTGTTGGGTTATATGTATCGAGGTGGGATTTGTCCCTCCCAAGTCGGAGAGATATACTTCAGGCCCACTCGGTAATCGATATCAACACCGCTTGCAATCATGTGGTTAAGGAGTTAATCACAAAGTGATATCGGATTACGGAACGAGTAAAGTACTTGCTGTGAACGAGATTGAACTAGGTATGACGGTACCGATGATCAAATCTCGGGCAAGTAAAATATCGCGAGACGAAGGGAATATATATATGGGATTGATTGAATCCTGGCATCGTGGTTCATCCGATATGATCATCGATGAATGTGTGGGAGTCAATATGGGTGCCCAGACCCCGTTGTTGATTATTGATAGAAGATCATGTTTGCATATTCTCGAACCCGCAGGGTCACACACTTAACATGTCTCGACGCTAGGATAGATTGGATAATTGGTTTGTGAGTTTTTGTTCGGAGTCTCGGATGGGATCCAGGATATCACGAGAGGTTCCAGAGTGGTCCGGAGAATAAGATTCAAATAAGGCAGTGCAGTTTTTGGAGTTCGGAATTGTTCCGGGTTAATCGGTATTGTACCGGAAGCTTCTAGAACCTTCCGGAAGGGGACCAACGTGGCCCCACCTTCCGGGAGGGGTCATGGGCCTATGGGGGAGTGCCCTGGCCGCATTGGGCCAGGGGCACAAGGCCCCATAGGGCCCAGCCGGCCAAAGAGGGTTTAAACCCTAGATAGACCTTCTAGAAGGGGGGTTTCCTTGCCCCCCACTCCTTCTCCTTGGGGCCGCCGGTTTGGGCTTGGGGGAGGGGCTAGGGCTGCACCCACCCCTCTATATAAAGAGGGCTGGGGGCGCACCAACCCCCCACACCTTCCCCTCCAACCCTAGCCTCCCTGCTGCCCTCCTCTCTCCCTCCCGACTGCTTGTAGGCGAAGCCCTGCTGCAGAAATTCTCCACCAATTGCACTGCGCCGTCGCGTTGTAGATCCAACCCATCTCTCCACCATACTTGCTGGATCAAGGAAGGAGGAGATGTCGAGGTGCTGCACGTGTGCATCTCACGGAGGCACCGCCACTTGTGGTGCTAGATCGGATCGGATCGCGAGAAGGAGAAGCGAGTACGACTACATCACCCACGTTCCGACGAACATTCCGCTATGCGAATCTTCAAGGGTATGAAGATCTAATCCAATCTCTCTCGTTGTTTGCATCTCCTAGATTAGATCTTGGCTTTCCCTCTGTTCGCATCCGTAGAAAATTTTGATTTACTATGCCGCGAAACCCTTCAAAGGGTATCGAGCTAGATCTATGCGTAGATGTGTTTCACGAGTAGAACGCAACATGGTTGTTGCGGGCGTTGATGTTTTCTGTTGCAAGCCTCTTGTTTGTGTTCTTCTTATGATGCGGGATAGTGAGATTGAAGCGGTCCAGGACAACCTTACGACGCCGTCGCGAGACCGGCTCCGACTTGACGTGTGGCTTGTTCCACACATGCACCGGTGGATGCCGCTTTCTCACTATAGTTGTCATGGGATTAACACCGAGTTTGGCAACCACAATATCACCGCTGTGGCTTTCCGTAGGTAAGAATCGTTCTTAGCATCTACTCCCATAAGCCACGTGAAACATGCAACAACAAAGTAGAGGCGTCTAACTTGTTTTTGCAGGAGTGTTTTCGTGATATGGTATGGCCCAAGATGTGATGTGTATAATGTATGCGATGATCATGTTTTGTAATGTTTCACGACTTGCATGTCGATGAGTACACAACCGGAGCCATATGGTTGTCTTTATAATTGTGTATGACCTGTGTCAACTTCTTATGCCATGTAATAGTTTCACTTTATCGCTAAGTAGTTAGCAATAGTTGTAGTTGCTATTCGTGGTGGAGGCAATCATGGTGGAGTGATGGAGATCATGCCGGAACGCACAAGATGGAGATCATTGCGGGAAGATTGGCTATACCATGTCACATAAAGTTATATGCATGTGATGTTTATCCTTTTATGTATCTTATTATGCTTAGATCGCGACGGTAGCATTATAAGATGATTCCTCACTTAAAGATCAAGATAAAACTGTGTTCTCCCATGTATGCACCGCTATGAAGTTCGTCGTGTCCAAGCATCACGTGATGATCGGGTGCTATAGACTCTACGCTCACATACAACGGGTGCAAGCCAGTTTTGCACACGCGGAAATACTTGGGTCTAACTTGACGAGCCTAGCATGTACAGACATGGCCTCGGAACACATGAACCGAAAGGTTAAGCATGAGTCATATGAATGATATGATCGACACTTCGTTGTCCACCATTGAAGCCACATCTCTTCTCGTGATGATCGGATTAGATGTGGTGAATTTGGATCATGTTCACTAAACAACTTGAGGGATGTTGAATTTAGTGGGAGTTCATCTAGTAATTTGATTAAGTTGAACTATTTATCATGAACATAGTCTAAGTTGTACTTGCAAATACTGTAGATCACATGGCCAAGTCCAACTTCAACTTCAACGTTTTTGCTGAGAAGGAAAAGCTTAGAAACAATGGGTCTAACTTCACCAATTGGTTTCGCAATCTAAGAATCATTCTCTCTGGCGGTCAAAAGGACTATGTCCTTGGCAAAGTGTTAGGTGACCCCTCTTGAATCGCTACCGGCTGATGAGAAAGCTGTCATCGATCGCGCAAAGATGATTATGGTGTGATTAAGAGCATCATGTTGTTTGCTATGGAACCGGAACTTCAAAATCGTTTTGAAGACTATCCAGGGCCATTTGAGATTCTCGAAGAGCTGAAAACCATGTTTCAGACTCAGGCCCGCTCGAGAGATATGAGATCTCCGAGAAGTTCTTTAACCGCAAGATGGAGGAAGGGAGTTAGTTAGTGAGCACGCCATTAAGATGACGGGCTACACTCAACGCTTGAGCAACTGGAATGCACGATTCGAAGAGCTCAAGATTGACAGGTTCTGCAAGCACTCCTCCCGCCTACAAAAGTTTTGTAGTGACTCATAATCAGATTGGTTCCACGACACGATCATCGAGCTCTCGGCAAAGCTGAAGGCCATGAGGTGGACATCAAAAAGGATAATCATGTGTTGATGGTCAACAAGCCCTCCTTTAAGAAAGGTAAGGTGCAAAGAAGCCCGTCAAGAAAGGAGGCGAAGCGCGTTGCCCTGCCGAGAAGAAGCTCAAGTCCGGTCCTAAGCCGGACATCGAGTGCTTCTATTGCAAGGACAAGGGTCATCGAAGCGAATCGTCCGAAGTACTTAGCGGACAAGAAGGCTGGCACCATCAAAGGTATATTTGATATACATGTTATTGATGTTTTCCTTACTAGCCCTCGTTGTAGTGCCTGGGTATTTGATACCGGTTCGGTTGCTAATATTTGTAACTCGAAACAGGAGCTACGGAATAGACGGCGGCTTGCGAGGGATGAGGTGACGATGCTGCTGGCAACAGATCAAGAGTTGATGTGATGGCCGTCGGCACGCTCTCCTTAGTTTTACCTTCGGGATTAGTTTTAAACCTTAATAAATGTTATTATGTGCCTGCGTTGAGCATGAACATTATTTCTGGATCGTGTTTATTGCAAGACGGTTATTCATTTAAATCGGAGAATAATGGTTGTTCTATTTATATGAGTAACATCTTTTATGGTCATGCACCTCTTGTGAATGGTTTATTTCTTCTAAATCTCGAAAGGGATGAAACACACATCCATAACATTGAGGCTAAGAGATGCAAAGTAGATAGTGATAATACTACTTATTTGTGGCACTGTCGTCTAGGTCATATTGGTGTAAAGCGCATGAAGAAACTCCATTCTGATGGACTTTTGGAGTCTCTTGATTTTGAATCATTTGACACATGCGAACCATGCCTCATGGGCAAGATGATCAAAACACCGTTCTCCGGAATGATGGAGCGAGCAACGGACTTGTTGGAAATCATACATACCGATGTATGCGGACCGATGAGTGTTTCGACGCGCGGTGGATATCGCTATTTTCTCACTTTTACCGATGACTTAAGTAGATATGGGTATATCTATTTAATGAAACATAAATCTGAAACATTTGAAAAGTTCAAGGAATTTCAGAATGAAGTGGAGAACCATCGTAACAGAAAGATTAAGTTTCTACGATCCGATCATGGGGGCGAATATTTGAGTTATGATTTTCTCACGCATCTTAAAGCAAGCGGAATTGTTTCGCAACTCACACCACCCGGAACACCACAGCGCAATGGTGTGTCTGAACGCCGGAATCGAACCTTATTAGATATGGTCCGATCAATGATGTCTCTTAGTGATTTGCCGTTATCATTTTGGGGTTATGCATTAGAAACCGCTGCATTCACTTTAAATAGGGCACCATCTAAATCCGTTGAGACGACACCGTATGAACTGTGGTTTGGTGCTAAACCTAAGTTGTCGTTTCTTAAAGTTTGGGGATGCGAAGCTTACGTCAAGAAGTTGATGCCGGACAAGCTCGAACCCAAAGCGGAGAAATGCGTCTTCATAGGATACCCTAAGGAAACTATTGGGTATACCTTCTATCACGTAACCAAGGCAAAGTGTTTGTCATAAAGAACGGTTCCTTTCTTGAGAAGGAGTTTCTCGAAAGAAGTGAGTGGGAGGAAAGTAGAGCTAGACGAGGTTATTGAACCTTCTCTTGAATTGGAGAGTAGCAGCACCTGAAATTGTTCCAGGTCACCGCACCAACAATAGAGGAAGCTAATGACAATGATCATGAAGCTTGGACGATGTCTCTTGAGCAGCGCAGTCGACAAGGTCGCGTGCCCCTCCCGAGTGGTAGCAACCTGTCTTGACTGTCTTGTTAATAGAAGACAGTGAACCTACGAACTATGAGGAAGCGATGATGAGCCCAGACTCTGAGAAATGGCTAGAAGCCATGAAATCCGAATTGGGATCCATGAGCGAAAACCAAGTATGGACTTTGGTGGACCCTCCTAGCGACCAAAAGGCCGTTGAGTGCAAATGGATCTTCAAGAGGAAAACGGACGCGGATGGTAATGTTACCGTCTATAAAGCACGGCTTGTCGCGAAAGGTTTTCGACAAGTTCAAGGTGTTGACTACGATGAGACTTTCTCTCCCGTAGCGATGTTTAAGTCCATTCGGATTTTATTAGCAATTGCTGCATTTCATGATTATGAAATATGGCAGATGGATGTCAAGAATGCGTTCCTCAATGGCAACATTGATGAAGAGTTGTATATGATGCAACCCGAAGGTTTTGTCGATCCTAAGGATGCTGATAAAGTATGCAAACTTCAGCGTTCCATTTATGGACTGAAGCAAGCATCTCGGAGTTGGAACCTTCGTTTTGATCAAGTGATCAAGAGCTTTGGATTTGTTCCAAATTGCTACGAAGCTTGTATCTACAAGAAAGTGAGTGGGAGCTCGGTGACGTTTCTGGTACTATATGTGGATGACATATTGATTATCGGAAATGACATCAACATGCTTAATGATGTGAAGAGTTACTTGAATAAATGTTTTTCAATGAAAGACCTAGGTGAAGCTGCTTATATATTAGGCATCAAAATCTATAGAGATAGACAAAGACGCCTGATAGCTTTAAGCCAGAGTACATACCTAGACAAAGTTCTGAAAAGGTTCAGAATGGATAAGGCAAAGAAAGGTTCAGTGCCTATGTTGTCAGGTAAGATATTGAGCAAGGCTCAGTGTCCAGCTATGGTAAATGATAGGGAAGCTATGAGCAAAGTGCCTTATGCCTCGGCCATAGGTTCTATCATGTATGCCATGTTGTGTACTAGACCGGATGTGTCCAATGCTCTTAGTTTGACGAGCAGATATCAAAGTGATCCAGGAGTGGAACACTAGACAGCCGTGAAGAACATCCTAAAGTACCTAAATAGGACCAAAGAAATGTTCTTAGTCTAAGGGGGTGATGAACAGCTAGTCGTAAAAGGTTACGTCGACGCTAGTTTCGACACCGACAAGGATGATTCTAAATCTCAGACAGGATACGTGTATATTTTGAATGGAGGAGCTGTGAGCTGGAGAAGCTGCAAGCAAAGCGTGATCATGGATCTATGAGAAGCGGAATACATGGCTGCTGCAGAAGCGTCAAGTGAAGGAGTTTGGATCAGGAACTTCATCACTAAGCTTGGCGTGGTTCCAAGTGCATTGGACCCACTGGAGATATTGTGACAACACCGCACCATAGCACTCGCTAAGGAACCAAGATATCATCCAAATACCAAGCATATCAACCGCAAAGTTTCATATAATCCGAGATTATATAGCGATGGAGATCTCAAGATTAGCAAAGTACATACAGATCTGAATGTCGCAGATCCGTTGACTAAACCTCTTCCGCTGCAAAAATATGATCAGCACCTCGATTGCCATGGGTGTGAGATTGTTGCCAAATGTAAATTAGATTATTGACTCTAGTGCAAGTGGGAGACTGTTGGAATTATGCCCTAGAGGCAATAATAAAGATGTTATTATTATAATTCTTGTTCATGATAATGTTTATATTCCATGCTAGAATTGTATTAAGCGGAAACTTTAATACTTGTGTGGTTTGTGAACAACACCGTGTCCCTAGTACGCCTCTATGGACTAGCTCATTGATCAATGATGGTTAAGGTTTCCTAACCATAGACATGAGTTGTAGGCGAAAGTTTCCCCTAATGAACTAAGAAATATCCAACACAATTGTTATAGCGGGACGGAGTGATGATGATGATGCTGGAGGAGATGATGGTGTGGATGATGACGATGATGATCCTGATGAATCCTAGCTTGATGACGGTGTTGATGGCGACGGTCTCCCCTTTCCGTGAAGGAATTCCCCCGGCAGAAATCTGTTTGCCGGAGAGATCTTTCTATCTCGGTGTTTTCCGCCTCCCAGAGGCGGAGAAAGTCTATCTGTGGCCGCTCCCCTGGTGTTATGGTTCCGTAGGGAAGATATAGGCAAAGGGGGGAGTCGGAGGCCGAACAGGTGGGCCAAACCCACCCTAGGCGCGGGGTCAGGTGGGCCTACGCCTAGGGGGTGTGGGCCCCTAAGTCCCCCTTTCGCTCCTCCTTCTGGCTTCCTTCGTCTTCCGGTAAAATAACATGTTTCCATATTTTTCTGGTGTTTTTCTGATCTTCGCGAAATTGCACCGAAATGCCATCTTTTCCATCAGAATCCAGACTCCGGCAGTCCATCCTCCAGGAATCATCCAACATGCATAAACAGATGAAAATCCATAAGTAATACCTCATAATAAGACAAATGTCAATGAATAGAGGTAAATTATGATATAGAATGGTGATGCAAATTGGGTGTATCAACTCCCCCAAGCTTAGACTTTGCTTGTCCCCAAGCGAATACTGATCTCAGTAAACATGTCCACGGGTTTATGGAGTGAAGTGTCGATAAAAAGAATACGAACAAGAAGCATCACACTTACCTTTGCACAACTCATAGAATAAAGTAGATCACCATTATATAACTTATCTTGCAACCAAGTACAGCAGTCACAATAGAGATACATAAAGATAAATCATAATTGGGATTGGAAAACTTGTTCTTGGTCAGAGAACACCTGGTAAACAGTTTCACAAAAGCTTTTTGTAGAAGTTTCAAAACAGGAGCACTCTTTGCTCAAAAAGGTTTTTCACAAGTGAAGGTTTTCAAAGTAATATTCAATAGATAAGGGTTTTGTGCAAATAAGGAAGATAAAGAACATGATTGAATAAATCACCATATGAATGCTTGAAACACAACAACTCAAAATCTTGCTGGAGATAGAGAGGAAGTGGGTTTACTGACTCAACTGGTAATTGGAGAAAGGTCCCTTTATAGAGGGTAGCAGGGATTACAAGTCATAAAGAGCTTTCAAAATATTATGATACTTACTAGATTTGATCCCTCATTGCCCCTATCATAAGCATCTTGAGATGATTAAGGTGAAAGTGAACAAAGATGGACTATATGCTTGACGAAATATACGTTGGCAATCTCATGTCCCTTGAATATGAGGGCCACTCCTCATGCATACTCAACTTTGGATCCAGGTAAGTTATTGTCATTGTAAGTATTTTCATATCATTGAGAACCGCCAACGGGTTACCCCTTGCACATGGTATAGGAGCTTTCCCATAACCAAAGTGACAAGGCAATCAGACAATGAGCATCTCATCAATCTTTTTATTTGCTATGCATATAGCTTTTTATTGAGGATGCTTCATAGATGACTCACTATGGTGATGCTGCAAGTTTCCACCATGATTAAGAATGGCTTAGGATAGCAGCCCAGGTGTTTCCCTAACACAGAATACAAACTCAATGGACTTACAAGTTCCCTCTTTATTTCACACCATTGACATCCATAGACAAAAGAGCACGATATCAATTGTGTACAGAGTACAAGTGCAATGTTGAAAACTTTGCCGTGATAACACGGTTCTTCTAATCCCAACGTATAGATGCAAGCATATACAACTTCGATGTCCACAATGGGTCAAGTTTATTAGGGGCAAGTAAATAAAGTGTGCCATCAAGTTCGTGAGAGCTTTACTAACTAGTTTTCACATAACAAAATACTTTTTAATTCGAAAGGTAGATGAAGCTTGAGAATTTTCTAGGAATAGCAATAGCTATTAGGTAGATATGGTGGACACAAGTGGCAAAAGTTTTTGGTTCAAAGATTTTGGAAACATGAGAAGTATGCCTTCTCAAAACAGGTTTTTGTCTAGCAAGGCTGGGTAGCAAGCAAGAGAGTTGAAAGAAACAAGCAAACATACAAGTAATAAAGCCAAACATGCAATCTTTCCTTGAAGACACAAAAGAATCTTGAATAAAGAATACTAATCTTATGAGCCAACAAGAAAGAAAACAAATGATACCAAATACATGTAAGCTTTTTTCTTTCTTTCTTTTCTTTCAACTAATGCCACTGACCAGAACCCGGTTTGCCAAAACCAATTTAGATCCACTTGATGACCCCAAAGTGGTGCCAATACTGAACAACAATATCCATCATATAATAGAGATTGAAAACTAAAAATAAGAAGTGCAAAAAGTAAAAGATGAGCCTTCTCATTAATATTCCAATAAAGGCACTCACACGTAGGGATACATAGATAATCAACTAAAGGAGAGATACTTCCTCATGCAAACCAAACTATAAGATAACTTCTCTACCACAGATATGAATCCACTAAAAAGGTAAAATATGAAAGATAATGGTGGTGATGCCGCGGCACTCCCCCAAGATTGGAACAAGCCAAGGGGATGCCAAACCTGATGACGATTCACTCCTTCTGTGGTGGTGTTCTTCCAACTCTATCTACACGGGCTTCTTGCCTTTGTCGTTGGCAGAGGCCATGGTGCTCTAAACTTGAGAATATTTCCTGACAAAAACAGATTGAAACGAAAACACGACGAGAACATGATGCACGAACCTTGGGGGGATCCGGGGGGTTATATATTACGAAGAATCAATACATAAGGAAGGTTTTGACATGGAAACGAAGCGAGATTTGAGTCTAGGGTGGAACACCCCTCAGCGCCGACAGTGGGCCCGCTACCGGGGTGGGTTTGTCCACCCCGGGCTCCGTTTCCTCTTCAGTTTTGTATCGTAACTTCCCTTATGTATTAAAAACATCAAAAATATAAAAAGATTGGAGATTCACAAACCTTCTGTTTTCACCACTCTTTACCTATTTGAAGACGAACTCTGCAGTTTCTGGTGTTTGGTTCTTGATAAATTCTTCTGGAGTCACCATTTCAATGACATCCACTTCTTCATTGTAAGAATCTCCAGAAATATAATGTTTTAGTCTTTGACCATTAACCACCTGTGTTGTGTCATCTTTCAGAGAAGAGATTTGATGGCACCTGAACGGTACACTTCCTTGATAACAAAAGGTCCTTCCCATTTGGAGAGTAGTTTCCCTGCAAAAAATCTGAGATGAGACCTATACAAAAGAACTTTCTCACCAACATGGAACTCCCTTTTGAGAATTCTCCTATCATGCCATCTTTTTACTTTTTCATTAAAGAGCCTAGCATTTTCGAAAGCTTCCCCTCTCCACTCATCTAGATTACTTAAATCGAGCAGTCTTTTCTCACCAGCAAGTCTAAAATCTCTATTCAACTCTTTCACTCCCAATAAGCTTTGGGTTCTAATTCTAAAGGCAAGTGACAAGCTTTCCCATAGACCATTTTGTAAGGAGACATCCCCATAGGATTTTTATAAGCAGTTCTATAAGCCCACGAAGTGTCATTCAACTTTTTAGCCCAATTTTTTCTAGATCTATTAACAGTCTTCTGCAAGATAGATTTGATTTCCCTATTGGAAAGTTCTACTTGCCCACTAGTTTGGGGGTGATAAGCTAAATCTATTATGTGGTTTACATCATACTTAGTGAGAGTTTTTTTATCACCACTAGTTTGGGGGTGATAAGCTAAATCTATTATGTGGTTTGGAGAGTTTTTTTACAGTCATGAGATATCTAGGTACACCGAACCTAGGAAAAATGACATCTTTGAGCATTTTCAAAGAGGTCCTACCATCAGCACTGCTCGTAGGTATGGCTTCTACCCACTTTGTAACATAATCAAGAGCAACAAGAATATGAGTATACCCTTTTGAAGGAGGAAAAGGACCCATAAAGTTGAATCCCCAACAATCAAAAGTTTCAATAACAAGAGAATAATTCATAGGCATTTCATTGTGTCTAGAGATGTTACCTACTCGTTGGCATTCATCACAGGATAAGATAATCTTCCTTGCATCTTTAAAAAGAGTAGGCCAATAAAATCTAGATTGTAAAGCCTTCTGTGCAGTCTTATCCCCAACATGATGTCCTCCATAAGCACTGCCATGACATTTTCTCGATATCTCTTATTGTTCAAATTCTAGAACACATCTTCTCATAATGCCATCTACTCCTTCCTTATATATATGTGGGTCATCCCAAAAGTAATGCCTTAGATCATAGAAGAATTTCCTTCTTTGTTGGGCTGTAAAGGTTGGAGACAAATACTTGGAAACAATAAAGTTAGCATAATCAGCATACCAAGGATTCTCATGTGGGCTTACCCTTATTGCAGCAAACTGCTCATTTGGAAAATTATCATTAACCGGCAAAGGGTCAAAAGAAATGTTTTCCAAACGAGATAAATTATCAGCAACAGGATTATCAGCACCTTTCCTATCCACAATATGCAGATCAAATTCTTGCAAAAGAAACACCCACCTTATAAGCCTAGGCTTAGCATCCTTCTTTGTCATAAGGTACTTAATAGTTGCATGGTCAGTATGAATAGTAACCTTAGAGTCAACAATATAAGGTCTAAACTTATCACAAGAAAAGATTACAGCTAAGAACTCTTTTTCAGTAGTAGCATAATTCTTTTGAGCAGCATCAAGAGTCTTGCTAGTATAATGAATAACATTCAGCTTCTTGTCAACACGTTGCCCAAGGACAGCACCCACAGCAAAGTCACTAGCATCACACATGATTTCAAAAGGTAAACTCCAATCAGGTGGTTGGACTATAGGAGCAGTTGTTAAAGCTTTCTTCAAAGTTTCAAAAGCTTCCTTACAATTATCATAAAAAACAAAAGGTACGTATTTTGAAGAAGATTAGTAAGGGGCTTTGAAATTTTGGAGAAATCTTTAATAAATCTCCTATAGAAACCAGCATGACCAAGGATACTACGAATACCTTTGATATCCCTAGGACAAGGCATGTTCTCAATTGCTTCAATTTTGCCTCTGTCAACTTTAATACCTCTTTCAGAGATCATATGTCCAAGAACAATTCCTTCATTAACCATGAAATGACATTTCTCCCAGTTAAGAACAAGGTTTGTTTCTTCACATCTCTTCAAAACTTTATCAAGGTTGTGGAAACGGTTATCAAAAGAAGTTCCATAGATGGAAAAATCGTCCATGAAAACCTCCACAATTTCTTCACAAAAACCATGAAAGATAGCAGACATACATCTCTGGAAGGTAGCAGGAGCATTACATAAACCAAAAGGCATACGCCTATAAGCATAAGTACCATAGGGACAAGTGAAAGTGGTTTTCTCCTGGTCCTGTTCTTTCACAGCAATTTGAGAAAACCCAGAATAACCATAAAGAAAGCAAAAGTGAGTCTTTTTGGATAGCCTCTCAAGCATTTGATCAATAAAGGGCAAAGGATAATGATCTTTCTTAGTAACTTTATTAATCTTTCTAAAATCAATGCACATTCTATACCCAACTACTACTCTCTGGGGTATAAGCTCATTATCCTCATTAGGCACAACAGTAATTCCTCCTTTCTTGGGAACACAATGAACAGGGCTAACCCATTGACTATCAGCAATAGGATAAATAATACCACCATCAAGGAGTTTTAATACCTCATTTCTTACCACTTCCTTCATTTTAGGATTTAAACTATTGGTGCTCAACAACTGGTTTCGCATCAGGCTCAATATTAATAGCATGCTGACATATAGTGGGAGAAATTCCTTTTAAATCATCAAGAGTATAACCCATAGCTCCTCGGTGCTTCTTCAATACCTCCAATAGCCTTTCTTCTTCCTTCCCTGAAAGTTTAGAACTAATAATAACATGATATATCTTCTTATCATCAAGATAAACATATTTAAGATCATCAGGTAAAGGTTATAATTCGAAAACAGGATCCCCTTTGGGTGGTAGTGTGGTACCCAAATCTTCCACAGGTAAATTATGCTTAAGAAACTCATGCTGACAAAGGAAAACCTCATCAATCTCATCTCTTTCCTTCATAAAGGCATCACTTTCATGATCTTCCATGAATTGCTGCAAAGCATTGTTAGGAGCAAGAGAAATAGAAGACAGTTGTTCAACCTTGAAATCCTCATCAGGTAATTCATTTTCATAAGGGGTTTTGGAAAATTTAGAAAAATTAAAATCATAAGATTCTCCATCAAACTTATTCAAAACTTTTTCCTTCCTCCAATCTATGATAGCCCCAAAAGTATTAAGGAAGGGTCTACCAAAGATGATGGGATAGGTTTTACTAGCTTCTTTACCAAGTACTAGAAAATCAGCAGGATATTTAACCTTACCACAAAGAACCTCCACATCCCTTACAATACCAATGGGGCAAACTTGCTCTCTATTAGCAAGGTGAATAACCACATCAATGTGTTCGAGCTCACAAGGACCAATCTCATGCATAATTTCTCTATAAAGCTCATAAGGAATAGCACTAGAACTACACCAATATTGAAGGGAATATGCCCTGAGAGGCAATAATAAAGTGTTTATTATGTGTATTCCAAGTATATAATAGATGTTTATTTTGCATGCTATAATTGTATTAATACGGAAACGTTAATACATGTGTGTTTAATAAACAAACAGAAAGTTCCTAGTTATGCCTCTCTCATAAACTAGCTCATTGATTAACAAGATAATCAAGGTTTCCTGATCATGGACATTGGATGTTGTTAATAACGGGATCACAACATTAGTGTAATGGTGTGATGAACATTCATCCGAAGTATAGCATTACGATCAAAGTCATTGAGTTTATATTGCTATAACAACTTACGAAGTGATCCTAATTCTTAGACCATGAGATCATGTCAATCACTAACACCGGAAGAGTTTCTTGATAACATCAAACGTCACACCGTAACAGGGTGATTATAAAGATGGATTCAGAACTAATAAAGTGTTATGTTGAGGCCCATGGATCGAAAATGGAATTTGTTCATCCCGATGACGAATAGATATACTCTGGGCCCTCTTGGTGATATCACATTGGTTAGCTTGCAAGAAAGTGATTTGATCACTAGAATGTTATATCACGGGAACGAGAAAAGAGTGCATGTAAGTAACGAGATCAAACTAGGTATGGAGATACCGATGATCGAATCTCGGACATGTAATATATCGTGAAACAAAGGGATTAAGATACTAGCATAAAAGGTTCCGACGATCACAAGAAAGTCATCGTTGAATGTGTGGGAGTCAGTATGGGTCTCCAGACCCCGCTTCTGATTATTGATCCGAGAGGGGTCTCGATCATGTCCGCATTTTTCACGAACCGTAGGGTGACACACTTAAGAGACACCGACATCCAATTGGAGCAAAAGTTTCATGCCGAAATAATGAACAAGCGCAGGAATTTATTTCACTAGATACCGAAACAGGTTTTCGGGTGAAATTGCATAAAGTGGTTATGCATGTGAAATAGAACTCTATCAAGGGGTTATTTGTGAATGTTTGTCATTAAAGTAATTGACAAAATTCTGAATAAAATAAAAGAGTTTTATTTAACGAGAGTTTGCATTAAATTTTGTGGAAACTTAATGGCAACTTTGAGTGGGATTTTGAGTGGAGAAAATTGAAGGGACATCTTGTGAGTGGAGTGTCCACCCACATGAATGAAGGAGGGGAGGGGGCACCCTCCATGCCCTTGGGCTGCCCCCCTCCCCTATATAAGGAGCCCCTCCTCTCACTTCTCACTCACACCTCCTCGTGAAGGATCTCTCTCCCCCTCTAGAATTTATCCCCCATGGTGTCGGACTAGCGAGATACATGTTCCCGGTGGCTATTCGGCAAGAAAGAGTTGTGCTTCCGCTGCATCGCTGGAGCGAGGATGCGGAGGTTGCTCAGTGCCTCGAACGTGTGTGCGAGCACGGATGCGCTGCTGATTTGCGGCGCTAGGACTTCCTCTCGATCTTGAGATCGGCAAGAGATCGTCTACATCAACCACGAGTCAAACTCGTTAAGCTTTGTCGGTCTTCAAGGGTATGTTCTCTACGGATATACATCCGCCCATTGTTTGTATCTAGTAGATAGATCTTGGTACATAGTTCACAACGTAGGAAAATTTTTGTTTTCTATGTTGCGAACCCTATAGTGGTATCAGAGCCGAATCTATGTAGATGCTTTACACGGGTAGTATACATATGAGTATGTGGGCGATGATGATCATGTTGTTGCTCCTTAGTTGTAATTTTGGATATTGGTGGCATAGTGGGATGAAGCGGCCTGGACAAACTTTACATGTCCTCGCACATGAGACATGTTCCACGCTTGACATGCAACTAGTTTGCATAAGTGGCTAGCGGGTGTCTGTCTCTCCTACTATAGTCAGTATCTATTTTGCAACGAGTTGTCAACAATTTGGTTATCCTCGTTGTGGTTCATGTTCGTAGGTGAGAACGGTTATATCTCAGAAGCCCTAAGCCACGTAAAACTTGCAATGGATAAATTAGAGGCGTCTAGTTTAGATTGTTGCTAGGCTAGTGTTATGATATGGTGATGTTGTAAGTAGAAGTATGAGATGATACTCTTACAACATACATAACGTGTAAACTCCAAGACCTTGGATTTACACATAAAGGTGTGATATTGATCATACCACGGTGCACATGATAGAGATCATATGCGGGAAACATATCATTTCACTAATAAACGTGTGATGTTTGATAGCATCTTATATTGCTTGTTTAGCGCTTTGTTAGCATAAAAAGATGATCCCTCATTTAAATATCAAGATAAGAATGTGTTCTTCCTTTAGTATGCACCGATTATGTTTTCGTCGCTCCAAGACATCACATGATGATCGGGTGTTCTTGGATCCACGACCATATTTCGGGTGTAAAACAGTTACACACGCGAATACTAAGGTTCTTACTTGGCGAGCCTAGCATGTACAGACATGGCCTCGGAACACGGACCGAAAGGTTAAGCATGAGTCATATAGTAGATATGATGCCCATTTTGATGCTCTCCTTTGAAGCTATACCGACTCACGTGATGATCGGACTTGTTGTAGTGGATTTGGTTCATGTAATCACCAAAAAGGCACGAGGGATGTCGTTTTTAGTGGGAGTTCATTCGTAATATGGATTAGTTGAACTCAATCTATCATAAACTTAGTCTAAACTTTACAAATTCTGTTGTAGATGGCACCACCTGCTTTTAATTTCAATGTGTTCATGGAGAAATAGAAACTTGCAACGAACGGTAGCCACTTTACCGAATGGGCCATGAATTTGAGGATTCTCCTCTCTGCTGCACAAAAGCAATATGTGCTAGAAGCGCTGCTAGGCCCCCCACCTTTTGAGGATGCCCCTGACGAGGAGAAGAATGTCTATCAGACTCGTCAGGAGGACCACAACTTAGTTCATTGCGGTATATTGTATGGGCTAGATCTGGAACTTCGAAAGCGTTTCGAAAACGGCAATGCATTTGATACAATGGGTGAGTTGAAAATTATTTTCGACAAACATGTTGCTGTAGAGAGCTACAATGCTTCAGAAAAGTTCTTTAGCTGCATGATGGAAGAGCAAAGCTCCGTTAGTGAGCATGTACTCAAGATGTCGGGTTACGCCGATAAGCTTGTGTCCTTGGGAATATCAATTCCCATTGACTTAGGCATCCATCATGTTCTGCAGTCTCTGCCACCTAGCTATAATAGCTTTGTGATGAACTATAATATGCAAGGCATGAAGAAGTCTCTCCCCGAGCTTCTGTCAATGCTTAAAACTGCAGAAGTGGAGATCAAAAAGGAACATCAAGTGTTGATGATCAATAGGAACACTGGTTTCAAGAAAGACAAGAAGGGAAAACGGAAGGGAAGTAAGGGCGGCAAGCCGGTTGTCGTGCCTGAAAAGAAACCCCGAGTTGGACATAAGTTTGATACCAAGTGCTACTATTGCAAGGGTACTAGCCACTGGAAGCGCAACTGCCCCAAGTATTTGGCAGACAAGAAGGCCGGCAAGGCAAACAAAGGTATATATGATATACATGTTATTGATGTGTACTTGACTAGTGCTCACAGTAGCACCTGGGTATTTGATACCGGTTCAGTTGCTAATATCTGTAACTCGAATTAGGGGCTGGGGAACAAGCGACCGCTAGCAAGGGGTGAGGTCAAGATGCGTGTCGGCAATGGATCAAGCGTTGATGTGATCACCGTCGGAACGCTACCTCTCCATTTGCCGTCAGGATTAGTTATAAACTTGAATAATTGTTATCTGGTGCCTGCACTGAGCATGAACATTATATCTGGATCGTGTTTGATGCGAAGTGGTTATTCATTTAAATCCGAGAACAATGGTTATTCTATTTATATGAATGAAATCTTTTATGGTCATGCATCGATGATGAATGGTTTATTTCTATTAGATCTCGATGATAATGTTACACATATTCATAATGTTGATGCTAAAAGGATTAAACTTAATGATGATATATCCGCATATATATGTAATTGCCGTCTAGGTCATATTGGCGTTAAACGCATGAAGAAGCTCCATTCGGATGGACTTTTGGAATCACTTGATTTTGAATCATTTGATACATGTGAGCCATGCCTTATGGGCAAGATGACTAGAACGCCGTTTTCCGGTTCAATGGAACGGGTGACAGATTTATTGGAAATCATACATTCTGATGTATGTGGTCCAATGAGTGTGTCGGCGCGAGGTGGATATCATTATTTTGTTACTTTCACAGATGATTTGAGTAGATACGGTTATATCTACTTGATGAAACACAAGTCTGAAACCTTTAAAAAGTTCAAGGAATTTCAGAATGAAGTGGAAAATCATCGTAATAGAAAGATCAAATTTCTACGGTCCAACCGTGGAGGTGAGTATCTAAGTTACGAGTTTAGCACTCACATGAAAGAGTGTGGAATTGTTTCACAACTCACACTGCGGAACACCACAATGAAATGGTGTGTCGAACGTCGTGTCGTACTTTATTAGATATGGTTCGATCTATGATGTCTCTGACGGACTTGCCATTGTCATTTTGGGGCTATGCACTAGAAACTGCTGCATTCACTTTAAATCGGGCACCATCTAAATCCGTTGAAAAGACACCGTATGAATTGTGGTTTGGAAACAAACCTAAGCTGTAATTTCTTAAAGTTTGGGGATGCGATGTTTATGTGAAGAAACTTCAACCGGATAAACTCGAACCCAAAGAGGAAAAATGCGTCTTCATAGGATAACCTAAGGAAACTATTGGGTATTCCTTCTATCACAGATCCGAGGGCAAAGTTTTTGTTTCCAAGAATGGATCCTTTCTAGAGAAAGATTTTCTCGCGAAAGGTGTGAGTAGTCGGAAGGTAGAACTCGAAGAGGTTATTGGACCTTCTCTTCAAAGTATGGCGAGTAGCGCAGTTTTAAGTCGCTTCGAGTTGACTTCACCTGTTGAAGAGGGAACTAATGATAATGATCATGAAACTCCAAAAGAGAGTACTACCGAACCTCGCAGGTCTAGCAGGACGCGTGCAGCTCCCGAGCTGTACGGAAATCCTGTCATGAATTTCATGGTTGATGAAAATGATGACCCTGTGACGTATGAAGAAGCGATGATGAGCCCGGATTCCAACAAATGGTTAGAAGCCATGAAATCCGAGATGGAATCCACGTATGAAAATAAAGTTTGGAACTTGGTGGAATTACCTCACGACCGAAAGGCCGTGGAGAACAAATGGATTTTCAAAAGGAAAACTGATGTTGATGGTAATGTGACCGTCTATAAAGCTCGACTTGCCGCAAAGGGGTTTCGACAAATTCAAGGAGTTGACTACGATGAGACATTCTCAGTTAGGATTATGTTAGCAATTGCTGCATATTTCGATTATGAGATATGGCAGATGAATGTCAAAACCACGTTTCTCAATGGTAATATTGAAGAAGAGTTGTATATGATACAACCAAAGGGTTTTGTCGATCCTAAGGATGTTAACAAGGTGTGCAAGCTTCAGCGATCCATCTATGGATTGAAGCAAGCATCACGAAGTTGGAATCTCCGCTTTGATGAGGTGATCAAAGAGTTTGGATTTGTCCAAACTTATGGAGAATCTTGTATTTACAAGAAAGTGAGTGGGAGCAATGTGGAATTTCTGATATTATATGTGGATGACATATTATCGATCGCAAATGATATAGATCTTTTAAACAGTGTTAAAAGTTATCTAAACAGCAAATTTTCAATGAAGGACCTAGGTGAAGCGTCATACATATTAGGCATAAAGATCTATAGAGATAGATCTACGCACCTAATAGGGCTATCGCAAAGTACATACCTTGATAAGATTTTAAAGAAGTTTAAAATGGACGGAAGTAAGAAGGGGTTCTTACCTATGTTGCAAGGCAAGACATTGAGTAAGACTCAAAGTCCGGCTTCGGCGGAAGAAAGAGAGATAATGGACAAAGTCCCCTATGATTCAGCCATAGGCTCTATAATATACGCCATGCTATGTACAAGACCGGATGTGGCACATGCTATTAGTTTGACTAGTAGGTACGAATCGGATCCAGGTTCGAAACACTGGATAGCGGTCAAGAATATCCTTAAGTACTTACGAAGAACTAAGGATATGTTTCTTGTATACGGAGGTGAAGAAGAGCTCGTCGCTAAGTGTTATGTTGACGCTAGCTTTGACACCAATCCGGATGACTCTAAGTCTCAATCTGGATACGTATTTCTCATGAATGGCGGAGCGGTTAGTTGGAGGAGCTCCAAACAACCTGTGGTGGTGGGATCAACAACGGAGGCCGAATATGTTGCTGCTTCGGAAGCGGCTCAGGAAGCAGTTTGGATGAAGGAGTTCATATCCGAACTAGGAGTGGTTGCAAACGCGTTGGACCCAATGGTGATCTATTGTGACAACAATGGTGTCATTGCCAATGCCAAAGAGCCAAGGTCTCACAAGCATTCCAAGCATATTAAGCGCCGGTTTCACTCCATCCGCGAGCATGTCAAGGATGGAGATATAAAGATTTGTAAAGTACACACGGATCTCAATGTAGCAGATCCGTTGACTAAAACTCTCCCTAGAGCAAAACATGATCAACACCAGAACTCAATGGGTGTTAGATTTATCACTATGTAACTATGTCTCTAGTGCAAGTGGGAGACTAAAGGGAATATGCCCTGAGAGGCAATAATAAAGTGTTTATTATGTGTATTTCAAGTATATGATAGATATTTATTTTGCATGCTATAATTGTATTAATACGGAAACGTTAATACATGTGTGTTTAATAAACAAACAGAAAGTTCCTAGTTATGCCTCTCTCATAAACTAGCTCGTTGATTAACAAGATGATCAAGGTTTCCTGATCATGGACATTGGATGTTGTTAATAACGGGATCACAACATTAGTGTAATGGTGTGATGAACATTCATCCAAAGTATAGCATTACGATCAAAGCCATTGAGTTTATATTGCTATACCAACTTATGAAGTGATCCTAATTCTTAGACCATGAGATCATGTCAATCACTAACACCGGAAGAGTTTCTTGATAACATCAAACGTCACACCATAACAGGGTGATTATAAAGATGGATTCAGAACTAATAAAGTGTTATGTTGAGGCCCATGGATCGAAAATGGAATTTGTTCATCCCGATGACGGATAGATATACTCTGGGCCCTATCGGTGATATCACATTGGTTAGCTTGCAAGCAAGTGATTTGATCACTAGAATGTTATATCACGGGAACGAGAAAAGAGTGCATGTCAGTAACGAGATCAAACTAGGTATGGAGATACCGATGATCGAATCTCGGACATGTAATATGTTGTGAAACAAAGGGATTAAGATACTAGCGTAAACGGTTACGACGGTCACAAGAAAGTCATATTGAATGTGTGGGAGTCAGTATGGGTCTCTAGATCCCGCTTCTGATTATTGATCCGAGAGGGGTCTCGATCATGTCCGCATTATTCACGAACCATAGGGTGACACACTTAAGAGACACCGACATCCAATTGGAGCAAAAGTTTCATGTCGAAAGAATGAACAAGCGCAGGAATTTATTTCACTAGATACCGAAACAGGTTTTCGGGTGAAATTGCATAAAGTGGTTATGCATGTGAAATAGAATTCTAGCAAGGGGTTATTTGTGAATGTTTGCCATTAAAGTAATTGACAAATTCTGAATAAAATAAAAGATTTTTATTTAATGAGAGTTTGCATTAAATTTGGTGGAAATTTAATGGCAACTTTGAGTGGGATTTTGAGTGGAGAAAATTGAAGGGCCATTTTGTGAGTGGAGTGTCCACCCACATGAATGAAGGAGGGAAGGGGGCACCCTCCATGGCCAGCGGCAATGCCCCCTTGGGCTGCCCCCCTCCCCTATATAAGGAGCCCCTCCTCTCACTTCTCACTCACACCTCCTCGTGAAGGATCTCTCTCCCCCTCTAGAATTTATCCCCCATGGTATCGGACTAGCGAGATACATGTGTCCCGGTGGCTATTCGGCAAAAAGAGTTGTGCTTCCGCTGCATCGCTGGAGCGAGGAGGCGGAGGTTGCTCGGTGCCTCGAACGTGTGTGCGAGGACGAATGCGCTGCTGATTTGCGGCGCTAGGACTTCCTCTCGGTCTTGAGATCGGCAAGAGATCGTCTACATCAACCACAAGTTGAACTCGTTAAGCTTTGTCGGTCTTCAAGGGTATGTTCTCTACGGATATACATCTGCCCGTTGTTTGTATCTAGTAGATAGATCTTGGTACATAGTTCACAACGTAGGAAAATTTTTGTTTTCTATGCTGCGAACCCTACAAATATCACATAAACCATAGTAGCAATGATCGCCAATTTTAACAAAGAGCACAGGAACACTAGCTTCTCTAGCCTTACTAGGATGAGAGATAATATTAGAAGCGTCTTCACAGAAAACAATATACTCATCCTCTATATTTCTAGTAACAAGATCTTTCACAATAGCTACTACAGGCTTGATATCAATCAGCTCACCGAAACCTACAGTTTTCTTTGCCTTTTGCTTACCACATTAGCCAAAATAGAGTTCTCCCTTACCTTGGAGGGAAAAGGGATCTTCTCAACATAAGGTTCAGGCAAAATAGGATCAACAGTACAATCCTCTACACTAGAAGGAACGTACGTCTTTATAAGGAGCATGGTACTTGTCCCACTCTTTCTTGGGAATCTCAATATAAGAGGCAAAAGCATTAAACCATTCCGCAAGAACTTGAGGATCATGGCCAAACTTATTGCTAATATCATGGAAGTTATTAGTTCCCATAAGAGATTTAATGCACTCATAATCATAGTTTATACTTGACTTTCTTCCTTTGTCATTCTCCCAAGCCTCGGTATTATCTTGAATACGGTCTAGGAGATCCCATTTAGCTTCTTCCTTCATACTTGTGAATGATCCAGCACACGAGGCATCTAGTAAACCTTTATCCTGAAGGGAAAGCCTAGCATAAAAGTTATTGAGAATAATATTGTTAGGGAGTTCATGAATAGGACATTTAAGCATTAGCAGCTTCAATCTCCCCCAAGCTTGAGCTATAATTTCTCTATCAAGAGGCCAAAAATTATATATAAGACTTCTATCCTTTTGGATTTCACTGGGAGGATAAAATTTAGAGTAAAAGAGAGATGTCATTTCCTCCCATTCCATGGATTATCCATTCTTTAGCAGCTTATACCATGCCTCAACTCTCCCTTTCAAGGATATGGAGAGTAACTTCTTCTTCACCTATTCAGTTGTGATACCTACACACTTAAACAACCCGCATAATTCATGGATATAAAGCAAGTGATCACCAGGATGGACAGTTCCATCCCCAAAATAATAATTATCCATGACACGATTAACAATACTCGCAGGTATCTTAAAAGGATCTATATCAACAGGTGGTGGTTCATCTACTACCATAGAAGTGGTAATAGTTTTCCAAGTTGGTTATTAATATTGGAGACAAAGTAACAAGCAGTAACAAAAGCAATACTCACCGTAAAAGTTTTCCTTACCAATTCCACTCTTCAATAGCGCTTCACTCCCCGGCAACAGCGCCAGAAAATAGTCTTGATGACCCACAAGTATAGGGGGCGTATCGTAGTACTTTCGATAAATAGGAATGTCAATCCCAACGAGGAGAAAAAGGTGTTGAATAGTGGTATGGAGCAGGAAATCCATGTGAATACTTAGCAAACAGATTTTTAGTGGTTTTCTGACAAAGCAACAAAACAAAGAGCAAGTAACAGAAGTAACGAACAAACGGAGCAAGTGGCCTAATCCTTTCTTAGCAAAGGACAAGCCGGTGGAAATACTTATAAGGACCAAACGTTCTCGAGGACACATGGTAACTCTGTCAAGTGCTTTCGCTGCAAATAACTGAGTACTCTCATTTGGTGTTTGTAAGTGTTGTGTGGGTGAACCTGCGCTAACATACTACCCCTCCTAGGACTAATACATACTTGTGATTAAACCCCCTGGAAACATCCGTAACTACAGGAAAGTAATTAAGATATAAATCTAACCACAGCCTTAAACTCTGAGATCCTACGCTCCCTTGTGCAAAGGTGTCCTAACGGGGGTTCAGGTTTCTGTCACTCCAGCAACCCCACGATTAGTATCCAAATACACAATGCATTCCCCTAGGCCCATAAATGGTGAAGTATCATGTAGTCGACGTTCACATGACACCACTAGAAGAATAGCACCACAACTTAAATACTAAACCATTGAATAATAACTCATCATAGATTCACTACTAACAACATGACTTCTCCCATGTCCTCAATAACTAAACGAACTACTCATGAGACATCATATGGATCAAGATCAAATATGATATGATAATGGATAACAATCTGAACATAAACGATAATCCAATGGTTCCACTCACAAGCATCAACTATAATAGTAATTAACACCGGGATAGTTTCCCCTAATGAACTAAGCAATATCCAACACAATTGTTACAGCGGGACGGAGTGATGATGATGGTGTTGGAGGAGATGATGGTGTGGATGATGATGATGATGATCCCGATGAAGCCTAGCTTGATGATGGTGTTGATGGCGACGGTCTCCCCTCTCCGGGAAGGAATTCCCCCGGCAGAAATCCGTCTGCTGGAGAGATCTTTATCTCTCGGTGTTTTCCGCCTCCCAGAGGCGGCGGAAGTCTATCTGTGGTCGCTCCCCTGGTGTTAGGGTTCCGTAGGGAAGATATAGGCGAAGGGCGGAGTCGGAGGCCGAACAGGTGGGCAAAACCCACCCTAGGCGCGGTGTCAGGTGGGCCCGCGCCTAGGGGTGTGGGAATCATGAGGCACCCCTTCGCTCCTTCTTCTGGCTTCCTTTGTCTTCCGGTAAAATAATATGTTTCCATATTTTTATGGTATTTCTCTAATCTTTGTGAAATTGCACAGAAACGCCGTCTTTTCCATGAGAATCCAGACTCTGGCAGTCCATCCTCCAGGAATCATCCAACATGCATAAACAGATGAAAAGCCATAAGTAATACCTCATAATAAGACAAATATCAATGAATAGAGGTAAATTATGATATAGAATGGTGATGCAAATTGGGCGTATCAACCATCAGGTCTAAGCTTTTTATTGAACACCCACTTACATCCTACAGGTTTGCACCCATAAGGACGATCCGTGACTTCCCAAGTACCATTAGCTAAGATGGAGTCCATCTCGCTTCGGACAGCTTCCTTCCAATAGTCAGCATCTTGAGATGCACAGGATTCTGAAATAGAAGTGGGAGTATCATCCACAAGGTACACGATGAAATCATCACCAAATGACTTTGCAGTCATTTGTCTCTTGCTCCTTTTGGGAGCTTCATTTTC
Source organism: Avena insularis (assembly GCA_023614405.1). Lineage (NCBI taxonomy): Eukaryota > Viridiplantae > Streptophyta > Magnoliopsida > Poales > Poaceae > Avena > Avena insularis. Next base: position 480,635,131 of record CM042697.1, read on the forward strand.
GTCCTCCACAGGATCATCAGAGTGTTCTATCGGCATAGTGGGTTCAGGAATTATAGAAAATTCCTGACTAGATGAACTAGTCATCTCCTGATTTGATGAGCTAGACATACCTTTCATAGGAAAGATGTCCTCAAAGAAAGTCGCATCATTCGACTCCATAATTGTACCAACATGCATGTCAAATACCTCAGATTTTACTATAAAAAATCTATAGTCAACGCTATGAAAAGCATATCCCAGAAAACACAATCAACGGTTTTTGGTCCAAGCTTTCGCTTCTTGGGTATTGGAATATTGACTTTCGCCAAACAACCCCAAGTTCGTAAGTAAGAGAGTTTAAGCCTTTTCTTTTCTCATTCCTCAAATGGAGTCATGGTTTTATCCTTTATAGGAACACGGTTTAGGACATGACACGCAGTCATTAGCGCCTCTCCCCACCATTCCTTGAAAGACCCGATGTATCTAACATGGCGTTAAACAAATCACTTAGAGTGCGGTTCTTTCTTTCGGCCACCCCATTTGACTGAGGTGAGTAGGGAGGCGTCCTCTCATGTATAATACCATGTTCCATATAGAATAAATCAAATTTGTTTGAAAAGTACTCTCCACCATGATCCGACCTTAGCCGCTTGATTTTAAGATCGAGTTGGTTTTCTGACTCAGCTTTATAGATTTTGAAGTAGTTCAAAGCTTCAACTTTAGATTTTAGAAGATAAACATAGCAGTATCTAGTGGAGTCATCAATCAACGTCATAAAGTATCTCTTTCCACCTTTTGTCAACACACCATTCATCTCATAAAGATCTGAATGTATAAGTTTTAGTGGTGCTAAGTTTCTCGGTTCCGCGGCCCTATGAGACTTGCGGGGTTGCTTTGCTTGCACACAAACTTGGCACTTAGAACCTTTGACAGTGGTAAATTTTGGAATTAAACTCATGTTGGCTAGCCGCATCATGCAACCAAAGTTAATATGACAGAGTCGTGAATGCCAAACATTGGACTCATTATCATTGCAAACATGATTAATAACTTTAGTACATGAGTCTGACAAAGACAAGTGGAATAGACCTCCGCACTCATAACCCTTTCCAAAAAATTATACATATTTAGAAATTACAACTTTATTGGACTCAAAAACCAACTTAAAGCCATCTCGACATAAAAGCGATCCGCTGACGAGATTCTTATTGATGGAGGAACGTGTTGTACATTCTTCAGTTGTACGGTCTTTCCCGAAGTAAACTTCAGATTTACCGTACCAACACCATGAACAGAAGCACGTGAGCCGTTTCCCATCAGCACGGAAGAAGTCCTTGAGACCTAATAAGAGGAAAACATGGAAATATCAGAACATACATGTGTATTAGCACCCGTGTCTATCCACCAATCAGGAGAATGACATGCTGAAAGGATAGTAGGTAAAATACCATACCCAGCATCCTTCATCTCAGTATCGGTAATAACAACATTAGCGGCCTTGCCGTTGTTCCCATGTTGACGGTTATCAAAGCGATTAGGGCAGCTAGGAGCCCAATGATCAGGATCACCACAAACGTGGCAAGAGCCTTTCCTCTTATCATTTCTCTTCTTGAAGTTGGTTGAGTGTGTGGCTTTGTTCTTGCCATCAAACTTCCCCTTTCCTTCAGTTTTGTTCTTATTCTTGAACTTGTGGGATTGGAAGTTTTTCCTCTGCACCAAACTGGCAGTAAAACCTCCCTCAAACCCTCGAGCAGTTTTGTCCTTTGCTCTCGCCTTCTCTTCCACATGAAGAGACCCAATGAGATCCGTAACGGGAAACTCTTGTCTCTTATGTTTCAGAGAAGTAGCAAAGTTCCTCCACGAGGGAGGAAGCTTGGCAATAATGCCACCGGCCACAAATTTGTCCGGTAAGGAACACTTGAACTACTCAAGTTTTTTGGCAAGTGATTGTATGTCATGAGCTTGCTTAACGACGAAGCGCTCATCAACCATCTTGTAGTCATAGAATTGCTCCATGACATACAACTCAGTGCCAGCGTTCGAGACCCCAAACTTGGCCTCGAGCGCTTCCCACGCGTCCTTGCCATTATCAAATGACATATACGGGTCAACAATGTTGTCCCCAAGAACACTGAACAAAGCCGCCATAAACATGGTATCAGCTTTCTTAAAGGTTGCTACGTGATCAGCAGAAAGATCTCCTTCAGTCTTGCCAAGAGTGGCGCTATAGAAGTTTAGGTTTTCAAACCATAGGACTGCTCTCTTGCGCCATCTCTTATAGTGCATGCCATCAAAAGGAGGCGGCCTAGTAGCCGCGGCTACACCAATGGAATTTAGTTGCTTATAATCAAGTTTTTGGATTGTTGGAAATATAAGCAATAATCCATATGATTTAATCCAAATAATAAACTAATAAATCATGACCATACAAACGGTATTAAATCTAATTATGCAGATCAACAAAGTAGATGAACAGATTACATCTATAGGAGATAAATCTATCACATCTACACCAAACACTAGAACAAAGAACTCTAGCAAGATCCGAAAGAGAAAGATTGGAAACACATACGATGCAGTTGCGGCAGTAGCCGCGACGGAGCTATCGTCCATATTGAGGTTGCCGAAGAGAAGAGATGACGCCGGGAAGAAGTCGTCGGAAACTTCGTCCGTGACGACGCTGGTTGCCAGCGAGTCGCGCTTGAGCGCTCCCCAAAAACCTGATCGCCCCTCACGCGTACAGGTTCACGAGAGGCGGGGTTCCGAAGGCCTACTGTCCCGATCTGCGGTGCACGCCGCAAGCCGGGATGGGGAAGACGAAGGCGGCGGCGCAAGGTTCTGGAGGTAGGCGCGTGTGCGGATTGATTAGTCATCGATTAGGTTTAGCACAGACGCTTATATAGTGCAGGTCAGGGAGATCGTGGGCTCAGCCCACGTCCGAGTCGGTAAAAGCTCACGTCCATACAAACTGGAAACGGTTGTAATTAACGCGTTCGTTAATGACTCATAATTAATTTCCCAACCAGCAAATTAAAGCTCGGCTCGGCGAGATTCCCGCAACCCGCAACTCACGGCGCGCGCTTCGTGACGAGGCGGGACGGGCGGCGTCGAAGGAGGAGTGCACGAGGGCTTCTCTCCTTGTCACACCCCTAGTGAGTGGTGCAACACTATAAGGTGCTCCAACTCCCCTTCAACTAGCAATGTGAGACTAACTTTAGCACCACTATCATAGTCATATGTTGCCATGTATAAGTGGGCCAAAAAGAATTTCAGAATTTATCTAATGGACCAGTAGTCCAAAACTCACCAAATTTCAACAATATGCACGACGTGCAAAATGCCTGGGTGTTACCAAAAGGTTATCTTTAGATGCTAGCTCATGAGTATCCCATGGAATGAGCTAACTATAGGTATATACACTCATGACCTCGATGGAAATGTAAGGAAATTCAATGGCCTACAAGATGTTGACAAAACATGACTTACAAAGGCCCATAGGAGATAGAGCATCTCCGTTGTTCCTCGCGCATCAAGAGGATAAACACGATTTCAAGTAGTAACTAAAAGCAGTAAAAAGTTGTGACCCGACCTTAAACCCCATACCGATTATCCCTAGTTTTGCGCTCGTTACAGATTAATGGGTTGGAGGTGACTGTAGTCACCATTGACCAACAAATTAAAGGCTTTTAGAGAATAAAATCCCTGGGTGCTTGGATGCTCAAACAAAGAAGAGGTATTCGTAAAAATCTTTAGAGTGACGAGTTGAATACACGTGTACACTCTGAGAAAATTTTGTTTTCATAATTTTTGGTTTGCAAGGACACTAGGGACGCGCGCTACGCCTAGGGCAAAAGGCCGTCAGTGTAGGCTAAAATACCCTCGGCGTATGGTACGCCCAGGGCTACCCTCGGCATAGCCTCCTCGGCAAAGATTTTCCTCGGCGGAGCACACTCAAGCCGTCGGCGTATCGAAATACCGTCGGCGTAGCGGCCGTCGGCATAGCCTGTCGGGCGGTTGCAAAAACATTTTTTAAAAAAATATATTTCTTTTTTGAAAAAAAATAATTTTATTATTTTTTTTCTCAATTTTTTTATTCTTTGAATTGTTTCACTTGTTAATCTCCTACTTTGAACATTTTTAACACTAATTATACTTAATATTTGATTAAATTTCAGTCTTAGTCAAACTTCCCAGCAGGTCACCCATCCTAATACTACTCTAGCTTCAGCTTAACTTCATCGTTTCTTCAGAATTCGTTTTCGCAAAGTAATTCATACATTGGTGTCAATACTATGATATCAATCCTATTAACTCTTATAACATCATGTCACATGTTTGTATTTTTTTTAAATTACAAACAATTATTTAAGTAAATATTAATGAACAAGTAAAAATATTATTGAATTCAAATAAAAATATAATAATTTTATTTTTTTTGTATTTTTCTATTTAATATAGAATAATTAATATCTTTAAATCTGTAAATCGAAATTCAACAAATAATATGTCTAAATTGATCATAAAAATGAGAGGAATCCAAATATGATATCCATATCAACTAATCACAAACCCTCCGTTTTTGAATTAGCTATTTGGTGGTTGCTTTAGAAAATCCCCTTTTTGCGCTCGGATAATGAAAAATGCCTTTTTGGTGCGATGAAAAGGAAAACTTGCATTGGATCTTTGTAAAATAGCATATTGTGAACCTAAAAATGAATTTTGTAAAAAAACATGAGCATCGGATCATGTACCTGTAGTTTATATCTGACCCACTTCCTGCCGATTCGGCAGGAATTTGTCTTTTTCACCAATGGTGGACGGAAAGGTTTCGGATCCCCCTATTAGAACATTGTACATATAAGGTGGTATAGTAATTTTGTAAAATGAGGTGGGAGTATTTGTTGGAGATATGCCCTAGAGGCAATAATAAATATAGTTATTATTATATATCTTTGTGTTTATGATAAATGTTTGCATTCATGCTATAATAGTATTAACAAGGAAACCATTAATACTTGTGTGATTTGTAAACTTAATTTGAAGTCCCTAGTATAGCCTCTATACTTCACTAGCTTGTTGGTTGATTGATGATGTGGTTTCTTTGTCATGAACATTGAGATGTTATCAACAACAAGATCATATCGTTAGGAGAATGATATGGTGGACATACTCCTATAGACAAGCGTAGCATAAAGATCAAGTCATTTCAATAGTTCAATTGCTATATGCTTTCTGATACATAGTAACCTAATTCCTTCGACCATGAGATCATGCATATCACCTTTACTGGATGGATGCTTTGATGTCATCAAACACCACACCGTAACAGGGTGGCTATAAAGGTGGCATTGAGTGTTCGGAAAGTATTGGTTGAAACACATGGATCAAGAGTGGGATTTGTCCATCCACATGACGGATAGATATTCTCTGGGCCCTCTCGGTGGAATGTCATCCAATTAGCTTGCAAGCATGTGACATGGTCACAAGGGATCACATATCACGGGAACGAGAAAAGAGTACTTATCAGTAACGAGGATGAACTAGGTATGCAGAGATACCACGATCATAACCTCGGATAAGTAACATATCGTGAGACAAAGGGAAATTGGTATCGTATGTAAGTGGTTCATTCGATCGCAAAGTAATCGTAGAAATATGTGGGAGCCATATGAATTTCCAGATTCCTCTATTGGTTATTGTTCGGAGAAGTGTCTCGATCATGTCCGCATAATTCACGAACCGTAGGGAGACACACTTAAGGATTCGACGTTGTTTGAGTAGTTATGGTATTATGAGAAAGAGACCGAATGTTGTTCGGAGTCTCGGATGGGATCCGGGATATCACGAGGTGATCCGGAATGGTCCGGAGAATAAGATTCATATAAGGAAAGTCCCGTTTCGGAGTTCGGGAATGATTCCGGTGTTTTCATCGGGGATATTCTAGAAGGTTCCGGATTGTCCGGCACTCCGGGGGGGAAGGGGTACATGAATGTGTCATTACATATTGGAATGATTGCATCATGTACTAAGTGTTCTTGCTGTCCCAAATATAGGATTAAATTGAATCCTAAAACAGAAAAGTCAAATGTCCAGTTTGAAAGTCAAACTGCCAAAACAAGAAACTGTGGGAAACAAGCAAGAGGAGTTGGAACCAACCTGGAGGAGGAGTTGGACTCCTCCAGGCCGGCGCCCAGCCCAAGGCCGAGTTGGGGAGGGACTCCCTCCCTCCCCTGGCGCGCCCACACCCTCCCACCTATATAAGGAGGGGCAGGGCTCCCCTCCTAGACACACAAGTTTCCTATCCTCTAAACTAAACCCTAGATCTAGACCCCGGTTTAGAGCTATTCGGTTTAGAGCCTTCTAATTGGTTTAGAGCCCTCTAATTGGTGTGTCTAATTACTAGACCACTAATAGCCTCTCTCATAAGCTCCACCATACTCGCACCGGCTTAAGGCGAAGCCCTGCGGGATTTCCCCTCTACCTCCGGTACCACGCCACAGGCTGCTTAGGAATCGCGAGGAGAGTGCTACAACCTCCGCTGCCGCTGGAACAAGGAGAGGAAGGTCTTCGTCGAAAATCGAACGTGTGACCGATCATGGAGCGCTATGAACGCGGCGCCGGAAGGATCGTCTACGCGATCTTGAGATCGGAAAGAGTACGACTACATCACCCACGAGAATCTGCTCTCGTTAAACACTTTGGAATCTTCGAGGGTGAGTTATTCCATCGACTCGTTGCTACGATCTAGTAGATAGATCTTGGCTTGTTTGTTTGTATGCGATAGAAAATTTTTGTTTTCCATGCTACGAACCCTACAAAGGGTATCGAGCCGTGTCTATATGTAGATCTCACAGACGAGTAGAACACAATGGTCATTGTGGGCGTTGATGCTTTTATTGTAGATTGCTTTTGTGTACTTTGCATCTTGCGGTATGTTGGGATGAAGCGGCCGGCTAACCTTACATGACATCGTTCATGAGACTTGCTCCACGCTTGACATGCAACTCGTTTGCATAAGTGGCTTTATGGGTGCCTGCTTTCTCCTAGCATAGTAAAGATCCAATTTACAACGGGTGATCAACAATGCTAGTATCAATGTTGTGGTTATTGTTCGTAAGTTAGAACGACACTTATGGAAAGCCCCAAACCACGTAAAATATGCAAAGAAAGTAGAAGCGTCTAACTTTGTTTTGCAGGGGTGTGCTGTGATGTGATATGGCCATGATTGTGATTATATTTGATGTATGCAATGTTCCTTATTGTAAGTTGGCAACCGGCAGGAGCCATATGGTTGTCTTTAATTTCTGTTAAGACCTGCGTGTCTATTTAAAATAGTTGTAATAGTTGAAGCTGGTGGACGACAACCATGGAGAAGCGTCATTGACCTTGATGCTATGCCGGTGATGATGGAGATCATATTCGTGCTTGAAGATGGAGATCGGAAGTACAAAGAAGAAAGGCCATATCATATCACATATTATGAATTGCATGTGATGTTAATCCTTTATGCATCTTGTATTGCTTAGTAGACGACGGTAGCATTATAAGATGATCCTCATGCACATAAATTTCAAGTTCTAAAGTGTTCACCCTTAGTATGCACTGCCAAAGCTTGCTGCTCAAGCACCACGTGATGATCGGGTGTCTTTGATTCCGCTGGTGAATACAACGTAAGCAAGCCAGATTTGCTTATGCGGAAGCTAAGGTTTGATCTTGACGAGCCTAGCATGTACAGACATGGCCTCAGAACACGGATCGCAAAGGCAAAGCATGAATCATATAGTAGATATGATGAACATGATGATTGTTCGCCATTAAAACTATATCAGCTCTCGTGATGATCGGTGTTGATGTAGTGGATTTGGTTCGTGTGATCACTAAAACAATGTGAGGGATGTTGTTTTGAGTGGGAGTTCACCTAGTTTAATTTCATTAATTAATTTGAACTCAATTTGTCATAAACTTAGTCTAAACTATTGCAAATATGTTGTAGATCAATGGCAGCCCTACCATCAATTTTAATGCGTTCCTAGAGAAAGAAAAGTTGAAAAACAATGGAAGCAACTTCATGGATTGGTTCCGCAATTTGAGGATTGTCCTCACAAATGGTAATTTGACCTATGTCTGGATGCACCGCTAGGTGACCCACCTGCAATGATGCTACCGATGAAGTAAAGAATGTTTACCTTGCTCGAAGAATCAGTACTCCATAGTTCAAGGTGCTATCTTGTATGGTTTAGAATCGAGCTTTAAAAGGTTTGAAGAGTCGATCCATATGATATTGTCGAGGATCTCAAATTAATCTTTGAGACTCATGCGGCAATTGAAAGTTATGAAGCTTACGAAAAGTTCTTTAACCGCAAGATGGAAGAGGGTAGCTCCAAGTTGAGCATGTGCTTAAGATGTCTGGGCACGCAAATAAACTTCAAAGTTTGGGTATAGTGATTCCTAATACTTTGGGAGTTTACCGCATCCTCCAATCACTACCACCAAGTTACAAGAACTTTGTGATGAACTACAACATGCAGAACATGAACAAAGAGTTGCCAGAACTATTTGCTATGTTAAAATCTGCAGAAGTGGAGATCAAGAAAGAGCACCAAGTGTTGATGGTCAATAAGACCACCAAATTCAAGAAAGGCAAGTCTAAACAAAAGGGACACTTCAAGAAGGGTGGTAAGAAAGTTACCACGCCGACGAAGAAGACCAAGGCTGGACCTAGACCTGAAACTGAGTGCTTTTACTGCAAGGGAGAAGGTCACTGGAAGCGGAATTGCCCAAGGTACTTGGCGGATTTGAAGAACGGCAACATCAAGAAGAAAGGTATATCTGATATACATGTTATTGATGTGTATCTCACTAGTACCGTAGTAGTGCTCGGTATTTGATACTGTTCGGGTTGCTCATATTTGTAACTCAAACAGAGCTGCAGAATAAACGGAAGCTAGTGAAGAACGAGGTGACGATGCGCGAGGAAACGGATCAAAGGTTGATGTGATCGCGTCGGCACGCTACCTCTTCATCTACCATCGGGATTAGTTTTATACTTAAATAATTGTTATTTGGTGCCCGATTAAGCATGAACATTATATCGTGATCTTGTTTATTGCAGAGGCTTACTTGTTTAAATCCGAGAATAATGGTTGTTCGATTTATATGAGTAATGTGTTTTATGCACATGCACCTTTGATAGATGGTCTATTCATATTGAATCTCGATAGTAGAAATACACATATTAATAACATTGAGGCTAAACGTTTGAAATCAAGCGATAATTTGACCTATATGTGGCAATCGCTGCCTTGGTCACATTGGAGTGAAGCGTATGAAGAAACTCCATTCCGATGGACTTCTTGAATCACTTGATTTTGAATCACTTGAAAGATGCGAAGCATGTCTGATGGGTAAAATGACTAAGACTCCATTTTCTGGTATAATGGAGCGAGCTACGGACTTACTGGAAATCATACATACCGATGTGTGTGGTCGAATGAGTGTAGCATCGCGCAGTGGTTATCGTTATGTTCTTACCTTCACGGATGACTTGAGTAGATATGGGTATATCTATTTCATGAAACATAAGTCCGAAACTTTCGAGAAGTTTAAGGAGTTTCAAAGTGAGGTAGAGAATCAACGTAACAAGAAGATTAAATTTCTACGTTCTGATCGTGGAGGTGAATATCTAAGTTACGAGTTTGGCGAGCATTTAAAGAAGTGCGGAATACTTTCACAATTGACACCGCCGGGAACACCACAACAGAATGGTGTGTCCGAACGTCAGAATCGAACTCTCTTAGATATGGTTCGCTCTATGATGTCACTTATGATTTACCGCTATCATTTTGGGGTTATGCATTAGAAACAGCCGCATTCACTTTAAATAGGGCACCATCTAAATCCGTTGAAACGACACCGTATGAATTATGGTTTGGGAAGAAACCTAAATTGTCGTTCCTTAAAGTTTGGGGATGCGGAAGCCTATGTAAAGAAGTTACAGCCGGACAAGCTTGAACCCAAAGCGGAAAAATGCGTCTTCATAGGATACCAAGGAAACTATTGGGTATACCTTCTATCATAGATCCAAGGCAAAATCTTTGTTGTTAAGAATGGATCCTTTCTAGAGAAGGAATTTCTCTCAAAGAAGTGACTGAAGGAAAGTAGAACTCGACGAGGTTGTCGAACCTTCTCTCGAATTATGAGTAGCGCAAAGACCGAAGAAGTTCTGTGGTGCCTGCACCAATAAGAGAGGAAGCTAATGATAGTGATCATGAAACTCGGTTGAAGTTGCTACTGAGCCCTGGAGGTCAACGAGAACTCGTACCACTCCATTGGTATGATTCCGTTATGAATGTCATGTTGGTGGACAACACCGATGACCCCGAGACATATGAGGAAGCGATGATGAGCCCAGATTCCAATAAATGGCAAGAAGCCATGAACCGAGATTGGATCCATGTACGAAAACCAAGTATGGACTTTGGTGGACTTACCGGATGGCCGAAGGCTGTCGAGAACAAATGGATTTTCAAGAAGAAAACAGATGTCGATGGTAATGTTATCGTCTATAAAGCTCGACTTGTCGCAAAAGGGTTTCGACAAATTCAAGGAGTTGACTACGATGAGACTTTCTCACCAGTAGCGAAGCTAAAGTCTGTGAGGATTATGTTAGCAATCGCTGCATATTATGATTATTAGATATGGCAGATGGATGTCAAAACAGCATTCCTCAATGGAGACATTGATGAAGAGTTGTATATGATACAACCCAAAGGTTTTGTCGATCCTAAAGATGCTAACAAGGTATGCAAGCTTCAACGGTCCATCTATGGATTGAAGCAAGCATCCCGAAGTTGGAATCAACGTTTTGATAAGGTAATCAAAAGTTTTGGTTTTATACAAACTTATGGAGAAGCTTGTATTTACAAGAAAGTGAGTGGGAGCTCTGTAGCATTCTTAATACTGTATGTGGATGACATATTGTTGATTGGGAATGATGTAGACCTTCTTAATAGTGTCAAGGAATATTTGAATAATAGTTTTTCAATGAAGGATCTTGGCGAAGCAGCTTACATATTAGGCATAAAGATTTATAGAGATAGATCGAAACGCCAAATATCATTGTCACAAAGTACATATTTGGACAAAGTTCTAAAGAGGTTTGGAATGGAAGATAGCAAGAAAGGGTTCTTGCCCATGTTGCCCAATACGACCTTGAGTAAAACTCAAAGTCCGACATCGGCAGAAGATAGAGAAAGGATGAGTAAGACTCCCTATGCCTCAGCCATAGGATCTCTAATGTATGCCATGCTATGTACTAGACCCGACATCGCATATGCTGTTAGTTTAACTAGCAGATATCAAAGTGATCCAGGAGTGGATCATTGGACAGCGGTCAAAAACATCCTTAAGTACTTGAGAAGAACTAAGGATATGGTTCTTTCTTATGGAGGTGATGAACAGCTCGTTGTTAATGGTTACACCGATGCTAGTTGGAACACCGATCCGGATGATTCTAAATCACAATCTGGATACGTATTTATTTTGAATGGTGCAGCGATTAGCTGGAGTGCAAAGCAAAGCGTTGTGGCGAGATCTTCAACTGAATCGGAATACATGGCTGCTTGGAGGCTTCACAAGAAGCGATATGGATGAAAGAGTTCATTACAGCTGGGTGTGGTTCCTAGTGCTGGACCCAATGTCTATCTACTGTGATAACATGGGCGCCATAGCCAATGCGCAAGAACCAAGGTCACACAAGAAGCTGAAGCATATCAAGCTACGTTTTCACGCTATTCGAGAACATATCCAGGATGGGGATATAAAGATTTGCAAAGTACACACAGATCTGAATGTGGCGGATCCGTTGACTAAACCTCTCCCGAGGGCAAAACATGACCAACACCAAACTGCCATGGGTGTTCGGTATATTACCATGTAATCTAGATTAGATGACTCTAGTGCAAGTGGGAGACTGTTGGAGATATGCCCTAGAGGCAATAATAAATATAGTTATTATTATATATCTTTGTGTTTATGATAAATGTTTGCATTCATGCTATAATAGTATTAACAAGGAAACCATTAATACTTGTGTGATTTGTAAACTTAATTTGAAGTCCCTAGTATAGCCTCTATACTTCACTAGCTTGTTGGTTGATTGATGATGTGGTTTCTTTGTCATGAACATTGAGATGTTATCAACAACAAGATCATATCGTTAGGAGAATGATATGGTGGACATACTCCTATAGACAAGCGTAGCATAAAGATCAAGTCATTTCAATAGTTCAATTGCTATATGCTTTCTGATACATAGTAACCTAATTCCTTCGACCATGAGATCATGCATATCACCTTTACTGGATGGATGCTTTGATGTCATCAAACACCACACCGTAACAGGGTGGCTATAAAGGTGGCATTGAGTGTTCGGAAAGTATTGGTTGAAACACATGGATCAAGAGTGGGATTTGTCCATCCACATGGGATAGATATTCTCTGGCCCTCTCGGTGGAATGTCATCCAATTAGCTTGCAAGCATGTGACATGGTCACAAGGGATCACATATCACGGAACGAGAAAAGTACTTATCGATGCGAGGATGAACTAGGTATGCGAGATACAAGCGATCATAACCTCGGATAAGTAACATATCGTGAGACAAAGGGAAATTGGTATCGTATGTAAGTGGTTCATTCGATCGCAAAGTAATCGAGAAATATGTGGGACCATATGAATTTCCAGATTCCTCTATTGGTTATTGTTCGGAGAAGTGTCTCGATCATGTCCGCATAATTCACGAACCGTAGGGAGACACACTTAAGGATTCGACGTTGTTTGAGTAGTTATGGTATTATGAGAAAGAGACCGAATGTTGTTCGGAGTCTCGGATGGGATCCGGGATATCACGAGGTGATCCGGAATGGTCCGGAGAATAAGATTCATATAAGGAAAGTCCCGCTTGAGTTCGGAATGATTCCGGTGTTTTCATCGGGGATATTCTAGAAGGTTCCGGATTGTCCGGCACTCCGGGGGGGGAAGGGGTACATGAATGTGTCATTACATATTGGAATGATTGCATCATGTACTAAGTGTTCTTGCTGTCCCAAATATAGGATTAAATTGAATCCTAAAACAGAAAAGTCAAATGTCCAGTTTGAAAGTCAAACTGCCAAAACAAGAAACTGTGGGAAACAAGCAAGAGGAGTTGGAACCAACCTGGAGGAGGAGTTGGACTCCTCCAGGCCGGCGCCCAGCCCAAGGCCGAGTTGGGGAGGGACTCCCTCCCTCCCCTGGCGCGCCCACACCCTCCCACCTATATAAGGAGGGGCAGGGCTCCCCTCCTAGACACACAAGTTTCCTATCCTCTAAACTAAACCCTAGATCTAGACCCCGGTTTAGAGCTATTCGGTTTAGAGCCTTCTAATTGGTTTAGAGCCCTCTAATTGGTGTGTCTAATTACTAGACCACTAATAGCCTCTCTCATAAGCTCCACCATACTACACCGGCTTAAGGCGAAGCCTGGGATTTCCCTCTACCTCCCAGACCACGCCGTTGTCTTTAGGAATCGCGAGGAGAGTGCTACAACCTCCGCCTTTGGAACAAGGAGAGGAAGGTCTTCGTCAATTTAACGTGTGACCGATCATGGAGCGCTACGGGAACATGGCCGAAGGATCGTCTACGCGCGATCTTGAGATCGGAAGAAATCGACTACATCACCCACGAGAATCTGCTCTCGTTAAACACTTTGGAATCTTCGAGGGTGAGTTATTCCATCGACTCGTTGCTACGATCTAGTAGATAGATCTTGGCTTGTTTGTTTGTATGCGATAGAAAATTTTTGTTTTCCATGCTACGAACCCCTACAGTATTTTGAATTAGCCATTTGGTGGTTGCTTCACAAAACCGTCCGTTTATTATGCTCGGAAAATAGAAAATGGCTTTTTGGTGCGACGAAAAGGAAAACTTCCTCCTGCAACATTGTTCGCCATCCCATGATGCATGTGTATGCATAATATGGGAACATTATCACAAACTATGCCTTGATTCTAGCCATAACATTGGTCATTTGACCCGAAAGCCAAGAAACCTCGAATGAGATAGGTCATTTTGTGAAGGTTTTTTTGAGACATAATCAAAATATCAAGTTTACTAATTTTCCTTATAACTATGTCACATAATATGACACCACGCGAAGGTTTCGCATTGTTTCAATCGTTTATGAATTTTTTATGCCCGTTTTAAACTATCGTCAAACTTTGTCGAACGGCGGACATAAAGATTCTTAGCTCGGGGCCGAGCCTCGCTAAACTTTCATTGGATCTTTGATAAAATAGCATATTGTGAACCTAAAAATGATTTTTGTAAAAAAACATGAGCAAGATCATGTACCTGTAGTTCATATCTGACCCACTTCCTACCGATTCGGCAGAAATTTGTCTTTTTCACCAAAGGTGGACGGAAAGGTTTCGGATCCCCCTGTTGGTACATTGTCCATATAAGGTGGTATAGTATTTTTGTAAAATGTGGTGGTAGTATTTTGAATTAGCCATTTGGTGGTTGCTTCACAAAACCGTCCGTTTTTTATGCTCGGAAAATAGAAAATGGCTTTTTGGTGCGACGAAAAGGAAAACTTCCTCCTACAACATTGTTCGCCATCCCATGATGCATGTGTATGAATAATATGGGCACATTATCACAAACTATACCTTGATTCTAGCCATAACATTGGTCATTTGACCCGAAAGCCAAGAAACCTCGAACGAGATAGGTCATTTTGTGAAGGTTTTTTTAAGACATAATCAATATATCAAGTTTGATATTTTTCCTTATAACTGTCACATAATATGACACCACGCGAAGGTTTCGTATTGTTTCGATCGTTTTTGAATTTTTTATGCCCGTTTTAAACTATCGTCAAACTTTGTCGAACGACGGACATAGAGATTCTTAGCTCGGGGCTGAGCCTCGCTAAACTTTCATTAGATCTTTGATTAAATAGCATATTGTGAACCTTAAAATGATTTTTGTAAAAAAACATGAGCATCGGATCATGTACCTGTAGTTCATATCTGACCCACTTCCTACCGATTCGGCACGAATTTGTCTTTTTCACCAAAGGTGGACGGAAAGGTTTCGGATCCCCCTGTTGGTAAATTGTCCGTATAAGGTGGTATAGTATTTTTGTAAAATGTGGTGGTAGTATTTTGAATTAGCCATTTGGTGGTTGCTTCACAAAACCGTCCGTTTTTTATGCTCGGAAAAATGGGAAATGGCTTTTTGGTGCGACGAAAAGGAAAACTTCCTTCTGCAACATTGTTCGCCATCCCATGAAGCATGTGTATGCATAATATGGGCACATTATCACAAACTATGCCTTGATTCTAGCCATAACATTGGTCATTTGACCCGAAAGCCAAGAAACCTCGAACGAGATAGGTCATTTTGTAAAAGTTTCTTTGAGACATAATCAATATACCAAGTTTGATATTTTTCCTTCTAACTATGTCACATAATATAACACCACGCGAAGGTTCGCATTGTTTCGATTGTTTTTGAATTTTTTATGCCCGTTTTAAACTATATATAATGTTTTATGTTTTACTTAATTTTTATTTATAAATGTGTAATATTTGAGTGTAGATAGATAGATCTTATTTTTCTGCAAATTTTGATATATTATTTGTATTTTTACGAATTAGAATGATTTAGTTATGATTTTTCAAAGTTTAATGAGATAAAATAAAAAATAGCTACGCCGAGGGCAGCCGTCGGCGTAGCATAGAATATGCCGAGGGCAATTTTACGCCGACGGCTGCTTGCCGGGGCTGGCCTGGACGATGGCTACGCCGATGGTCCCGACGTTTGGCCGTCGGCGTAGCGACCGGCCGTCGGCGTAGCTTCGCATTCCTGTAGTGGGCCGTTTTGAGGCCTCTTTGTGGCCGGTGGCGCCACCTGTGTGCGCCCCTGTATTATCAGATGAAACTAATATACATTGCATGTTTCTCTCGCCGATACAACATATCTTACCGTAATAATCATGCATGGAACGAACCATCTTTCCTAATATGGTGGCATAAATAACAAATAAATCAAGTGGGTGCTTGGATATTCAACAAAGAGGTGGGATTCTCGGACAAGCTCAAGAGTTGCTGACCAAGCTCGGAAAATTATTCGGAGAATCCTGACCGAATCCCTGCTGGGCTAGAACAGGAAAAAAAAACCGTGTTAGGAGGTCCCGTAAAACCACTGCTAGTAGTACAACCCAACTGCACAGTCTCTCATCAGCCCCAGCTGCCAAGGACGCACATTATACACACATACATATAGACATGGTGACTCACATGCATTTCATATACATCGACATGTACAGATTGAGCGCGGCATAGACAAAGACATAAAAGAAATAAATAGTTCTATCGGTAAACAAAACCCGGGCGAGGGAGAGTTTTCCTTTCCTGAAAACACTTCCACCCTCGCGCGACTCGTCTCGCTCGCCCCCCGCGGGCGATGGGGCGGGTCCAGCGGCGCCGCCCACCTCCAGGCCCCCCTCCTCCTCCTTCCCTCGCCGCCGTCGGCGTGCACCGCCGGGCAAAGCTCGCGCGGAGCCGGCGGCGGCGGGCCTTCTTCCTCCCGGCGGTGGCAGAGTGCGCGGGGCACCTTGCTGGCGGCGGCGCGCCATGGTGGGTGCAGCGGGCTGCTGAGGGACGGGGTGGCGACGGGATCCTCCAAGCGGCGTCGACGGGCAGCCCAGCAGGCATGACGGCGGGCGGGGCAGCAGATGCCACCGGCGGCGTGCTCCACGGGGCCAGATCTGGGCCAGATCTGGGCCAGTTTGGGCCCGATCTGGGCCGTGCGGCCCCCGTCCGGGGACCTCGGGCACCACGCGGGTCGGGTGGCAGACGGTCCCTCCTGGCTATGGCGCGGCCAGGGCACCGGATCTGGGCCGGGCGGGCCTAGGTCGGGTGGTCGTCTGTCTAATCCTGTCTAGGGTGGTCCAAGGGCAGCACGGAGGTGACGTGTTCGTCGTGTTCATCCCTCCTCGCCTTTGCAGGCCCAGATGGCGATCCTCAGACCGGCGGTGGATTGATATTCCCGGATGAGCACGGTGGCGAGAGCGCGGCTGCTTGGCGGCGGGGATCTGCGGTGGCAGTGGATCCACTGGCGGACGGTGAGGTAGGGACTAGTGCTAGGGTCGGTTGCGACGGTGACACCCTTGCTGCAGTGTGGCAGTGGGGCTTCATGAGTCCTTTGGGCTCGGCCGGACCAGAGAGGGTCTGGTTTGCCCCGCTGCTACATCCGGTCGGCTATCGCCTTCCGGCGGTGGAGGTTGTTCCCTCCCGCGTGTCATTGTTTCGTCGACCCTCGCTAAAGTTTCTTCCTTTCGGTCGTTCTAGCCTCGCATTGTGGGTCATGGTGAGGCGGCGGCGGTGACTACAAGATCGTGGTAGCGTGTGTTGGTGGGCGGTGAGCTTGGTGGAGCTTCGAAGCGTCCGGGAGTGTGGTTTTTTGAGGGGTCGGGAGATATCCTTGTCGTCTTGACACCGACGTGGTGACGCCTGCGGGTGTCGCTTTCCTTCTTGAAGGGCGTCGGGTGTATCTCTTCCCCACCTCCCGTAGCATATCAGGGGAAACCCTAGGACTCGTTCGGGCAGCAGCGTCATCGTCATCGCTTTCCTTCTTGGAGGTGTTGTCTGATATGTGACGCTTAGAGGCTAGGAGAGGGGTGGTAATTCTCCGGTGGGCGCAGCGGTTGCGGGTCACTCTCGTTTTCGTCGAGCCGCTATCGTCGGCTTTGTTTTCCCTTTTTTCTTTTTTGTTTTGTTTTTGTTTTGTCTTTTGGACGCTGTGTTGTCTGGCCCAACAGCGATATCAACCGTGGTTGCTATATTAATATAGCTGGGCTTATGCCTGTTTCGAGAGAAATAAAACCCGGGCCAACATAGTAAAACTTAACCAACCATCGTCCTTGTCATCCTCATCATCACAACCTGCGACGAACACTATCATCCTCATGCATCATGGGGAAGCAACTCAAAGTTTTTTTTTTACCCGCAAAAAAAAACATCCACGTGAACTCTAATGACCCTCCCGTCCTCATTATTGTATTTCGTTTGGAGGACCTTCAACCTAGCATGAGCCTTGCATTGTGTGTCATCGCGTTTCTGGCCTTGCAACATAAAAGTGATCGACTTGTGAGATTTATTTCATGATCTTATTGCCTTTATTATTCTTCGATGAGCTGAAAACTATTTCAAATACTAGTCGAAGAATAAATGTGGCCATACTCCAGCCCACAAATCTTCACAAAAACAATCTTATCACTTTACCTGCCTATATTTGTATAGTATATCATTTTCGTAGCTAGCCAGCTGTCTCTCGTTTTCAACTGGTTTGGAAGATAGGAAAAATCGGCCGCGTCCTGAGGCAAAACTCAGTCTGGCAGAAGCCTGCTGGCCGGCATTACTTTAATTAACCTATCTTCTTACATTCTTTAACGGAACAAGACAAATGACACATGGAAGAAAATCATCGTGGACTTTTTTCCTTTTATAGACGTGCACCACGATTCACGCAAAATGTAGTGGTGGAAACCGTACCGCTCGATTCTCGCCACACGTGGGGAAGGTGCACAGAAATTTCGGCCCACACGACCACGTTACGCCTGCCTCATTGTAAATCGCGACAATCAATTTGACCCATCCATATCTGGTTGTGGTGGGTCTAAATAGTGAAAACTTGACCTGACGAGCATGACAAGCCACAGGAAGTTTGAAAACCGCTCTGTGATGTTTAAACAAGAAGAATTGCCGGGTCAATTAACTTTGCTGGCACTGTTGTCACTCTTTGTTGTTTGAAGCCTTTAGCTCACTCGGCGGAAAATTATCGATGACCAGACAGAGGTTCATCCAGTTATGGAAAGGCCAAGGCGCGCGTTACCCGCCTCAAGTCTAGACGACTACTCCCTCTGTTTCAAAATATAAGATGTTTTAGCTTTGTGAAGTAAATGTATCTAAACTCCTTTTAGTACGTAGGTTCACTCAAATTTGGTGTAAATCTACACACTAAAACAAGTCTAGATATATTTTCTTCACAAACCTAAAACATCTTATATTTTAAAACGAAGGGAATAGAAGCTTTGGTGAACAAGTCACAATATACTAGTAAGAGCATCTCCGCTCGTCTATTTAGGACGCCGATTCGGACGCCGAATTTAGGTCTGGACGTCGAAAATCGGCCTAATCGCGTAACCAGGAACCTGTTTTCGTCCGGATTTGGGCCAACTTTAGTGGGGACTATCCAGCCTGTTCTCAGGATCCTGGGTACGCCCTGGGAACACCGGACGTAGCGAACTCGGCGAAAAAAATACGAAGCAGTGCGTGGACCCACCGAGTCAGCGACGGAAGCCGAGTCGTCGTCTTCCTCGGAACCACGCGGCGACCGCCGGACAATAGCTGCATGTCGCTTCTGCCATGCGTCACCGAATTGCCGCGCCACCGCCGCCGCCTCGGCTCCCTCGACGAACCGGCGGGCACTAACTTCCCGCCGTTTTCCCTTTTTTCGACCTCGTCGCTACACCCCTCCCGCCCTCGCCGCCCATCTCAGCCTATAAAAGCCATACCCCTCGCCGGAGTTCCTCACACTCTCTCACAGCTCCCCAGCCCACCAGCCCAAAACTCCGGCGAACACACAACTCTCCCCTCCCTACTTAGCCATGGCCGAGCGCTTTCCCAGCGACGGTGCGGCAGCGAACGGCTTTGACCGGCGCACGCTCTAGGCTTGGGAAGCGCGCATGCTCTACGAAGCTGGCTACATGACACCGCCGGACACGCGGAATCCTCCGGGGTGGAAGCTTAGCACCGGCGGCATCCCTATCCCGCCGGCGCCCACGCCGGACGAACTGCCCTACGAGATCCAGGAGTTCATCACGGCCATGGATGATCCCTCCGCCGCCGAGAGCCCCGACAACCTCCTCTACTTGGAGACATTCTTCACCGAACGTCGCGCCCAGGAGCTCGCCCGCCACGAGGGGCCGCCGGACGATTCACCGCCGAAGCGCAACAACGCGGCTGGTCGCAGGCGTTTTTGGAGCGTGCCAGGCTGGACTCTCAAGGCGGTGCTGGAGCACATCAACGCCGGGAACACGCGGCGTCTCGGCTTACCGCGCACACCCACGCCGGCGGCTAGGTTGGGGCGGCGTCCTCCGGCGAACTGGATGTCGAGGAGGATGGCCAGCCTGAGCTCCTCCTCCTAGGCCTCGGCCTCCCACTCATCGGGCTCCACGCCCCACCGTACGCCAATGGGTCCTTCGTCGGCGCTACGTCCAGTCAAGCGCGAGGTGGTCTCGCATGTGCGCTCGCCGCCACGGACATGCTCGCGCGGCATCTGAAGGGTTTCGCAGCATAGTAAATCAAAAAAATTCTACGGATGCGAACGGGAAGGCCAAGATCTAATCTAGGAGATGCAAACAAAGAGAGGGATTATATGAGATCTTCATACCCTTGAATATTCGCACAGCGGAACGTTTGTCGAAACGTGGGTGATGTAGTCGTACTCGCTTCTCCTCCTCGCGATCCGATCTGATCTAGCACCACAAGTGGCGATGCCTCCAAGAGATGCACACGTGCGGCACCTCGGCGTCTCCTCCTTCCTCGGTCCAGCAAGTATGGTGGAGAGACGGATTGGATCTACAACGCGACGGCGCGGTGCAATTGGTGGAGAGTTTCTGCAGCAGGGCTTCGCCTACGCGCGGTTTGGAGGGAGAGAGAGGGGAGGGGCAGCAGGGCGGCTAGGGTTGAGGAGGAGGTGTAGGGGGGTTGTGCGCCCCCAGCCCTCTTTATATAGAGGGGTGGGCGCCAACCCTAGCCCCTCCCCCAAGACTAGGCCGGCGGCCAAGGAGGGAAGAGTGGGGGCAAGTTCCCCCCCCCCCTCCTTCTAGAAGCTCCCCTAGGGTTTCCCCTAGGTTTGGCCGGCTGGGCCCTATGGGGCCTTGTGCCCCTGGCCCAATGCGGCTAGGGAACTCCCTCATAGGCCCATGCCTCCTCCCGGCAGGTGGGGCCACGTTGGTCCCCCTCCGAAAGGTTCTAGAAGCTTCTGGTACAATACCGATTAACCTGAAACAATTCCGAACTCCAAAAACTGCACTGCCTTATATGAATCTTATTCTCCGGACCATTCCGGAACCTCTCGTGATGTCCCGGATCCCATCCGAGACTCCGAACAAAAACTCACAAACCAATTATCCAATCTATCCTAGCGTCGAGACACGTTAAGTGTGTGACCCTTCGGGTTCGAGAATATGCAGACATGATCTTCTATCAATAATCAACAGCGGGGTCTGGAAACCCATATTGACTCCCACACATTCATCGATGATCATATCGGATGAACCACGATGCCAGGATTCAATAAATCCCATATATATATTCCCTTCGTCTCGCGATATTTTACTTGCCCGAGATTTGATCGTCGGTACCGTCATACCTAGTTCAATCTCGTTCACAGCAAGTACTTTACTCATTCTGTAATACGATATCACTTTCTGATTAACTCCTTAACCACATGCTTGCAAGCGGTGTTGATATCGATTACCGAGTGGGCCCGAAGTATATCTCTCCGACTTGGGAGGGACAAATCCCATCTCGATACATACAACCCAACAGGTACTTTCCGATCACCTGAGAGACACCTTTATGATCACCCTCTCATAGGATGACGTTTGATGACCTCAAAGCTTTCTTCCGATACCAGGGAGTTGTATTATCTCATGGTCTAAGGAATACAATATTTGACATAAGAAAAGCTTCGCAAAGATGAACACGATGACACGATCTAATTGCTCCGCTTAGTTTGGGTCTGTCCATCATGTCATTCTCCCAATGATATGATCTCATTATTAATCAACAACTCATGTGTATGGTTAGGAAACCTTAACCATCATTAATCAATGAGCTAGTCCATAGAGGCATACTAGGGACACGGTGTTATTCACAAACCACACAAGTATTAAAGTTTCCGCTTAATACAATTCTAGCATGGAATATAAACTTTATCATGAATAAGAATTATAATAATAACATCTTTATTATTGCCTCTAGGGCATAATTCCAACAGTCTCCCACTTGCACTAGAGTCAATAATCTAGTTTACATTTGGCAACAATCTCACACCCATGGCACTAAGGTGTTGATCATGTTTTGCACGTGGAAGAGGTTTAGTCAATGGATCTGCGACATTCAGATCTGTATGTACTTTGCTAATCTTCGGATCTCCATCTGCTATATAATCTCGGATTATATGAAACTTGCGGTTGATATGCTTGGTCTTTGGATGATATCTTGGTTCCTTAGCAAGTGCTATGGCGCCAGTGTTGTCACACAATATATCCAGTGGGTCCAAGGCACTTGGAACCACACCAAGCTCAGTGATGAAGTTCCTGATCCAAACTCCTTCACTTGACGCTTCTGCAGCAGCCATGTATTCCGCTTCTACTGTAGATCCCGCGATCACGCTTTGCTTGTAGCTTCTCCAGCTCATAGCTCCTCCATTCAAAATATAAACGTATCCTGTCTGAGATTTAGAATCATCCTTGTCGGTGTCGAAACTAGCGTGGACGTAACCCTTTACGACGAGCTGTTCTTCACCCCCATAGACTAAGAACATTTCTTTAGTCCTATTTAGGTACTTTAGGATGTTCTTCACGGCTGTCCAGTGTTCCACTCCTGGATCACTTTGATATCTGCTCGTCAAACTAAGAGCATTGGACACATCCGGTCTAGTACACAGCATGGCATACATGATAGAACCTATGGCCGAGGCATAAGGCACTTTGCTCATAGCTTCTCTATCATTTACCATAGCTGGACACTGAGCCTTGCTCAATGTCTTACCTGACAACATAGGCACTGAACCTTTCTTTGCCTTATCCATTCTGAACCTTTTCAGAACTTTGTCTAGGTATGTACTCTGGCTTAAAGCTATCAGGCGTCTTTATCTATCTCTATAGATTTTGATGCCTAATATATAAGCAGCTTCCCCTAGGTCTTTCATTGAAAAACATTTGTTCAAATAACTCTTCACATCGTTAAGCATGTTAATGTCATTTCCAATAATCAATATGTCATCTACATATAGTACCAGAAATGTCACTGAGCTCCCACTCACTTTCTTGTAGATACAAGCTTCGTAGCAATTTGGAACAAATCCAAAGCTCTTGATCACCTGATCAAAACGAAGGTTCCAACTCCGAGATGCTTGCTTCAGTCCATAAATGGAACGCTCAAGCTTGCATACTTTATCAGCATCCTTAGGATCGACAAAACCTTCGGGTTGCATCATATAAAACTCTTCATCAATGTTGCCATTGAGGAAAGCAGTCTTGACATCCATCTGCCATATTTCATAATCATGAAACGCAGCAATTGCTAATAAAATACGAATGGACTTAAACATCGCTACGGGAGAGAAAGTCTCATCGTAGTCAATACCTTGAACTTGTCGAAAACCTTTCGTGACAAGCCGTGCTTTATAGACGGTAACATTACCATCCGCGTCCATTTTCTTCTTCAAAATCCATTTGCACTCAACGGCCTTTCGGTCGCTAGGAGGGTCTACCAAAGTCCATACTTGGTTTTCGCTCATGGATCCCAATTCGGATTTCATCGCCTCTAGCCATTTCTCAGAGTCTGGGCTCATCATCGCTTCCTCATAGTTCGCAGGTTCACTGTCATCTACTAACAAGACAGTTAAGACAGGGTTGCCGTACCACTCAGGAGGGGCACGCGACCTTGTCGACCTGCGACGTTCAGTAGTAGCATCGTCCGAAGCTTCATGATCCTTGTCATTAGCTTCCTCTATTGTTGGTGCAGGCGGCACTGGAACAATTTCAGGTGCTGCACTACTCTCCAACTCAAGAGAAGGTTCAACAACCTCGTCTAGCTCTACTTTCCTCCCACTCACTTCTTTCGAGATAAACTCCTTCTCAAGAAAGGAACCGTTCTTTGCGACAAACACTTTGCCTTCGGTTCTGTGATAGAAGGTATACCCAATAGTTTCCTTAGGGTATCCTATGAAGACGCATTTCTCCGCTTTGGGTTCGAGCTTGTCTGGCATCGACTTCTTGACGTAAAGCCAGATCCCCAAACTTTAAGAAACGACAACTTAGGTTTAGCACCAAACCATAGTTCATACGGTGTCGTCTCAACGGATTTAGATGGTGCCCTATTTAAAGTGAATGCGGCGGTTTCTAATGCATAACCCCAAAATGATAACGGCAAATCAGTAAGAGACATCATCTATCGGACCATATCTAATAGAGTTTGATTCCGGCGTTCAGACACACCATTGCGCTGTGGTGTTCCGGGTGGCGTGAGTTGCGAAACGATTCCGCTTGCTTTAAGATGCGTGAGAAAATCATAACTCAAATATTCACCTCCACGATCAGATCGTAGAAACTTAATCTTTCTTTTACGATGGTTCTCCACTTCATTCTGCAATTCCTTGAACTTTTCAAATGTTTCGGATTTATGTTTCATTAAATAGATATACCCATATCTACTTAAGTCATCGGTAAAAGTGAGAAAATAGCGATATCCATCGCGCGTCGAAACACTCATTGGTCCGCATACATCGGTATGTATGATTTCCAACAAGTCTGTTGCTCGCTCCATCATTCCGGAGAACGGAGTTTTGATCATCTTGCCCATGAGGCATGGTTCGCATGTGTCAAATGATTCAAAATCAAGAGACTCCAAAAGTCCATCAGAATGGAGTTTCTTCATGCGTTTTACACCAATATGACCTAGACGACAGTGCCACAAACAAGTAGTATTATCACTATCTACTTTGCATCTCTTAGCCTCAATGTTATGGATGTGTGTTTCATCCCTTTCGAGATTCAGAAGAAATAAACCATTCACAGCAGGTGCATGACCATAAAAGATGTTACTCATATAAATAGAACAACCATTATTCTCAGATTTAAATGAATAACCGTCTTGCAATAAACACGATCCAGATATGATGTTCATGCTCAACGCAGGCACATAATAACATTTATTAAGGTTTAAAACTAATCCCGAAGGTAAAACTAAGGATAGCGTGTCGACGGCCATCACATCAACTCTTGATCCGTTGCCAACACGCATCGTCACCTCATCCCTCGCAAGCCACCGTCTATTTTGTAGCTCCTATTTCGAGTTACAAATATTAGCAACTGAACCAGTATCAAATACCCAGGCACTACAATGAGGGCTAGTAAGGAAAACATCAATAACATGTATATCAAATATACCTTTGATGGTTCCAGCCTTCTTGTCCGCTAAGTACTTCGGACAGTTGCGCTTCCAGTGACCCTTGTCCTTGAAATAGAAGCACTCAGTGTCTGGCTTGGGTCCAGACTTGAGCTTCTTCTCAGCGAGAACGCGCTTACGCCGCCTTTCTTGAAGGGCTTCTTTGCACCCTTACCTTTCTTGAAGGTGGGGGGCTTGTTGACCATCAACACATGATTATCCTTTTTGATGTCCACCTCCGCAGCCTTTAGCTTGGCGAAGAGCTCGGTGATCGTATCAGTGGAACCAATCTGATTATGAGTCACTACAAAACTTTTGTAGCTAGGAGGGAGTGATTGCAGAACCCTGTCAATCTTGAGCTCCTCTGGAATCTTGCAGTCCAGTTGCTCAAGGCGTTGAGTGTAGCCCGACATCTTTATGGCGTGCTCACTAACGGAACTCCCTTCCTCCATCTTGCAGTTAAAGAACTTCTCAGAGATCTCATATCTCTCAGAATGGGCCTGAGTCTGAAACATAGTTTTCATCTCCTCAAGAATCTCAAAGGGCCCGGGATAGTCTTCAAAACGATTTTGAAGGTCCGATTCCATAGCAAACAACATGGTGCTCTTAATCACACCATAATCATCTTTGCGCGACTGATAGACAGCTTTCTCATCAGCCAACGCATCTACAGTAGGCGTCACCTAGCGCATTTTCAAGGACATAGTCCTTTTGTCCGCCAGAGAGGATGATTCTCAGATTGCGGAACCAGTTGGTGAAGTTAGACCCATTGTTCTTAAGCTTTTCTTTCTCAGCAAAAACGTTGAAGTTGAAGTTGGACTTAGCCATTTGATCTACAATATTTGCAAGTACAAATTAGACTATGTTCATGATAACTAGTTCAACTTAATCAAATTACTAGATGAACTCCCACTAAATTCAACATCCCTCAAGTTGTTTAGTGAACATGATCCAAATTCACCACACCTAATCCAATCTTCACGAGAAGAGTTGTGGTTTCAATGGTGGACAACAAAGTGTCGATCATATCATTCATATGACTCATGCTTAACCTTTCGGTTCATGTGTTCCGAGGCCATGTTTGTACATGCTAGGCTCGTCAAGTCAAACCCAAGCATTTCCGCGTGTGAAAAACTGGCTTGCACCCGTTGTATGTGAACGTAGAGTCTGTAGCACCCGATCATCACGTGATGCTTGGACACGACAAACTTTCACAACTGTGCATACATGGGGAGAACACAGTTTTATCTTGATCTTTAAGTGACGAATCATCTTATAATGCTACCATCGTGATCTAAGCATAATAAGATACATAAAAAGATAAACATCACATGCTTATAACTTTATGTGACATGGTATAGCCAATCTTCGCGCAATGATCTCCATCTTGTGCGTGCCGACATGATCTCCATCACTCCACCATGATTGCCTCCACCACGAACAGCAACTACAACTATTGATAACTACTTAGCGATGAAGTAAAGCTATTACATGGCGCATAAGAAGTTGACACACAGGTCATACATAATTATAAAGACAACCATATGGCTCCTGCCGGTTGTGTACTCATCGACATGCAAGTCGTGAAACATTACAAAACATGATCATTGCATACAACATACACATCACATCTTGGGCCATACCATATCACAGAAAACACTCCCTGCAAAAACAAGTTAGACGCCTCTACTTTGTTGTTGCATGTTTTACGTGGCTTATGGGAGTAGCATGCTAAGAACGATTCTTACCTAAGGAAAGCCACAACGGTGATATTATGGTTGCCAAACTCCGGTGTAAATCCCATGACAACTATAGTGAGAGAAACTGGCATCCACCAGCCGCATGTGTGGAACAAGCCACACGTCGAGTGCGGAGCCGGTCTCGCGAACGACGTCGCGTAAGGTTGGCCTGGACCGCTTCGATCTCACTATCCTGCGTCATAAGAAGAACACAAACAAGAGGCTTGCAAAATAAAACATCAACGCCGGCAACAACCATGTTGCGTTCTACTCGTGAAACACATCTACGCATAGATCTAGCTCTGATACCACTGAAGGGTTTCGCAGCATAGTAAATCAAAAAAATTCTACGGATGCGAACGGGAAGGCCAAGATCTAATCTAGGAGATACAAACAACAAGAGGGATTAGATGAGATCTTCATACCCTTGAAGATTCGCACAGCGGAACGTTCGTCAGAACGTGGGTGATGTAGTCATACTCGCTTCTCCTCCTCGCGATCCGATCCGATCTAGCACCACAAGTGGCGATGCCTCCAAGAGATGCACACGTGCGGCACCTCGACGTCTCCTCCTTCCTCGGTCCAGCAAGTATGGTGGAGAGACGGATTGGATCTACAATGCGACGGCGCCGTGCAATTGGTGGAGAGTTTCTGCAGCAGGGCTTCGCCTACGTGCAGTTTGGAGGGAGAGAGAGAGGAGGGGCAGCAGGGCGGCTAGGGTTGAGGAGGAGGTGTAGGGGGTGGTGCGCCCCCAGCCCTCTTTATATATAGGGGTGGGCGCCAACCCTAGCCCCTCCCCCAAGCCTAGGCCGGCGGCCAAGGAGGGAAGAGTGGGGGGCAAGTTTCCCCCCCTCCTTCTAGAAGCTCCCCTAGGGTTTCCCCTAGGTTTGGCCGGCTGGGCCCTATGGGGCCTTGTGCCCCTGGCCCAATGTGGCCAGGGCACTCCCTCATAGCCCATGCCCCCTCCCGGCAGGTGGGGCCACGTTGGTCCCCCTCCGGAAGGTTCTAGAAGCTTCCGGTACAATACCGATTAACCCGAAACAATTCGTAACTCCAAAAACTGCACTGCCTTATATGAATCTTATTCTCCGGACCATTCTGGAACCTCTCGTGATGTCCCGGATCCCATCCGAGACTCCGAACAAAAACTCACAAACCAATTATCCAATCTATCCTAGCGTCGAGACACGTTAAGTGTGTGACCCTTCGGGTTCGAGAATATGCAGACATGATCTTCTATCAATAATCAACAACGGGGTCTGGAAACCCATATTGACTCCCACGCATTCATCGATGATCATATCGGATGAACCACGATGCCAGGATTCAATCAATCCCATATATATATTCCCTTCGTCTCGCGATATTTTATTTGCCCGAGATTTGATCGTCGGTACCGTCATACCTAGTTCAATCTCGCTCACAGCAAGTACTTTACTCGTTCCTTAATCCGATATCACTTTGTGATTAACTCCTTCACCACATGCTTGCAAGCGGTGTTGATATCGATTACCGAGTGGGCCTGAAGTATATCTCTCCGACTTGGGAGGGACAAATCCCATCTCGATACATACAACCCAACAGGTACTTTCCGATCACCTGAGAGACACCTTTATGATCACCCTATCATAGGATGACGTTTGATGCCCAAAGCATTCTTACGATACCAGGGAGTTGTATTATCTCATGGTCTAAGGAATACAATATTTGACATAAGAAAAGCTTCGCAAAGATGAACACGATGACACGATCTAATTGCTCCGCTTAGTTTGGGTCTGTCCATCATGTCATTCTCCCAATGATATGATCTCATTATTAATCAACAACTCATGTCTATGGTTAGGAAACCTTAACCATCATTAATCAATGAGCTAGTCCATAGAGGCATACTAGGGACACGGTGTTGTTCACAAACCACACAAGTATTAAAGTTTCCGCTTAATACAATTCTAGCATGGAATATAAACTTTATCATGAACAAGAATTATAATAATAACATCTTTATTATTGCCTCTAGGGCATAATTCCAACAGCGTTGTCATCGGCGAGCCACGCGGGCCGGCGTTGTCGGCTCAATCGCCTTCCCTTTGAATCAGCCGAAGGCTCAAGGCGCCCGAGGATAGCGCCTTGAGGATGGCGTTGGAGCATTCGCTCCGCGACTCGGCGCCGCAGCCGCCGTTGGTGGAGCCGTCCTTGTTGGACATCCTGGAATGGTCCAGGGCAGACTGGGAGGAGATGGAGCGGCAGCGTGTCCACCTCCTGCAGCAGCAGGCCGAGGATCAGGAGTTCCGGAGGTAGGCGTGGTCCGGGCACGCGCTCGCCTACCAGGGCGCCCCGCTCTTCGTCCTCGATGACGACGACGAGGACGGCCCTTCTTACCAGCCTTGGAGGTACGGCGGCCCTAGCCAGGGGAGCTCCCGCCCTCCCCAGCCGCCGAGCGACAATGACGACGGCGGCGGCGAGGATGATGGCAGGGCCGATCCCTGCTACATGGTGTTCTACAGCAACTTCGACATGTAGAACGGCGACGGCATCGGCGAAGGCCATGGCGGCGGCCTTTTTAATGTTTTTTAGTTTATTATCTACTATTTTAGTTTAAATTCGATGTAATCCGCCTATATTCGCCCATCTTTAATGAAATATGCCTGAATTTGCCAAACTCGGCTAAAATTTAGCCGAACGTGAGAACTCGGCCTGGGAACGCGAGTGGGAAACTTGGCATTCCCAGGCCGAAATCAGTTCCGTCCGGCCAAAATTTGGTCCGCAATTCGGCCTGGGTTCGCCCAACGAGTGGAGATGCTCTTAGTCTAAGAGTGTATAGCGTGGCCAGACAAGCGGACCTAGGGGCAACCTTAGGGTCTGTTTGTTTGGGCTGCAACTGTTGAGAAGCAGTTGTTAGAAAACAGTTGTGGGAAGCAGAATTTGATGTTTGGCAGTAGCGCTTTTTTATGTCTGTTGCTACTATTTTAAGGATAAAATGCATAAAATGCCCCTGAATGCTGACGAAGTTGTATAAATAATGATTCAAAACGAATTAGGTGATTCTGATTCTTTTTTTGCGCTAAAATCCCTTACATAACATGTTTTTGCGCTAAAATAAATATAAATATGTGATATTCTCGTGGAAATAATATTACAAGATTTCCATATGACCCCCAAAGAGCTCAAGTTTCTCATGTCTAGACACCTCCTCTTGTTGCAAACAAAGCATTAGTTGTGTTATCACGAGTGTTGTTCATGCTAACATGGTCCCCTCCCAAATCGTTGCCTACATTGTCTTGTGATGTAGAAATAACATGTCCCGGAGGCATGTAGTTCTCGTCATTATCGCAGCGATAGAAATGTAGATCAAACAATTGACTATTGTGAATGAAGTTATGGAGTGTTAGACATGCAATGATGATCTTTGTATGCTTCTCTAATGGGTAAATCGATATACCATGTAAGATGCACCATTTCTGCTTCAATACCCCAAATGCCCTCTCAATAGCATTCCATAAAGATGAGTGGGCATGGTTGAATATTTCTTGCTTCCCAGAAGGCCCTCGAGATAGCCTAAACTCATGTAGATGATACTTGGTTCTTGTATATGGTGATAGATACCCATCACGATTGGGATAACCCAAGTCAACTAGGTAGTATCTTCCTGAAAGAAACACAAGTTAGTGGTAGTTTATGTGACACCAATATACACAATGAAGAGTCCACAAGCCTAACATATACCTGGAGGAGGGTGGGGAAAATGTGCTTCAAACTTAAGCAATGTATCTTTGAATATTCGTGTGTCATGCACGGAACCTAGCCATCCTGCAACTATGGAGGTGAACCGCAAGTCAAAATCACAAACAACCATAACATTTTGAGTGGAATATCCAAGGTTACCAAAATGGTTGACCATATTAGCTGCTGGCTGATACGTCCAAAACGTATCTACTTTCTCGAACACTTTGCTATTGTTTCTTCTCTAAACTTGTGTGATGTGGATGCAACTAACACGGACTGACGCTGTTTTTAGCAGAATTACTTTCGTGTCTTGTTTTTATGCAGAAATTGAACTATCACGAAAAATCCCGGAAAATATGCCAAAAATTATATTTCACCAGAAGATCCACGGAGCTAGAAGGGAGAGAGGAGTCTGAGGGGCGGACCCACCCAGGCGCCCATGACCCAGCGCTGGGGAGGTTTGGCCACCCCAGGTAGCATCTCGGCCTCCCTCCGCGTCTATAAGTTGCCTTCTGACCTAAAAACAGAGGGGGGTTCGATAGATTTCCAGAAAGAGTTCCGCTCCGCCGCCGCCACCAGAAACCAAGATTCGGATCCAGAAAGTCCGTTCTGGCACCCTGCCGGGACGGGGAATTTGGAGAGGATCATCACCATCGTCATCACCAACGCATCTCCATCAACCACCGATGTTTCCCTCATCCATGAGTGAGTAATACCCCACTGTAGGCTTGGGGATGGTAGGGATTGGATGACTTCTATCATGTAATCGAATAAGATCTGTTAGGGGCATAGTGCCTAGTATCTCTATTAGTGCTATTTCACTTGGTTGCAACTTGTTGTGCTTAATGCTTGTCACTAGGGCTCGAGTGCCATGATCTCAAATCTGAACTTATTATTGAATCATTATGATAGTATTGTTTATGATCTTATCTGCAAGTTGTGTACACATATCATTGTCCGGATCCAAAGGCCCCAAAGTGAAAATAATTGGGACAACCGGAGGGGATGGCTGTGGTGTCGGGATCACACGTGTTCACGGAGTGTTAATGCTTTGCTCCGGTGCTCTATTAAAAGAAGCACCTTAATTGCTAGTAGTTCCCTACAGGCCCCGCTGCCACGGGATGGCTGGACAGAAGATGTTGTGCAAGTTCTCATTGCGAGCACGTATGACTATATTTGGAGCACATGCCTAGAATTGTTTAGTACTTGGATGCTTATTATTATTTATCTGCAATGCCCTAGTTCTTTGAAGTTACATGTTTAGACTCTTCCATGCAACGCCCGTCCATCCATCCCTATGACTACCGCACTCGAATCCTACTGGTACTGTTACTATTACTATTGCTATTGTTTCATTGTTGTTGTTGTTACTGCTATTGTTGCTTTGCTGTTGCTACTACAAACTGTTGTTACTGATAAACTTCTGTAAGCAAGAACTATTTCTAGATGCAGATGAACTGACAACTCAGTTGTTAAGGCTTGCAAGTATTCTTTGTCTCCCCTTGTGTCGAATCAATAAATTGGGTAATACTACCCGTGAAGACTGTTGCGATCCCCTACTGACATGGTTATACCCTTCGGGTACATGACTCCAGCATACCTGGTCCAGCCCAAGGAAGGCCCATAGCAGACACACGCTGGCCCATGAAGATTTTCGGGTGATCAAGGCCCATGACATCTTCGAGTCCTTGGAGAACAAGACTAGTATAGATAGATAATTCAAAGGGTAACGCCCTAGAACTTGTAACCGACTAGGACTGTACCCGAGACCTGCCTAAAGTCTATATAAAGGCCAGGAGGGTACGCCCTATACAAGGGAACGGAACGAAACTCATACCTCGCACACGCACCTCCACGCCAGATCGAATCTGCGCACCCTGTAACCTTCGGTTCCGCCGTAATCAAAGAGCAGACAAGCAGGAGTAGGGTTTTCCCTCCGGGGGCCTGAACCTGGGTAAATCTCGTGTCCCCTGGTTGCTTGTCTGTTAACCGTGCCACGACTTCCAGCATCCCCATCTTCTCCAAAACCCAAGTCCATAACAATGGGCATTGATGAGATTAAACCTCGTCAATTGGCGCCGTCCGTGGAGATTGGGGCTGCTGATTGTGCGGTCGTGACGGTTCCGACCCGATCGATCTACAACTCCGCGGCGACGGAGAATCACCTCCTCTTCGGCGCTTTTGACTTCACCGCCCACTCGCCGGCCACCATGAAGGATTTCGAGCCCGTAGGCGACGGACTCGAAATTTTGTTCGAGCTTCGCCTGTGTGGGACAAACTGGCACCCTCCGCCTCCCTGAACGGGTGCCCGTGCCATCAATCAGGCCCGCTTCGTGGGCTCCACACCCCGTGCTACGCACGTTACCATCTTCAGATGAGTTCTACAACAGCAGCAGCTGTAACTCTGATTTGTGCGATCCACCTTCGGACGAAGGGACCTACGGTTCCGGATCCGAAAGCTGCGGCAGCAGCCGACCAATCTACAAGCGCTATCTATGCGCCGCAGTCATCCAAACCGACGAAGAAACGCCTAACCCGCCGCCCAACCCCAACCCGCAGGACCAAAACGGCGTAAACGGTGGGAACGGAGAAAACAGTGGCCATCTCATCCAACTTAGCAAAGAAGGATGGGTCGAAGCACGCCGCGCCGTCGCAGGCGAAATAGTCCTACCTCTGGACTCCCCACGTGACCTGCTGAGGGCATACCACTACCTCCTCATCGAGGAGCACAAGAAGCAAGTC
Organism: Avena insularis; assembly: GCA_023614405.1. NCBI lineage: Eukaryota > Viridiplantae > Streptophyta > Magnoliopsida > Poales > Poaceae > Avena > Avena insularis. The sequence goes on from CM042697.1 coordinate 480,668,603, forward strand.
AAGATGCAAGAGACGCTCGACAAGCGCAAGCAAGCAGCCTCTGAGTCCAGCGCGCGCCGAGCTGCGCTCTCCACCATGGGACCCGGCTCTAGCACAAACGGAAACCAGGGAAACAAACACCGCTCTCGGATGGAGAACATGGATCCCAGGGAACGCCGTGAAGTCACCCGAACTCTCCATACATCATTCATGGATATGGATGCCGACGGCAACATCATCCCAAAAACGCCACAAGCTGCGATCATGGCAGCCACTGCGTATCTCGCGGCTCACCCACCACCGGAGGGGGATCCGAAAAGAGCCATGCATAAGTCCGCACTCACCGGACTAGGACTTGTCGGAGCTGCGCTCCACGAAGAGGCTCCTGCGGAGCCGAAAAAGAAAGCTTCGGCCAGGCAGGACCGGAGTCTCACCCCCTCATTCGAAGAGGAAGAGGAGCACGATATTTCTCGAAGGAAGAAGAGCTCACATCGCCATAAACGCGACCACGACGCCAGGGACAAGCTTACACAGCGCAAGATCGATAAAGCACGCGCTAAACGTGCATGCTCATCCGAATCTGAGATGGACGAGGACGAAGGAGAACTTTGCGGAGCTCGATGCTTCAGCAGATCCGTTCGGCGAACACAGATGCCACGCAACTTCAAGCTTCCTTCGGATACTCCGAAGTTCAATGGCACGCAAGATCCAAAATCCTGGCTCAGTGACCATCTATCAGCCATCAAGCTTCACGGAGGCAGAAAAGAAACCGCCATGCAATGCCTTCACCGCAATGCGGTGGCGCGGTCCGCTTAGCAGCCTATCATCAGGATCCATCCGAAGCTGGGAGGAGCTTGCCTACAGTTTCATCCGAAATTTCAAAGGCACTAGCAAGAGGCCCGCCTCAATCGAAGAACTGCGAGCCTGCACTCAGAGAACGGGTGAATCCATTCGCTCGTACATACTACGCTGGTCTACAACCAAGAACTCCGCAGCACACATCTCCGAAGAACGGGCCATCGACGCCTTCAGGGATGGCGTCAAGCGCCCAGATTTCAAGGAGAAACTTGGACGTGTAAAGCCCAAGACACTCGACCAACTCATGGAAATCGCCAACAGCTGGGCAGACGGCGAAGATTGCATCCAACGAGCGCAATCAGATGAAGAGGACGACTACGGCCGAAGACGCGAACGCCGCAGCAAGAGGAGATCACGCGTCTACGAGGAACACGACGGACTCGACATGGTCGCGGCCGGCTACGCTGACCGCCGTAACGACAGCAGCCGCAACAGCGGAGGATATCGCAGCGGAAACTTCCGCGACAGCGGACGACCAGCGCAGTCGTGGCAACGCCGCGACCGCGACAATGGACCCTCAGCATTCGACAAACTTTCGGGTCCATGCACCATCCACTTCTACATCGACAAACATGATGGCAAAAAGAAAGCCAGCCACATGCTCAAGGATTGCCGCGAGTTCCAGAAACTCAGCGAAAGCATGGTGCAGATGAGGCAACAAGACCCTAACCCTACGTTCGGAAGCACACCTGCGCAGGGCGAAATAGCACACGGAGCTCCTCCACCGCCACCCATCGGGGGCCCAAGCCAACCAGTCGCACCAGCACAGAACAACGCCGGGATTGGGTACCCACCACCAAAAGGAGCACTCAATATGATACAGAAGGGACGCCCCACAAATAGAGTGTAGAAGAAAATCACCCGACAAATCAACTTGGCCATGACAACTCCACCTGCAATCCCTGAGTACCTTAGCGGATCGGAGTCCTGCATCACATTCACTCGCGCAGATCATCCTTGCCAGGTCCCTCGCCCAGGTCATGCTGCCTTGGTGCTAGAGGCGCAGATCGAAGGTTTTGAAATGAGTCGCGTCTTCATGGACGGTGGCAGCGGCATCAACCTAATGTTTGCAAGCACCCTGGCAGCTATGCGAATCCCGCAATGCAGCCTGGAACAATCAGACACAACGTTCCACGGCATTGTTCCAGGGAAGGGCATCTTCCCCCTGGGCAAAATAGGACTCGACGTCATCTTCGGGAAACCGGACAACTTTCAACAGGAGCGCCTAGAATTCGAAGTGGTGGACTGGCCGTCGCAATACCACGCCATCCTAGGACGTGTAGCATTCGCAAGGTTCCTGGTCGTCCCACACTACGCATACCTACTACTCAAGATGCCAGGACCAAGGGGCGTCATCACAGTCCACGGGAGCTTCACCCGATCGGACCAATGCGACAGAGATTTCAACAAAATCTCCCAGTCCTTCGGCATGCAAGACGAGCTTGTACGGCTCCGCGAAGTGACGGACAATGGGCTACCTCCCGTCGCAAAACAGAACGCACCTGACATGTCTTTCGACTCCACTGTCAACACCAAGAAAGTGCAAGTCCACCCGACGGACGCCTCCAAGACGGCGCTGGTCGCCAATGATCTCAGTACCGCATAGGAAGGCGCGCTCGTCGAATTCCTCTGTGAGCGCTGGGAAATCTTCGCCTGGTGTCCTGCGGACATGCTAGGAGTTCCCAGGGAATTCGCCGAGCACGCACTCAAAGTTTTTCCAGACACCAAACCAGGCAAGCAGTCCATCCGAAGATTGTCGGAGCCACGAGCCGAAGCTATCGGCAAGGAAATCAACAGACTACTCGCAGCGGACTTCATCAGGGAAATAAAGGAAAGCGAGTGGCTGGCAAACACGGTGATGGTCCCGAAGAAGGACACGGACATCCTGCGGATGTGCGTCGACTTCACGTCACTAAACAAGCACTGCCCAAAGGACCACTTCCCTCTTCCTCGGATCGACCAGATAATCGATTCGACTGCAGGTTGCGAGAAACTCTCCTTCCTCGATGCCTACTCAGGCTATAATCAGATTCGACTCAAGGTCAAAGACCAGGAGAAAACGGCGTTCATCACATCGTTTGGAGTATTCTGTTACAACACAATGCCCTTCGGGCTGAAGAACGCAGGTGCCACGTACCAGCGATGCATGCAAGCCTGCCTCAAGGACCAGATCGGTCGCAACGTCCAAGTCTATGTCGACGACATAGTTATAAAAACCAGGGAGGCAAACACACTTATCGACGATCTCCGCGAGACGTTCGACAACCTTGATCGCTACAGGATCAAACTTAACCCCGAAAAATGCGCCTTCGGCGTCCCATCAGGCCAGCTGCTCGGATACTTCATCTCTCAATGAGGGATTGAGGCGAACCCGAAGAAAATCAAGGCCATCATGACAATGGGGAAGCCAACGAACCTCAAGGGAGTCCAACAGCTCGCAGGACGCGTGGCAGCAAGACTCAGCCAGATTCATCGATGGGCGAAGAAGGCCCGCCATTCTACCAACCATCGCCAAAGGCAGACAAGTTCGAGTGGACACCAGAAGCCAACGACGCATTCGAAAACCTCAAGCGACTCCTCTCAACCTCGCCCGTTTTGGTCACGCCAAAGGAGCGCGAGCCCTTGCTGCTGTACATAGCAGCCACACACCAGGTGGTCAGCACCGTACTTGTGGTCGAGCGACCCGAAGAAGGCAAGACCCACGGGGTCCAGCGCCCAATTTACTACCTCAGCGAGGTACTTACTCCAACAAAACAGCGGTACCCGCACTACCAGAAGCTAGCCTACGGCGTGTTCATGACGGCTCGACGACTGAGCCATTACTTCCAAGAGCATCAGGTGATGGTCGTCAACGAGGCACCCCTGAACAGCATCCTGAATAACCTAGAGGCCACTGGACGCGTGGCCCTGTGGGGCATCGAACTATCACCCTTGGACATCGTCTACGAGAAATGACACGCAATCAAATCTCAGGTCCTTCCGGACTTCCTGGTGCACTGGATGGAGCTGCAGCTGCCTGACACCCCAGACATGTCACAGTCCTGGACAATGCATTTCGACGGCTCCAAGCGCGAAGCTGGAGCAGGAGCAGGAGTAATACTAACCTCCCCGCAAGGTGACAAGATGAAGTACGTTCTTCGGTTGAAATTCAGAGCCTCTAACAATGAGGCCGAATACGAAGACCTCATCCATGGCATGAGGATGGCAAAAATATGCGGCGCAACGCGCCTGGTCATCTACGGTGACTCCAACCTTGTCGTACAACAGACGATGAATGAGTGCGACGCACACGCCGAAAACATGATCGCGTACCGCGCGCTATACAACGCACTCGAAGGAGAATTCGACGGCTGCGAACTTCGGCACGTTGGAAGGGAGAGCAACGAAGAAGCTGATAGACTCGCCAACATCGGCTCCACTTGTGCAAAAGTACCACCAGGTGTGTTCCTCGAACAAATCTGTGTGCCATCCATCAAACGGAAATTCCCCAAGGGATCACTCGAAGAAGCAGAACACTTGGGAGCTACGCTACCCGAAGGACAGGAAGGGCCCAAAAAGTTGTATACCGAAGTTGCCATGGTCAACCTGATGCAGGTCATGGCAGTCGAAGAAACTTGGACACGCCCATACATCCAGTTCCTGGTAAACGGAGTACTGCCCGATAGCCCGACAGACGCTCGGTGTTGGAGATATGCCCTAGAGGCAATAATAAATGTAGTTATTATTATATCTTTGTGTTTATGATAAATGTTTGCATTCATGCTATAATAGTATTAACAAGGAAACATTGATACTTGTGTGATTTGTAAACTTAATTTGAAGTCCCTAGTATAGCCTCTATACTTCACTAGCTTGTTGGTTGATAGATGATTGTGGTTTCCCTATCATGAACATTGAGATGTTATCAACAACAAGATCATATCGTTAGGAGAATGATATGGTGGACATACTCCTATAGATAAGCGTAGCATAAAGATCAAGTCATTTCAATAGTTCAATTGCTATATGCTTTCTGATACATAGTAACCTAATTCCTTCGACCATGAGATCATGCATATCACCTTTACCGGATGGATGCTTTGATGACATCAAACACCACACCGTAACTGGGTGGCTATAAAGGTGGCATTGAGTGTTCGGAAAGTATTGGTTGAGACACATGGATCAAGAGTGGGATTTGTCCATCCATATGACGGATAGATATACTCTGGGCCCTCTCGGTGGAATGTCATCCAATTAGCTTGCAAGCATGTGACTGGCTCACAAGGGATCACATATCACGGGAACGAGAAAAGAGTACTTATCAGTAACGAGGTTGAACTAGGTATGCAGAGATACCGACGATCATAACCTCGGATAAGTAACATATCGTGAGACAAAGGGAAATTGGTATCGTATGTAAGTGGTTCATTCGATCGCAAAGTAATCGTAGAAATATGTGGGAGCCATATGAATTTCCAGATTCCTCTATTGGTTATTGTTCGGAGAAGTGTCTCGATCATGTCCGCATAATTCACGAACCGTAGGGAGACACACTTAAGGATTCGACGTTGTTTGAGTAGTTATGGTATTATGAGAAAGAGACCGAATGTTGTTCGGAGTCTCGGATGGGATCCGGGATATCACGAGGTGATCCGGAATGGTCCGGAGAATAAGATTCATATAAGGAAAGTCCCGTTTCGGAGTTGCGGAATGATTCCGGTGTTTTCATCGGGAACATTCTAGAAGGTCCCGGAATGTCCGGCACTCCGGGGGGGAAAGGGTACATGAATGTGTCATTGTAAGTTGGAATGATTGCATCATGTACTAGGTGTTCTTGCTGTCCAAAATAAAGGGTTTATTTAAATCCTAAATTGAAAAGTCAAACGGCTAGTTTGAAAGTCAAACGGCAATTTTGGGAAGTGGGAAAAGAGGAGGAGGTGAAGCCGAGTTGGGGAGGGAGTCCTCCCCAAGCCGGCGCCCCACCAAGCCGAGTTGGGGAGGGACTCCCCTCCCTCCCCTTGGCCGGCCAGCCCCTCCACCTATATAAGGAGGGGCAGGGCTCCCTCCTAACACACACAAGTTCCTATCTTCTACCTTCGGTTTAGAGCCTTCTAATTGGTTTAGAGCCTTCTAATTGGTGTGTCTAATTACTAGACCACTAATAGCCTCTCTCATACTCCACCATACTCGCTCCGGCTTAAGCCTGAGATCTCCCTCTACTTCCGTACCACGCCGTGTCAGCCGAAATCGCGAGGAGAGTGCTACAACCTCCGCTGCCTGCTGGAACAAGGAGAGGAAGGTCTTCACGAGTAATCAACGCAGGACCGATCATGGAGCGCTGCCGAACGTATGCCGAAGGATCGTCACGCGATCTTGAGATCGGAAAGAGTACGACTACATCACCCACGAGAATCTGCTCGTTAACCGCTTTGGAATCTTCGAGGGTGAGTTATTCCATCGACTGTTGCTACAATCTAGTAGATAGATCTTGGCTTGTTTGTTTGTATGGTAGAAAATTTTTGTTTTCCATGCTACTAAACCCTACAAAGGGTATCGAGCCGTGTCTATATGTAGATCTGTTGCACGAGTAGAACACAATGGTCATTGTGGGCGTTGATGCTTTTATTGTCGATTGCTTCTTGTGTACTTTGCATCTTGCGGTATGTTGGGATGAAGCCGGCTAACCTTACATGACATCGTTCATGAGACTTGCTCCACGCTTGACATGCAACTTGTATTGCATAAGTGGCTTTATGGTGCCTGTTTCTCCTAGCATAGTTAAGATCCAATTTACAACGGGTGATTAACAATACTAGTATCAATGTTGTGGTTCTTGTTCGTAAGTTAGAACGACACTTATAGAAAGCCCCAAACCACGTAAAACATGCAAAGAAAGTAGAGGCGTCTAACTTTGTTTTGGGTGTGCGTGATGTGATATGGCCCTGATTGTGATTATATTTGATGTATGCAATGTTCCTTATTGTAAGTCGGCAACCGGCAGGAGCCATATGGTTGTCTTTAATTTATGTTAAGACCCGCGTGTCTATTCAAAGTAGTTGTAATAGTTGAAGCCGGTGGACGACAACCATGGAGAGGCGTCATTGACCTTGATGCAATGCCGGTGATGATGGAGATCATGTTCGTGCTTGAAGATGGAGATCGGAAGCACAAAGAAGAAAGGCCATATCATATCACATTTATATTGAATTGCATGTGATGTTAATCCTTTATGCATCTTGTATTGCTTAGTAGACGACGGTAGCATTATAAGATGATACCTCATGCACATGAATTTCAAGTCATAAAGTGTTCACCCTTAGTCAGCACCGTTGCTAAAGCTTGTTGTTTCGAAGCACCACGTGATGATCGGGTGTGCTAGATTCCACGAGTGAATACAACGTAAGCAAGCCAGATTTGCTTATGCGGTAACTAAGGTTTGATCTTGACGAGCCTAGCATGTACAGACATGGTCTCAGGAACACGGATCACCGAAAGGTAAAGCATGAATCATATAGTAGATATGATGAACATGACGATTGTTCGCCATTGAAACTATATCAACTCTCGTGATGATCGGTGTTGATGTGGTGGATTTGGTTCGTGTGATCACTAAAACAATGTGAGGGATATTGTTTTGAGTGGGAGTTCACCTAGATTAACTTTATTAATTAATTTGAACTCAATTTGTCATAAACTTAGTCTAAACTATTGCAAATATGTTGTAGATCAATGGCAGCCCCTACCATCAATTTTAATGCGTTCCTAGAGAAAGAAAAATTGAAAAACAATGGAAGCAACTTCGCGGATTGGTTCCGCAATTTGAGGATTGTCCTCACAGCTGGTAATTTGACCTATGTGCTGGATGCATTTGGGTGACCCACTGCGGTGATGCTACCGATGAAGTAAAGAATGTTTACCTCGCTCGGAAGAATCAGTACTCCATAGTTCAGTGTGCTATCTTGTATGGTTTAGAATCGGAGCTTCAGAAAAGGTTTGAGAATTCAGACCCACATGATATTGTCGAGGATCTCAAATTAATTTTTGAGACTCATGCGGCAATTGAGAGCTATGAGGCTTCTGAAAAGTTCTTTAACTGCAAGATGGAAGAAGGCAGCTCCGTCAGTGAGCATGTGCTTAAGATGTCAGGGCACGCAAACAAACTTCAAAGCTTGGGTATAGTGATTCCTAATGCTTTGGGGATTTACCGTGTCCTCCAATCACTACCACCGAGTTACAAGAACTTTGTGATGAACTATAACATGCAGAACATGAACAAGCAGTTGCCAGAACTGTTTGCTATGTTAAAGTCTGCAGAAGTGGAGATCAAGAAAGAGCACCAAGTGTTGTTGGTCAATAAGACCACCAAATTCAAGAAAGGCAAGTCTAAGCAGAAGGGACACTTCAAGAAGGGTGGTAAGAAAGTTACCACGCCAACGAAGAAGACCAAGGCTGGACCTAAGCCCGACATCGAGTGCTTTTTTGCAAGGGAGAAGGTCACGAAGCGGAATTGCCCAAAGTACTTGGCGGATTTGAAGAACGGCAACATCAAGAAGAAAGGTATATCTGATATACATGTTATTGATGTGTATCTCACTAGTACTCGTAGTAGTGCCTGGGTATTTGATACTGGTTCGGTTGCTCATATTTGTAACTCGAATCAGGTGCTGCAGAATAAACGAAAGCTAGCAAAGAATGAGGTGACGATGCGCGTGGGAAATGGATCAAAGGTTGATGTGATCGCGGTCGGCACGCTACCCCTTCATCTACCATCGGGATTAGTTTTATACTTAAATAATTGTTATTTGGTGCCTGCGTTGAGCATGAACATTATATCGGGATCTTGTTTACTGCGAGACGGTTACTTGTTTAAATCCGAGAATAATGGTTGTTCTATTTATATGAGTAATATGTTTTATACACATGCACCTATAATAGATGGTCTATTCTTATTGAATCTCGATAGTGGAAATACACATATCAACAACATTGAGGCTAAACGTTTGAAATCAAGCGATAATTCAACCTATATGTGGCAATCGCTGCCTTGGTCACATTGGAGTGAAGCGTATGAAGAAACTCCATTCCGATGGACTTCTTGAATCACTTGATTTCGAATCACTTGAAAGATGCGAAGCATGTCTGATGGGTAAAATGACTAAGACTCCATTTTCGGTATAATGGAGCGAAGCTACGGACTTATTGGAAATCATACATACCGATGTGTGTGGTCCAATGAGTGTAGCATCATGTGGTTATCGTTATGTTCTTACCTTCACGGATGACTTGAGTAGATATGGGTATATCTATTTCATGAAACATAAGTCCAAAACTTTCGAGAAGTTTAAGGAATTTCAAAGTGAGGTAGAGAATCAACGTAACAAGAAGATTAAATTTCTTCGTTCTGATCGTGGAGGTGAATATCTAAGTTACGAGTTTGGCGAGCATTTGAAGAAATGCGGAATACTTTCACAATTGACACCGCCGGGAACACCACAGCGTAATGGTGTGTCCGAACGTCGTAATCGAACTCTCTTAGATATGGTTCGTTCTATGATGTCACTTACAGATTTACCGCTATCATTTTGGGGTTATGCATTAGAAACAGCCGCATTCACTTTAAATAGGGCACCGTCTAAATCCGTTGAAACGACACCGTATGAATTATGGTTTGGGAAGAAACCTAAATTGTCGTTCCTTAAAGTTTGGGGATGCGAAGCCTATGTAAAGAAGTTACAGCCGGACAAGCTTGAACCCAAAGCGGAAAAATGCGTCTTCATAGGATACCCGAAGGAAACTATTGGGTACACCTTCTATCATAGATCCGAAGGCAAGATCTTCGTTGCCAAGAATGGATCCTTTCTAGAGAAGGAATTTCTCTCGAAAGAAGTGACTGGAAGGAAAGTAGAACTCGACGAGGTTGTCGAACCTTCTCTCGAAATTGCGAGTAGCGCAGCACCGGAAGAAGTTCCTGTGGCGCCTGCACCAATAAGAGAGGAAGCTAATGATGGTGATCATGAAACTTCGGTTGAAGTTGCTACAGAGCCTCGGAGGTCAACGAGAACTCGTACCACTCCCGATTGGTATGATTCCGTTATGAATGTCATGGTGGTGGACAACACCGATGACCCCGAGACATATGAGGAAGCGATGATGAGCCCAGATTCCAATAAATGGCAAGAAGCCATGAAATCCGAGATTGGATCCATGTACGAAAACCAAGTATGGACTTTGGTGGACTTACCTGATGGCCGGAAGGCTGTCGAGAACAAATGGATTTTAAAGAAGAAAACAGATATTGATGGTAATGTTACTGTCTATAAAGCTCGAATTGTCGCAAAAGGGTTTCGACAAATTCAAGGAGTTGACTACGATGAGACTTTCTCGCCGGTAGCAAAGCTAAAGTCTGTGAGGATTATGTTAGCAATCGCTGCATATTATGATTATGAGATATGGCAGATGGATGTCAAAACAGCATTCCTCAATGGAGACATTGATGAAGAGTTGTATATGATGCAACCCAAAGGTTTTGTCGATCCTAAAGATGCTAACAAGGTATGCAAACTTCAACGGTCCATCTATGGATTGAAGCAAGCATCCCGAAGTTGGAATCAACGTTTTGATAAGGTGATCAAAAGTTTTGGTTTTATACAAACTTATGGAGAAGCTTGTATTTACAAGAAAGTGAGTGGGAGCTCTGTAGCATTCTTAATACTATATGTGGATGACATATTGTTGATTGGGAATGATGTAGACCTTCTTAAAAGTGTCAAGGAATATTTGAATAATAGTTTTTCAATGAAGGATCTTGGCGAAGCAGCTTACATATTAGGCATAAAGATTTATAGAGATAGATCGAAACGCCAAATATCATTGTCACAGAGTACATATTTGGACAAAGTTCTAAAGAGGTTTGGAATGGAAGAAAGCAAGAAAGGGTTCTTGCCCATGTTGCCCAATACGACCTTGAGTAAAACTCAAAGTCCGACATCGGCAGAAGATAGAGAAAGGATGAGCAAGACTCCCTATGCCTCAGCCATAGGATCTCTAATGTATGCCATGCTATGTACTAGACCCGACATTGCATATGCTGTTAGTTTAACTAGCAGATATCAAAGTGATCTAGAGTAGATCATTGACAATGGGTCAAAAACATCCTTAAGTACTTGAGAAGAACTAAGGATATGGTTCTTTCTTATGGAGGTGATGAACAGCTCGTTGTTAATGGTTACACCGATGCTAGTTGGAACACCGATCCGGATGATTCTAAATCACAATCTGGATACGTATTTATTTTGAATGGTGCGGCGTTATCGGAGGAGTGCAAAGCAAAGCGTTGTGGCGAGATCTTCAACTGAATCGGAATACATGGTGCTTGGAGGCTTCACAAGAAGCGATATGGATGAAAGAGTTCATTACAGCTGGGTGTGGTTCCTAGTGCTTGGACCCAATGTCTATCTCATCGTGATAACATGGGCGCCATAGCCAATGCGCAAGAACCAAGGTCACACAAGAAGCTGAAGCATATCAAGCTGCGTTTTCACGCTATTCGAGAACATATCCAGGATGGGGATATAAAGATTTGCAAAGTACACACAGATCTGAATGTGGCGGATCAGTTGACTAAACCTCTCCCGAGGGCAAAACATGACCAACACCAAACTGCCATGGGTGTTCGGTATATTACCATGTAATCTAGATTAGATGACTCTAGTGCAAGTGGGAGACTGTTGGAGATATGCCCTAGAGGCAATAATAAATGTAGTTATTATTATATCTTTGTGTTTATGATAAATGTTTGCATTCATGCTATAATAGTATTAACAAGGAAACATTGATACTTGTGTGATTTGTAAACTTAATTTGAAGTCCCTAGTATAGCCTCTATACTTCACTAGCTTGTTGGTTGATAGATGATTGTGGTTTCCCTATCATGAACATTGAGATGTTATCAACAACAAGATCATATCGTTAGGAGAATGATATGGTGGACATACTCCTATAGATAAGCGTAGCATAAAGATCAAGTCATTTCAATAGTTCAATTGCTATATGCTTCGATACATAGTAACCTAATTCCTTCGACCATGAGATCATGCATATCACCTTTACCGGATGGATGCTTTGATGACATCAAACACCACACCGTAACTGGGTGGCTATAAAGGTGGCATTGAGTGTTCGGAAAGTATTGGTTGAGACACATGGATCAAGAGTGGGATTTGTCCATCCATATGACGGATAGATATACTCTGGGCCCTCTCGGTGGAATGTCATCCAATTAGCTTGCAAGCATGTGACTGGCTCACAAGGGATCACATATCACGGGAATGAGAAAAGAGTACTTATCGGTAACGAGGTTGAACTAGGTATGCAGAGATACCGACGATCATAACCTCGGATAAGTAACATATCGTGAGACAAAGGGAAATTGGTATCGTATGTAAGTGGTTCATTCGATCGCAAAGTAATCGAGAAATATGTGGAGCCATATGAATTTCCAGATTCCTCTATTGGTTATTGTTCGGAGAAGTGTCTCGATCATGTCCGCATAATTCACGAACCGTAGGGAGACACACTTAAGGATTCGACGTTGTTTGAGTAGTTATGGTATTATGAGAAAGAGACCGAATGTTGTTCGGAGTCTCGGATGGGATCCGGGATATCACGAGGTGATCCGGAATGGTCCGGAGAATAAGATTCATATAAGGAAAGTCCCGTTTCGGAGTTGCGGAATGATTCCGGTGTTTTCATCGGGAACATTCTAGAAGGTCCCGGAATGTCCGGCACTCCGGGGGGGAAAGGGTACATGAATGTGTCATTGTAAGTTGGAATGATTGCATCATGTACTAGGTGTTCTTGCTGTCCAAAATAAAGGGTTTATTTAAATCCTAAATTGAAAAGTCAAACGGCTAGTTTGAAAGTCAAACGGCAATTTTGGGAAGTGGGAAAAGAGGAGGAGGTGAAGCCGAGTTGGGGAGGGAGTCCTCCCCAAGCCGGCGCCCCACCAAGCCGAGTTGGGGAGGGACTCCCCTCCCTCCCCTTGGCCGGCCAGCCCCTCCACCTATATAAGGAGGGGCAGGGCTCCCTCCTAACACACACAAGTTCCTATCTTCTACCTTCGGTTTAGAGCCTTCTAATTGGTGTGTCTAATTACTAGACCACTAATAGCCTCTCTCATACTCCACCATACTCGCTCCGGCTTAAGGCGAAGCCCTGCGAGATCTCCCCTCTACTTCCGGTACCACGCCGTTGTGCTGCCGGAATCGCGAGGAGAGTGCTACAACCTCCGCTGCCTGCTGGAACAAGGGAGAGGAAGGTCTTCGAGTAATCGAACGCAGTGACCGATCAAGCGGAGCGCTGCCGAACGTGGCGCCGAAGGATCGCTCACGCGATCTTGAGATCGGAAAGAGTACGACTACATCACCCACGAGAATCTGCTCTCGTTAACCGCTTTGGAATCTTCGAGGGTGAGTTATTCCATCGACTCGTTGCTACAATCTAGTAGATAGATCTTGGCTTGTTTGTTTGTATGCGGTAGAAAATTTTTGTTTTCCATGCTACGAAACCCTACACTCGGCGCATATCTCGTCGGTCAAAAGCCTTCACCATTATCAATGGCGAACTATACAAGCGCAGCATCACGGGTGTACTACAACGGTGCGTCACCATCAACGACGGAAAAACCATACTCCAAGACATCCATGAGGGCATCTGCGGCCATCATGCAGGCAGCCGCTCCCTCGTCGCAAAAGCTCTACGAGCAGGATTTTACTGGCCAACGGCCATGAGCGACGCAAAGGACATCGTCCGAAGATGCAACGGATGCCAACGGTTCGCCGATAAACCGCACGCACCCGGATCGGAGCTCAGACCCATACCAATTGCCTGGTCTTTTGCTCAATGGGGCCTCGACATGATCGGCAAACTGCCCAAGTCCTCGAAAGGGGGACATGTCTTCCTCCTGGTCGCAGTCGACAAATTCACCAAGTGGATCGAGGCCATGCCAGTCACCAACCAGAAGGGCAAAACCGCCGTCAAATTCTTCGAATCCATTGTCTACAGGTTCGGCGCATCAAAGATCATCACCGACAACGGATCAAACTTTATCTCCGAAGAATTCCAGGACTTCTGCGAAGGCCTCGGGATCAACATCACATACGCCTCAGTGGCACACCCGCAAACAAACGGGCAAGTGGAAAAGGCCAACGGCCTAATCGGCGCTGGCATCAAGAAGCGCCTCATGAGCTCACTCGAGCAAAAAATTGTAAACTGGACAAAAGAGCTACCATCCGTCCTATGGAGCTTACGGACCACACCAAACAGCGCCACCGGCTACACACCGTTCTTCATGGTACACGGAGCCGAAGCCGTGCTATCAGCTGAAGTACGCCACCAGGCCCCACGGGTCGTCGCTTACACCGAAGAAGAATCCACTACTGCACTCGAAGATGCCATCGACACACTCGACGAAGCACGAGACATAGCAGCAGCTCGATCAGCGGTGTACCAGCAGAGTCTCCGCAACTACCACAGCCGCCGGCTGCGCCCAAGGTCCTTCGTCGAAGGAGACCTCGTCTTGCGACTCAAGCAAAAACGACCGAATAAACTCGAGTCACCATGGGAAGGACCCTACGTCATCACCGAAGTCATCCCAGTTGGCGCCTACCGCCTCAAACACGTGGAGTCTGGAGTCGCATACTCCAACCCATGGAACATCTCGCACCTGCGACGATTCTATCCATAGCTACATACCATTTACTTCCAATAAGGCTTTCAGCCAAGGCTATCCAGCCGAACAATGTACCTCCTCCATTACGATATAAATAAAGCTAAGTGTCTCGCCCTCAACCTTCGGTTGGCTACTTTTCTGCAACTTTACTACATGCTACAAACGCACTCGGGGGCTCCCCCCACCTCGCGATTTCATCGACTGAGGACCAAACGTGTACACCTGAGTAGCTGACAACGTCAGGCAAACGAAAAGGACACGTATTCAATCAAAAGCACTGCGTGCTCACAACAAAACAAACCCTTTTCCACAAAGGGCAAAGTACGCCCAGCCGAAATGTACAAATTTTACATCTATCTGTTTATTTTTAGGTACTACCCATTCCGAAGAATAACCTGAGCACGCTGCTCAAACAAATCTACAATCTGTTCGGCATACTGCCTTACAGCCGCGTAATGCGACTGCATGTCCCACTCGCCACCATCAGGACGACGAGGTGGCCCAGCGGCCACCGCAGCCAACTCTACATCGGGCCGATGCAGCCTCACAAGAGACAACGCAGCCTTCACTCCTGCAACGAGTTGTTGCCACACCAACTCCCTGACATTGCCAACACTCCGAAACTTCGACAGAAGTCCTGCAAGGGTCGTCGGCATGGCATCCAACAGAAACATGACGTGCAACACCGAAGAAAGGGACGTCTGCACTTGACGGAGCACCCGCGAAACTTGATACACACGATCTTGCACCGTTGCCAGAGCCATGGCGCGATCGCAATCCATCCAGAAGAAACCGCCAGCCTCCATGTCCTGCTGAGTCAAGCAGTTGACCCGAACAGCGACACGCTCCTTTTCTTCCCTCGGAGCAAGATTCGCACCTGCGACAACAGTCAAATACAAGAATAAGGCCAACAGGCTCATCCGAAGAACTGAGCTACAACTCGAACCAAAGAACAACTTACATTGCAGCTGCTCGGACAACCGAACCAGCTCCGCCATCAAGTACTCCTCTCTGGCAGCACCACGATCTGCCTTGGACTTCCAAACGTCGGCACGGCCGCGCAACCCGAGCAATTCCCTCTCCAAACTACGCACGCGATCTCGTAAGAACGCGAGCTGAGAGGAATCATCCAACGATGGTCGCACGGGCCCCACGGGCGAAGTATCAGCCGGGTCCGCACCCAAAGGAATCTATAGCAGCAGAAAAAAGAAGGCACTCAGATATTCAGTCAAGGACTGGGAACAACTCGAAGGAATTCATTAAATATATAAGGCCACTGCGTGGCACAGAGGCGAAGTTTTCTTCAAGATATTTACAACAAAAAAGAAGACTACATAACACCCTACGTCTACTACTCCTAAGGTGCGGGACACTGCGTCGCCTCAGAACCAGACTGCCTAGCTTTGGCCTCGCCCTGCTGCCGCAATGCGTACTCGGACAGCAAGTCAATGAGCTTGGGCCCATATCGTCTGCAACGAGCGGAGTAGGCGGCGAAGGCTACCTCGGATCCATCCGTAGCCGTCGGCATCCGAGAGGTAATCTGGGGCAGGTCCAGCTCCGCTCCTGACGCCAAGGCCATCGCCAGCCCGACGGACGCGCCGATGCCCTTCTGCTTGCGCTTGTACGCCGCAGGCGCATCGGCCGACAGAGCCTCTGCCAGAGCATCCACATCGTCAAGGTCCGCGCCCTTCGGGACAAGCTCCTTGTAGAAGCGACCAAGGACCTCTTTCGCCTTGGCAAGAGAGCCGACAACGGTGCTGCAGCGATCTTCGATCGCGGTGGCATCGTTTAGAAACCGCTGCGTCTAAAGCATCATGTCGAACTCAATGCCTGCGGCATCTGAGACAAAAAAGAATACGAAGAAACATATGATGAAAAGCAGCACAGAAGAAGACACGAGGCATGAAGAAACAAAGGACAAAAATCTAGCACTCACCCGAAATAGCCTTGGCAGCCGCCATGAGCTTCGCCGCCAGCTCTTTTTCACGAGCAGCCGCAACGGTGGCCAGCTGCTCCTCACGATCTGCGGCCTCTTGCTGCAGACACTCCCTCGCTTCGGCTGCTTTAGTCAGCTCTAGCTCGAGGCGCTCCTTCGCGCCAGCTCTAGCTCGAGGCGCTGCTTCAATCCTTCGCGAGGGAAATGTGGATGGAAATCCCAGCGCGGCGCAAGAATCGCTCGAGCACAAGGAGACAAGCGAATACCAGAACTGGTGCGGTGAAAACTAACCGCGTTTCCCCCAAAGATTATAACTGCGAAGACGATGCACGACAGCCGTCCATCCGGAAGACCTAGCACCAACGGCAGATCTGATCGTACACGTGTCAACATCTCAACAAACCGTCCTTACCACGCCGTCCACTATGCGTGGAAATCGAGGAGACGCCGTAATAATCTCCATACCGCGCGTGACTGGTCAATTCAAAGTCAGCAAATGGGACCCACGTCCGTCCAGTCAAGTCATCTCTGGCGTAGCAGACGCTTGAGGTCACCGATCGTCAGCACTGATGTCATCAAAAGCTACACTAGCACCCACTACAATTTTTCGGCTCCACAGCCAAGAGTACTCGCTCGAATCTTCGATTCGACCAAATACTCGGGGGCTACTCCTATCAGGAGCGCTGGCCGCGCACCCGGACGATAAAGTACAACAAGAAATTCTCTTCGAGTCCTCCGTCGAGTCTTCGACTCCACTACGGACTAGGGGGCTACTCCCATAGGGAGAATGGATTCAAGCATCCGAAATTTTTTGGGTCCTACGGACTTAACAACTGAACAATGCCATGGAACAACGCTTAATTAAAGTCTCTGCTCGAGTCTACGACTCGAACAGACACTCGGGGGATACTCCCATAGGGAGCGCTGGTCGCGCACCCTATGAATTCTTTGACTGTGATCCTTCGGATCAGCACGCAAAAACTTTTCGGCAACTCTGCCCCAACAAACGCTGAGTGAGCGACAATCTCCTTGGCCACCCGAAACACCTCCACGGTGATAAATGTTCGGATGCTGCGTCTGCGACGCAAAGATAAGACCTGCAGATATCATCTGATGGCCTGGTAACGCACATGACTGCGCTCTGCTAGTAAAATCCATGCCAACAGGCGTGATGAAAAATCCCGACGGACGCGTTGGGTACATCAATTAAAGTCACTGGAATTCCACTCCTGTAAGTCCTCCGCGGCCTGAGTCGAATTACGCCAGCATATGTTCCAAGTTCGAGTTGAGGGACTCGAACTTGAAGAAGACCGTGTTGTTTCATCCTAAGATAGTTAACTGACCCTGATCTGTCAGGCGAGTCAGGCACACGAGTCAACAATCCCTACATACATACACCATTAATACCTAGCTGCACCCGAAGGATTGAAGAGTCCTCAGCCGAATCTATGATTCGACTGATCACTCGGGGGCTACTGACATGGTTATACCCTTCGGGTACATGACTCCAGCATACCTGGTCCAGCCCAAGGAAGGCCCACAGCAGACACACGCTGGCCCATGAAGATTTTCGGGTGATCAAGGCCCATGACATCTTCGAGTCCTTGGAGAACAAGACTAGTATAGATAGATAATTCAAAGGGTAACGCCCTAGAACTTGTAACCGACTAGGACTGTACCCGAGACCTGCCTAAAGTCTATATAAAGGCCAGGAGGGTACGCCCTAGACAAGGGAACGGAACGAAACTCATACCTCGCACACGCACCTCCACGCCAGATCGAATCTGCGCACCCTGTAACCTTCGGTTCCGCCGTAATCAAAGAGCAGACAAGCAGGAGTAGGGTTTTCCCTCCGGGGGCCTGAACCTGGGTAAATCTCGTGTCCCCTGGTTGCTTGTCTGTTAACCGTGCCACGACTTCCAGCATCCCCATCTTCTCCAAAACCCAAGTCCATAACAATGGGCATTGATGAGATTAAACCTCGTCACCTATACTTGTGGGTCATCACTGACACAATAACAAGTATGTGTGTCCTATCAACTGCACCAATTGTACCATTGAAAAGACGTGTAAATATAGATTCCCGCAACCTATCATGCACTATTGGGAATTGTCGATCAATAGGCTTGACGATATATTAAGCTAACTGATTCAAACTATATAGCACCTCTGCAAACTTGGTATATTATGAGATAGTAGCATAGATATGAAAATAAAATAGCACTAACTTATCTTCTTGTCCTCATATTGCATATTCAACCAACGAAGACGACCCTCCACAGTTTTCATGGTACAGAAGAAAGCACGATTTTCAAGTTTGCCAAATATTTTGGTTGCTATGTAGTTCTCAACACTACCCTCAAGTGCTCCACATTCCACAATTTATTTTATTATGGCTTCGATGTCTTCAACAACTTGGGTTGAACATGGTGTTGCACAATCTTCATTGATGCAATGGTCTACCCAATGTTTGAACTCTTGTTGCATGGAAATCTTCTTTTTCTTCCCTAGGCTACATGCAATCCTAGTAGCCCCATTTTCTATTCATACTTGGAGGTGTTGGCACCGAGCCTACATCATCATCTAAAAGATCAACGAAATCAGCGGGAACTTCTTTTGCCACTCCCGGCATGACCATCGATGTCCCATCAACATGGGCATCATCATACATGACATCCATCAACTCTAAGTTTTCCAGAGGACCTTTCCGGAAACCCGCAATAAGCTTGTTAGCCTGCATAAAAACACACACGTAAGTAATCATAAATTGATCCATCTACTTGCAATTGTACATATGACATAAACATTGACATATGCCATACCTTGATCAATTTAGCCCATCGTGCTTCATCTGCCGTGAATGTTTTCTTCACTGGATCCCAACCAAGTCCAGTTGCTTTGGTAGTGTAGTACACCCATGCTTGATACAATACTTTGGTTGAATCCCATTTATTTTTGAATTGTTTCTGGGTGTAGTTCCTCCCTGTCCTGTGGCCAAATTCTATACCTAGATTCTTGTACCCCTCTGCATTAAGGAAATCAGTAAGGCTATTTCCTTCCAATTTTTGTTTGGCACAGATTTCGCAAAAGAAAATAGTAGACAGAGCATCCCAATTTGCCTTAGATGTTTTATCTTGATCCATCTAAATGCATAAGGCAAATTAATTAACAGCATAGATGGTATGAATAATATGTAGGCACTATTTAACACATACATATTTGCATATTTCACATAAAAATATAGGTACTAAATATATTTAACACATACATGTTTGCATATTTCACAAAAAATGTAGGTACTAAATATATTTGACATATATAATTGCAATCTACCTACATACTAATCATGCATCAAAATAGCACTTAGATCATACATCAAATTTACACTTAGATTTGACATACTTTCAAGCCCTGTTTGCAAATAGAAAGTAACAATAGAAGGTAGCAGGGAGGGGAGTTCACCTTCGCTGGAGCTACCAGCAGCAAATGCGGTGGAGGAGTGCAGGGGGAGATGGAGGATGGTGTATGGCGAGGTCGGGGCGACACCTCGAGCACCCGACTCCGGCAGCATAGTCAAACGGGGCCCAGATTTTTCTGTAGTGCTTTACAAGTTTTTGCTGTTTGTTTGGCCTATTGCTTTTGGACCCCCAAAATTTACAGAATGAGAAGCTAAAGCCCAAACAAACATGTCCTTAGACTAGCCACACTATATAGAAAAAGCGATTCATACACTCTTTGTCCACACTTTGAATCGGTTCCATACACTGTGGGGAACCGAGGAATGTTGTCTGTTAGAAGAAGAGGTTTATTCTTATCATACACTTGTTGGTTTGACTCATAGAATGGATGTGTGAGGAGCAAGCTGTGTAGGCCCACATGGTAGCGAGAGAGAAGAGAGGGCATGATTGATTAAAATAAGATTGCATGCGTACGAATTATCCTGCGCTCTCACATTACATTGTAAGAATTATCCTTAACGCCCGACAAGGTGGAAGAGGAGGCATGTATATCTTATTCTTGTCCCGGCAATATCACCATAGCCACCATAACAGCGATATCGATTGACCAAACTCTAAACTTTAAAAACCCTTCTACACCGCCAAGCGCAGGTCCCACCCTCTCTCGTCGCCGGAATGGCAAGCAGAGAAGGTAAGAACCCGTCGATTCTCGATCATAGATGACGAGAACGAAACAGATTGCAGCGGCTGCTAGGATTTTCACCCTAGTTGCCGTCTCTATTTTTCTTACAGAGCCGGTCCATATTGTACACGTATTATTTCTGTCTCTTTGTGTACAGTTGTGATCAATGACATGAGAAAAGTTCGATCAATCGATGATCCCCGGCCGTATCTTTCTGATGTCCGAATCACGAGGTGACAAAGCTCTCGATCGATCACATGGATATAAATCACGATCATGAAACTAACATGCGTTTTGTCACGCGCAAGAACACCATGTGCTAGATGACAAAGCTTCGGGGGAAAGCATCTGTTTGGTTCCGTGCTCTTGGATGTTAGGTGCAGGCCAATCACGTCCCTGCCGACCAAATGGCATTATGTCTAGAGTTGTCTCCAAAAGGTCAACTTCGGCTGCTATAGCCCTATTTTTTTAAACAGGTGGAATTCTTTTTACCAAAATCAACGAATATAGTTACTGACCGTAAAATACTGGAAACTCAAGTAGGTCGGTCCTGCGACACCTCATATAGGATCCAGAGAGCCTTGGCACAAGACCAAAGCTTGCTTGATGTTACTAATAGCATACATGGTCTATTTGACCTTGTTTTAACGTTTAAATTCAAATTCATCCCTTTTTCGGTCGCTATCTTTGGGGAGAACTGAAATTCCGGTTTTTGGTAGCTATCATGATGTCTTTTCCAGTGATTTTCTAGCCATAAGCGATGCG
Organism: Avena insularis; assembly: GCA_023614405.1. Lineage (NCBI taxonomy): Eukaryota > Viridiplantae > Streptophyta > Magnoliopsida > Poales > Poaceae > Avena > Avena insularis. The sequence continues at coordinate 480,689,992 of CM042697.1, forward strand.
AAACCGAATAATGCTGCATTTTTAATTTTATCAGTTCTAAAATGTCACCTAGTTTTAACTAAATATATATACCCCATAAGAAAGGAGAACCTCGATGTGCGACCAAAGGTGAATGAAAGATAGATCTTATCGGAAGCGTCGTGGATAACCGCCGTTAAAAGAAGAAATAAACCAATACCGCTATGGACAGGGCGGGTGACCTTGAATTTGGTAGAGGTGAAAGTGTGCCTCCTACACCGTTCGACGCTCATCCGATGATAACCATTAGTATTACTTCTAGTACTCGCTCTGATCTATAAAGTGTCGCTTGTACTAAATCAGCGAAACTTATTATGCATGGATCGGAGAGAGTAACCTTGCGATATGGAATCTACACAGGGTGGTTCTATGCAATCCACTTGGTCTAACAATATATGCCACTTGAACAGCTTGGAAATGACAATCTCTTGGTCGCCTTAGAAAGAGCATGTCCGTTGTTTTTAGTCTAACAAAATCTCTTGGTAATCTGTCCACGTCAAGTATTGAGCATCTTCATACTACACTTTCTCTGGTGCTATAGCTCACTACAAAGTACAAAACGACGGTCTATATATAAACCAGCTTGCGCGGCATCACATCCACGGCACATCGATCCATCCATTTCGTCGTACGAAAAGATCGGAATGGAGGACTACGCGGTCGTCTACCTCGGCCTGGCCCTGGCCTCGCTGCTCCTCCTCCTCGCCAGGCGCATCCGCGGCTCTACTGCTGCGTCGTCTGAAAGCACGAACCATGAGCTGCGTCTGCCGCCGGGACCCTGGACGCTGCCGGTGATCGGCAGCATGCACCACATCGCCGGGGCGCTCCCGCACCGCGCCATGCGCGACCTGGCGCGGCGGCACGGCTGGCCCGTCATGCTGCTCCGGCTCGGCGAGGTGCCCACGCTGGTCGTCTCCTCCCGGGAGGCGGCGCGCGAGGTGATGAAGACCCACGACACGTCCTTCGCCACGCGGCCCCTCAGCTCCACCGTGCGCGTGCTCACCAACGGCGGCCGGGACATCATCTTCGCGCCTTACGGCGACCACTGGCGCCAGATGCGCAAGATCGCCGTCACCGAGCTCCTCACGGCGCGCCGCGTGCTGTCCTTCCGCGCCATCCGGGAGGAAGAGGTCGGCGCCATGCTCCGTGCCGTAGCCGCCGCCGCTGCCTCAAAGGAGGTGATCGACATGCGTTCGCGGCTGTCGGCGCTGGTGGCGGACAGCACGGTGCGGGCGGTCATGGGCGACCGATGCAAGGACCGCGACGTGTTTATCCGGGAGCTCGACCGCTCCATCGGGCTCGCCGGCGGGTTCAACCCGGCCGACCTCTGGCCGTCGTCGCGGTTCGCCGTGTGGGTCAGCGGCGCCGTCCGCCGCGCAGAGGAGTGCCGCGACATCGTGTTCGGCATCCTCGACGGCATCATCGCGGAGCACCAGCATAGGGAGGCCGGTGCCGGGGAGGACGAGGACCTCATCGACATCCTCCTCAGGATACAGAAGGACGGCGCCGGACTCCAGTTCCCCCTCGACATGGACTCTATCAAGGCCGTCATCTTCGTAAGCAATCTACCACAAATCTTCCTTCGTGCCGTGCGTACGTGTACATCTTCGTGAGCTAACCGCGGCGCGCGCATGGCATGTCATGGCACGCAGGACATCTTCGGCGCGGGCAGCGAGACGTCGGCGACGACGCTGGAGTGGATCATGGCGGAGCTGGTGAGGAACCCGAAGGTGATGCGCCGGGCGACGGCCGAGGTTCGCGCAGCCTTCGAGGCCAACGGTGCCGTGGTCGAGCAGGATCTCGCCACGGCCGTCCCGTACCTGCACCTGGTGATCCGGGAGACGTTCCGGCTGCACACGCCCTTGCCTCTCCTCCTCCCGCGGGAGTGCCGGGAGGCGCCGGCGGGCAAGGTGCTTGGCTACGACGTGCCCTGCGGCACCCAGGTGGTGGTGAACGTCTGGGCGCTAGGCCGCGACGAGCGGTACTGGCCCGAGGACCCCGAGGAGTTCCGGCCGGAGCGGTTCGAGGCCGGCGTCGGCGGCTCGGAGGGGGTGGATTTCAGAGGCGTGGACTTCGAGCTGCTGCCGTTCGGCGCCGGCAGAAGGATGTGCCCCGGGATGGGGTTCGGGCTGGCCAACGTGGAGCTCGCGCTCGCCAGCCTGCTGCTGCACTTCGACTGGGAGGCGCCCGGCGTGGCTGATCCGACGGAGTTCGACATGACCGAGGCGTTCGGCATCACGGCGCGGCGGAAGGCCGGACTCTTGTTGCGTCCTGTCCTGCGCGTTCCCGTTCCCGGCGTCTAGTGGCGGTGGCCGGCCGGCCTGGAAAGCCGGCCACATGGCGACGGTGCCTGCAATTATATGTACACTGGAAGCAGCGACCTGTCGTCGTGTATTGTATTGTACTTTGCTCAGTTACGACTGCTGAAATTATGTCTACAGTGTTCTGTATTTGAAATATATAATGGCCACGATATGTAGCACGAAAAGTTGCTTAATGGTTAACATATTAATGAAGGTGGTTTGGCAAACATGATTAACGATTAACATAACTAATCGAAAGGTTTGCTCTCCCTGGAACTCCATTGTCTTCCTCCCCCTGAATTTGTTCTTTTTTAGTAGTATTCCATCGGAATGTCAGGATCATGACTTACATCAGATTCTTTTCTATAGAAGTGATAGGTACATATAGTGTACCATATAAAAATATCCTTAAATAATGTACGTAGTATCTTTAGAATTTATAATAGTATCACCGGTACAACCTCTCCACCAAACTCAGCTTGGGCTTAGGGTAATTAGCTTATTAATTAATTAATTATGTCCAAACGCGGTATACCCACGTATGGCTAAATATTGTTTAAGCTGTTTGGTTCAGGTGGCTCATCTTTGTAGCCACTTTAATTGATCTATGATTTTTATAATTTGATTTTCTGCACTCTATATTTGAGAGATTTAAAAACTTTGCAATAAAAAATATTATGTACATCAATTGATGATTTACCCCCATTTTAAAGAAAAGAAGTTCATCCATTAGCTGCTATATATGTTATCACGATAGCGGGACACAAGGCAAAATATGAGGAAAACGAAATAAAAGGTGCTTTGCAAGCGTGTGGTCGTGCAGTGGGCTAGGATAGGCCCATGTAGTTTGTCCAGATCGTTTCTTACCAGGCCAGGCCAGGGGTTGTTTAAATTCGTTTGGCCTGCGGCGGAGGCCGTGAAGCCTGATCCGAGGGACGGCCTCGAAAAGTTTGATAGCCGCCAATTATAATCACGTTTTTCTTTTCGAAAAGGAATTATAATAACGTACCCTGCAAAGCGCATATCTACTAGTACTATTTATAAAGGCTCCAACAAGAACTTTTTTAGAGACACCCCATCAACCATATATAGACATGCTACAGCCGAACGATCGGGACAATAAACTTAATGTGATAGCTTAAGTTAGCCTAGAAATTCTTCTTGGTACACTTAGCAAATAGTTTTGACGGACCGTTGCTCTGCCAGACGGAAAATTCCTGGAGCGACTGACGAACAGAGCCCTCGCCTTCGCCAACAACAACGCTATCCTGTAAAACACAATTTTTCAATAAAAAAAATCATGCTACACCAACATTAGTCCACTTACTCAGACTCTTATGACCGTACCGAGACAACACAGATTCAAACTCTTCTGACCATAAATCCAGCACATTCACCTTAACATTCGTTTCCCACCCTCCACCCTATTAGAATGAATTACTAGATCAGATTACAAGTCACAAGAATAGTCACTTCGCGTAACTGCTATATTTCTCACAGCACCGGCATAGTACATACTGCAATTTCAAATCTTCAGAGCGAAATATAATGCCAGGCCATATGATATTGGATGAACAAATACGGTCGTCGGCTCTGACAGTGAAAGCGGGTAATAGACGTCAGTTGTGACACCACCAAGGGATGTGTATGTGAGAATTATATCCGCTCAAGTAAGGATGATACAAGGACAAGAAAAGGCAACCCCCATGAAACGATAATTTCACTACAACCATTCACTTACTATGCATTCAACTTCAGTTTAACTAAAGTACATATTAATACAATATCTGTCCGGAGCAGTAACAAGATAGATTCAGTAAGAGTTTACTCCATAGCTTAATATTATCACAGCAACCCATGAGCGCACACTGACCTGCTGTGGTATCCCGCAAAACCACTACTAGAAAATCGCGTTGTTTTTGTGCACTGCATCATCATGACCGCATGTTCGCGTCATCATGCCACATTGCATTTGAGCATCGTCATCATCTTGCATTTTGCTTGCATAAAACTATTTGCGAAAAAACCTATTTTGTTTTCTAAACGTCCCGTCTTTAATTCAACTCAAACCCGGGGATCCGGAATATTTGTTTTGTCTAACCGCAGTTTGCAAAAGTCCCGTTTGTAAATAATAAAAATATTTAATTATTTTTATGGGGGCAGCCGAACCGGGTCGATCCGACCCAGTTGGCCACCCCCAGTACAACAGCCTGCCCTAAATTCCTAGTCTACCTAGTCCCAACCTACCCACCAATCACAGCTCGCCACCTCACCCCTAGACCCAATTCCCACCCACCTTGCCACCTCATCAATCCACCCTGCAGCAACCCACTCCCTCTCTCACACTCCCCACTCCTACCCCTCTCCCTTACATCCTGGCCCCACCCCAACACACACCCCCAGCGGCCCCACCTCCCCACACCGACCCACTCCCTCACCCTCTCCCTGGACCCCGGTCCCACCACCTGACCCCACGCCCCGGCCCACCCCCACGGACCCCCGCGTCTCCCTCTTCCTCCCTTCTCTCCAACGCGACCCGCCGGCCTCCTACCCCCCGTTCCCCGCCGCTGAACTTGCATAGGGTCGATTATGAGGGTGTTACAGAGTGATATCAGAGCCCAGCAGTTGCGATACCCCACAAGTCCAGCCTGTAGGATAACCTAGCTAACGGCCGAAGTAGAGTGTCAAAACTATTTTTGCAAAATCGGTTGGATAGTTCTGATTAGGTCTGATTTTACTCCTTACCCCTCTGCTGCTCTCCTCTCACCTCTGCGTGTTTTGAATCCGCTCTCTTCTCTCTCTTCGAGTCCAGGATTTCTCGTGATTGGGTTATCGTCGTACCTTTAGGTTTTTCGCTTCCTCCTTTGGTAACGGTGTTGCTACATCTGGTCTTCATGCTATCCGAGGAATCCTTCGTCTGGTGGTACCATTCTTTGTTCCTTGCTTGTGCCTTCCGGTGTTTTCCGACGCGACGACATCATCTATGCCAGATCCGATGCAGAGTCTGCATCACTCCTTTGTTCTGCACCTCGATTGTCGAGATCTTCAGTCTGATTCCGAGAGTTGGTTGCATAATTCCCCTATTCATGTGCAGAGTAATGGTTTGGGTGCGCGATGGACTGATCACCATCCGACTACTCTTATCATTCGCTCTTGTACATCGAATCAGTGGATCCAGCAATTTTACTCCGTCCACGGAAGCTAGAGGTGGCTTTATTTGTGGATACCTCGGCCTTCGACCTTTTGTTCCCGGAGTGTTCCCTCGACGATCACGGATAACGACCTCTTGTTGGTGGTGTCGCCAATTTCAAGATGAAGAAAGAACCCTTGTTAGTGGTGTCGCGGCGATCTACATGAAGCGAGAAGATGCAGATCACCGACCTTCATTCCGGTACCATGAGGCGGATCTCGAGGGCGAGATCCATTGTTAGTGGTGTCGAATTGTGGCATCCCGCAAAACCACTACTAGAAAATCGCGTTGTTTTTGTGCACTGCATCATCATGACCGCATGTTCGTGTCATCATGCCACATTGCATTTGAGCATCGTCATCATCTTGCATTTTGCTTGCATAAAACTATTTGCGGAAAAACCTATTTTGTTTTCTAAACGCCCCGTCTTTAATTCAACTCAAACCCGGGGCTCCGGAATATTTGTTTTGTCTAACCGCAGTTTGCAAAAGTCCCGTTTGTAAATAATAAAAATATTTAAATATTTTTGTGGGGGCAGCCGAACCGGGCCGATCCGACCCAGTTGGCCACCCCCAGTACAACAGCCTGCCCTAAATTCCTAGTCTACCTAGTCCCAACCTACCCACCAATCACAGCTCGCCACCTCACCCCTGGACCCAATCCCCACCCACCTTGCCACCTCATCAATCCACCCTGCAGCAACCCACTCCCTCTCTCACACTCCCCACTCCTACCCCTCTCCCTTACATCCTGGCCCCACCCCAACACACACACCCGCCCTCCAGCTCTAGTCATGCCGCCGCCTAAGCCCCCTGTTTCAGCTGTCATTGCCGGCTCACGCAGAGCCCGACCTCCTCCGTTCTCCACCGACCAGCGCCCACTGGCCCTCCTCCTCTGGCGACGCGCCGGCCGAGCCTCGCTCGCCTCCTCCTCCTCCGGCCGGGCTCCTTCACCGGCCTCCCGCCTGGCTGAGCCTCCGCCACCGCCTCCCTCTTCGTTCGCTGAAGGCCACGTCCGGCAGACTGGCCTCCTCCGCTTGGCGCGCGCCCCCTCCGCAAGCTCGTCGCCCGCCCCCTTCTTCCTCTCTCCGGCCGGCCGCCGTCGACGCCGAGCTCGCCCCTTCCCCGGCGCTCCCTCTCCCCTCGTCGTGCGCCTCCACATCCTTGAGCCGACCCCGCCGAGACCTGCCTTGGCGCGGCTCTCGCGGCCCGCCTCGTCCCCGGGCCGTGCGACCCCGCCACTCGGCCCCATCAAGGTCCCGCGCGCGAGAACGTGCCTCCGTCACCTCCGCACCTTGCCGAGCTCGTCGCGTCCGTTGCCCCTGCTCGTCGTTAAGCCAGCTTGGGACGCCGCCAAGAACTCCGCATGGGTACTGGACAAGTCTGGCCCTAGGTTGATGTGAACCGTATGCCATCGGACAAGTTCGCCCCGGACGAACAAGTACTTCGACATGAGACGTCAAGGCCTCCTTCATGAAACTGACAAGATCAGCCACGCGGCCCCGAAGACCGGACAGAAACGCCAAGTTCGCCTTATGAACCCGAAGACCCGAACCCGAAGACGCCAAGGTCGTCGACGCAGCATGCCAAGTACTTCACCCCAGATGAGACAAGTACTACTTCCCGGTACGAGGTCTCGACAAGATCTTCGCAACGACAAGATCGACACCGACCAGGACGGATCCGATGTGCCCCGACGCCCGCCAAGTTCTTCTTCCGGATGCGACAAGATCTACTCCGTTATCCGAGAACGACCCCGTCGAGGCCGAACCCTAGACCCGGAACCCTGAGACCAACCCCGAACCCTCGGCGAACACCAAGATCGTCGAGCCCCTAATGTGTGACCCCTTTTCCTCGAGACCCTATTTTTATGAAAGATATAAATTGTTGCATATTAAATTGTTCATCTCGCATGCATATCATGAGGTTTGAGGGCCTTATGCCGATTCACCATATAATTAAATATGGGACCCATTTGCGGGCAAATCTAGTCGTATATTGGTCCCATTTAAACTTGCGCATTGAACCGGTGACATATTTTGCCATGTTAAGACAACATTTAATTTGCTGGGTAGCTAAATAACTTGAACCGTTTAATTAATTGTCGGGACCCCGGTTCCGCTTAACATGGCCTGATTGCATCGCATCTATGCCATGCCATACATCATACATGCATTATGCCGATCTTCTACCGTCGTATTAAATAGTGCATCCGGTGTTTCTTCTAGTGTTTTGCTTCTTCGCGGATAAGATCGATGAGTTGATGTGAGCTTCGCCCCGATCTTCAGTTGAACCTTCGGCAATGTTTTTCAGGCGAGCATCTCCCCCTTTCTACCTATCTTACTTTTATAGTATTTACTCCCTCCTGATGATCTATTGCTATCTGTGTTGCGATGCTCTAGTTTCCGTATCCGTGTTATCCCTTGCAGCCTTATATTGCCTTGGACACATCCTATTACCTGTTGTTTGGTAGATAGTTGGACTTGCGCGTCGTAGTCGCTTGCTCAAGCGCTGTTGCGTGTCGCCAAGTATCACAGTTGTTGGAGTGTTGTCGCATGCTTAATGTTGGAGACAATCATGGCTTTATTTATCGTTCAATTTCATTACTGTTTAACAACTAAAATTGAAGTAGGTAAGCAGAGGCACAGGTGGGCAATAGATGTTATTTGGTTGTTAACCGTCCACTTGTGTCCCGTAGGACCCCGAGTACTTGATACCTGTTCCTTGAATATTCGCGCTATCCACATCCGGGAGGATTATGGGACCCCCCTGAGCCAGAGCTTGATTCATTCTTATTTCTTGGGGCCACAAACTAGTTTGAGGTTTTATTTACTATCCTGTATTTATGCCATGCTTTACCGCTTTATTTAAATTATGCGATGGTTCGCACCTGTACTGTTTAGGATCGGGACACGTTTTCGCGGTGTCGACAAGCCCGAGTTTTCGGGTTCCCAGTCGTTCACAGCCGTCCACCCAAACCTTGAGTCCGTCTCGGAGTCAGCTAGCTTCGTTGCGGGTGTACTCAATGGGGTGGCCCCCTGAAATATTTCTGAATCTTGTGATTGCTTTGTCGTGAAGGCCTCGTTGGGTTTTGATTTGGTTTTTCCGAGGTTGATCGAGTGTGTGTTGCTATTTGTGCACCCCTGCAGGGTAAAACTTTTTGAAAGCCGTGTCCGCGGTTATGGACGACTTGGAGCACAGTATCTCGATCATAGACAACTGTAACTAAAGTAGTGCTATAAATTTGACTCTATAATGACTAGTAATCAGCTTCACTACAATGGAATGGCTAAATAAAACTTCCAACAATTGCTTGTTTGGGTTGGCGATTGCGACCATTGCACCTGACTAGTAAGTATTGCAACTATAACGGAATGGCTAAATAAGTGCCAACAACTGCTGGGTTTTGGGATATCTCAGGCTGATTGTATTTGACTAGTAAGTGTCGCAACTACAACGGAATGGTTAACTAAAACTGCCCACTGCTTATCTTATCAGGACGATTATCTATACCTGACTAGTAATTGTTGCAACAATAACTGAATAAATAAAACTGCCAACTGTGTGAGTTCCTCGGTTGACTTCCTCGTTTGGTCTCGAGGGGGAAATACCAGGATGGGTTTGTTTGGTGTTAGCTTCAGGTTGGATCCGGATAGGTCTTTCTTACCCCTCTCTGATATCCGCTAGATGTATCGAGTCTCTATAGGTTGTTTAGTGCATGCTGCCGCTGCCGCTTCAGTCCACCATACCTATGTAGGCGAGGACCGCCGAATTCTAGCCTCGCTGCATCGGCCTCGATCGACCGCTCTCTTTTTCCTTTGCCCTTTGTCGGCACCCCTTTTGTTTAAGCAGGTTTTGAGATCGACGTCGTTAGCAGGGTTACCCTTCCGGCTTGGCCTGGGCAGGGTTATGGACGCCATTGGTTATTCTTCAGGGCTCTTAGCCCCATTTGCATCTTATTCGTAGCTGGACGCTCTATCATTTTCAAGGTGATTTGGATCTTTGTATATTATACCTGAATTCTTGACTCTTTAAGTCGCTGTTGTATATAACTGTTCTGTGGGTCCCTTCGAGAACTGTTGCGTAATGTTATTACTTCGTTTTCCACCCGCACGAAAGTGCCTGGTGGGCACCTTTGAATCGTTTCTATGCGGGTTTGGCGGGAAGCGCTGAACTTGCATAGGGTCGATTCTGAGGGTGTTACACCTGCTTGGGTGTAGGCTTTGAGGAACCCATGAAATTATCTATCCTCTGCTTCTGGAAATGCTCCTGAAATTGAACCATAAAAATAAGGATCTTCCCAAGGGCATAGAGCAGCTAGCACAATCTGATAGTTAATGAAAACCACCATCAGCTGATTTGCAAACTTGGTTCGTAATAAAAAAGAAAATCCAAATTGTTTGTGATAATTCAGGAACTTGTGTTAACAAACTATGAAAATTGTGTATGCCATATCTTCCTTTTAACAGGAATAAAAAAGATCTACACTAAAAAAACAGAATGAGATCTACGCAAAGCAAATTACACCGTTACTTCTAGGAAAAACGTTTGCCAATAATTGACTTGTGATACGGCAGCTTTCTTATGAATACTGAAGAACTTAATATCTTATCTAGCAGTCTCTTGGAAAGTAAAATGCCTGCTTTTTCGCCCAGTGATGAAATACTATGCAAGTCTACCACCCTATATCATCAATTTCGAACCTGTAAAAATAATGTATTCAATGAAGAAAACAACCAAATGTGCACTAGCACAAGTATGTTACAAGTACATCGATATGCGGTGAATAATAGGAAATAAAAAGAAATGGAGGAAATGGAAAATCAAACCACATACCTCTTCAAGAAATCATTAGCAAGGTATGTCTGCATCAGTTCTGAGTAAGGCGAAGTTTCATCCTGTTCTGTAATAGGCTTAGGCTTTTCAATTGATGTCTCTCATTCAGTGTGATCAAATGAAATCTCTCCATAAGGCTGGTCATGGTTTATTTTTGCAGCTCCCTCACCCTACAAGTTATTAAACTGAGAAAAATTGGAATGCTTTACTAACATAATGGGCTATATACAATACGAATGCTAACTGAGCATGAAACGACAAGCTTCATGAACCATTGAAACTTAAATTTATGTTGCTATAGTAGATTTCATGGTTGAATCTAGAACAGTAGGAGTGGACATAATATTTCAAATTCAGCCAGAGATAACAGAAATCTTCAGGATATCTAAACTGGGCAACCATTTTTCCTGCTGGAAATCGTCATTAATTTTATGGATCAATCTATACCACACAACCACTATTTCAGTCTGATCTAATGGATCCTAAAGGTTATTTGGTGTTTCCGTTCAAGTGGACTTGTTAGCTCCTTTATCTACATCTGCTCTGTTCATCTATATATTTATGGTGCTGGTTAGATTTGCTGCCAGATTGGAAAAAATACGAGGGCCAAAAGGAACCATGAATAAAGAGAGAAGCTGCTCTAGATTTGCTATCTTTTTGGGCAAAAACAACAACTGTTAGCGACATAAAAGAGAAAATGCGCTCTTAAAAAGGTCAATCATAAAAATAACAAAAAAGAAATATTCCAATTTAGGCGATAGGACGCACGTAACTACCATACACGCCCCACATGGTCTCATACCACATCCCCCTAAAACGCGTTCACAACAAGCCGGCCCCACACCATGGGGGGTCCTACTACGGGACCCGACTGAACGTGGCCCCACCTGTCATCACGTAACGGGGTGGGTCCTACTTGTCAGCACGTAACGACGAGGGTCCACTACGAGACCCACCTGAATGCGGACTCACTTGTCAGCACGTAACGGCGAGGGTCCACTAACGAGACCCGACGGAGAGCGAGTTTCAGACCGACGTGAGAGTTCCATAATAGGAGTTGGACAAAAGTGGGAAAAAACTAAACGGCTAGAGAAAACTAAATACAACTAACAAACCAGGGGCATAAAAATAGAAATCCCAAAATTAAATTAGACATACGTGCCAGCACGCTTACTAGTAATATACAATGAAGTCAAGTAGTCAACGCCCGTCTGTACGCTCATGCAGGTGTATTGTACGCTCATGCTCTCCGAATCGATCGTCACCGGCCGACTCATCAGATTCAAACTCTGTGCTACCTCTCCGACTCCGAGTCAGCTACAGACTCCTACACGTACGTGCTCCTGTACTGTAGGTCCATCATGAACTCAGATAAAATCCCAGCTAGCGCCAGGGGGCACTGCGTAGGTGCAGCTTGCCCACCCCTACGTCGTCCAGCAACCGAGACACCCAAATTAAGCATCTCCTCCGGCGCCGACGTACCCTGCAGCGAGATGACACACCACGACTGCTCGATGCCGATGTCGCACCACGACAGCTCGCACAGCCACCACCACTCGACGCACAGCCACCACCACCACGCCCAGCGGCCAACATCGTCGCACGGGGTCACGGTCCAGCACTACTCTTACACCTCGCCGGCGGCGACGACGACGAGGCAGCCGCCGCGGTCGGTGCTTCCCACCACCACGGTCGGGTCGCCGGTCGTCGAGCCCGGCGTCTGTGTCTGTTTCTGCTGGCAGGCGTGCGTGGTACGTTAATTTCTACACAACATAATACTTCCCTCCATCTACAAATAAGTGAATTTCTAGTCTTTGACCAAAATCAAACTTAACAGAAATTGATCAACTCTTCTATAGAAAAACATACCAACATTTATGATACTTTATTAGTACCGCTGGATCCGTTTTGAAATAATATAGGTTCTTAAAAATACCGATTCGATTGTATATATGTTGCTATATTATTTGTCTACAAAATCTGTCAAACGTTAATAAGTTTAACTCAAAACAAAAGTTACAAGTATACATTTATTTATGGATGGCGGGAATACTCGCTCGTGGCCACTACTTATTTCGGCACCCGTGGATCAATCAATTGGTTAACTCGACCCTGGTCTTATCACTGTTGTTCTTTTTGTTGCATGCAGACTATGGTCATCATCGTCGTGGTCATCGTCCTCGTCTTTAGATTCGCTTGATCCATCCTTCTCAGGAGCCTAAGATGTCCGTGCGGATCAATACTACTATTACGAGTACTTCGGTGACATGGAAATTGCAACCTCAATATAGTAGTACTAGTATATTAGTAAAAAATAACTACTTAGTCTGTGGCCACATGAAAGTTGTAGATCATGTGCTGTAATTTTGTTATAATTAGTATAAAATTTCACTTATTGTGAACGACTTTGTTTGAGGCGACCGTTCTACAAATCTTATTGTCCTCATGATTAGGAATACCTTGTGACATAGGTATGCCCAACGGACACTCGACTCTAGCCTATCTGGCTTGACCAACGAAAGGCCACTCGACGACTTGCCAATGTCTATGAAGTTCAAGACAGTTTGACTGATACGAAGGCTATAAGCACACCGACTCCAAGAGCACAAGATAAGTAAAGTCCAAGATTAAACTCTACACAAGCATCAACTTGTAACAAACTCTGATTAGTACCTGAGACCTAATCTTCCCATATATAAAGGTTAGGAGGGGCCAACAAGAAAGACATTGTATAGACACAATAGATCACCACAACCCGCAATAGACACCTGCGTTCACCACAAACACACCAGATCCAATCAGCGCAACCCTAGCCATCTCGGCGACATTATAAAACTTTGATTTCTCCATCAATCAAAAACATAAAAGTATGAGTAGGATTTCCCTTCGGGGGTCTGAACCTGGATAAAACTCGTGTCTCTATTGTTTGTCTATTAGTCGACGAAGTCTTCAGCGCACCTCTCTTTCTGAAAAATTCAAGTCCATTAAGTATGGGCATTGACGTGATCACCCCATGTCACCTTGTCCGAGAAAGAATACCAAATTTTTAGAATTTTTGTTCTATTTTTTATTTTCGTAAAGGTACACTGATCTATTGATAATCTTCCATATGGTAGTATATAAATAACTTAAAAATTATAAATAGGTCTTTGGAATTCAATATATCCATCTTTTTGTCCTTTGGATTATCTACTACACATAGAAGTATCATATTGTATATCCATTGTAAATCTTGGTTGAACTCCTTTCAGAATGTTTACCATGATCAGTGTCAAACTTACATTTATTAAATCTTAATAGATTCCATGTTAGAAATATGCCTAGATGGTATAATAAGTTGTATTATTTTATATTTTTTGTTTATGATTAAGTTTATAGTTATGTGAAATAATTGTATCAGTTCAGAATAATAAGTATTTGGAGGAAAACGCTAATACATGTATGGAATTATAGACGCCATAAAGATATGCGGAAGGTTATGGTAGGTTCCGGGATGACCCGAGCTATCTTAGGAAGTCCGGAAGGTTCTATAATATGTGCAACCACGTTGTCATGAGTGGCAAGGAGTTGGCTTATATGGCAATTCAGAATGGCAAAAGAATAGTTTTGTACTAGGTTTCGTCCGACGGAAACCTAACATCCAAACTTTGGAGCAGGTTTGTGGATGTCTCAAGGGTCTTAGGAACCTATAAAAGGAGGCCAAAGGCACCCCAAGTCGCAGCCTTTGCCCCCATTCAAGCCGCAACACCTCCCTACCCTAAAACCCTAGTCACCGCCCTCCTCATGCCGACGCCCTTGCCTAAGCTACCGAAGGACTCGTTGTGGATGCAACCACTTATCCTTGGACGCTGGAGTGCTGCTAGGTCTCTACCTCTGGCTAGATCTAATCTAGTTGGTGATCATGAAAGTGCTGTCGGATCTTTATGTGCTTGATCCTGCCTCGACGCAGTGTTGCTGATTCCATATGTGTGTATACCTTGGAGGTGATACACGTGCAACATATTATCGTGAGATCTTCGTAAGGAGAATCTTCTCGCGGCTAATCGACTAGCTGCGGAAATCGACGCATGATCGTGAGAGCGGTTTTTTGAATAATACATATCCTTATGACTTCATAAATCTCTTTGTGGGATCGACTCACATCTTCATTAACCCCGTCATTAATAAACTTGCGCTAGTTCGATCTTTGAGGGAATAATCCGTTGTCTCTTTCCTCGCATATAATCTTGGTTATGCGCGCTAGAAAATTTTATTAGTGTAGCACGTTCCCTAATAAGGATATGTTTTTAACATATAATGTTCGAGCAATCGATCTTCTTGTTTTTAACATATCAACAGGGATATGTTTTTCGTGTGCGCGTGTTCGTTGCAACCCGTACACCGCATCATGTTGCCACAATTATTTTTGTCTCTTTGTGAACAATTGTGATTAGTGACACAAGAAAAGTTCGAGCAATCGATCTTCTGATCTCCGAATCACGCAACAAATGGATTTCAGGGCGCGAGGTGACAAAGCCCTCGATCGATCACATGGATATCGATCACATCACGAAATTAACATGCATTTTGTTACGCGCAAGAACACCATGTTCCGTCGGGCTGATGAGTTCCATGGTTTTGCTGTGGCAGCCATGGACGCGGCTTTCTCCCATCCGGGAGTGCCATATCTTGGGGGTGGCTGCTCCTTGCCTCCTTGCGAGTTGCCAGCTTCAAGTGTTGCCACGCTTGCATCACGGGCCAAAGCCTGGTGTGGTACCCGAGACCTCGGCTTGTGTTGCTCTTCGGAGGCGCCGGTGGACGCTGCAGCCTCGGCCATGCTATGCCCTTCGGTTTCTCTTGTGGTTGTCACGTCGCAGTGTGTGTGCATTTCTCTCGAAGCTATCCGGGTGTGGACTCGGCTCCGCCATGCCCTTCGATTTTGCCGGCGGCATGGCTTGCCCTTCGCCCACGCTGGCGACACAGTGTTGACTCGGTTGTGCTTGCCCTTCGCCCACGCCGTCGGCATCGATGTGTCATGGTTTGGTCTCGGCTGATGGGTGATTTTCGTCCACGGTGGTGCTGCTTCCTGGGCAATGTGCCTACTGTTTGGTTTTTGTCTCTTTTTTGCGGTGTTGCTACTTGTAGTTTGGGGAGGTCATGCTGCCTTACCGGGAAACTTGTCCGAGTCCCATAGAGTCTGAGTGTGTGTGTGCACGAGCCTGTTTGCAGGCTTGCGCGGGTGTTTTTCAGGTTATCTTCTCTTCTCATTTACTCTCCGTGTGCGCCGGTTCATTTGAACCTATCTTGTAGAGGTTGCAAATCCATGGTTAGTTATTGAACTTGCTTAGCAAAATCAATACGGTCATTGTACAACGGAAATACGAATTTACGGTCATCGAATTTGCGTCAAAGCATCACTCGTGGTCACCGCGGGTGCCGTAGAGATGTACTTGACGATGTGGCGCTGAGTGGGCCCACTGTCAGCCTATGTGTGTTTCATTAGCAGAAAAGCCCCTTAATGTTTTTTTATCCCAGTCAAATGGCTAATTCCTTCTTGTTCTTCTTCTTCCGGTTGCTGCTGCCGCCGCCGCGCACCTCAATTTCCTCCGCCGCGGCGTAGATCTCGGCGATCAGGCGGTAGCTCCTCACCCTCCGCGAGGCGACGGAGCACAGCACGGAGGCGAGCCCTGACGCTGACGGAGCACACCATGCGACGGAGCACGGCACGCGGCGAGCCCTGACACTGAGGTCGATGGTGTGGGAGTCATTGAGGCCGTAGCAGATGACGAATCCGGCGATGATGGACGGGTCGACGACGTTCTCGACGGCCAGGTTGACGAAGCCGGTGATGCGGCACATCTTGCGTGCGATGAGCTCCGTCTGGCGCGCGTCCAGCTCGATGGTGGAGGACACGACGACGCAGAGCGTGTGCAGCGGGGGGATGCCCGCGCCGGCGCCCTCCTCCGCGATGGAGGTCATGCTGCCCTTGTCGAGCGACGAGCGCAGGAAGTTGAGCGTGACCGGCTGGAACGGTGGCGCGGCCAGGGCCTGCTGGTTCGCGGAAGGCGAGGCCGGGGCAGCGTTCTTTAGGGCGGCGGCGGGCGCAGCGCCCACGTAGCTGCTGGACCGGCGCAGCATCTGCGCCTGCCACCGCGGGTGGCGGTGGGCGCTGGCCGTGCTCGGGCCGTTGAAGCGAACGGAGGCCGGCATGAGTTAGTGCTAGATACTGTCAAGCTTCATGATTCGGATGTATCTAGACATGTTTTAGTGCTAGATACTGTCAAGCTTCATGCACTAGCCAACGCAACCAAAAGTCCAAACTAATAGAAAGGTATAGTGTCATTCACTTATACACTTCAACACCCCCTCTCACGTGTGACGGGGAGAAGTCAGCACGTGCAACCGGAAGAGAGCGACGACGCGCGAAACTCACGTATGACTCAAGAGGCCTATACATGGACATAGAGGGGTCAACAACAATTTTAGGATAAATTGTGAAAGTCAGGAATCGAACTTGAGACCTTAGGCTCTGATATGTCAAGCTTCATGCACTAGCCAACGCAACCAAAAGTCCGAACTGATGGAAAGGTCTAGTGCAATTCACTTATACACTTCAACCGATACATTCGAATCTAGAGAAATTTGAGTCAACTAATATGAATCGGACGGAGTATAACAGAGTAAACTTGTAGCCATGTAAGGATTAATAGATCTCAGTGCAATATTTGGGAAAATGATGCCTAAAGGATAAGAAGAAAGAAATACCAATGTTTCATAATGCATGCTCTACTCATTCATTATTTCCATTCTACTCTATCATTCGATATATTTCAATTTTTTTGGCTTGGATTATCTACCACGTGTAGCAGCCTCGTCGTTCTTGGCGCCACCGGTACATGAGCATAAAAGGAAGATCGAGGAACAAACATGAGAAGGAAGTGTTAATCTGCATCAACCCCCCACCCTTTACATTCTTCATGCGAGCAAGGGTAATAAGTTGGTATAGTTGTGCAGAATCGATATTGCGAACACGTCAGCCTACGTGAAAATGTCCCATGTGGTAGTAGTCTGGTACATACACGAGTCCGATTCAATCTCTACGCAACTTCTCCGAGTCCGAACAGAATCCTGACCCCGACTCCGACATAGTATGTTGATGTACGTTCAAATAAAGTGAGCTCGCCACCAATAAAATCAACGTGCAGCTTGCCCCTCCAGGCTCCAGCTAGCGTTCGACACCCGAAGCATCTTCTCTGGCGCCGACGATGACGCACCACGACTTCTCAATCCCGATGACGCACCACGACTTCTCCACAGCGACTACGCACGGCCACCACCACCACCCAATGCCGGCGGCGTCTCCGGCTATGACGCACGACCACCACCACTCCATGCCAGCAGCCTCTCCGGCGATAACGCACGACGACCACCACCACCACCACCACCATAACCATCACGGCCATCAAACAGAGACATTGCCACCATTCACGATATCATACCCTTACTATTTGTGGTCGACAGCAATGCAACCTCCGACCGAGCTGCCCACCACTGCAGCAGGGGCACCTCCTGTCATTGAGACCCGGACGGGCGACTGGACGGCAACGACGACGCACAGCCACCAGTACCCGAACCCGGGGACGGCTCCGGTGATAACGCACATCCATAAACACCATGATAATCGTCATGGCTACCTGCAAGTGGCTTTGCCGGGGTATCCAGTCCGGCACACATACAACCCGCCGCCGACGACATGGGAGCCGCCATCAGTGCTGCCCACCACGGCCGAGGAGCCGGTCGTCATGCGCAGGAAGGCCGACTTTTGTGAAGCCTTCACGGTACGTTTCTCCACCTGTGCTCATGTGTTCCTGGTCGGTCGGTATTTAGTTCAACAACCGTGGATTAATCAATTGATTATAACTTGATTGCTCGAACCTTTTTTTCTTGGTGCATGCAGATTGCTTGCCTGGTCGTGATCGGGGGGTTCACCACGATAGCCGCGATGTATGCATGATCCATGGGGAGTACTCCCTCCATTTTAAAATATAATATGTTTTAATTTTATGAAGCAAATGTATCTAGACTTTTTTTAGTATGTAGGTTCTTTTATGTTTGGAGTGAATCTATACACTAAAATAAGTTTAGATACATTTTTTTTACAAAACTAAAACATCTTATATTTTGAAATAAAGGGAGTACCTGCGTGCAAATTAATGGCTAGTACCCCTCGGTGACATGGACACTGCATGGCATGCAGCTGGCAACAGATTGATTAGGACTTGAGATGTTTACGGAGTACATAGGACAATCACAAGAATATATAGAGTATACTAGGTAGCCATGTGAAGATTGGAGGTCTTGTGCTGTATTTCTTATTATCGTTATTAGTATTAAGTATTACTATGTAATTTCAATAATTGTGACAATGTTGTTTTGATGTGACTGCTGAAAAACTCTATCTCCTATTGTCGTGACAAGAAATAGCGCTTCCACCCACCGAGTGGCGAAGGACGAGAAAAGGCGGGCGGATTTGTTTGGAGTGAGAGAACATTGTTACAGGAGGAAGTTTTCTTTTTTGTCGCAGCAAAAAGTCATTTTTTATTTTTTGAGTATAAAAAATAGGGGTGTTTTGTGAAGCAACCATCAAATGAAAGTTTTAAAATGACACCACCCTATTTTTTAAAAATAGTAGACCACTTTGAATGTGTAATTTTTCAACTGAGGTATCTCAAATCTTTCTGTCCACCCCTCGTAAAAAAGACATTCTGTTGAATCGATAGGAAGTGAGTCAGATTTGAACTACAAGTACATGATATGATGCTCATTTTTTTTTGGCAAAAATCATTGTTAGGTTCACAATATGCTATTTCATCAGAGATCCAATGCAAATTTAGCGAGGCTCAGCCTCAAGCTAAGAATCTTCATGCCCGCCAATTTAGAAAGTTTGACGATAGTTTGAAACGGCATCAAAAATTCAAAAACGATTGAAATAATGCAAAACCTTCACGTGGTGTCATATAATGTGACATAGTTGCAAGGAAAATTACCAAACTTGGTATATTGATCGGGGGTTCACCACAATAGCCGCGACAGTCGGGGTGTTCGTTATGTACGCATGATCCATGGGGAGTACTCCCTCCGTTTCAAAATATAAGATGTTTTAATTTTGTGAAGTAAATATATCTAGACTTCTTTACAAATCTAAAATATCTTATATTTTGAATTAGAGGGAGTACCTACGTAGAGATTAATGGCTAGTACCCCTCGGTGACATGGACACTGCATGGCATGCAGGTGACAGCAGATTGACTTGAGATGTTTACATAGTACTGTACGTAGTACAATCACAAGAATATAGAGTATACTAGGTAGCCATGTGAAGATTGGAGGTCTTATGCTGTATTTCTTATTATCGTTATTAGTATTAAGTATTACTATGTAATTTCAATAATTGTGAAAATATTGTTTGATGTGACTGCTGACCAACTCTATCTCATATTGTCACGACAAGAAATAGCGCTTCCACCCATCGAGTGGCGAAGGACGAAAAAAAAAGAGGCGCGGTGAACTCTAAAGCATTAAAATTTTGATAAAAAAACAAAATTATCTCAATAAAATTGTAATTGAATAATCAATCTATTAGTACAAATGGTAATAGCAAGATATTTAAATTGAAATAGAACATACAAACACACCGATTGTTCTTATTGCAAAGAAAAACTAAGAAAAAAACTCTCATTTGTAGCCGAGGGAGAAAGGTTTTTTTTTGTTTAATCACTAATTTGAAATGAAATTTAGCATCTTTTTTGATAAGTAGAATCAGTCTATCCAAACCGCGGACATACTTTTCAGGTCATGACGGCCTCTCTAGCGGAGCTAGCGCCAAGGCCCTAGATGCGCTAGCAATCGACACATTAGGGGAGTACTTGCCTGGGTTTCTCGGCATGGTATCCTTATCCCCTCTTTCATATCAATGAGGAAGTTCAACAAGTACATGTCAACCGTCTATAGATTTTTTCCAGACCCACATCGGCTTTTTCAATAGGGCTATAAATATAAAATAAGACGTGAACAAATGGTTTAAAATATTGATAAACTGCTGGATATAATGAAATAGTTCAACAATTTTCGTTTTCAAGAATCGAGTGCCACTAATGATGTGTTTTTCTAGAACCAGTTTTTTTTAGCAAAATATAATGTGTTCAGTAATCCCATGGCGCTAAATACCTCCCAGCTCCCAGTCCATTACAAGGCCCACTTGTGCAGCTAGAAGACGGCCCAGGTAGATATGAAGGCGCAGCAGCCCAAGCAGTTCGCTCTAGCTCTAACCCACAGGAACAGCGACGACGGCGCACGCCCATGGCCGCCGCCGCCGGAGTAGGGGGCCAAGCCCTCGGTCGGAGCAGCTTCTCGCGCGCCGCCTCTTCGAAGACCGCATCCTCCTCGTCCCCATCCACCGCATCCGGTGTCAAGCTCGGCCCTAACGGCGCCGCCTTCGTCTCCTCCGGCATCCCCGACCTCGACGGTAAGCATGATCTTGCACATAAGCCTTCCATTCATCCAGTATGCGAAATATTATTGAACCTAACGGAAGTTTACCATCTAGCTTAGTTACAAGGAACCGTCGTACGGAGTAAGGCCAGATTTTAGACTGAACCTTGCGATTTGGGTGTGAACTGTGAAGTAGATATCTTAACAAGTACTAGCACAAATTACCTTCATACAATGATCATACATGCACGAGGAAAGATTATACTTGAGGTCAGGAAAACACAAGGACGAAATATATTAACTGAGAGAAAAATGTGCTGTCATAGAAGATTGCAAGGTCAATTGGTGGCTTGGTGCTCATCTGGTCATCGTCGTTTTACCGCAGGGATTCTGGGTGGTGGTTTCCTCCTCGGTTCGGTGGTGATGGTCATGGAGGACTCCGACGCGCCGCACCACCTGCTCCTTCTACGGGCCTTCATGGCGCAGGGCGTCGTGCACAAGCAGCCCCTTCTCTTTGCGGGGCCTATGAAGGAGCCCCGCTCGTTCCTCGGCGCGCTGCCTGCTCCAGTTTCGTCCTCGAAGGAGGATGCGCGACACCGAGCAATGTTGGGCGGAGCAAGTGGCGATGGACGAGGAAGTGTATGTCTTTTGGATGAATGTGTTCTATAGTTTTCTTACTTTTGTATTTATCTGGATATGTAATTGTGCAGGATGAGGGTTTGAGGATAGCTTGGCAGTACAGGAAGTATTTTGGGGACGAGAGGACTTCTGGTGCTGAACACAGAGGTGACACACTGATGGTTCTATTTCCGTTGTTTTCTTGTCAGTTAGTTTTCTGCAATGCGCAAAGTGCCATTTGGTTTCTGTCAGTTTTTATGGATGATGACATGATGTGCTAGAAAATCTTAAAATAGAAGAAATATTACATTGTTAGTATAATTTTTGCCCGATGCTAACGAAGTGAGAGTTGTCTTCGTGTTACCTATTATAGTTCACTTGTATAAGCATCATTTCTGAAAATGATATAAGTTGAGCTATCATTACTGTATCTCAAGATGTTTGTGGAAAGAGCTGACCCATTTAGCGCTATTGCAGACAACAAACAGGAGTTCAGCAATGATTTTGATCTCCGGAAGCCCTTGGAGCGGCACTTACTTAATGCGCAGCATATTGAATGTTTAAGCACTCAAGATGCAGACACTCTCAGTGAGCTCCAGGATCGTTGTTCCACTTTCATATCCAGACATCCAAGGTGAGGATAATGCTCACATCTATGATCGAAATTTTTATTCTCGAGGAATGTCATCCAAAGTTTGCAGTATCTTGTTATCACGGATTATTCTACTTCAACAAGTCAACATGACATTTATTGTTCGTAGATCCGCATGACGTTTATTCTTTAGTAACAACAAATTTGTAGTTGTCTTAATCCGCTTGCATCTTTCTGTATTTCTTGTGAACTTTTCTTGTGTTTTGTACATTCAGAAAAGATGGTGGAAATCTGAATGCTGGACGGATTGCTATACAGTCGCTCTGTGCACCACAGTGTGGATATTTTGGGAAGGCAAGTATTTCATTGAAAGGATCTATGCTGACTGGTTGATACAAGTGCTCTGAAAATTGAAGCCCATATATATACTTCCCCCCTTCCAGGTCCAAGTTTGAACAAATCATATTCATGTGCATTGCAGGACTGGGACATGGTCTCCTTTATCAGATCACTGAAGGCCATGGTTCGTGCTTCCAACACCGTTGCCGTTATAACATTTCCATACACAGTCCTATCAGATTCCTTCTGCAAGAGATGGCAGCATCTGGCAGACACGCTGCTGTCAATAAAAGCAATTCCAGGCAAGCCTAACACTTACAAATCCTTTTTCTGATTCAGTTTCGAATCCCAATCATATACGCAGCCTAACTGTTCATCTCCCTGATCATTAGATGAGGACAAGGACTTGGCGAAGCTCCTCACAGGATATCAGGACATGGTTGGTTTTCTGCATGTGCATAAGGTTGCACAGACCAACAGCCAGGTACCCAACGTTTTCAGAGCTACTGTAAGCAAACTTTGTGCTCACTTTTTTTTACGCCTTTTACATCGACAAGCAGGTTCCTGTGATTCTAGAGGCGTCCACATTTTCGCTGAAGCTGCGAAAGAGGAGGTCGCTGGTGCTGGAGCGATTGAATCAGGCCCCGGTTGACGGGTCGAGCGGGCCTTCGTCAGGTTCATCAGGGAGTTGCTCCTCGTCGGTGCAAGGCTCACCGCTTGATTTCTAGTTCAACCAGAGAGTTAATTTTTGAAAAGCAAGCTGGAGCTCCGGTTCCTGATTTTTTTTTCAGCTTATAGGATAAATCGAGCTGGAGCTCCGGTTCCAGGATACTGGAAGCCAAAATTAGCCGAGGAAGGCTCTTGATTGTTGTGTATTCGGGGCTAGAAATCAGAATGCAACTTTTAGAGGTTTTAGCCGTTTGTGGTGGAGGCACCTTAGCCTATTCCTATCTCATGTATCAGTCAGTTTTGGTGTGTACCACTGTCAGCACTCCTGTATTCCGAAAGGTTTATGTCTAATGACAGCAGATTTAATAGGATACTGTATTGAAGATGACAACAGATTAATTCGTGTGTAATGATGATGACATAATTTCTTCTGAAATCTGGGGTGACAGAAACAGTAACCATAAAGGAAGAACCTTATGCAGTTGCATATGTACATGATCAAGCTCAGGCATGCCGAGTTGCATAGATAGACATATTTACACAGGTTTCGGAATTGTAAAAAAGGTTGCAGCCCTAACTATACACGTTATCATTTGTTTGAAGCGATGCATACTCCAGATACTTCAGGAAATCTCGATCCTACATCGCTTCTGCCATTTTATCCTGATGATGAAGGCACAGGACCATCTCCTCTGAAAAGCATGTTCGCTACAGGTGGAGGGAGCCATGCTATGCCGGCACTGTTCGGCACTTCTTGCGGCTGCTGCTGCACCTTCTGAGAATCGCCACCCTGATCGGAGACGCTGGCGACCTTCCGAGTCCTTGGCCTTGCGATGCCCTTTCCAACAAAGACACCTAGCTTCATGGCAGTAAAGAAACCTATAGAGATGAACAGAGGCCTCACCGCCCAGTGGAAGTCTTCCAGGTGCTCATACTTCTTCACAACCCCCTCGCACTTGTCGAAGCTCACCGCCTCCACTTCACAAGGATCTGCCAAGCAGCTGCACACTTCACCAAGGCTGAATTTACCAGGGAACTTCACGACAAGACACCCGTTCGACAGTATCTGCGAGATCCGGCCTGTAGCAGACCCTCCGCCTCTCTTCTGCTGCCATTCGAACCGGGGGCTTGAGATGTTGGTTCTCAGCCTCACAAACTGCCCAACACAGTAGGCTTCAGCCATTTGGAGGTCTGAATATTCCCCCTTCCAGAGGGTGTCCATTCCTATCAAACCAACGTACACGGTGCCAGCACGGTCAATGCTATGAAGAATTCCGACCTGGGACCGCTTCCTTTCCTCCTCCCTAAGCCGTACCCAGTCTCCGGCTGCAAAACCATAGGTTACCCTCTCCACTGTCGAGGAGCGGACCTTCAAAGGGTCATGTAGTCCATGGACTCGCACAAGAATGTAACCATCACGATCTCCATCCTCCTCCAAGCCAACTATGGTTCCATCAGGAATTTGCATTGTCTCATGAGTACACGAGGTTTTAAGCTTTCTTGAGCGGACCTTGTCACCGATTTGCAGTTTATCCTTAAAATGTGACCAATTAATGACACTTGGCTGAGTTGGTCTTTCTGCCCTTAGATTTTCAGGACTGTCCCAGTCAATGTTGTTGTAATCCACATCTTTAACGCTAAGGAAACAAAAGAAAAGCATTTAAGGAAACATGTACTACAAAGTACTGCTGTAACACAACTAAAATAACAAAGGAGATAAATAAACCGATATTGACCATACATATAAGACAGACTTTAATACAACTTAT
Organism: Avena insularis; assembly: GCA_023614405.1. NCBI lineage: Eukaryota > Viridiplantae > Streptophyta > Magnoliopsida > Poales > Poaceae > Avena > Avena insularis. The sequence continues at coordinate 480,714,795 of CM042697.1, forward strand.
AGAGTGAAAATCACAGTGTAATGGCAAGTTAACTTAATCAAGTTGCTGCACAATGCAGAAGCGGAAATGAAGTTTAGCATGCTACCTTTCAAATGCACGCAAGATATCTGTCATCAATGGGCGATTTCGGAAGTCATATTCAAAGCAGCCAGAAAGGACGTTCTCGATCTCTGTAGGCATATTGTACGGGAATATTGGTTTTTCTTTCTTCAGGACAACCAACTGATAAATCTCATCCGGTGATTTGCCACGCCATGGCTGAATGCCACTGAACATCTCAAGGATGCTGCAGGCGAAACTCCATGAGTCTGTCTCGTAACTAATTGGACCTCTGATGTTTGGTTGCCACTGTTCTGGAGCCATATAATTTGGAGTACCAAGTCTCTGGATAAGGTCTGGATTAGGCAGTGAGAGTCCAAACAGCAAGGATGGAATCCCAAAATCTCCCAGCACAGCATTATCATGCTCATCAAGGAGAAAATTACAAGGCTTGAGATTTAGAACAAATATTCCCCTGGAGTGTAGGTCTAGCACACCACGTGCTAAATCAGCGCCATATCTGCAAGTTACAAGAATCACAAAATAAGATGCTCGAGAAAATATCCAATAAATAGAACACCATAAGCATTCTAAAAATCTGCACCGGTGAGAAAGGATATCTGGCAGTTAAGCAACAAATGGTAGAAAGTTGGAACTGCATGATGATGTGCCACTTCAGCTAAAAAATGGTATATTTGCCTCTGGTACGGTCCGATGCAAGGTGACGCATAGTCAGATCATCAGATATTATGCATATAGTCTGTAAAGATTTCGAACATACCTTAAAACATCATTCAAAGGGAGCCTTCCACCTTTAAGCCGAGCCATCTTGTCTCCGATGGATCCTTCATAAAACTTCATCGCTATACAAATCTGAAAGCCCACGAAACAAAATTTATCCATGAGGCCATCTTTAGTGCGCAGGTGATCCAAAACCACCAAGAAGGCAAGCACATACCCTTCCGTTCTGTGTAGAGACGCCATGTAAGAGGCAGACATTGCCCAGACCCTGGCATTTGCCGAAGATCTCGTCGAACCTTGCTGAGAACACCTGCAGCTGGTCATCCTTGACCGGGTGCAGCATCTTCACAGCAACCTCGTGGTACCGGTCGTAGTCCTCCGTCCTCTGGTGGTGCGTCGCTATCCAGACGTCCCCGAAGGGGCCTCTCCCTATCCGGTGCTTCAGGTTCAGCACGCTGGGGTCGATCCACGGGCTAATCTGGCTCGGGCTGGAGAAAACAGTCCGGTAGTGATCGGGGTCCTTCTCGAGCAGCATGTACTCGAACGATTCGGTGTCGGCGGGCTGGGATTGGGAGCCTGCCATTCCTGCAAACAGAGATTCAGCACTGGTTTCTCAACAGTGTGTACAGAATTTAAGATTTGAGTGTTCAGTGTTCCTGATAATCAATAAGAATCTCCTTCTTCTTAGGCATAGCTCAACAGAAAACACCAGAAACAACATCCCTACTCTAACATTGATGCAGGCTGCAGGGGAATGCACAAAAGTTCAGCACATACCAGGTGCAACAATCTCTTGATAAACGTGGAATTAAAGCTCTGGGTGCTCGGTGTTCTCACTAATGGACAGGAATCTCATGTCTGTTAGGCACGGCTCAACACAGAACAACTAGAAGCAAAGTCCCTACTGTAACATCTATACCAAACTGTAAAACTGGGAGCTTGGTGAAGGCTGCAGGGGAATGCGTATAAATTTAGCACAAATCAGGCGCAGATACAAGCACTCAATCTCACGAAAAACGTAAGAATCACTCTAACTAATCTGTACAGTAGCACACAGGTCAATGGGCAAGCAACGGCCTGGATCACGAACAGAATCAAGAATCCAACCCTCAAAAGAGCAAGAACCGCTCAACGAATCTGGCACCACCCAAGTAGTACGAACTAAACCGGCAGGGAAAAAAGAGCAAAGAGCATGCATCAGCAGAGAATCCACAGAAAAGACGGGACTCTCACCTGTTGCCTTCTCCATCTCTTTTCCCCTTTCTAAATCCTAAGTGATGTCGGCGAATTGCTTCTGCTTGATGCTAAAGAAGTAGTACTAGTACGGAAAATAAACCTAGAAATCGAGTGCGGCTACAGGTACTGGCGCGGTGCGCTGGAGACGGGACCTGGAAAGCAACCGCATTTGTAGACGTGGAGTGGGGAAGAGGAGGTGGAGGGGGGCGGGGCTGGGGAGGAAGAAGAAGGGGAGGAGGGGCGGCGGTTGAGCGGTGGAGAGCGGTTTATATGGAAAAGGATTTTCTGTGCTGGCTGCTTGCTTAATACACCCCTATGTTCTATGCCACGTCTGCGTCCGTAAGTTGCTTTTGTAAAACCGTAGCTTCCATCAAAAGTTCTGATTTCATGTATTTGTGACTTTCCTCTTGAATTCTGTTAAACTAAGTCATAGTATCAACATCAATTTTAAAAAAAAATCTTAGTCCTGGCTAAAAAAAACTCGGTTCTGTACTTGGGTAGCTTCGAGATGGGAGTTTTTCGGTATATGGCCTCGTATTTTTTAGCTAGATAGTTATGTTTACGAAGGAAATGCCACTTGAAAGTTATGTATGATATTTTTGCTTTTCACCAACTTTATATACACATATTATGACCCCTTGCACAAAGAAAGGGTTTCTAGCGGTTATTTGTGTGAATTCATATGCTCTCGCCCATTTATATATCTACAATCTCGGAATGAAATAAACTATTGATGCCACTGCGTTTTTTAACAGGGAAAGGCCCCGAAGGGCCTAGACACTGACCAGCGGTGTGTTACATATTACAACGATGTCCAAAATAGACATAGCTAGCAGGACCCACACTTTTACAAAAAGGACCTTGAACTAAGAAAGCAATGCAATTGGGCCCTTCTCCACCATAGTAGATTGCTCCGCTCACGAACCTGGCTAGCATCGCCGTCACCGGGCACGAACCACTTGGGACGAGGACGCCGAGAATCGCCAGGACAGAGCAGTTGATAGGCCTTCGCATGGCAACATGCCTGGAGGTTGAGGAACAACCAGCAAGATGTGGCTAAGGAGGGCCGCCCTTCGCGGCCAGAAGGAGCAGGGGTAAGACAGCTTTGGCTGTCGCAGGTCCCCTACTGACGCGATCTCCCGGAAGCTCCTGCGACATGGTCTGTCCGTCACTCAAATCGAAAGCTAGACCAGATCCCTCCATCCCTGACGGTGTCGTCACCATGACTAGCATGCATCAGAGGCAAAATGATCAACACCAGTAGATTTGGGCATCAACTGAGCTTTATTGAAGAGGAGGCAGAGTTGTCGTTGTTGGATGCCTTCGGCTCCAACTACTAGAGCACCGCAACACACCACCACACCGCCGCCTACCACACGAATCTGCTCACGAAGTCCGGCAGTGAACTCCTCAAGGGCATGACGCCAGTCACCACATGGGCGAACCCTAAAACAAGACCAAGCCTAAACCTAATCCTACTGCTACTGCTAATGTTGTACATAGAAGACCGGCGTCCTAATCTAGCAATGCACCAACCAGCGCGATCGGCTGTGGCGAGAGGGACCAGATCCAGGGTCGGCGGCCAACTCTCAAGGGGGAGGGAGGGGGGTCTCATGGGGAAGGGAAGAAAACGAGAACGTTGCTGGATTTTTTGCTCTGGCTACCTACTTGGATACGATATTCCGACGGGAAAACGAAATAAACCTATCCTACGGGATCGTTGCCATTGCAAACTTCATATCAGAAGAAGAGTGAAAGCCTCTTAAACATGGGAGAGCAATAAGTGCATAATATGAAAGAGACTTAGGGGTTGTTTGGTTGTGCTTATTTATGGCTTTTCGCTTTTGGCTTATAAGCCACAAAAACACCTAAATATGTGTTTTTTATTTTGGCTTTTGGCTTATATCATCATACTACTATGTTCAGTTAAAAGTCAAAAATATCTATTTTGATGCTTTTACAGCTTATAAGCCAAACTCCGAAAGCTAAATTTAAACCCAACGAACCTTAATCGCGTACCCAAAAGTGGAAGCGGTAAAGAAGCTGGAGAGCATGCCATGACATGGCCCACTTTTGGATTTTGAGCGGCACTTTATAAACTTTAAGGGCTTGTTTGATTTATAGGAATTGCATAGGAATTGTGTAGGATTTGAATCCTATGGGAATTTTTCCTATGTTAGTGTTTGATTCATAGGAACACATCCTATAGAAATTAATCCTATAGGAATCTTGCAGTGCAATTCCTATAGGAAAACAACATTAGGTCACACCTCATGGAAAAATTCCTTTGCCACATCAAACAAGATTCCTCTTCCTATAGGATTCACATTGGCATGACATATCAATCCTATGGTTTTCCTATTCCTATATTTTTCCTATCCTATGAATCAAACAAGCCCTAAAGTTCCACGTAGACTACTACAGTAGTATGCAGTATGGCAAGGGGGATGGCAAGCCATCATTTCAACAGCCAAGGGCAGATACCTGGCTACTGTGATGATCCTGTTGAGTTGTGGATCATATCATGCCGGATCATTTTCTGGGCAAGCGCATGCATGTGTTGGAGTCCAGGGCAATCACCGGTCATAGGGAATTCGCACCTTGGTTCTCGTAGTTCGGTACTAGTAGAACGGACAGTACCACAAAGCAAAAGATCTTTGGCAACTTGCAAGTACAGTAACATCCAGGTATTTTTTAATTTTTTTGGAAATGACATCCAGGTAGATAAAGGTACGAATAAGAAAAAAGAATCCTTTCTTTTTTTAAGAACACAAGCTTAAACAACTTTTACTTTGAAGCAGCGACGGTAAGTTAATGTATCTTTTGCTTTGTATATGAGCCTGCATTTTTTTGTCTTTACTTTTTTCTTCCCGAATATGTGGCCGGGTTTAATGCCTTTCTTTTTTCTTCCCGCAAAATAACCATGAAAACCATAAGCACCCTTGATTGATTGTGCCATGGAAGAAAAGAGCCTTTGATCTGGAGTCCTCGACAAGGGAGGAATCTGATCACGATCCATTGGCTTGCTTTCAGCCATATACTTTACGCAGCTCTCCTAGAGCATCTCTAGTGGTTTGTCTAAATTTAATAGTTTATATTTTTTATATAATTTTAGTTTTTTAGTGGATAGTCTAAATTTGATAGTCTATATGTCCATCTACATACAAATAGTCAATATACACAACAATCCAGTACATTAAAAACTTCAATTTGGCGCGAGAGCGAGCTCACGAGCGACCAACTTTGCTTTAGACTCGTGGCTCGGTTGTCTAAATATGGACAATGAGTAGCTGTTTTAGAGGGTGTCTAAATTTTAGACCACTGGATACACAAGACACGGGAGGCATGTTTTTGCCCGTGGTGGTCTATATTTGGCTTAGACTAATAGATACACTAGTGACATGGTTATATCCTTCGGGTACATGACTCCGGCATATCTGGTCCAGCCCAAGGAAGGCCCACAGCAGACACACGCTGGCCCATAAAGATTTTCGGGTGACCAAGGCCCATGACATCTTCGAGTCCTTGGAGAACAAGACTAGTATAGATAGAAAACTCAAAGGGTAACGCTCTAGAACTTGTAACCGACTAGGACTGTACCCGAGACCTGCCTAAGTCTATATAAAGGCCAGGAGGGTACGTCCTAGAGGACGGAACTCATACCTCGCACACGCACCTCCACGCCAGATCGAATCTGCGCACCCTGTAACCTTCGGTTCCGCCGTAATCAAAGAGCAGACAAGCAGGAGTAGGGTTTTCCCTCCGGGGGCCTGAACCTGGGTAAATCTCGTGTCCCCTGGTTGCTTGTGCATTAACTGCGATACGACTTCCAGCATCCCCATCTTCTCCAAAACCCAAGTCCATAACAATGGGCATTGACGAGATTAAACCTCGTCAATTGGCGCCGTCCGTGGGGATTGGGGCTGCTGATTGTGCGATCGTGACGGTTCCGACCCGATCGATCTACAACTAAGTGACGACGGAGAATCACCTCCTCTTCGGCGCTTTCGACTTCACCGTCCACTCGCCGGCCACCATGAAGGATTTCGAGCCCGTAGGCGACGGACTCGAAATTTTGTTCGGAAGCTTCTGCTTCCAGGTGGGACAAACTGGCACCCTCCGCCTCCCTGAACGGGTGCCCGTGCCATCAATCAGGCCCGCTTCGTGGGCTCCACACCCCGTGCTACGCACGTTGCCATCTTCAGATGAGTTCTACAACAGCAGCAGCTGTAACTCTGATTTGTGCGATCCACCTTCGGACGAAGGGACCTACGGTTCCGGATCCGAAAGCTGCGGCAGCAGCCGACCAATCTACAAGCGCTATCTATGCGCCGCAGTCATCCAAACCGACGAAGAAACGCCTAACCCGCCGCCCAACCCCAACCCGCAGGACCAAAACGGCGTAAACGGTGGGAACGGGGAAAACAGTGGCCATCTCATCCAACTTAGCAAAGAAGGATGGGTCGAAGCACGCCGCGCCGTCGCAGGCGAAATAGCCCTACCTCTGGATTCCCCACGTGACCTGCTAAGGGCATACCACTACCTCCTCATCGAGGAGCACAAGAAGCAAGTCAAGATGCAAGAGACGCTCGACAAGCGCAAGCAAGCAGCCTCTGAGTCCAGCGCGCGACGAGCTGCGCTCTCCGCCATGGGACCCGGCTCTAGCACAAACGGAAACCAGGGAAACAAACACCGCTCTCGGATGGAGAACATGGATCCCAGGGAACACCGTGAAGTCACCTGAACTCTCCATACATCGTTCATGGATATGGATGCCGACGGCAACATCATCCCAAAAACGCCACAAGCTGCGATCATGGCAGCCACTGCGTATCTCGCGGCTCACCCACCACCGGAGGGGGATCCGAAAAGAGCCATGCATAAGTCCGCACTCACCGGACTAGGACTTGTCGGAGCTGCGCTCCACGAAGAGGCTCCTGCGGAGCCGAAAAAGAAAGCTCCGGCCAGGCAGGACCGGAGTCTCACCCCCTCATCCGAAGAGGAAGAGGAGCACGATATTTCTCGAAGGAAGAAGAGCTCGCATCACCATAAACGCGACCACAACGCCAGGGACAAGCTTACACAGCGCAAGATCGATAAAGCACGCGCTAAACGTGCATGATCATCCGAATCTGAGATGGACGAGGACGAAGGAGAACTTTGCGGAGCTCGATGCTTCAGCAGATCCGTTCGGCGAACACAGATGCCACGCAACTTCAAGCTTCCTTCGGATACTCCGAAGTTCAATGGCACGCAAGATCCAAAATCTCGCTCGCTGACCATCTATCATCCGTCAAGCTTCACGGAGGCAAAGAAGAAACCGCCATGCAATGCCTTCACGGTACCGACAGCGCTGGTGCGCTTAGCAGCCTATCATCAAGATCCATCCGAAGCTGGGAGGAGCTTGCCTATAGTTTCATCCGAAATTTCAAAGGCACTAGCAAGAGGCCCGCCTCAATCGAAGAACTGCGAGCCTGCACTCAGAGAACGGGTGAATCCATTCGCTCGTACATACTATGCTGGTCTACCACCAAGAACTCCGCAGCACACATCTCCGAAGAACGGGCCATCGACGCCTTCAGGGATGGCGTCAAGCGCCCAGATTTCAAGGAGAAACTTGGACGTGTAAAGCCCAAGACACTCGACCAACTTATGGAAATCGCCAACAGCTGGGCAGACGGCGAAGATTGCATCCAACGAGCGCAATCAGATGAAAAGGACGACTACGGCCGAAGACGCGAACGTCGCAGCAAGAGGAGACCACGCGTCTACGAGGAACGCGACGGACTCGACATGGTCGCGGCCGGCTACGCTGACCGCCGTAACGACAAAGAGCCGCATGGGCCGAGGATATCGCAGCGGAAACTTCCGCGACAATGACGCGACCAGCGATAGTGCGGCAACGCCGCGACCGCGACAACGGACCCTCAGCATTCGACAAACTTTCGGGTCCATGCACCATCCACTTCTACATCGACAAACATGATGGCAAAAAGAAAGCCAGCCACATGCTCAAGGATTGCCGCGAGTTCCAGAAACTCAGCGAAAGCATGGTGCAGATGAGGCAACAAGACCCTAACCCTACGTTCGGAAGCACACCTGTGCAGGGCGAAATAGCACACGGAGCTCATGCATGAGGGAGGCGAAACTTGGATGTCCTCATGGAGCTCATGCCAGAGCCATGGCGCGATCGCGATCCATCCAGAAGAAACCGCCAGCCTCCATGTCCTGCTGAGTCAAGCAGTTGACCCGAACAGCGACACGCTCCTTTTCTTCCCTCGGAGCAAGATTCGCACCTGCGACAACAGTCAAATACAAGAATAAGGCCAACAGACTCATCCGAAGAACTGAGCTACAGCTCGAAACAAAGAACAACTTACATTGCAGTTGCTCAGACAACCGAACCAGCTCCGCCATCAAGTACTCCTCTCTGGCAGCACCACGATCTGCCTTGGACCTCCAAACATCGGCACGACCTCGTAACCCAAGCAACTCCTTCTCCAGACCACGCACACGATCCCGAAGGAAAGTGAGCTGCGAGAAATCATCCAAGGATGGTCGCAACGGCGTTGCGGACGGTGCGTCAGTAGGGTTCACACCCGAAGGAACCTAGTACAGCAGAAAAACGAAGGCACTCAGACATTCAGCCAAGGAATTCATTAAATATATAAGGCCACTGCGTGGCACAAGGAGGGTACTACAGAAGATATTTACAACAAAAGAAGACTACATAACACCCTATGTCTACTACTCCTAAGGTGCGGGACACTGAGTCGCCTCAGAATCAGACTGCCTAGCTTTGGCCTCGCCCTGCTGCCGCAATGCGTACTCGGACAACAAGTCAATGAGATTGGGCCCATATCGTCTGCAACGAGCGGAGTAGGCGGCGAAGGCTACCTCGGATCCATCCGCAGCCGTCGGCATCCGAGAGGTAATCTGGGGCAGGTCCAGCTCCGCTCCTGACGCCAAGGCCATCGCCAGCCCGACGGACGCGCCAATGCCCTTCTGCTTGCGCTTATACGCCGCAGGAGCATCGGCCGACAGAGCCTCCGCCAGAGCATTCACATCGTCAAAGGGCCGCGCCCTTCGGGACAAGCTCCTTGTAGAAGCGACCAAGGACCTCTTTCGCCTTGGCAAGAGAGCCGACGACGGTGCTGCAGCGATCTTCGACTGCCACAGTGGCATCGTCTAGAGCACTGCCGTGCTCTAGAGCACTGCGGTCGAACTCAATGCCTGCGGCATCTGAGACAAAAAAGAATACGAAGAAACATATGACAAAAAGCAGCACAGAAGAAGACATGAGGCATGAAGAAACAAAGGACAAAAATCTAGCACTCACCCGAAATAGCCTTGGCAGCCGCCATGAGCTTCGCTGCCAGCTCTTTTTCACGAGCAGCCGCAAAGGTGGCCAGCTGCTCCTCACGATCTGCGGCCTCTTGCTGCAGGCGCTCCCTCGCTTCGGCTGCTCTAGTCAGCTCTAGCTCGAGGCGCTCCTTCGCGCCAGCGGCAGCTTCGGCCTTCTGCTCCGATTGACCAAGGCTCTTTTTGAGAGCGTCGACCTCACGGAGGGACTCGTTATGCTCCTCTACATTCAAGACAAGCAAGCGTCAACACATAGGATCAAGATACATAATAAAGGCATTCAAATGCAGATGGATACCTTGAAGCTGCCGAAGTTTCGCCTCCAATGCCAGCGCCTCTACCAAATTACCGCCTCCTGCACAAAGGGCTGCAGCACAAGCAATAACAGTAAGAAAAGGACTCGGGGGCTACGCCCAACGCAATGGAGTGAAAACAAAATTCGCACACAAATATACTCGGGGGATCCCCCCGCGGTATGAAGAGGAAGTACTTACGTGCTCCGCTGGCGACTCCGACGGACCGCTCGCGAAATTCTGAGGCGCGACCACCTGCACCTCCTGCAATGGAGGATCCGGAGCCGCGCCACCCGAAGCCGCCACCGTCTGAGGAGGCGGAGACGCAATCTTCGACTCCCCCATCATCTCCCGTGCGCCATCATTGGAAGAATCATGGGAGGAATGCCTGCATACGAACCAATCAGTACAGATGCAAGATCCATGAAGGAGTAAGGGCAATAATACAAGCAAACACTTACGAGCCCAATGAACTCAGGTCGAAGACAGGAGGAGTCCTTCGGGATCTCTTCTCCTCCTTCTTTTTTTCCTTCTCCTCCTCCTTCTTCTCTTCCTTCTTCCGCTTTGTCGGCGGGTGCGGCGCAACAGCCCGCACAGGAATGGCGGGAATGGGAGAGGAAGACCCTCCATGACCATCACTATGACGCTCAAGGCCCAGAGGGTTCCTGGGAGTCGGAGGAGTTGAGGCATCCGAAGACTCGCTGGAGCTCCGTGATCGCTTTCGCGTGTGATCCTCACTCGACTCGTCGGCATCTTCCGCCGGAGACCGCGCTGACGGTAGCTCGGACACGGAGTCAACCACTTCATTATCCGGGGCATCCGGATACCTTTCGGGCAATGGTGGTACCATGCCAGGCACTTTGAAGCTCTGCACAATCAGAAGAAACTTTGTTAGCAAACAAAGGAAATAAAAACAAAGCCAACAAAAAAGCACTACGTGCACAAATCTACACCTGCGGTACGGGCAACGTCGAAGAAAAAGGGGGAGTCGGCGACTTCCCCGGGATTTCCTCTCCGGCTTTGAACTTCAGCAGCACGCGAAGGGTCTTGTCCAGATCCGCCTTGGACATCTTCTCAGCCGAAACCCTCGTCGGATCGTGGCGCCTGAATCTGAAACATTGCGCGCCGCTGGAGAGGTTGCACCCGACGCTCTAGAAAAGTTCGGATGATGTCCGCGCCATTCACCTCTTTCTCAGGAATCAGTTGGAGATCCTCCACCCGACGATAAAGGGCCTCTACCTCCTCTACCTCACCGTCAAGGATTTGGTTCTTCCAAGACCTCTTTCGCTCAATCATGTGGGAGGGGTCAAAGGGAACAAGACCAAAATCTTGCCCAGGCACTACGGAGTCGCGGATATAAAACCATCGCCTCCGCCAATATTGGACAGATTCGGACATAGAAAAGGAGAAGAAGAGCAGATTGGGACTAAGAGAGATGATAAAGCCCCCAATGTGATACACACCATCCGAACAGGACTGCCTCTTCACGGAATAGAGCTTCCGAAAGAGGCCAAAATGCGGCTCAATGCCAAGCCAACACTCGCAAAAGGTGATAAAACACGCAATGTGGAGAAGAGAGTTGGGAGACAGATGATGGAGCTGAATCCCATAGAAGAAGAGCAGTCCACGAAGGAAGTCATGGACTGGAAAGGAAAAACCACGCAAAACAAAGGCAACAAACATAACCCGATACCCAGATGGGGGACGGGGGATTACCTCATTGCCAGGGAGTTTGACAGCCTCCCTATCTTGCGGGATCAGACCCCGCTCGTGGAGCTTGCGGAGATCGCTCTCCCGCGTCTCTGAACGCCGCCAGCCACCATCGGTGACGCGAGGGGCGGCGATGCCCTTCTTTCCTCCGGCGGCGCTGGTACCAACCGCAGACGACGACTTCTTAGTCTTTCCCATGACGCTACGGCGGCGCCGACGATGACAACGCAGAAAGAGCGATGGAAAGGTGGATGGAAATCCCAGCGCGGCGCAAGAATCACTCAAGCACAAGGAGACAAGCGAATACCAGAACTGGTGCGGTGAAAACTAACCGCGTTTCCCCCAAAGATTATAACTGCGAAGACGATGCACGGTAGCCGTCCATCCGGAAGACCTAGCGCCAACGGCAGATCTGACCGTACACGTGTCAACATCTCAACAAAGCGTCCTTACCACGCCGTCCACTACGTGCGGAAATCGCGGAGACGCCGTAATAATCTCCACACCGCGCGTGACTGGTCAATTCAAAGTCAGCAAATGGGACCCACGTCCGTTCAGTCAAGTCATCTCTGGCGTAGCAGACGCTTGAGGTCACCGATCGTCAGCACTGATGTCATCAAAAGCTACACTAGCACCCACTACAATTTTTTGGCTCCGCTCCACAGCTAAGAGTACTCGCTCGAATCTTCGATTCGACCAAATACTCGGGGGCTACTCCTATCAGGAGCGCTGGCCGCGCACCCGAACGATAAAGTACAATAAGGCATTCTCTTCGAGTCCTCCGTCGAGTCTTCGACTCCACTACGGACTCGGGGGCTACTCCCATAGGGAGGATGGGATTGAGCACCCGAAATGCTCAAACTTAAGTCTCCGCTCGAGTCTACGACTCGAACAGACACTCGGGGGCTACTCCCATACGGAGAATGATTCAAGCATCCGAAAATTTTCGGGTCCTGCGGACTTAATGACAAGGAACAACGCTTAATTAAAGTCTCCGCTCGAGTCTACGACTCGAACAGACACTCGGGGGCTACTCCCATAGGGAGCGCTGGTCGCGCACCCTATGAATTCTTCGACTGCGATCCTTCGGATTAGCATGCAAAAACTTTTCGGCAACTCTGCCCCAACCAACGCTAAGTGAGCTACAATCTCCTTGGCCACCCGAAACACCTCCGCGGTGATAAATGTTCGGATGCTGCGTCTGCGACGCAAAGATAAGACCTGCAGATATCATCTGATGGCCTGGTAACGCACATGACTGCGCTCTGCTAGTAAAATCCATGCCAACAGGCGTGACGAAAAATCCCGACGGACGCGTTGGGTACATCAATTAAAGTCACTGGAATTCCACTCCTGTAAGTCCTCCGCGGCCTGAGTCAAATTACGCCAGCATATGTTCCAAGTTCGAGTTGAGGGACTCGAACTTGAAGAAGACCGTGTTGTTTCATCCTAAGATAGTTAACTGACCCTGATCTGTCAGGCGAGTCAGGCACACGAGTCGACAATCCCTACATACATACACCATTAATACCTAGCTTCACCCGAAGGATTGAAGAGTCCTCAGCCGAATCTACGATTTGACTGATCACTCGGGGGCTACTGACATGGTTATACCCTTCGGGTACATGACTCCAGCATACCTGGTCCAGCCCAAGGAATGCCCACAGCAGACACACGCTGGCCCATGAAGATTTTCAGGTGACCAAGGCCCATGACATCTTCGAGTCCTTGGAGAACAAGACTAGTATAGATAGAAAACTCAAAGGGTAACACCCTAGAACTTGTAACCGACTAGGACTGTACCCGAGACCTGCCTAAGTCTATATAAAGGCCAGGAGGGTACGCCCTAGAGGACGGAACTCATACCTCGCACACGCACCTCCACGCCAGATCGAATCTGTGCACCCTGTAACCTTCGGTTCCGCCGTAATCAAAGAGCAGACAAGCATGAGTAGGGTTTTCCCTCCGGGGGCCTGAACCTGGGTAAATCTCGTGTCCCCTGGTTGCTTGTCTATTAACCGTGCCACGACTTCCAGCATCCCCATCTTCTCCAAAACCCAAGTCCATAACAATGGGCATTGACGAGATTAAACCTCGTCAACTAGCCACTAGAGATGCTCATAGTTCTACTCCCTGTCTGGAAACAAGTGATCTTTCTACCCCTGCCTGGAAACAAATGATTTCGATTTTTCTAAATTCATATGTATATAGTGCGTACACTACACATAGAAATTTAGATAAATCGGAGTCACTTTTTCCGTATGGATGAAAAACTAGCTGCTGTTGAAATCAATGGATGAAGGCACCTGCCGCCATAGTAATGGCCCGCGGCAGTGGTGACAAGGGAGGCCCCAGCGGTGGCACCTTAGGGCTTGTTTACTTCTCTGGTATCTTATCCCCGAAAGATGTGGGGATATGCGGAGATTTGGTGTTCACCCAATACCCTTCTATCCCCTCAAATACCCTTCCCCAAAAATACTCTACCATGATGGAGAGTTTTTAATCTAACCAAAAATACACTAGTGTGGAGGGGATTTGTGGGGATATTTCGGGATTATCCCCTCCAAACCCCGCCTAGTAAACAACCTATCGGGAAAATTTCGGGATACGAAATAATCCTCTCTCATCCCCTCAAACACCCTAGAAGTAAACAAGGCCTTAGGGTTTTCCCGAGTTGCCCCAAATAGGGACCGGCGCGGAGGTTGGGTATGGTTTGCCCAGCACATTGTGTTTTCCAATTTAATCGGAGTTGCAGAACTACAGTGTTTTTTTGTCCGACAAGGAAAAAAAGTGCTCTCTCCGTTCACTAATGTTTATATCTTTTAGATATTTTAAAATAGACTAAATTCGAAAATGGATAAGTCTAAACAATAAACATATCTAGATATACAAATTTCTAAAACAAATTAGAAGGTCTTAAGTTAGTAAACAGAGGGAGTAGAAGGCAAAGCCGGGGTTTTTGAACAGCTAAGACAGAGTAGACTGATCAATGGAAAATGATTCCAATCCCCCGGGGGATCCTGGGTTCCCATCGTCCGGGTCGTGCGTTGCGTGGATAGGCAGCAGCAAATTTGGGCAGCAGGCGCACATCACGTCTTGGGTGGCCCCACACACCTTATCTCCTCGATCTCTCTTCCTTCATTTCCTCTCCCATCTAATTCTGCAGCCAGGCGTCGCCGGCCGCCGCACCATGGCGACCCACCTCGCGCCGCTGTGCCATGGCGCCCTCACCTCGCGCTGCTGCTCTGGCTCTCCTTCCTCATGACCCTTCAAGACGACTTGCGAACCTCTCTCAACCTCACGGACTCCTTCTCGAGATGGACGCCATGGCCGCCGTCCGAGGCCTCCACGTCCACCTCGACTCCATGCGCGCCTTCCTGCAAGAGCTCCGACCCCGACCCCCTCGAGATCTAGCCCTACTTCGCCATCCGCTTCAGCCCAACCCCGACCTGATTTGCGCCCTACGCTGTGGTTCCCGACGCCTGCTGCACGAGCGAGGTGCTGCAAGGGGAAGGTTGTGCTGCTGCCGAGGGCTACACCTCCGTGCCCTTGAGCACAATCTCCGGCGTTGCTACTAGTGTCTCCGACGATGCTACCTTTAGGCGCCGATGCTACAAAGGCTGGCCTCCCGATTTTGCTACATTGATACATTTTTTTTGCTATCTCTGTTTTTTTGTTTTGCTACAATATCGTAAAATTATTGCTACAAGTTCTTCGGCGAGGTCTTTCGGCTAAAGTCTTCAACCATGTATCTGGCGAAGTCAGTTTTTTGCTACATTAAAAGAATTTTGTTGCTACAACTGTTTTGTGGTTTTACTACAACAGTGTCAACTATTTGCTACAAGGTCTCCGGCGAGAATCACCAGCGAGTTTTTCCGACGATGTCTCCGGCGAAGTCGGTTTTGCTAAATTAGCACAATTTTTTTGCTGCATGGTCTCCGACGAGGTCTCCGGCGAGACGTTCTATTTCTGAAACGAACCTTTTTTTTTGCTTCGGAAGCAAAAGCGGGGACGTATATAGCAAAAGCGGGATGTTTTGCAGCAAAACGTGGAATTTTGAGCTATTTGAGAAACACGTGGCGCATGGGGGATCAGGACGATGGGAAGCCCCCATCGTCCGGGGACGCGTAGCGCGGTCCCTGATTAATCCCTCCCAAAGAAGGTGGAAGCTGCGACTGTGTGGATCGTCTTCCAAATTGATGACTCAACCGGTGGAGTAGTTCGTCTGCCTTTGATTTGTCCGTATACAGACAAGCCAGCTCCTGTCGGAGGTAAGAAATTTTCCCTAAAAACTTGTACTAGGAGGTTACTTCTACACGTTTTGCCAGGAACAGTTAGTACGTGCACGTTGTTCTGATCATCTTATATGGGTGACACGTCATGCACTCAGCACACCAGATTTTTTTAAAACGGGAACAACAGGCATGTTTTTTTAGCAAGGGAAGAGAGAACATGGACACTGAACTGGAAATCTTAAGTTTAACTAGTGTCTCACAGAGCAAAATATATTAGGTATGCTGCACAACTATTTCAAGACAGAAGCAGCACTAGCAAAATAAGTAAAATTCACCTACGGTTCTACTCCTGAAGCAAATGTATATTTGCTTCATAAAGCTAAAACATTTTATATTTTAAAACGGATGGAGTAGTAATTAAAAAGCAAGCATGCCAACTTTAAGCAACCCAAACTCAATCCCTTGAGCACCAACCCCTGATCCCAATAGAGTTAGGGCATCTCCACCGGGTCTATCCAAACGGTCTGAGCGTGTCCGAATGTGTCCACGCGGACGTGCGGAATGTGCGTGGCGCCTAGCGGCACGACCCATCCGGACTAATCAGGCCGGACCGACCCATTCGTGACCCAGATCTGATGCCTGGATGGGTCTGTCCGAACTCCGGACACATATTGACCCAGATGCAGACACACATTGGCCTTCTTCTTTTGGGCTGGTCTGTCCGTTTTCGTCCGTTTGAGTCGTGCTGATGTGCGCGGCTGGCCGGACAGACCAGATCACGACCCCAAATCGACCACGGTCCAACCAAAACGGACAGAAACGGACTGTTTGGAACAATCGGATGAATCAGCCCGATGAAAATGTCGATCCGGCGTGACGCAGCCTCCACTTCCCACCAGATGTCCTCCAGGGTGCACCCCCCTCGTGGACATAACCCACCATCACTGCCCCCGCTACCCATTTGCGGACAACCTACCTCTGTAGCTCAAGCAATCCATCAATAACCCTGACCCAAACTCTAACACACGAACCCAGGAAGCACCAACCCTTCACCCCAATGGAGTTGAGCATCCAAACTTGGCGCAGCCTCCACTACCCACCAGATGTCCTCCACCATGCCTGGCGCCCCCTGCAATATACCACCACCACTGCCTGGTACACATTTGTGGACGATCTACCTCTATGGATCAAGCAGTCCATAAAAAAGCCTAACCCAAACTCTCACACCCGAACCCTGACAGACGCTGATGGAGTTGGACCGAGCTTCGGTGACTTTGTGTTATCAAGTCTCGTGGCGACTTGATGCGCCATCAACCATCCATCTTCAATCCAACGTACCGGATTGACTCTGATTTTAAACTAAATAATTAAAACTACTCGAAAAAAATTGAAAAAAAATCTAGTAAATCATGCATGTTTTGATTTGCATTCTGGTGAAATTTCATTCCATTTGGACCAAAGGTTTGTGATTAAATAGGTACTTAGTTTAAACTAGTGCTCAAAAACGTAAAAAGTTATTTAGTCATAAACTACTTATCCGAATGGCATGAAATATTCGCAGGTTTCAAAACGAGGCAATTACACTTTACTAGATATTTTTTCAATTTATTTTGAATAATTTTATTTATTTAGTTTAAAATCAGAGTCAATTCTGTACGTTGAATTAGAGATGGATGGTTGATGGTGCACCAAGTCACAACGAGACTTGATAACACCGTCTGATGGAGTTAGGGATCCGGCGTGACGCAGCCTCCACTTCCTACCAGATGTCCTCCAACGTGCTTGATGCCCCCGGACGTATCCCACCACCACTGCCCGAACGACCTACCTCTATGGCTCAAGCAATCCATAAAAAACCCTAAGGGCTTGTTTACTTCTCCGATATTTTTATTCCCAAAAGATGTGGGGATATGCGGGGATTTGGTGTCCACCCAATACTTTCCAATCCCTGCAAATATCTTTCCCCAAAAATACTCTACTATAATGGAGAGTTTTTAATCTAGCCAAAAATACACTAGTGTGGAGGGGGTTTGTGAGAATATTTCGGGATTATCCCCTCTAAACCCGGCCTAGTAAACAACCTATCGGAAAAATTCCGGGATACAAAATAATCTCCTTCCGTCCTCTCAAATACTCTAGAAGTAAACAAGGCCTAACCCAAAATCTAATCCCGAACCCCCATCAATCGGAGTTAAGGATCCGACATGACGCAACCAATAGGCCTAAAATCTTCCGGGTCTGGCTGGATCTCAAACGAGGGCTACCAAATGCCCCTTAAAGATCATGTAGACTACTATGCGCAGTATGGCACGGGAAATGGGGGATGGCAAGCCATCATTTCAACAGCCAAGGAAGGACCGGTGGGTACCACGTTACTATATGATGATCATGTTGAGTTGTGGATCATGCCGGATCATTTTGTGGGCAAAGCCCATGCATGTAGTGGAGCTGGAGTCCTTCCTTTTTCTAAGAACAAGGTTAAACAACTTTTACTTTGAAGCAGCGACGGTAAGTGTACACATGAACCTGCATTTTTTTTCTTCCCAAAAATGTGACCTGGTTTAATGCTTCCCCCTTTTTTCTCCCTGCAAATTAACCATGAAAGTCAGATAAAAGAAGATCAGTAGTCTCAAGATAATATCGACACCCCGCAAAAAAATGATATTATTGACACGGTGCGCAGACTTATCGAATATGTAAGCACTCTTGATTGATTGTGCCTTCCCTTTTTTTTAAGAACAAGTTTAAACAACTTTTACTTTCAAGCAGCAAAGGGTAAGTGTACAGATGAACCTGCATTTTTTTTCTTTACTTTTGTGTTCCTGAAAATGTGACCTGTTTTAATTCCTCCCCCTTTTCTCCCTGCAAATTAACCATGAAAACCGTATCAAAGAGAATCGGCAGTCTCAAGATACTGTTAACCGACACGACCCCGTAAAAAACATATATTATCCACATAGTATATGCAGAAATAATGAAATGTCGAATATGTAAGCAGTCTTGATTGATTGTGCCTTGAAAGAAAGAAAGAGCCTGCTTTGATCTGGAGTCCTTGACAAGGGAGGAATCTGATCATGATCCATGACCTACGTACTGTCATTTCCTCAAGCGCTACTGAACAAGCTGACCAAGCAAGGTTGGCCCAACCAAATTAGCTAACACCTACTATTTGTCTCCATTTTTTTTCTTCAAAATAATTTGTTTGTTAGCTTGTGCTTGTGCGGCCAGCAGCGACTGCAGATGCCGCACTCTTCAGCAACACCTAACTAGCTAGCTTCTCCGCCAAGACACCTGCAAGGGTATGTAGATGCCTGCACCTGCACGCCTCCAGCTTCTGAAAATTACTAATTATTCTTCTACATGCTGCTATATAAGTTTTTTTTTGAAGCAAGCATCCTAATAGCTAAATGACTTGACCCAAATTGCAGATAAATCTAGTACTCCCTCTGTCCCAAAATAGATGTCTTAGATTTTTTAAAATTTGAATGAATCTATATACTAAATAGTGTCTAGATTTATCTAAATTTTAACAAATTTAAGACATCTATTCAGAGACGGAGGGATACATAGAATATGCATAGTGAGCAATCTCCTGAGCTGCTGAAAAAAGCCTAAGATCCGGTATCCATAAAAAGCTCCAGCACAGTCTCGAACTGGAATCTTCAGCTTTTGATTATATGTCCTCTGATCAGGGGCACCGGTGGCCCATCATCTGACTAAAGATAGCCAAGCAAATGAACACGGCAATGGTTCATCAATGCATTCTATGCAATTCCATTGGGGAACAAAAATGTACTTTTTCCAACTCTTTTTCTACTAGCAGCTGGCCCGTGGGAAAAAAAATCATGTTTCCCAGGTTAATCGGAGTTGCAGTGTTTCGTTGTCTAATGAAAACAAAAAAACAGAGCTAACTGAAGCTGACTTTTTTGGGGGCAAAACCAGGTTTTTATTTGTCTATAACAGCCAAGACAGAGTACCTATAGACTGAACAACCCCTACCAAGGAAGATCGAAGCTGAGATTGCGTGCATCTTCCAAATTGGCGACTAGATCGGTGGACTTTAGGCTATCTAGCCTTGATTTGCGCGTATACAGACAGGCCAGCTCCTGTCCGAGGTAAGGAAGTCCACTATGGACTTGTAGGAGGTTTGTTCTACACGTTTTGCCAAGAACTGTTAGTACATGTTGATACGTCATGCATCCAGAACACGTTTTTTTTTATCTGGCACAACATACATGTCTTTGTTTTTACAAGGACAGAGACTAACATGGTACTGAGCTGGAAATCTTAGGCTTAACTAGTGTCTCAGAGAGAAAATTATCTTAGATATGCTCATTTGCACAACTATTTCAAGTCAGAAGCAACACCACCACTTAAGAGCAACTCTGGCGGATGTAAAACGCGTTTACAGGACGCGGAAAAACTGTTTTACGGTTTCGTTTGCACTGACACAAAACAGATCCTGTAAACTCAAGGTTTACACATTTTCAGCATTTTCATGTCAAAATGAACAAGATAACAACGCACGCAAATATTTATGAATGTTTCAAATATCACAGCACAGAACAATCATCCAAATTACAATATTGTTTAAATCAAATTACAATAATAGTTCAAATCAAATAATTAATGGTTCCAAGGACAAATAATTGTTCATCTCACACATATATAAATAGGAAATCAAAAGAATAAAGGAGGTAGATCACTATCGGTCATGCAACTGCTAGTGGTGCTCGATGAGATCATTGTTAAGATGGGCATGCGTGGCCGAATCTTCAATTTGTCAATACGACTCAAGAAATGCTTGAATGTGTGGCCGAGATCTTTGAAACAAAATTGCGCACCAGGTAGTAACATTAGACCAAAAAAGCATCAAGTCAGCGCAAGAGGTAGCATGTCATCATGGACTGCATTAATTTTCCTGGTTTGATTCTTCGGCTGAAAAAAAAAATCAAAGGTGATGGAAGCGCAAGGATACATAGGCTTCAGGCCATCGGTGGGATCTCCTCAATCTCCGTCCCCGTGGCTCCGTGCTGCGAGCTCACTTTTTCCAACTTACTAATCGGCCGGAAAGGGATGCCGGCATGCTTCTTGATAAACTCGTAGAACTCTACCACACCACACGACCACGACCCCTCGAAAGCAATCTGCGGAGCATAGCAAAACCAAATCCACAAAACTGAATCAATGAATTAGTGTTCATGCCACCGACGTATAAGAGTGAACTGTATTTGCGCATCTGAGCCTGAGTAGTGATGGTGCTTAATCTCTATGACAAAAGTTGAAATGATTACAAGCTTGCAGAGGGATGTACAACATCAGAATCTTGTTAAGGGAGTAAAGATATATATATATATATATATATATATATATATATTGCACCTAAGACAACCATTTTAGTGCTAGCCGAGTAACACTATTTTGGAGAGAGTCACAACAAATTAGTATGAGTATAGAACTGCTAAGATAATGTGGTCAATGGCTAAAGTTAACAGATGCATCAAAAATGGCAAGTGGAATAGTAGAGTAAAGAACTTACAGGCTCAAAGCGTTTCCTCCATGCAGGATAAAAGAGGATCTTGAAGAATTCCCCGTGCGGTAACTGTAACAAGAAGCTAGGGTCAGTTCTACGTCATGCGAAGATACTCATAGGAGTAGGGTTGCGTGTATGCATTCATAGGGGTGAGTGTGCATGTGTGTGTGAGCATCTGCGTGTGTACTATATTTCACAAAAAAATCAACGAAAAAAAATATTAGCCTAGTTTCTCGGATGTACTCATAGGGGTAGGATTGTGTGCACATGTTCATAAGAGTAAGTGTACATGCATGTATGTGAGTGTTGTGTAATGTGCTTCACAAAAATAATCAACAAAAAAAATAGTAGTTTTCAAGGAAGCTTGCAGTAAACAGGGGAAACAAAGCAATAATGATGCAATACAGACCTTGGCACGTGGATGCCAGTTACTAGCGCCATTCATTTTGGCTATCACAAGGGAATCGATGCCACATAGAAGGTTCGCTAGGTTCTTGATAGTCTCCATTGTTAGATCGGGTCGATACATAGGATGGTATATCTGCATTTGAAACATGTCACACTAGGCAAAAAAAAGGTGCTATATGTTTTCTCAAATATGTGCCAAGACTATACCATCAGAAGGACATCTTTTGATTCATCCAAAACAATCTGATCTATGTTATTGCCGACAACAATTTTGACATCCTCATCGTTCTGTATGGGAACACAATGCTGGATGTTTCAGTGAAGTAGAACGAATGAAAGAAAGCAGATATCAGGTAATTCTCGAGACTCACAGATTCAGGTACTGTTCCAGATATATAGAGCTTGTCCTCGAAGAAATCTTGAGCAAATTTCTGTGTACAGGCCAGAAAATTAAAGATGTGAGTTAAAGAAGTTTTCTTGAATAGATATCCTAAACAAGTTGCGTATTGTCTATGCATATTTAAGCAATAACCTTAATGGTGTCCAGTGACACCTCACCCTCAAGTGTAAATTGCCTTTTGTCCCCTGTAGTATAAGCAAGAACCTGTAAAGACACAAAGAGTTGAAATTTTAAAAAATCGTATCATAAACACATTAAATAAATTGAATACAAAAATGACCAACGACAAAGCCTCCGAGTTCCAAGAAAGTTTAGGATGGGATAAAGATGCAACCTAACAAAAGCCGAAGTAAATAGGAAAGCAATGTAAACAAGGTTGTAGCAATAACTATTGGGCATATGCATGGATTTCCAATTTCAACATAGTCCGGTCCTATTCTAGCTAGGATTGAAGGATCATTCTTTGGAATACTGTTTCAATGCAAGAAACCAATCTTGAAACAAAGTAGGAAAACAAAATGAGGAATTGCGTACCATAGTTTCTTGTCCAGTACAAGGAATATATAATGATTTGGCAGCTTGTTTACCTTCTTCACTGTCTCGCTCCAGAAAGAAAAACAAAAGCTGCACGAACCCCTCATCAGTGAATAGTTTAAAAAAAAGCACGCTAACAAAAATAATAATAATAACTAGTAGGAGTACTACAAGGACAGCTAACGATGAGTTGGATACATGAATTTCAGTGTAGCACAATTGCAAGGAAGAAGACAAAGAAGAATTACCTTTCCCTTGAACGATTTTGCTGCTTCCTTAAAGTTGGGCAGAAATTTCAAGGATTCATTTGCAACAGCAAGCAGTATAATCTGCAGATTTGAGTAAAGCGGGTCAGTATATATGTGGAGAGCGTAAAGGAGAAAGGCATTAGAGAATGCAAATATAAAAGAGATCCAATTGATTGTAGAGAAGTGACATGCCAGTTTCTGGATGGGATGACCATTGAGAGATGAGACGGTTTTCTGTGTAAGTGTGGGAACCAAAGGATGCTTGTTGGTAGACACAAAATCGGCAATGGCATACCTTTTGAACTCCCCGTCTACATGAGACAAATTGCCTTATAACAACCCAGCAGCCAATATATGCACAAAAAGTAGAGGAAAAATTCTGGTACTGGGAGCCAATTAATGTAGTTCGGGTGAAGGGGGCACATACCATATAACGTAAAATCCTCCTCTTTTGTGAGCAGTACTAGGGACCGGAGTTTTGCTGCTGGGTCAATGTGGAAAAGCTTAGCAATTTCAGGACTTGTACTCCGGTAAAAGCTGACACGTTCTTCCAGCTTTGCAGCGGCAGCAAGCTCATCACTATAACAACCCTGTCGCATTTGGAGAAAAAACAGTTCCAAGAATTCAAATAGTCTCCAGGGTCTAAACACACAAGAAAAGAATACGACGGCATTACCAAAGAACAAAGTAGTATGTATAATGTAAAGAATAGAAAGAAGGGGCTTGTACTGATAGGGAGTCGAGGAATGCGACGACGATGGCATGATTATCCTCAGTGAGTACACACTCTTTTTCCTGAAGAAAGCTGGTGAGTATCCTCTGGGCATCTTCGATGGCGGTGACGTCGTGCAGATTTCCTGGAAGTTTCCACTCGCGGATGCTGAGGTGGCAGAGCAAGGCCCATAGATGGGTGATGAACTCGCCACCCTGCGAGAGCTGCCGCATGTGAGCCTCCGCGCTGCCATACGGAGCCGCGTAGACCAACATCCGCACCCACACGTCCGCCAGCGTCTCCCAGGGGTCCGGGCGGCGCATCAAGTCAAGAAGCGGAGGATCTCCACCGACAGTAGCATGATTGTTAATGTCCTTGATCACGACGTTGCCACTATGTAGCAGTGACCAATATTGGCGGTCTAACATTGCCTTAAGAAGCGCATCCTTGTCCCGAGCTTCCCGCGCCGCCTCCACAAAGTGATCGTAGGCCCTTTTCGTGTCCGGGAGTGGTCCAGGTAGTAGCTCCGGCTCTGACACCACCAAGTAGGCGCAATACTTGGACAGAGCAATGGCCACGCGCCGATGATTCTCCTCTCTTTCGCCTCCACCCGCTGCTGCTTTTGTTGAGGCATTCTTCTTCTTGCTCGAGGCATTCTGCTTCCTCTCCAGCTCCTGCTGCTCCTGCTCTGCTAGTTCGCAGTACCACGTCGCAACACACCACGCCATTACACATCTTGTGTATCTGAAACCATCCGGTTCCGGTTCGAACTGAGGGGTATAGGTGTAGGGAAGAAATTCTTCGATACGTTGATCCTGAGCAAAGGATAACCAATCCCCTTCTGATCTGTCTGATTTGATCTTACCAAGAAAATCAATAATGGATGCCTTCACATCGTCGTCCAACCTAACGGCAGCTCTTTTGTTGATGTCGCTGCCCAACAAGTCCCAGAGCACCTCCCAGAAGTAGTCCAATCCAAGCATCCTAACCAAGCGAACACATCCCCGGTAGAGACGATCAAACATGGCTTTCCCTCTCCTGTGGCTCCCTTTACCTTCTAATTTTTTTCCCCCAGTAAATCTCGCTTCTGGTAGCATCGAATACTGGTACTGGTTGATCTTACATTGCCAGAGGTACTTGTCAAACCAATTAGTGCTGGTAGCTACAAACAATTTCAACCTCATCCACAATGCCAGCCAGTATGGTGTTTTACGCCTCTGCATTTTCATCTTGTTCCTGGTGTACGCGCAGACAACGGCAAGTCTTGCCCAGTTTGATGTCCAGCACCGAATCAACTGCAGCAACTGCAACAGAGCCAGGGACACCAATATCACAAAAGTGATGACGAGATCTGAAGTCGTAGTGTGCAAAACATTGGTGCGGCCACCAGGCCCAGAACCACGATAGCGAGTAGTCATTGTCCCAGGAATGGCAGCTGCTACCCCAACGAAACATATCCCAGTGAATGAAGCTAGTGCCCACAAACTAGCAGTTTTTGCTTGATAGTAGTGGAAGAATGCGTTACCAGTGAAAAACACATCATACAGAAAAGCCAACTCTATCTCAATCACCTTAAAGGCCCACTTGTAGTTGATGCCCTCTGGTGTTTTTGGATCAACCTTGCGACTGTTCAACCCAAGAAAATGCCGTTGCAATCTATGAGACAGACAGTAGGCAACACATGCATCATAACAGGACCCTAACTCATCCTTTTTTTCCCTTAATAACTCATTTACGTCACTTAGACGAACGAAACTATCGCCAGTCCCCATGCCAGCTGGAAAATCGACGACAAATTCAGATTGTGCCACATATCGTATACTTGCCGGGTCGGTGGAATAATCATATCTTAAAGCCAATGTTTCTCCAGGGTGATATCGGTCATCTAGATGTTCTACCATGTTTCGCATTCTGCTTTGTTGCACAAGCGCCAATGACCTATGAAAGCCTTTGATGAAAGTGAGGGCAGCTAGCACGCCGATGGCTGTGTTACCAACAATACTGGAGATGGCTGAGATACTCATCAGCAGGACATACCCGCAGTGGAGGCAAATCCCATATACCGCTTTTGAGAGTGGGCCCTTGTAGTCAAGACCGTTGTAGCTGGTTACTGGATCAATGCAGCCAAAGATGGTGAACAGGCACACGGTCCATATGGGATACATCTCGCTCTTTACTGATGAAGATTGCATTATGCCAATGCAGTAGGTCCCAAGAGACAGAGATAGCACCTGCGCAGCAAAGAATCCCTTCTGGACTATCCAACGATTGGACCAACGTCGGCATGACCCAAAGACAATAAGGAAGAAAGTGATGATGATGGCTACAACTGCCAATGCCTGGATACGGAGCACGGTCCCCCTTGGGCTCTTCCACAAATCACTTGGTTGATGCCTGTAGGTTATTGACGTTGTATTATTTCCTAAGTGCCGCACCATATTTCCCATCCGGCGATAATCCACCTAAATTGCAAGGCATGAGCGTGACAACATAGATAAAAACTTTTTTATCAGGTCAGTTTTAAACTGCCAATTTTATACATACTAGTTCATTTTCCCAGCATGGAATAAATGCTTACGAGTAGTACTTTTTGTCATATATAAGTTCTGTACAGGGCATATCGTTTAATTGTCATGGCTGAGGAAACAAAAACAACTGACGGCATCTTTGGATCTGCGCAGTTGGATTGTGGTACTACTGGATTTGGCCCTAACCAGAATAAGAAGAAAAATAGCACCTATACTAACAGAATGATTCACTAAAGATTAAAGAAGAGCACCATAGGTGCTGGTAACAGCTCAGGAAGCGGTGCTTTCTAAACAAAATGAAAAAAAAAAAGCAAAAACTGAGAAGCAAAGCAGTATCACCAATTTCTGCCGTTGCAAACAAAGTAGTGCGATGTTTTCCAATCATATAATCAATTCTAGTCGTCGATTAGGCCGATTAGTCAAGTCTAGTCAGCGGTCAAGTCGTCCGGTATATTTTGGGACCAATGTAGTATATGGTAGATGATAGTAGTATAAAGCAAGCATCAATATCAATATATATATATATGTAATATTGATGGGAAGGCAAACCTATGATTACTGGAATCAAGAACAAGGGTCAAAGATGACATGTAAACATGAATGGTGATATATGTATATATATACTTTCGTGACACGGGAAAACAAAGACAGGCTCTTTTCTGAAATTAAACATGACTGCTTGAAAAAGATCGTCATAGCATCGAATGTATGTGTATGTGTCATTTATTATAATACTGTAACAGCAACGCGATGCATGCTTCTTTTATCCAAGCAGTCATCATACACATCAATTCATCTACTAATTAATAGTACTGTGATTCGCACCACATACAAGTGATAGGTTCAGAGTCTCAGGAACCATCAACTACTACTACTGAGGTGTGACCGTCTGAGCAGACAGCAGAACAGTAGATCTGATGGTCTCGGTGGACATAATCAGTATGAGGGATCAATAAGAGCGATTTTTTTTGCGGTAATCGAGACTAATCGTGAGGCATTTTATTAAGGTCCATTTTCTGAGATTTCAGCCGACAAAAGTACACAGAATAATACTACAGTACGTTTTTCAGTGAGACAGATAAGGTAGTTTGGAGTGACGAACCATGGCTGCGCGTTTGCCTTGGAAGCAGGGTTGACTGTTGAGCCTCTGTGTTGGAGGAGGTGACGATTCCTTTCGGAAGAAGGCAGCCACCGCATGGAGCGCCGAAGCTCCGAGCGGGTGAGCCCGTCTTCCCCGTGCGGCGGGGTAAGTGGCGGCCGCGCCACCGCGAGCCGGCCGGGCCCGTGGGTGCTGGCACGCGACGCCGGATGCTGGAGGGAGAGGGAGGGGCCGTGGCCGTGGCCGTGAGAGGGATTCGGTGCGAGTTTGAGTAGAGACCCGCGGGAGAGAAAGGGGAAGACATGAGGATTCAGGACGGGAGCAAAGATGGGGGAAGGAATAAGGTGCTAGCGTGCCCGCGCGCCAGAGAATTCAACTCTGCGCTGGGTTTTGTTTCTTAGATTTGCAGGGCCACTTTTGCTAATTCCCATTCAACAAAATGGATGCTTCAATAGTAATAAGGGTTTAATGAAATACTACGTGGGCCTCGCCTCGCCGCCTATACCATTCGCCTCTTATTTCTCTTTTTATTTAGTTCTTTTAATACACTAACAGTGCGTACGCGATTAATTGGTAGAGTGTTGTTAGCACTTGGGCTCAATCTAATTATTAGAATATAAATGATTATTTTTAGGTTAAAAATAAATAAATGTTTATTTCCTTTCACCAAGCACATAATTTCTCTAACTAATAAATTAACACATAAAGGACCAGTGATACAAAATTCATGAACAATTATGCCCATCCGAAGTAAATTTTGCAAATTGAGAAGAAAAGGAAAAAAAAAGAGTTGAAGAGAAGGAAATGTCAGCTCGGCATGGAGGCAGATTCTGCACTCACCATTTCCACAACAATGTCTAATTAGGACGTCTGCATGTTTCACCCAAGTTAAAGGAGAAAAGAGAGCTAAGAGTGGAGGAGAGGAGCAGATGAGAGGGGTAGCCGGCCTAAGGAGGAAGCGCCTTTCCCCGTCTCTAGGAAAAGACAGGCCGGAAGGTTAAGGCGGAGTTGACCTGCCCAAACGCCTTCCTCTCACACGCAATGCTTCCTTAGAGCCGGTGTCCCCACGTCTCCTCTGCAGGCTTAACTCCACGCCAAAGACCTTGCCTTGAGATGCGTCTCCAAGCCCCCGCCTGACCAGTGCCTCCTACAGCGCCTCATCATCGCCGACTCATCCCCACGTGACACCTCCGCTTGGAGCAACACTTTCGTGCACCCCTCCTCGCGCATGGCCACACGGTGCTCAAGATGAGGCCGAGGGAAGCAGCCTAAAGGAGTCGCGGCTGAGCGGGCTTAGTGTGGTAGCAATCGGAGAATCGTAGGCGGCAGCCGAAAACCCTAGCCTAGAGCTCTCGAGGAAGATGAATAGAGAGATGCAGTCAGAGAATTGTATGCGGCATCCAAAAACCCTAGCCTGGAACTCTCGAGGAAGACAAATAGAGAGATGAAGGAATAAGAGGGTCATCTCCACGGAAAATTGCTTTAGAGCACGAGCTCCATGGAGCCTTTTTGAATTTTTTAAAATTCATCAAATATTTTTAAGAAAATCTACATGTAGCCAACAATATGAAATACACGTCTGCAAAAATGTAATAAAAAATACCTTATATTTCGGGCGTAACAAAAGATAAAAGTATGACAAGTTATGAAAAAAGAGAGGCCCATTCAAAATTGCACTCTTTACATCCGTATTTTAAAAAAATTCTAAGAACAGAATACAAAATTTTCACATAAGGTATGCCTGTATTATAAATCATTATTTGTATTCTGATATTTTTACTAAAAAAGTAAATCTTTAAATTTGTTTTTTTTAAATAAGATCCTCCATGAAGCTCGTCCGGACTCGCACACCGTAGACACGACACGGGATGTGTAAGTGTCCTCATTGTTCATACATGTAATCAAGCTTAAACTAGTATAGTGTGGTCGTTCTCAAACAAAAATAGTAGGGGTTTCGCGGGTTCTAGAAAATGTTGTATGATTTGGATAATCAGGGGTTGTTCGTAAGGAGCACCATTCAAATGCAAAATATGCTAAAAGCATGTATAATGGAGGGTGTTTAGAGGAGTGCTTACAAAAATAAACCAATCATTTTGCAAATCATTGGTGCTTATCTCTATAGAAGAGGTGCATCTACCTAGTATAAATAAGCACCGGTGCTTAAAAAAATCGGTTTATTTTTATAAGCACCTTGCATTGTACATGCTCTAAGAGCATCTCTAGCATCTAGCACATTGGATATACCAAACCTAGAAAACGCGTGTTGGCTCCTCGAAAAACTGTTTTGCAGTGGCGCGTGGGGTTACGACAGAACATATCCGCCCACGTGGCACCGCACAATAATTGTTCCATTTAAGTCAAATTCACGCTATTTGGACAGTGAAACATTACGAAATATCAAATTCATTAAAGTTTTTACAATCATATGATACAACAATCAAGTAAATTACAATAATAGTTCAAATCTGAATATGTAAACAATAATGAATGATCCAGAATGTAAAAAATTGTTCAAATCACACATGAATATGAATTAACACAAATGAGAATACTACTGCCGATCTAAATTAATTGACTCGCATTGTCTAGATTCAGATGTATATAGCTATTTTTTAGTGCTAGATATATCCAAATCTAGACAAATCTGAGTTAATTAATTTAGATCAGCCGGTGTAATAAACTTGGAGACTATCTCCCGCCGAAGAGTTGCTAGCGGTGCTCAATGAGATCTTGGTGCAGTGCGGTATTTGTATCTCTGTTTTCAATCTCCCTGTAACTCTGGAAAAAAGCTTCTATCTGGCTAGGGTTCCTTTGAGATTTTGTATGGCTACCAACATTGTCAAAAAATATGTTCCTACCCCCTCTCATCCTCGATGATCATGTTGTGGAGGATCAAACATGCATTCATGATCTTTGGGAGGGCTTTCTTATCCCAAAACTTTGCAGGACCTCAAACAATAGCAAAACAAGATTGCAACACACCAAGATCTCTCTCAATATCATTTCAGCATGCCTCTTCAGTTTTGGAAAAACCTTGTTCCTTTCTTAGTTTAGGGTCATGGATGGTCTTCACAAATGTTGACTACGAAAGATAAATGTCATCGGCAAGATAGTAGCCCATTGTATAGTCATGCACATTGACTTTGTAGTTGCATGTCGGGACATCTCTATTAGAAATCTCATGGGATCTTTGCAACATATTTATGTCATTAAACGATCTTAGCGTACCAAAGAAGCAATGACAAATCCATAGGTCATGGGATGCTACAGCTTCAAGCATGATGATTGGATCACAATTGTGACCGGTTGATGCAGCGCTGAGTTGATGTAGGAGCGCTTGGTTGGGAACCCCAAGAGCAAGGTGTGAAACAGCACAGTAGCAAGTTTTCCCTCAGTAAGAAATCGAGGTTATCGAACCAGTAGGAGGAAGGAAACGTCACACAGGTGTTGCAAGCAACGCGGGGACCTGCACAACACAAACTCAAGACTTTGCCCCAACGAATCAGTGAGGTTGTCAAGCTCACCGGTTTGCTGTAACAAAGGATTAAACGTATGGTGTGGAAGGTATTGGTGGTTTGTAGCAAGTAAACAAGTAACAGAGGAAGATGTATCAATGGTAAAGATTGGGTCGGGGTCCATAGTTCACTAGAAGTGCTCTCCTTAGATAAACAACATGGCATGAAGGGTAAACAAATTACAGCAGGGCAATTGACAGGAACTGAGCAAGGCATAACAATGCAATTACTAGTCAGAAAGATCCTATGAGATTCGATTGGGCAATACAACAAGATACATAGACCGCCATCCAACTGCATCTATGACTAGAAGTCCACCTTCAGGTTATCATCCGAACCCCCTCCAGTATTAAGTTGCAAGCAATAGACAACTGCTTTAAGCAAAGTGTGTAAGGTAAACAATACACATGTTCCATAAACAAGATACCGTTGTTTTCTCCCTAGTAGCAACATCACATCTACAACCGAAGAGATTTCTATCACTTCCCTTGGAAACTAGAGACATGAACCCACTATCGAGCATAAATACCCCCTCTTGGAGTCACTAGCAACTACTTGGCCAAGATAACCACTAGCAACGGAGAGCATGCAAGATCACAAACAACACAAACATGATAGAATCATAAAGATAGAACCATTAATCAAACCAACATAATAATCTCAATATCCATCGGATCCCCGCAAACACAACATGCATGATTACAAATAAATTATGTCTTGATCATGAACGGAGCTCACAAGGTCTATACATGAAAGCACAAAGGAGGAGATACAACCATCTAGCTACTACATGGACCCATAGTCCAAGGTGGAACTACTCACGAATCATACCAGAGAGAATGCCTCCGGGATGATCTCCCCTCTGGCAGGGTGCCGAGAAGAAATTCAGATCCCCCCGATCTAGGGATGATGGTGGCGGCGGCTACAGACGGTTTCGTGGATTTCTGATCAGGTACCGAGAGTTTCTGTAGGGGGCTTCTTATAGGCGAAGGGGGAGTCCGAGAGGCGACCAGGGTAGGAAAAACCTACCCAGGCGCGGGTCCACCTGACCCCGCGCCTGGGGGGGTGGCCTCCCTGGCCCGCTTCTCCGTCTCCTCTCTGGACTTCTTGTTCCCCACGGAAAGTTATTGAATTTGGCATTCGTCCCGTCCAATTCCGAGAATATTTCTTTACTAACTTTTCTGAAACCAAAAACAACAGAAAACAGGCATCTGGCACTGTTGCAACTTGTTAATAGGTTGGTACCAGCAAACATGTAAAAAGCACCTCAAAGTGTAGACAAGTAAAGCAAAGTAGATACTAAACAAGCATGGAGCATCAAAAATTATAGATACGTTTCGAACGTATCAGCATCCCCGAGCTTAACTCCTGCTCGTCCTCGAGTAGGTAAGTGATAAAATAATAATTTTTAAGGTGAACATGCACCCTCACAATAAGATCCAACTATTTGCAAACATTGAAAGCTGGGATCAAAGAACTCTAAACATGTGCATGAAAGATGGAGTTCTAACAATAGGACATAGTAACTATGCATGCAGCATGGCAAGCTACAAACAAAGATCATGAATATTATGTATTGAAAAACGTTTGTTTGTTTCACATGCAGAAAACATAGCATAGTGGCAATCAGTTTGTCCCTCATAGAGTAGCAATATAATGCATAGGACACCTTCAAAGTTCACAAGGGTGACTAGAAACAAATAGCACAAGAGCAAGTAAGAACACAATATGCATCAATTAGTAAGTTTTGGAACATTGCATACAGAATGACAACTATAATCTCTTAATGGTGCCTAAAGATAGAAGGTGGAGACTCAAATAATGGTGAAAGAAAGGCCTTTTTGTAAAGGAAGCAGGGATTACAAGTTTCAAAAAGAGCTTCCAAAAATTATGGTACTTATTAGCTTTCATCCCTCATTGCCCCTATCATAAGCATCTTGAAGTGGTTAAGGTTAAAGTGGCAAAGCTGGAGTATATGCTTGACAAAGTATAAGTTGGCAATCTCAAGTCCCTTGACTATGAGGGCTACACCTCATGGATACTCAACTTAGGGCCCAGGTAAGTTCTTGTCACTGTAAGTATTTGCATATCATTAAGAACCGCCAACGAGGTACCCCTTGCACATGGTACATGAGCTTTCCCATAACCAAAATGACAAGGCAAGCAGACAATAAGCATCTCAGCAATCTTTTTATTTACCATATGCATAGCTTTTTATTGAGGATGCTTCATAGATAGCTCACTATGGTGATGCTGCAAGTTTCCACCATGATTAGGCATGGCTTAGGCTAGCGGCCCAGGCGTTTCTCTAACACATAATACAAACTCCATGGACTTACAAGTTCCCACTTCATTTCACACCGATAACATCCATAGACAAAAGAGCATGATATCAACGGAGTACAAAAAGTATAAGTGCAATGTTGAAAACGTTCCCCGTGACAGCACGGTTCTGCTAATCCCAACTTATAAGTGCAAGCATATACAACAAAGTTGCCTCAATGGTTCAATTTTATTAGGGGAAAATGTTCCATCAAGTTCGTGAGGGCTTTAATCACTAAGTTTTCACATAACAAAATAGTTTTTAATTGGAAGATAGTTGAAAACAAGAATATACTTGGAATGGTGTAACACACCATGCATAGGAGTTTATAGTGGACACTTTGGAATAACTTGGTTTCTTGGGAGTTGTAAGGATGAGTAGCACTTGCTCAAAAATGAATCAATCTCTGTAGTGCGTAAGGATGAGTAGAAACTCAATTTACCTGAAGAGAGCTAAAAAAGGAATCAATAAGAAGCAAATGCAAATAATGGCAGAAATCTATCAAAACAGACCAGCAGGTAGAAACGAATTTTTTCGAACATCTTATATTGCTCAAATCAAAAAGTGTTTAACTCACGAAAGTTAGCTAACGTTCTGGGAGATTTATTCGTAAATTTTGAGCTCAATCCGAGTTACAAAGACTCCTCACGAATTTTTTTGGTGGAGAACAGAAATCTGTTTCGGGACAGCAACTCCCCAAATCTTAGTTCCCTCTCATTAGAGGTTATTCTTGGCACAAAAAGCAAACAAAAAGAATAAGGAGAGGTCATTACATTAGTAATAACTTCCAAGACGCAAGAAAAATCTTGTGTCGGCTCCCAACAAGTACTTTTCTTTAACGCCTTTAAGTTAGGCACAAGAAGCAAGAAGAATCAAGTATGTTCAAATGAGGAAACATTAACATTCATACTTGAAAAATCTTCAACTATGAAACATATCTCATCCAAATGGGTTTGGAGGATTCTTTCTCATCTCTCTTTGGTCTACTACCCTCATCAAAAAGATTTTCAGGGGCAATCCAATCAAAGTTATTTTCAAAGGCTTCATGCATTCCAACAAGCTTATAGGGTATTGGTATATTGAATTCCTCTCTAGGCTTAGTTTTATCAGAAATACCCACAACATCTACACTTGAACCTAGCATATTGAAACGTTCAAAAACCTTTTTGGCCTCCCTA
Source organism: Avena insularis (assembly GCA_023614405.1). NCBI lineage: Eukaryota > Viridiplantae > Streptophyta > Magnoliopsida > Poales > Poaceae > Avena > Avena insularis. The sequence goes on from CM042697.1 coordinate 480,748,889, forward strand.
GAAACATCATGGAATTCTTTTGATAAGGTTTCAAGGATGAATTTCCTTTTTTCAACATTCTTCTCTTCTTTTAGTTTTAGGAATAAGAATTGTATGAAGGGGTTAAGGCTAACAAACCTAGCCTCCAACATATGAACTAAAGAAGCTGCAGCAATCTCATAATTAGAAGAAAGTTCAGCTATAGATTTATCCTCGATATCCTCATGCTTGCTAACATAATTAAAGAATTCTTCAATATTATCTTTCCCAATTATAGAACCACTACCTATTGCAAGATCTTTCAGAGCGAACTTGGGGAGCAACATGGTGAGCTAGAGCAAGGTGGCAACAAGAGCAGGAACTATTTTTTGTGTTTTTTGAATAAAGCAAGCAAACCAAACTAGACTATTTTTTGGGGGATTTTTGAAAAGAGGCAAACAAAACAAAGCAAAAGAAACTAAGCAATTTAAAAACAAAGTAAAGAGAAAGGAAGTGAAGGACTCCCCTAGTGAAGACGTCCTTAGCCTCCCCGGCAACGGCGCCAAAAATCTTTGATGCGTGCACCAAGTGTTGATATGGAGCACTTCGTTGGAACCCCAAGAGCAAGGTGTGACAGAGCACCCCAACAAGTTTCCCTCAGTAGAGATCGAGGTTATCGAACCAGAAAGAGGAAGGAAACGTCACACAAGTGTTGCTGGCAACATGGAGACCTGCACAATACAAACTCAAGACTTTGCCCCAATGAATCAGTGAGGTTGTCAAGCTCACCGGTTTGCTATAACAAAGGATTAAACGCATGGTGTGGAAGGTAATGGTTTGCAGCAAGTAAACAAGTAACAGTGAAAGATGTATCAATGGTAAAGATTGGACCAGAGTCCATAGTTCACTAGAGGTGCTCTCCTTAAATAAACAACATGCCATGAAGGGTAAACAAATTACAGCGGGACAATTGACAGGAACTGAGCAAGGCATAACAATGCAATTACTAGCTAGCAAGATCTTATGAAGTTGATTAGGCAATACAACATTATACATAGACCGTAATCCAACTGCATCTATGACTAGAAGTCCACCTTTAGCTTATCATCCGAACCCCCTCCAGTATTAAGTTGCAAGCAACAGACAACTGCTTTAAGCAAAGTGTGTAAGGTAAACAATCCACATGTTCTATGAACAAGGGACCGTTGTTTTCTCCCTAGTAGCAACAACACATCTACAACCCAAGAGATTTCTGTCACTTCCCTTGGAAACTAGAGGCATGGACCCACTATCGAGTATAAATACCCCCTCTTGGAGTCACTAGCAACTACTTGGCCAAGATAACCACTAGCAATGGAGAGCATGCAAGATCACAAACAACACAGACATGATAGAATCATAAAGATAGAACCATTAATCAAACCAACATAATAATCTCAATATCCATCGGATCCCCGCAAACACAACATGCATGATTACAAATAGATTAGATCTTGATCATGAACGGAGCTCACAAGATCTATACATGAAAGCACAAAGGAGGAGATACAACCATCTAGCTACTACATGGACCCATAGTCCAAGGTGGAACTACTCACGAATCATACCGGAGAGAAGGCCTCCGGGATGATCTCCCCTCCAGCAGGGTGCCGGAAAGAACTTCAGACCCCCCGATCTAGGGACGATGGTGGTGGCGGCTATAGACGGTTTCGTGAATTTCTGATCGGGTACCGAGAGTTTCTGTATCGAGGGCTTCTTATAGGCGAAGGGGGGACTCCGGGAGGCGACCAGGGTAGGCAAACCCTACCCAGGCGTGGGTCCACCTGACCCCGAGCCTGGGGGGTGGGGGGGGTTGGCCTCCCTGGCCCGCTTCTGCGTCCCCCCTCTGGACTTCTTGTTCCCCACGGAAAGTTATTGACTTTGACGTTCGTCCCGTCCAATTCCGAGAATATTTCTTTACTATCTTTTCTGAAACCAAAAACAGGAGAAAACGAGCATCTGGCACTGTTGCAACTTGTTAATAGGTTAGTACCAGAAAACATGTAAAAAGCACCTCAAAGTGTAGACAAGTAAAGCAAAGTAGATACTAAACAAGCATGGAACATCGAAAATTATAGATACGTTTCCAACGTATCAAGCACAAGAACAAGTAATATCACAATATGCATCAATTAATAAGCTTTGGAACACTGCACACAGAATGACAATTATGCTCTCTTAATGGTGCCTAAAGGTAGAAGGTGGATACTCAATAATGGTGGAAGAAAGGCCTTTTTTGTAAAGAAGGTAGGGATTGCAAGTTTCAAAAAGAGCTTTCAAAAATTATGGTACTTGTTAGCTTTCAGCCCTCATTGCCCCTATCATAAGAATCTTGAAGTGGTTAAGGTTAAAGTGGCAAAGATGGAGTATATGCTTGACGAAGTATAAATTGGTAATCTCAAGGCCCTTGAATACAGGGCCACACCTCATGCATACTCAACTTTGGGTCCAGGTAAGTTCTTGTCATTGTAAGTATTTGCATATCATTGTGAACCGCCAACGGGGTACCCCTTGCACATGGTACGGGGTACCCCTTCCCATAACCAAAATGACAAGGCAAGCAGACAATGAGTATCTCAGCAATCTTTTTATTTACCATATACATAGCTTTTTATTGAGTATGCTTCATAGATAGCTCATTATGGTGATGCTGCAAGTTTCCACCAGATTAGGCATGGCTTAGGCTAGCGACCCAGGCGTTTCTCTAACACAGGATACAAACTCCACGGACTTATAAGTTCCCTCTTTATTTCACACCGAATATCAACTGAGTACAAAGTACAAGTGCAATGTTGAAAACGTTCCCCGTGACAGAACGGTTCTGTTAATCCCAAGTTATAAGTGCAAGCATATACAACAAAGTTGTCACAATGGTTCAAGTTTATTAGGGGCAAAGAGTATAAAGTGTGCCATCAAGTTCGTGAGGGCTTTAATCACTAAGTTTTCACATAAAAATAGTTTTTAATTGGAAGATAGTTGAAAACAAGAATATACTTGGAATGGTGTAACACACCATGTATAGGAGTTTATAGTGGACACTTTGGAATAACTTGGTTTCTTGGGAGTTGGAAGCATGAGTAGAGCTTACTCATACAAGCAGAGGCTAGCAAAAGACTGGGAGCAACCAAATAAGCGAGCAAAACATCAAAGGAGAATACCACAATACTATGATTTTGCATGCTAAAACAACACATAATTTCTTCAAGGTACACTAAGCAATCCCAGTTGTTTGGAACAAGACATGCTACAACGATAATCACTAAGCATAAGATCAAAACAACACCTAGCATGTCATGCTAAAGTCTAAGTCACATTCAATGCAAGCTCCTCTTGCACTTCAAGCAAGAACTTACTACTCCTTTCCAACACCAAGCAACTTATTTGTAAAACAACACAGCGAGAACGGGGGTCCAAACTACTTTATTCAAGCAAACTAAATAACCTAAGCAAAGCAAACGAAAACTAAGACGCTCCAAGAACACCACAATTGTGCATGAAACAATAAAAACGAAGTGTCTAGACAGACCTGAGATTTTTATTGATGAAGAAGGGGATGCCTTGGGCATCCCCAAGCTTTGACACTTGTACCTCTTGGATATTTTTGGGGTGACACCATGGTGGCATCCCCAAGCTTGAGTTTTTTTCCATTCTTCATCTCATTGCATCTTCTCTCTTTACACCTGAAATTTTTTTCATACAAAACTTCACACAATCTTCATTAGCAACATTAGTGTATTCAAAAGATATTAGACCCATGGCAAAGCTTTGTAACAGCAAGGATTTTCACTAAAAAGACAAGATACTGTAGTAACTCCTTCAAAAATCTCAATTCACGTAAAGAGAACTCAAAAAGGAATCAATAAGAAGCAAATGCAAATAATGGCAGAAATCTGTCAAAGCAGACCAGTAGGTAGAAACCAATTTTTTCGAACATCTTCTGTTGCTCAAATAAAAAAGTGTTGAACTAACAAAAGTTATCTAACATACTGGGGGATTTATTCGTAAATTTTGAGCTCAATCCGAGTTACAGAGACTCCTCACGATTTTTTTTGGTGGAGGAAAGAAATCTGTTTTGGGACAGCAACTCTCTAAATCTTACTTCCCTCTCATTAGAGGTCATTCTTGGCACAAAAAGCAAACAAAAAGGATAAGGAGAGGTCATTAATGAAGTAATAACTTCCAAGACTCAAGGAAACTCTTGGGTTATCTCCCAACAAGTACTTTTATTTAACGCCTTTAAGTTGGGCACAAGAAGCAAGAAGAATCAAGTATTTTCAAATGAAGAAGCATTAACATCAAATCTTGCTTTCAAAGGAGGAGCAAAAAGCAAACTCTCTCTTCTCATAGGGAAGTGTTCAATACCTTTCCTGAATGAAAAATGATATTTAATGGTGCCTTCTTTCATATCAATGATAACACCAACTGTTTTAAGAAAAGGTCTTCCCAAAGTAATAGGACAAGAAGATTGTATTCAACATCCAAAACATAGAAATCCACAGGGACATAAGCATTATTAACCATAATGAGAACATCAATAATACTCCCCATGAGTTTCTTCTTAGCATTATCATTGAGTGGGACATCTAAATAACAATCTTCTAATGGTGGCAAATCAAGCATTTCATAAATCCTCCTAGGCATAATAGAGACACTAGAACCAAGATCACATAAAGCTTTGAGATCAAAGTCATTCACTTGCATATTAATAATGGGTTCCCAACTATCTTATACTTTCCTAGGAATAGAAGCTTTGTGTTTTAGCTTCTCTTCCTTAATCTTAACAAGAGCATCTGTAATGTGTTTGGGTGAAAGCAACATGCATATCACTAGCATCGGGGCTTCTAGCAAGCTTTTGCAAGAACATAGTCACTTCAGAAATATTGCAACCATCAACATCAAAGTCAAACTTAGCATCACTAGTAGTAGGCTCAATAGGCTTAGGCATATAGGAGGAGGAATAGGGACTACTTGTGGTTTAGTGGTGATGGTGCACACACTATTGTTTCTATCAATTTCAGCTTCACTTTCCCACTTAGCATGAAGTTGAGCTAACAGCCTAACATTTTCATCAATAGTAACTTGTATGGCATGAGCAGTAGCAAAGGTATTTTCCATAGTTTCAGGTTTAGCAGCCATTTTATTAACCGAGGAAGTTTGAGCTTCAGACAAACAGGATAAATTTTTCTCGGCACTCAATTTTTTTGACTATAAACTAGGAATTTCCCTATTCAGATTCTCAAGCTGATGGCTAATGTTTTTCAAGATGATAGACTGTTCGTCCATAGTTTTAGTGAAAATCTTATTTTGCTCATATTGCATCTGCATAAAATTCTTAGTGGATCACTCTACTTCTAGAATCCTTTCTTCACTAGGCATTACAGATCTACCATGATAAACATTTCCACTAAGAGGATAAGGCCTATAATTACCATAAGTATTGTTGCCAAAATTGTTGTTTCTAATGAAGTTCACATCAACTTGCTCTTCTTGAGCAACCAAAGAGGCTAAGGGAACACTATTAGGATCTAGAGGAGATTTCCCATTAACAAGCATAACCATAATAACATCAATCTTTTTACTCAAAGAGGAAGTATCCTCAACAGAATTTACATTCTTACCATGTGGAGCTCTCTCAACATGCCATTCAGAGTAGTTAACCATCATATTATCAAGGAGCCTTGTTGCAACACCCAAAGTGAGGCCCATAAAAGTACCTCCAGCAGCTGAATCCAGTATATTTCTTGAGGAGAAGTTCAAACCTGCATAAAAAGTCTGGATAATCATCCAAGCAGTGAGTCCATGAGTAGGGCAAGTTTTAACCAAAGACTTCATTCTTTCCTAAGCTGGAGCAACATGTTCACTAGCAAGTTGTTTAAATTTCATAATGTCACTTCTCATAGATATAATCTTAGCAGGAGGATAGTACTTTCCAATAAAAACATCTTTGCACTTAGTCCAAGAATCAATACTATTTTTAGGCAAAGAAAGCAACCATTCTTTAGCTTTTCCTCTCAAGGAGAAGGGAAAATCTTGAGTTTAATAATATATCCATCTACATCCTTATATTTTTGCATCTCACAAAGTTCAACAAAGCTATTGAGATGGGCAGCAGGATCATCAGAACCAGCACCAGAAAATTGCTCTCTCATTACAAGATTCAATAAAGCAGGCTTAATTTCATAAAAGGTAGCATCAGGAGCAGGTGGAGCAATAGGAGTGCTTAGGAAATCATTGTTGTTGGTGCTAGTGAAGTCACACAACTTGGTGTTCTCAGCAGAATTCATTTTGGCAAAGGTGGGCAAGCCAAATACAACAGCAACTAGAGCAGGAACTAATTTTTTTTGTGTTTTTGAATAAAGCAAGCAAACCAAACTAGACTATTTTTTTGGTTTTTTTTTGGAAAGAGGCAAACAAAACCAAGCAAAAGAACCAAAGCAAACTAAAAACAAAGTAAAGAGAAAGGAAGTGAAGGACTCCCTTGTGAAGACGTCCTTAGCCTCCCCGGCAACGGCGTCAGAAATGCTTGATGCAGCGCTGAGTTGATGTAGGAGCGCTTCGTTGGGAACCCCAAGAGCAAGGTGTGAAGCAGCACAACAGCAAGTTTCCCTCAGTAAGAAACCGAGGTTATCAAACTAGTAGGAGGAAGGAAACATCACACAGGTGTTGCAAGCAACACGGAGACCTACACAACACAAACTCAAGACTTTTCCCCAACGAATCAGTGAGGTTGTCAAGCTCACCGGTTTGTTGTAACAAAGGATTAAACGTATGGTGTGGAAGGTAATGGTGGTTTGCAGCAAGTAAACAAGTAACCGAGGAAGATGTATCAATGGTAAAGATTGGACCGGGGTCCATAGTTCACTAGAGGTGCTCTCCTTAGATAAACAACATGGCATGAAGGGTAAACAAATTACAGCAGGGCAATTGACAGGAATTGAGCAAGGCATAACAATGCAATTACTAGTCAGAAAGATCCTATGAGATTCGATTGGGCAATACAACAAGATACATAGACCGCCATCCAACTACATCTATGACTAGAAGTCCACCTTCAGGTTATCATTCGAACCCCCTCTAGTATTAAGTTGCAAGCAATAGACAACTGCTTTAAGCAAAGTGTGTAAGGTAAACAGTCCACATGTTCCATGAACAAGAGACTGTTGTTTTCTCCCTAGTAGCAATAGCACATCTACACGAAGAGATTATTGTCACTTCCCTTGGAAAGTAGAGGCATGAACCCACTATCGAGCATAAATACCCCCTCTTGGAGTCACTAGCAACTACTTGGCCAAGATAGCTACTAACAACGGAGAGCATGCAAGATCACAAACAACACAGACATGATAGAATCATAAAGACAAAACCATTAATCAAACCAACATAATAATCTCAATATCCATCGGATACCCGCAAACACAACATGCATGATTACAAATAGATTAGATCTTGATCATGAACGGAGCTCACAAGATCTATACATGAAAGCACAAAGGAGGAGATACAACCATCTAGATACTACATGGACCCATAGTCCAAGGTGGAACGACTCACGCATCATACCGGAGAGAAGGCCTCCGGGATGATCTCCCCTCCGGTAGGGTGCCGGGAAGAACTTTAGATCCCCCTCGATCTAGGGACGATGGCGGCGGAGGCTATAGACGGTTTCGTGGAGATTTGATCGGGTGCTTAGGGTTTCTGTATCTGGGGCTTATTATAGGCAAAGGGGGAGGCCGAGGAGGCGACCAGGCGGGCCAAACCCTAGCCAGGCGCGGGCCCACCCCTGGCTACGCCTGGAGGGGTCTAGCTGCCCTGACCCGCTTCCTCATCTCCCCTCTGGACTTCTTGTTCCCCACAGAAAGTAATTGACTTTGACGTTTGTCCCGTCCAATTCCGAGAATATTTCTTTACTAACTTTTCTGAAACCAAAAACAGCAGAAAACAGGCATCTGGCACTGTTGCAACTTGTTAGTAGGTTAGTACCAGAAAACATGTAAAAAGAACCTCAAAGTGTATACAAGTAAAGCAAAGTAGATACTAAACAAGCATGGAGCATAAAAAATTATAGATATGTTTCCAACGTATCACCGGTGTACATCCTGTGCTAAGCCGCATGGCAGTTCTTACATGTATAATGCATGCAATCCACGCTCCCTAGCATGCATGGCCATCCTCTTGATTCATTCATCGCCATCAGCTTCTTCGTATCCTCCACATTGGGAGCTCGGAGATACTCCTTACCAAAAACATGGATCACTGTGTTGGCAAACCATCGCACACACTCGAATGTGATATCTTCTCCAATGCAAAGATACTTATCGGTGTAATCAGCCGGAATGCCGTATTGCACTCACTCTCATTGAAGCCGATATCTTTTGATATGCACTAGATCCAATGAGACTGGTAGCATGCCTCATGCGAGTGAAAAATGACACTTTCTTTCGCAAGCTTCGACGATGCGCACAAAAATCTCTCACCGAGAGCATCACATGGTCGAGAGCTCGATTTTGAGGGATGCAAAGATGACCAATCGTGGAGCCTCGGCAGTTCTTCCTTTTGTTGTTCTCGAGTTCATTCACGGCGGTCAAGAGCACGAGGGTGTCTGCCTCATCGTCGAAAAGGAAATCCTCTATATTCAAATCATCGGACGAAGATGAGTCCTCGATCAAAAATTCTTGGATGCAAATTAATCATGAAAGTCAGATCAAGTGCCACGATCGGAAGCTGGACAACGCCGGCTAGGCAGAAATTCACAAGAAAGGTCTCGCCTTGGCATGTAAGAAGGAGAAAATCATTAAAGATATCATGGAGGTTAATAGTAAGATTACGGATAAACTTGTCAAATCCCAAATGGAGCGCTTGATCCTGCGGGAGGCGCATGTCCAAGTACTAAGGGAGAAGGTAAAGACCAAAGAGGACCTGATCGAACGAACCCCCAAACAAGAGGATCTTAGGAAGGAAAATGAGCAGCTCTGGCCAGGCTCTCTTGAAGCCAACTAATGGCTATATAGTAATGAACTATGTGTTTTATCCTTGTAGTTGTAAACGTGAACTTAACTCTATGCAAAGTATGTGTTCATCTAATATTAATTTGCTCAAGGATTGAGTTTGGCTTAGTTAAGATAGTACAACTGTAAGTCTTACAGCTAACTAGTTTCAGATATTGACACGACCTAAATTATTCATCTAGAATTTCCTTCATCCTTTGTAGTTTATCCTTGTTTACCTCACGCTCCTTCTTCAGATCCTTCAACAAATCTGTAATGTAATACTCTAGCTTCTTGTTCTCTTTCATGAGTTGATTTATCTCTTTTTCTGCCTTCTAAAGCTTTCGTGCAGTTCCCACTACCAAGCTTCCATTGGTTGTGTCATTTAGTTTTGACTGTAAATTCTTGATTTCTTGTTCCAGCTCCTTATTTCCTACTAAGATCTTGTAATTTTTTTAGTTGCATCATAAGCATTTGTAAATCACCCCGACCTTTCGAACTCATACATCTCCGATAACTGGGCCAAACATTTCTTAAGTGTATCTGGCCACTGAAGATCCACCCACTCTACTGCTTTACACAACGGGCCAACCTAAAAAACACGTGACCTAATTATGAACATAACACGGTACATTTTTATTTATGTCACCATTATACATAATGTAAATAAACCTGATTTGTACAACCCAAAAACCTTTCTCCTAGTGTTACTGCCTTCGAATGCAACCTATTTTCTCAATTTTAGCCCATGGGCACATGGTACTTCCCCCATTGAGATCTAGCCCCTCTCAATCAGGGTCGTAGATTGTCTGTGGTACCTTTAAGGAAACGAAAAGCTAGAAATAAGCACGATGGCATGCACAAATGGAGCTCGGATCGAGGGAATTACCAATGTCTAACCCTTGTCGAGAAAATAGAGGAACTCACATCGAGAAAAGAAGACTCAAAGTCGGAGAGAAGGCTGTCGCTGCTCGACTGGTCGTCCTCGTCGTTCCAGGATGGCATGGCGAATGCGGTGGCGATGATGCGTCAGCAACACCGAGGAGAGAGAGAGGAGGCCATTGAGTGAGAGAGATAAAGCAATAGTAGGAAAAGTGAAGTGCGTCAATGTTGCAACATTGCCTAAATTGACATGTTACAAGAGTTTAATGGATACCATGCCCTTTTACTAGAATATTGTTTCCTACCTAATAGGTTTTCTCTTTCTTCATTATAATTTCAAATATTAAACATGTTCTCTGTCCAAATTTATTTGACTTACAGCAATATACAAAATCTAATCTACCGTACACTTAGGTTTGTCTCAGTGGTTGGGAGATGTTGACTTCTATCAAAGTCACATGAGTTCGATTCCTAGTGTGCATTTGGCTTATTGGGCATGTTGCGATAGTTCTAGACGAGGACACTATAGGATTAGGGTTTATGGTTTAGGGTCTAATGCATCGTTTAGTGCAAGGTACTAGTGTAACAGAATATTCTAACTGACGAGGTTCGATCTCGTCAATGCCTATTGTTATGGACTTGGGTTTTGGAGAAGATGGGGATGTTGGAGATCGTGGAACGATTAACAAACAAGCAACACGGAGCCACAAGGTTTACCCAGGTTCAGGCCCCCGGAGGGAAAACCCTACTCCTGCTTGTATGCTCTTGATTACTACGGAATCGAAGGTTACAGGGTTGCGCAGATGCAATTTGGCATGAGGTGCGTATGAGGTGAGTTGATGACTTAGGTCTGTAGATCTATTGTGGAGGTGGAGATCGTAGATCTATCTATTGTATTGTAATCTGTCCTCCTTGTTGGACCCTCCTAGCCTTTATATATAGGGAGGATAGGTCTCGGGTGCCAATACGATTTGGTTACAAGTTGTATTCAAACTCTAGTCTTGAGCTTTCCTTGTCTTGTGCGCTTAGGAGTCCATGTCCATATGAGCTTCATAGCAGCAAAACGCCATAGGCGTCATGGATCCTGGCAGATTGTCGAGTGGGCCTTCCGTCGGGCTGGATCAGGTAGGCTAACATCGGGTACCCGTAGGGCATATCCATGTCAGTAGCCCCCGAGTGTCCATCCAAAACGTAGATTCGGGTGGAGACTTAGTTGTCTTGAACCTTGCATTTGGATGTCGGAGTCGAAAGTTGTGTCGAGTGTGAAACACTTCACCCGAAAGTTCAGCCGAATTTGTTCGGTTGTTATAAAGGAGTCGACATTATGGACGTAGTCAAAACAATGGACTATAGGGTGCGCGACCAACGCTCTCTATGGGAGTAGCCCCCGAGTGTCTGTTCGAGTCGTAGACTCGAGCAGAAACTTATAATCGTCAGTTGCATGATATGGCGATCCGGAAGTTCTTCGGATGACCTTGCAGATGCCCTAAATGCCTTCATTTTTTCGAGTGCGCGACCAGCGCTCCCTATGGGAGTAGCCCCCGAGTCCTTAGTCAAATCGTTGATTCAAGGGACGAATCGAAGCGTTCCACTCGAAGATCTTCTATGTGCGCAACCAGCGCTCCAATTTGGAGTAGCCCCCGAGTGTCTGGCGGAGTCGTAGACTCAGAAAGAGACTTGAGACTTGTATCATGTAGTTGTAGTCGACAATCTCGTGGGCGTACCGCTGACCCAGAAGTACATCGGGTGCGTGACCAGCGCTCCTGATAGGAGTAGCCCCCGAGTGTCTAGTTGAGTCGCAGACTCGAGTGGAGACTCATGTGAGGAGAAACCACTGACCCGGAAATGTATGGAGTCAGCGTCTCATGCATAAGGAGCCAGGAGTCAACGTAGCGGAGTCGCGCGACGTTTAGCCAGAAGAACTTAATGTTCCATATGAAGTCAACGCCGTCGCCCCTGTCGGGTGCGCGGCCAGCGTCACGTCTGTGTAGCATCGAGAGATGCAACCATCCGAGGAGTGACTCGACTCGGTTCTTGAGCTTATGGCGTAGCCAGTTGTTTTGTAGACTCCTGTTGGAGGACCCGATAGAATAGCTCGATGCACTCGACGTCCTTAGGCTGCAGAAAATATGAAGAATTGTAAAGTACTTGTATCTTGTAAAGAATAATTTGCCTTTCGGCTTGTATAGTAAGATTCTGGAGCCGATCGAGTCGACACTTTTGCACTGTATTCTAGGCCTTTTCGTTAGCCTGATTACCCATAGTCTTAGTACCTTGCCAAGGTACTCGGAGTTCAAGGATTCGACGATCAGGCAGAATCAGCTACTCGGTCTGTCGCGTATGAGGTACTCGAGTGCGTGGAACCGATGACACATTAGGTTACTCGAAGAGGGCGCAACCCCTAAGTGTTTCGAGTGCGATTAAAGTAATAAAGAAAATCTACTCTAAGTAGTGAAGTTAGCTTTAGTGGTAGTTGTCGTGGACGGAGTTGATGCGGCAGCGGTTCGCCGAGGCTGGTGGCGGCAGCAGTTTGCTGCAACCGAAGATCGTAGCGTGTTGCCGCAGCCGAAGACTGGAGCAGGTCATCGGAGCCGATAGCAACAATGGGTCGTCGTAATCGAAAGCCGTAGCGGGTCGCCGCAGCCGAAGATTCAGCGGATCGCCGGAGTCGAAGACCGTAGCGTGTCGCAGGATCCAGAGGAGCTAGCGGGTCATCGCATCCGAAGACTGCAGCGGGTCGCGCGGCGCAACCGCCGAACCGTAGAGTCGACATGGTCGGATGGAGCTGACGCGGTGGAGCCGTTGATCATGGTAAGCCAAAGTAGTTGATGTTGATCGTCTGTCTGATCCGCAGATTTGAAGAGTGCAACATGATTGTTCTCGTAATTTTCTAATCTGATGCATATATCGTCTTGTGGAACCACGCTTGTTCTGCAACTTGCAATTTAGCACCCGCTGAGTCCATGGCCTTCATACATACGTGCATCAAGTTGATCTTTTTCCTTGGGAATCGAACTGTATGCAGCGATTAATACATGAGCAGGACATGGAATTGAATAACCGTTTTATGCTGCTGGTAACACAGCTGATCGAGCCGTAGCCAGCTGGACCCCTTGTCAAATTTGATCAGGAAAACGTGACTGATGATCCACCGTTACGTACGCGTCAATCGCCATGCCCTCTGCTGACTTTGGAGATTTATCCTACGCGCTTGGTTGATTTTGTCCGTAGATTGCGGGAGACTGCTGGTATGATACCGCTAAAATTTTCTTGATCCGGTCCGTCTTCAAGAACGCATCTGCACACGAGGACGGATGTGGCATTGAGCCTGTGATCGCGCATCACCGATTCTTTGCATCTTGAGAGAGATTGATCTCTTGAGATCGGCTAATCGTAGATCGCCGGCTGATGTAATCGTCGCGATCGCACAGTCAACGTCCCCAGTCCTCACGGTCGGTGCCAATTGACGAGGTTCGATTTCGTCAATGTGCATTGTTATGGACTTGGGTTTTGAAAAAGATGAGGATGCTGGAGATCGCGGAACGGTTAACAGACAAGCAACGCGGGGACACGAGGTTTACCCAGGTTCAGGCCTCCGGAGGGAAAACCTACTCCCGCTTGTCTGCTTTGATTACGGCGGAACCGAAGATTACATGGGTGCGCAGATGCAATCTGGCGTGAAGTGCGTATGAGTTGAGTTGAGGGCTTAGGTTTGTAGATCTATTGTGGAGGTGGAGATTGTAGATCTATCTATTGTATCGTAATCTGTCCTTCTCGTTGGATCCTCCTAGCCTTTATATATATGGGGAGGCTAGGTCTCGGGTGCCAATACGATTTGGTTACAAGTTGTATTTAAACTTTAGTCTTGAGCTTTCCTTGTCTTGTGCGCCTGAGAGTCCGTGTTCATATGGGCTTCATAGCAACAAAACGTAATAGACGATCCTGACAGATTGTCGAGTGGGCCTTCCGTCGGGCTAGACTAGGTAGGCTAATATCGGATACCCGTAGGACATATCTATGTCACTAACATATCGGCGAAGATTTAAAAATTAGTTTTACCACCATTTACTTGAAATACCCCTCTCGTCAATTGCCCCTCCCACTTTTCAAAACGCGGTAATGACAAGCAACTCGAACTCTCTTATACCTTGGCCTCTCAACTTTTAGGCCTCAAAATAAAAACTTCCCTGATCGGCACGTACAAGGTGCCGCATACACACACCTCCCCTTAGGCGGGTGTACTGGGCCGACCCAATGGTTTATTTTTCATTTACTTTTTGTATTTGTTTTTTTTGTATCTTTTCTGTTTTTTCGTATGTTTTCAATTTTTTAAATGGAACATTTTTTAATACGAACAATTTTTAAATTTGAACATTTATTAAATTTGAATATTTTCAAATATGAACATTTTTAAATTCAAATGCTTTTCAAATTTGAATATTTTTCGTATCTAAAACAATTCGAATCTGAACTTTTTTCAAAAATACTCCTTTTACTCCTAAATATAGGATGTATAGTTTTTGACACGGAAATTAAACAATCGCACGTGGAGGAAAATTTACACAAGTTTTAGCCGAGATTACACATGACTAACTGACATGAGAAAATAGGGTAGCTGAAGGCATTTCTTGCCTTTAAGGAGCAGGAAAACCTTTTGGGCATCATTGTAGTGCCCCAAGCACAATCATCTTCTCTTCGCGGACGACAACTTGCTATTTTTTAAAGTAAATCTTAGTGGAGCACAGGAGGTTAACACTGTTCTTGATATCTATTGTATGTCGTCAGGTCAAAGGATTAATAGAGACAAATCATCTATCTACTTCATTAAAGGGTGTCCTCAAATGGTTCTGAATGAAATAAAACAGTTGTTGTTGGTGCCCAATGAGAGCTTAATAGAGAAGTACATTGGTACGCCAACACATGTGGGTTCTAGTAAGAATGGCACGTTCAAATATGTAATAGATCGCATCTGGAAGCGCATTCAGGGATGGATCGAGCAAACTCTTTCTGCCGGGGGAATTAGGTACTTATCAAATCTATCGCTCAAGCTATACCTACTTTCTCAATGTATTGCTTTAAATTACCTAGAGGATTATGCAAGAAAAATAATTCTCTTTTGAGGATTTTTTGGTGGAGAAGCAAACAGGACAACGGAAACCTTTTTTTTTGACAGAACGGAAACCTTGTTGGATGTCGTGGGACATGATGACTATGCCCAAGTTTATGGGGGTCTTGGATTCAAAGATACCAAGTTGTTCAACTTGTCTCTGCTTGGCGCGGCGGAGGGTCCAAACTCTCTTAGTGCAAGGATACTATATTTTCCAAATGTCGATATTATGCAAGCTGAGCTAGGATCTCGCCCTAGCCAGATTTGGAGAGCTATGCTAGGTAGAGATGCATTGAAAATCAGTGCGATTAAACGAATAGGCAGTGGGGCTAGCACGAGGATTTGGAGGGACAACGCCGACTGATAGACCCCGTCGGCGTAGGCTCATAGAGGATGCCGTCAGCGTAGAGGATGTGTGGCCCACATCACGCGGTTGACGGCCGTTTGCCCGGGCGGCAGCTACGCCGACGGCATTGCCGTCGGCCTAGTGGGTTTGGCTGTAGCTCCGTCAACGACATTATCTTTTTTCAAAAAAAAATTTTGAAGTTTTTTCAAAAAAAAATATTTTTGTTTTGAATTATTAATCTCACAAGCATTTTTTTGAATTATTTGACTCGTTAATCCCACGAGCAGTTTTTAACTGTAAGTATGACTAATTTTTGGTTAAATTATACTCATGGTCAAACTTTTCGATCGGTCACTCATCCTTACACTACTCCAGTCCCAGCAGCTTAATTTCTCTGTTTCTTCTGAATGAGCTTCCAATATCAATTCTATTAACCCTTAGAAGATGGTATCACACACCTTTATTTTCAAAATTTCAAACAATTATTTAAGTAAACAACAATGAATAAGTAATAATAATCTTGAATTCAAATAAAAATAGAATAAAATTTATTTATTTTGCCTTTTCCATTTAATATTGAATAATTCATATCTACAAAGCCATAATCATAATTCGACAAATAATATATCCAGATCGAAAAAAAAATGAGAGAGGAATCCAAATATGACATCTCTATCATCTATTTATTTATGTATAGTATCTTTTTAACACTAGACCACCCGAAACTATGTCAGAATTCATAAAACACCCCCTTTTTGCACTCAAAAAAGAAAATGGCTTTTTAGTGCGACGAAAAGGAAAAATTGAAGTGGATCTCTAATGAAATAGCATGTTGGGAGTCTAAAATTTATTTTTGCAAAACATCATGAGCATCAGATAATGTACTTGTAATTCAAATCGAACTTACTTCCTATAGATTTGGCATGAATTTATCTTTTTCACCAGGGGTGGACGAAAAGATTTGAGCTCTCTCTGGGTTGAGAAATTATCTATGTAAGGTGGTCTAATATTTTTTTTAAATAGGGTGGTAGCATTTTTAATTAGCCATTTGGTGGTTGCTTCATAAAACGCCCTATTTTGGATGCTCGAAAAATGGAAAATGGCTTTTCCGTGTAACGAAAAGGAAACTTATATCATGGTATTGTCGACGAGTATGCCATGGAGGGGTCCTCACAGTGCGTGTTTAAAGTCGTGGGGGAAAGCGGACGGTTGACGTGTACGAGGTAACACAGCTTATCCAGGTTCAGATCCCACAACGGTGGCAGAATCCTACTCCTGCTATAAATCACTATAATGGCAATACGCGGGTTACAGGGATTGGTTCGCTATGTGAGGTTATGTGAAGTTGTACTAGGTTGTTCACTAAAGTCTCCCATAGGCCCGACTTATATAGTCGCCAGGTCCTAGGGTTACAGGGAAAAGTCCTAGCCGGACAGGTTACAAAGTACTACACCGTCTATTACTAGTCTAGCGTGTCTTCTACTCCAAGGCTCCGGGTACGCTGGTGACTCCACCGTAGCATTCCTTTATCCGGCATGGGCCTCCCTTTTGGATCCATCAAACTGGGCCGCCCAGCAGGCCATGGGCCATGCTACCAACTGTGGGCCACCTGGGTTATCCGGATAAGAGACATGCTATGAGGATAACCATATAGGATATCCCCAACAGTAGCCCCCGGAGAACTCCGAGATCTTGCGCCGTCTTGCCTCTTCACATTGCATGCTCCGTCTAGATGGATGTCGGCAAATCTTCAAGCAACATCTTGTAGTCCTCCCAAAGAACCCTGTAAGGATTTCTCCGTCTTCAACTTGTAAGTCGGAGAATTGCTAAATCTTCTATCGTACTCTTCCGTAGCCGGACTCGATCTGTCCATGCCGGAATCTTCCGATGCGATGGTTCATCTGCCTATGACAGCTAGGGCGACGTAGACATAGGTCAGCAACGCCTCGTAACTCACACATGTAGAGAACGCAATCATGTCCACTTTTCCCGCGCGAGCGATACGAACCGTTGGCGGCGACGGTTGGTATGTGGCGAAATTTCCGTGCACGCCTCCGCACACGTCGCCTACGCGGCAACCATTCGATCAAGCTGCACGAATCTTGATGCCGGAGAACATAAATAGTATTGCGGTGGAAAATTTACTTTTTCACCTTATTCTCCCCTGCATCGTCTTCTTCCTCCAGCGAGCGCCTCCTCGAGCTCTCCGCGCAACGTGCGAAAAACCCTAGCTCTCCAATCTTTCCCAGTCACCACCAAACACACCCAATGGCCAGCAGCAGTTCCTCTCCCTCCATGGCGGCGTCGGGTGAAGCCGCGGCGAAGCCGGCGAGCTCCGTCATCGTGCCTCCAGAGGGCTTGGTCATCCCCAAGTCTGCGGTGGTCGAGGCCACCGGCGGCGACCATAATCCAGCGGCGCTGGAGCTGCTGGAGGAGGAGTACGACTCGCACAGGGTTGACTGGCGCGGTTCGGACATCACGGACCGCGACATCAAAGAACTGATCAACGAGGGCAACCTCCTCGCGACGGAGGGGCTCGCCTGGCGGGCGGCGCCGTCCGGCGAGGTCACTCCTTCTCCCCAAGCCGGAGAGAAGGTGTACCTCAAAGCGCAGATGGTACGCGACGTCTCCCTGCCCATCTCCAACTTTTTCCTTGTTGTCCTAAATCATTACAGAGTACAGCCACAGAACCTCTCCCCAATAGCATCTTAGCGCTCAGCAATTACGCGGCGCTTTGCGAGGGTTATCTGAGAATTAGGCCTAGGCTAGATCTCTTCATATACTTCTTTACCGCCAAGCGCGAAGCCGGAGCCGGCAAGGACGAGAAATTGTGGAACCATTAGTTTTAAGATCCGGCCTGGCCGGCGCTTCCCCGACATCGTCGGCCACGAATACTGCAAGAATTGGCAGCGGACGTACTTCTACGGCCCAGATATCCCTCTGGCTGGCCAAGAAGTCACATACCCAGACTTCGTCGATGGAGCAGCCGTTGAAGCCTCGACATGGAGATCCTAGGCCTCCCTTCCCTCCGACATCGACGCTTCCCGCGCTATAAGGAGGATAGAGTGGTTCGTAGAGACGGGTCTAAACGGATTGGACCTGGCCATGTGCTGGTTCGTCGGGCGGATCCACCCTCTGCAGCACCGCTTGAAGCTGATGCACGAGTATTCCAACGATAGAAGGGATAGCCTCCGCATCTCCGAGGATAACTTCTCGAGCGACTCCGTCAAGCTTCGCCTCAAGGACATCATCAAGGTGAAGGACAGGAAGCGTGGCTTCACCATCACCTACGGCATGTTTGTAGAGAGCAAGTGCCCAAAGGTAACTGCTTATTTTCCGTGTATGACATATACTCCAGTTCTTCCGTCTAGCCATTACCATCTCATGTAACACGGTGGTTCTTCACTTAACATCTCGGCGACATAGATGAGGACAGCATGGCTCCTCAAATCTATGATCCAAAGATGAAGGAAGTCACCCTCGTGTCCGACGACGATGCTCCGTTGGCGCAAAAGCGGAAGAGCTCCACCTCTGACGCTGCCGACAGAGGCAAGAAGAACAAGACGGATGGTGGAGCCTCTAAGAAGACTACCGCCTCCCTGGAGACGGAGAAAAGAAAGATTACATGGATCCCCTTTGCCAAAGCACCCCCTTCTTGTGTAAGCTTTTTTCTCTCCGACATTGTCCATTATCCGTCTTATTCCCGTACTTATGCATTTTGCATGTTTCAGGAAGAAAGCCACGACCATCTTGAAGAAGACCTCCAAAACTTTGGGGGCTTCTAGAACCATCAAGGGTATGCTACATCGCAATGTATCTCCCGCCATTGCCCCTGCCACTCCGGTCATCCAGCCCTCGTCTGCTCCGACAAGATCTCAAGCTAAAGAAGCATCTGGCCCTTCCGCCATGGAAGTGGACTCAGGCGCCTCCACAGAGCTTGCTGTTGTTGGCGAACAGGCGACGCGGGAAAGTGTCGCACACCAAATGGCTGAAGCTCCGGCTAAGGATGCCATGGATAGCGGTAAGGCGATGGTGGAAGGTGGTACATCTGCCGAAGGCGGCGCCCTCGTGTTGGAGATATGCCCTAGAGGCAATAATAAATGTAGTTATTATTATATCTTTGTGTTTGTGATAAATGTTTACATTCATGCTATAATAGTATTAACAAGGAAACATTAATACTTGTGTGATTTGTAAACTTAAATTGAAGTCCCTAGTAAAGCCTCTTCATAATACTAGCTTGTTGGTTAATAAATGATTGTGGTTTCCCTATCATGAACATTGATATGTTATTAACAACAAGATCATATCGTTAGGAGAATGATATGGTGGACATACTCCTATAGATAAGCGTAGCATAAAGATCAAGTCATTTTAATAGTTCAATTGCTATATGCTTTCTGATACATAGTAACCTAATTCCTTCGACCATGAGATCATGCATATCACCTTTACCGGATGGATGCTTTGATGACATCAAACACCACACCGTAACTAGGTGGCTATAAAGGTGGCATTGAGTGTTCGGAAAGTATTGGTTGAGACACATGGATCAAGAGTGGGATTTGTCCATCCATATGACGGATAGATATACTCTGGGCCCTCTCGGTGAAATGTCATCCAATTAGCTTGCAAGCATGTGGTAGCTCACAAGGGATCACATATCACGGAGCGAGAAAAGAGTACTTATCGATATGAGGTTGAACTAGGTATGCGAGAGATACCAAGCGATCATAACCTCGGATAAGTAAACTATCGTGAGACAAAGGGAAATTGGTATCGTATGTAAGTGGTTCATTCGATCGCAAAGTAATCGTAGAAATATGTGGGAGCCATATGAATTTCCAGATTCCTCTATTGGTTATTGTTCGGAGAAGTGTCTCGTTCATGTCCGCATAATTCACGAACCGTAGGGAGACACACTTAAGGATTCGACGTTGTTTGAGTAGTTATGGAATAATGAGAAAGAGACCGAATGTTGTTCGGAGTCTCGGATGGGATCCGGGAGATCCAGAATGGTCTGGAGAATAAGATTCATATAAGGAAAGTCCTGTTTCGGAGTTGGAGAATGGTTCCGGTGTTTTCATCGGGAATGTTCTAGAAGGTTCCGGAATGTCCGGTACTCCGAAGGGGAAGGGTACATGAATGTGTCATACCAAGTTGGAATGATTGCATCATGTACTAAGTGTCATCGCTGAACAAAATAAAGGGTTTAATCAAATCCTAGTTTGAAAAGTCAAACGCCAATTTGAAAAGTCAAACGACTATTTTGGGAAGTGGAGGGGAAGTGGGAAACCGAGTTGGGGAGGAGTTCCTCCTCCACCGCCGGCCCACTAGGGATCCGAGTTGGGAAGGGACTCCCTCCCCTTGGCCGGAGCCTCCCACCTATAAAGGGAGGGGCAGGGCTGCCCCTCCTAGCACACAAGTTCTCCATCCCAAAACCCTAGCCCGGCGCCGCCACCTCCTGCTGCCGCCGCCTAGGGCTCCCCTAGCCGCCGACTTGGGCAAGTCCCAAGCCCTAGCCGCCGGCCCTAGCACCTCCTCCTTGGTGTGTCTAAACCCTAGATCGCCGAGGAGCTCTCTCGTAGTCCACCATACTCGCTCCGGCTTAAGGCGAAGCCTGAGATCTCCCTCTACTTAGGTACCACGCCGTTGTGTCTGCCGGAATCGCGAGAGAGTGATACAACCTTCGCTTTCTGCTGGAACAAGGAGAGGAAGGTCTTCGTCAGTACCGAGCGATGTGACCGATTGAGGGCGCTACCGGAACGCAGCGCCGGAAGGATCGTCTACGCGATCTTGAGATCGGGAAGAGTACGACTGCATCACCCACGAGAATCTGCTCTCGTTAAACACTTTGGAATCTTCGAGAGTGAGTTATTCCATCGACTCGTTGCTACAATCTAGTAGATAGATCTTGGCTTGTTTGTTTGTATGCGGTAGAATTTTTTTGTTTTCCATGCTACGAAACCCTACAGTGGTATCAGAGCCGTGTCTATATGTAGATCTGTTGCACGAGTAGAACACAATGGTCATTGTGGGCGTTGATGCTTTTATTGTCGATTGCTTCTTGTGTACTTTGCATCTTGCGGGATGTTGGGATGAAGCGTCCCGGGCTAACCTTACATGACATCGTTCATGAGACTTGCTCCACGCTTGACATGCAACTTGTATTGCATAAAGTGGCTTTGCGGGTGCCTGTTTCTCCCAGCATAGTTAAGATCCAATTTACAACGGGTGATTGACAATGCTAGTATCAATGTTGTGGTTCTTGTTCGTAAGTTAGAACGACACTTATTGAAAGCCCCAAACCACGTAAAACATGCAAAGAAAGTAGAGGCGTCTAACTTTGTTTTGCAGGGGTGTGCTGTGATGTGATATGGCCATGATTGTGATTATATTTTATGTATGCAATGTTCCTTATTGTAAGTCGGCAACCGGCAGGAGCCATATGGTTGTCTTTAATTTCTGTTAAGACCCGCGTGTCTATTCAAAGTAGTTGTAATAGTTGAAGCTGGTGGACGACAATCATGGAGCAGCGTCATGGACCTTGATGCAATGCCGGTGATGATGGAGATCATGTTCGTGCTTGAAGATGGAGATCGGAAGCACAAAGAAGAAAGGCCATATCATATCACATATTATGAATTGCATGTGATGTTAATCCTTTATGCATCTTGTATTGCTTAGTTAACGACGGTAGCATTATAAGATGATCCCTCATGCACATGAATTTCATGTCGTAAAGTGTTCACCCTTAGTTAGCACCGTTGCTAAAGCTTGTTGTTTCGAAGCACCACGTGATGATCGGGTGTGTTAGATTCTGCAAGTGTATACAACGTGAGCAAGCCAGATTTGCTCATGAGGAAGCTAAGGTTTGATCTTGACGAGCCTAGCATGTACAAACATGGTCTCGGAACACGAATCGCCGAAAGGTAAAGCATGAATCATATAGTAGATATGATGAACATGTTGATTGTTCGCCATTGAAACTATATCAACTCTCGTGATGATCGGTGTTGATGTGGTGGATTTGGTTCGTGTGATCACTAAAACAATGTGAGGGATATTGTTTTGAGTGGGAGTTCACCTAGATTAATTTAACTATTAATTAGAACTCAATTTGTCATAAACTTAGTCTAAACTATTGAAAATATGTTGTAGATCAATGGCGGCCCCTACCATCAATTTTAATGCGTTCCTAGAGAAAGAAAAGTTGAAAAACAATGGAAGCAACTTCGCGGATTGGTTCCGCAATTTGAGGATTGTCCTCACAGCTGGTAATTTGACCTATGTGCTGGATGCACCACTAGGTGACCCGCCTGCAGCAGATGCTACCGATGAAGTAAAGAACGTTTACCTCGCTCGGAAGAATCAGTACTCCACAGTTCAGTGTGCTATCTTGTATGGTTTAGAATCGGAGCTTCAGAAAAGGTTTGAGAATTTAGACCCACATGATATTGTCCGTGAACTCAAATTGATCTTTGAGACTCACGCAGAAATTGAGAGCTATGAGGCTTCTGAAAAGTTCTTTAACTGCAAGATGGAAGAGGGCAGCTCCGTCAGTGAGCATGTGCTTAAGATGTCTGGGCACGCAAACAAACTTCAAAGCTTGGGCATAGTGATTCCTAATGCTTTGTGGATTTACCGTGTCCTCCAATCACTACCACCAAGTTACAAGAACTTTGTGATGAACTACAATATGCAAAACATGAACAAACAGTTGCCAGAACTCTTTGCCATGCTAAAATCTGCAGAAGTGGAGATCAAGAAAGAGCACCAAGTGTTGATGGTCAATAAGACCACCAAATTCAAGAAAGGCAAGTCTAAGCAAAAGGGACACTTCAAGAAGGGTGGTAAGAAAGTTACATACGGCGAAGAAGACCAAGGCTGGACCTAAGCACGATCTTGAGTGCTTTTCTTGCAAGGAGAAGGTCCTTTGGAAGCGGAATTGCCCAAAGTACTTGGCGGATTTGAAGAACGACAACATCAAGAAGAAAGGTATATCTGATATACTTGTTATTGATGTGTATCTCACTAGTACTCGTAGTAGTGCACAGGTATTTGATATCTTGGTTAGGTTGCTCATATTTGTAACTCAAAGCAGTCTTTGCAGAATAAGCGGAAGCTAGCGAAGAACGAGGTGACGATGCGCGTGGGAAGCGGATCAAAGGTTGATGTGATCGCGATCACGCTACCCTTCATCTACCATCGGGATTAGTTTTATACTTAAATAATTGTTATTTGGTGCCTGCGTTGAGCATGAACATTATATCGGGATCTTGTTTACTGCGAGACGGTTACTTGTTTAAGTCCGAGAATAATGGTTGTTCGATTTAGATGAGTAATATGTTTTATGCACATGCACCTTTGATAGATGGTCTATTCTTATTGAATCTCGACAGTGGAAATACACATATCAATAACATTGAGGCTAAACGTTTGAAATCGAGCAACAACTCGACCTATATGTGGCACTATCGTCTTGGTCACATTGGAGTGAAGCGTATGAAGAAACTCCATTCCGATGGACTTCTTGAATCACTTGATTTCGAATCACTTGAAAGATGCGAAGCATGTCTGATGGGTAAAATGACTAAGACTCCATTTTCTGGTATGATGGAGCGAGCTACGGACTTATTGGAAATCATACAGACCGATGTGTGTGGTTCAATGAGTGTAGCATCGTGCGGTGGTTATCGTTATGTTCTTACCTTCACGGATGACTTGAGTAGATATGGGTATATCTATTTCATGAAACATAAGTCCGAAACTTTCGAGAAGTTTAAGGAATTTCAAAGTGAGGTAGAGAATCAACGTAACAAGAAGATTAAATTTCTACGTTCTGATCGTGGAGGTGAATATCTAAGTTATGAGTTTGGCGAGCATTTGAAGAAATGCGGAATACTTTCACAATTGACACCGCCGAGAACACCACAGCATAATGGTGTGTCCGAACGTCGTAATCGAACTCTCTTAGATATGGTTCGTTCTATGATGTCACTTACAGATTTACCACTATCATTTTGGGGTTATGCATTAGAAACAACCGCATTCACTTTAAATAGGGCACCATCTAAATCCGTTGAAACGACACCGTATGAATTATGGTTTGGGAAGAAACCTAAATTGTCGTTCCTTAAAGTTTGGGGTTGCGAAGCCTATGTAAAGAAGTTACAGCCGGACAAGCTTGAACCCAAAGCGGAAAAATGCGTCTTCATAGGATACCCGAAGGAAACTATTGGGTATACCTTCTATCATAGATCCGAAGGCAAAATCTTCGTTGCCAAGAATGGATCCTTTCTAGAGAAGGAATTTCTCTCGAAAGAAGTGACTGGAAGGAAAGTAGAACTCGACGAGGTTGTCGAACCTTCTCTCAAACTTGCGAGTAGCGCAACGCCGGAAGTGGTTCTTGTGGTGCCTGCACCAATAAGAGAGGAAGCTAATGATGATGATCATGAAACTTCGGTTGTAGTTACTACAGAGCCTCGCAGGTCAACGAGAACTCGTACCACTCCAGATTGGTATGATCCCGTTATGAGTGTCATGTTGGTGGACAACACCGATGACCTGCGACATATGAGGAAGCGATGATGAGCCCAGATTCCAATAAATGCCAAGAAGCCATGAAATCCGAGATTGGATCCATGTATGAAAACCAAGTATGGACTTTGGTGGACTTACGGATGGCGGAAGGTCATCGAGAACAAATGGATTTTCAAGAAGAAAACAGATTCTGATGGTAATGTTACTGTCTATAAAGCTCGACTTGTCGCAAAAGGGTTTCGACAAATTCAAGGAGTTGACTACGATGAGACTTTCTCACCAGTAGCGAAGCTAAAGTCTGTGAGGATTATGTTAGCAATCGCTGCATATTATGATTATGAGATATGGCAGATGGATGTCAAAACAGCATTCCTCAATGGAGACATTGATGAAGAGTTGTATATGATGCAACCCAAAGGTTTTGTCGATCCTAAAGATGCTAACAAGGTATGCAAACTCCAACGGTCCATCTATGGATTGAAGCAAGCATCCCGAAGTTGGAATCAACGTTTTGATAAGGTGATCAAAAGTTTTGGTTTTATACAAACTTATGGAGAAGCTTGTATTTACAAGAAAGTGAGTGGGAGCTCTGTAGCATTCTTAATACTTTATGTAGATGACATATTGTTGATTGGGAATGATGTAGACCTTCTTAATAGTGTCAAGGAATATTTGAATAATAGTTTTTCAATGAAGGATCTTGGCGAAGCAGCTTACATATTAGGCATAAAGATTTATAGAGATAGATCGAGACGCCTAATATCATTGTCACAAAGTACATATTTGGACAAAGTTCTAAAGAGGTTTGGAATGGAAGATAGCAAGAAAGGGTTCTTGCCCATGTTTCCCAATACGACTTTGAGTAAAACTCAAAGTCCGACAACGGCAGAAGATAGAGAAAGGATGAGTAAGACTCCCTATGCCTCAGCCCTAGGATCTCTAATGTATGCCATGCTATGTACTCGACCCGACATTGCATATGTTGTTAGTTTGACTAGCAGATATCAAAGTGATCCAGGAGTGGATCATTGGACAACGGTCAAAAACATCCTTAAGTACTTGAGAAGAACTAAGGATATGGTTCTTTCTTATGGAGGTGATGAACAACTCGTTGTTAATGGTTACACCGATCCGGATGATTCTAAATCACAATCTGGATACATATTTATTTTGAATGGTGCAACAGTTAGCTGGAGGAGTGCAAAGCAAAGCGTTGTGGCAAGATCTTCAACTGAATCGGAATACATGGCTGCTTCGGAGGCTTCACAAGAAGCGATATGGATGAAAGAGTTCATTACAGAGCTGGGTGTGGTTCCTAGTGTGCTGGACCCAATGTCTATCTCATCAGGATAACATGGGCGCCATAGCCAATGCGCAAGAACCAAGGTCACACAAGAAGCTGAAGCATATCAAGCTACGTTTTCACGCTATTCGAGAACATGTCCAAGATGGGGACATAAAGATTTGCAAAGTACACACAGATCTGAATGTGGCGGATCCGTTGACTAAACCTCTCCCGAGGGCAAAACATGACCAGCACCAAACTGCCATGGGTGTTCGGTATATTACCATGTAATCTAGATTAGATGACTCTAGTGCAAGTGGGAGACTGTTGGGTATGCCCTAGAGGCAATAATAAATGTAGTTATTATTATATCTTTGTGTTTGTGATAAATTTTTACATTCATGCTATAATAGTATTAACAAGGAAACATTAATACTTGTGTGATTTGTAAACTTAAATTGAAGTCCCTAGTAAAGCCTCTTCATAATACTAGCTTGTTGGTTAATAAATGATTGTGGTTTCCCTATCATGAACATTGAGATGTTATTAACAACAAGATCATATCGTTAGGAGAATGATATGGTGGACATACTCCTATAGATAAGCGTAGCATAAATATCAAGTCATTTTAATAGTTCAATTGCTATATGCTTTCTGATACATAGTAACCTAATTCCTTCGACCATGAGATCATGCATATCACCTTTACCGGATGGATGCTTTGATGACATCAAACACCCCACCATAACTGGGTGGCTATAAAGGTGGCGTTGAGTGTTCGGAAAGTATTGGTTGAGACACATGGATCAAGAGTGGGATTTGTCCATCCATATGACGGATAGATATACTCTGGGCCCTCTCGGTGAAATGTCATCCAATTAGCTTGCAAGCATGTGACTGGCTCACAAGGGATCACATATCACGGGAACAAGAAAGAGTACTTATCAGTAACGAGGTTGAACTAGGTATGGAGAGATACCGACGATCATAACCTCGGATAAGTAAACTATCGTGAGACAAAGGGAAATTGGTATCGTATGTAAGTGGTTCATTCGATCGCAAAGTAATCGTAGAAATATGTGGGAGCCATATGAATTTCCAGATTCCTCTATTGGTTATTGTTCGGAGAAGTGTCTCGTTCATGTCCACATAATTCACGAACCGTAGGGAGACACACTTAAGGATTCGACGTTGTTTGAGTAGTTATGGAATAATGAGAAAGAGACCGAATGTTGTTCGGAGTCTCGGATGGGATCTGGGATATCACGAGGAGATCCGGAATGGTCCGGAGAATAAGATTCATATAAGGAAAGTCCTGTTTCGGAGTTGGAGAATGGTTCCGGTGTTTTCATCGGGAATGTTCTAGAAGGTTCCGGAATGTCCGGCACTCCGAAGGGGAAGGGTACATGGATGTGTCATACCAAGTTGGAATGATTGCATCATGTACTAAGTGTCATCGCTGAACAAAATAAAGGGTTTAATCAAATCCTAGTTTGAAAAGTCAAACGCCAATTTGAAAAGTCAAACGACTATTTTGGGAAGTGGAGGGGAAGTGGGAAACCGAGTTGGGGAGGAGTTCCTCCTCCACCGCCGGCCCACTAGGGATCCGAGTTGGGGAGGACTCCTCCCTTGGCCGGCGCCTCCCACCTATAAAGGGAGGGGCAGGGCTGCCCCTCCTAGCACACAAGTTCTCCACCCCAAAACCCTAGCCCGGCGCCGCCACCTCCTGATGACGCCACCGCCTAGGGCTCCCCTAGCCGCCGACTTGGGCAAGTCCCAAGCCCTATCCGCCGGCCCTAGCACCTCATCCTTGGTGTGTCTAAACCCTAGATCTCCAAGGAGCTCTCTCATAGTCCACCATACTCGCTCCGGCTTAAGGCGAAGCCCTGCGAGATCTCCCCTCTACTTCCGGTACCACGCCGTTGTTCTGCCGGAATCGCGAGGAGAGTGCTACAACCTCCGCCTTTGGAACAAGGAGAGGAAGGTCTTCGAAAATTTAACGTGTGACCGACTGCGGGAGCGCTGCCGGAATGCAGCGCCGGAAGGATCGTCTACGCGATCTTGAGATCGGGAAGAGTACGACTACATCACCCACGAGAATCTGCTCTCGTTAAACACTTTGGAATCTTCGAGGGTGAGTTATTCCATCGACTCGTTGCTACAATCTAGTAGATAGATCTTGGCTTGTTTGTTTGTATGCGGTAGAAATTTTTTGTTTTCCATGCTACGAAACCCTACACCTCGCCCCTAGGAAGACCATAGAGTTTCCGAAGATAGTCTACCCGGCACTCACGCCGAGTAGCACTTCTGTGGTTCCTGGTGCGGCGCCGACATCTCCAATGTGCGGTCTCGAGGAGCTTCTCCGGCAAGCAAAAAGCTTGGAAGGAAACAGTGTATCCTTCGGCAAGTTGCTGGCTGAGAGTGCTACCAACCTCAAGATCATTGCACTTGTAAGTTTTTTTCCTTTTGCATTTCATATGAGTATCCCACTGTAGCCCCCAAGGATTTAGACGGAAAACCATAGGTCTTTGCGTCTAAATGCTCTAAGAGTGACTAAGCTAGAAAACTTCTCACTGTAGACCCCAAGCATGTAGTTTGAATGAATTATTCCGACCAGATGCTTTAAGAGTAGCATACGCAGTGTTTATAAATTTCGATATTGTAGCCCCCAAGCTTCTAGTTATAACTGAATTAGTTCCGTCAGAGAGAAGCTAAGCATACATCTGAGTTAAAAAACTTTATACTGTAGCCCCCAAGCTTCTAATCGAAAACTGAATTAGTTCCGACTAGATGCTTAAAGAAAGACTAAGCATATTGCTAAGTTAAAAACTCTCGCTGTAGCCCCCGAGCGTCTAGGTGGAAACTTTCCGGCTAGTTGATCCAAGTAGACCAAACAACGTTTAACTTTTTTCCTTTCCACAAAAATGAGAATGCTCGGAGGGGCATGGCCAACGACAAGTACCAGAAGATGCGCGCGGACTTGGAAGCTGAAAAGGGTAAAACTGCCTTCTTGAAGGAACAGATCATCAAGAAAAGCGTCTGTTTTTCCTTTCTTTTTTGTATTCCGACTTGATCTTGTGTATTCTCCGAGTACTCATTGTGTACTATTATTTCTCCGACTTGCAGAAACCATTTCCAAGGCTAAGGATATTTTCGAGCAATCCAAGCACATTCAGCAGCTGGATAGCAAAAACAAGATCCTTAAGAAGGAGAGGGAGGAGATGCTGAAAATGCATGAAGACTCGATGAAAGCCCTGCAGGACTCCGCCAACGAGGAGATGAACCGCTTGAAGGAGGAAATCGCGATCTTAAAATATCAGAAGAAAGCTGCCGATGAGCAAAATCAACGCCATCATGAAGCGTATAAGATCCTCCAACAAGAACGGGACTCCATGGCGGAGACTCTCTGGTAGGCTGAGGCCAGCATCTTCAATAAGTGATTCTCCCTCTTGGATTTCTGTAGTCTAGATACTCTGAATTTTTGAACTCATGTGCTCCTTTGTCGGAATTTTGCAGCTCCGATGGGTTTAACCCGTTCGCCTCCTCCGCCAAAGGAATGCATGATCCTTGTCAGTAACTTTATCAATACCGCCATCACGTAAGCCAAAGAGATTGCCAAGCCCCTCCAGATTAATATCAAGGCATCGGACTCTGTGGCGAAGTTCTCGGAGATCCTGCGCTGAGCCCCCGAGCGTATCGCAAGCTGGAAAGCTTCATGTGCACGGGTCGGCACCAGGATGGCATTATAAATGGTGAAGGCACACTACGAGAATGCCGACATCGACACGGTAACCTCCGGTATCCCCGACGTAGACGACGAAGGCCAAAAGATAAACCACGAATCTATCTTGGCGTCGCTCGCGGGTTATGACACCAGAGTTGCCGAGTTGGTCGACGTTAACGTCTTTGTCCCCCTGAAAACCATTGAAGACAAAGGCCAAAGCTCCTCCGAGTCCCTCAACACTGCCGACTTCGAGGGTGACTCTCCTGCTGCCGATGATGTTGCTTCCAAGTCGCCTGCGCCAGAGGAATAAAAAACAATTTGTAATATTTGTTTCCTCTGTAACGTGTATGCGAAAAAAAACTATGTGTTAACTTAAGGCGGAGAACAATGGTGTATGTCCTGCTACTTAAGAACTAGTTCCAGCATGCATATATTTTTAAGCAGGTGCTGGCTTATCCATTACTTTGGTTTTTATGCTTGACCTTTCGTGAGTCGAAAGACTCGTTGTCGGAACCATGCGCTCAGGTGATGATGCCCAATGGCACCGTCAATAACCTAAGCACAAAATCACCGACAATAAGTGCCAAAAGTCACTACTCCAGAATCCACATAAAAACAACAAAGAACGTGTAGACCAGAAAACTTAAGCTAACGCCCGTAGGCGGAATTTTCACAAGTGCAATCGCAAAGCTTGTGCATAAAAGTTTAATACGATCCAAAAATGAACACTAAAGGAGGTAAAAGACTTAAAAATATGAGTGGACCAAAGAGCTTTATTTCATGATCATATAAGAGGTACACATTAGATAAAAAATGCTAAGTGTAGAAAGGACGTAAATGTGCTATGTTCCATGGCCGATTAAGCTCCGGGTACTCATCATCCGGGTCACATCGCTTACGCTTATGATCCTCGTTGGGTCTATCCTTCAGTTCATGATTGTCAATGAGGTAGTAAGACCCATTGAGTAGAGCCTTGCTTATGATGAACGGTCCTTCCCATGGCGGGGATAATTTGTGTGACTTCTTCTGCTTAAGTCGGAGCACCAGGTCCCCCTCTTTAAACGAGCGATGCCGAACGCGGCGATTATGGTAGCTATGTAGCTTCTGCTGGTAGATGGCGGATCTTTGGCATGCCAAAACGCGCTCCTCCTCGAGAAGGTCCACATCTAGGCGTCTGGATTCTTCAGCGTCATCTTCGTCGTAGGCGACAACTCTTGGTGAATTGTGAAGGATGTTGGAAGGCAGGATGGCTTCTGCTCCATATACCATGAAGTAAGGGGTGTAGCCGGTGGATCTATTGGGCTTTGCCTCCTTGGTCGGAGGATATGGGGATAGCATCCTTCCTGTTGCACGCATCCCTCCGTCTTCATTCTGATGAACCCGTCTGAGAGCCGACATCAAGAGGAGATCTGTCACTTGGCGGCTTATGCTGGCTAGACTGGCAAAACGCAGGGTCAGACTCAAGCCTCAAAGAGGTGCCTTTTTCCTGCCGCTTCACCGCCTTGGCCACTAGGTCATAGACCTGGTCCACCGCCTCAGGCGATCTATCCTGCTCCAGAAGGATCTTGGCGACGGCGAGGTTGAGGAGAGGAGTGGGCATCACCTGCCTGCCTTCACTGTCAATGTATGGATTGGCCTGTGCCGGCTTCGGGGGAGCCCATCCTAGGTTTCGCCGTACACCAGGATCGTTGATGACGTGAGCCGGAGCCTTCTTGGCCTTTTGCTGCTGCAGCAGAGTCTTGTACTCGGCCTCCATTGTTCTAGCATTTTCTATGGATTTCTGCGCGTTGACTAGATCTCGATCTAGCTTTGCGCCTTGCTCTGCGATGGCCTGCGCTTCCTCCAGCAGCTGCTGGCGCTTCTCGTCAACCTGGGTCATGTTCCGGATATGAGCTACGGTCAGTGCCTCGACGAGGATATTGTCGTACATTACTCTATCAGCTGGAGTAACTTGGGCAGCAACAGACGTAGATGCTGGATGTTGGAATTATGCCCTAGAGGCAATAATAAAGATGTTATTATTATAATTCTTGTTCATGATAATGTTTATATTCCATGCTAGAATTGTATTAAGCGGAAACTTTAATACTTGTGTGGTTTGTGAACAACACCGTGTCCCTAGTATGCCTCTATGGACTAGCTCATTGATTAATGATGGTTAAGGTTTCCTAACCATAGACATGAGTTGTCAATTGATAATGAGATCATATCATTGGGAGAATGATATGATGGACAGACCCAAACTAAGCAAAGCAATTAGATCGTGTCATCGTGTTCATCTTTGCAAAGTTTCTAATATGTCAAATATTGTATTCCTTAGACCATGAGATAATACAACTCCCTGGTATCGGAAGAAAGCTTTGAGGTCATCAAACGTCATCCTATGAGAGGGTGATCATAAAGGTGTCTCTCAGGTGATCGGAAAGTACTTGTTGGGTTGTATGTATCGAGATGGGATTTGTCCCTCCCAAGTCGGAGAGATATACTTCGGGCCCACTCGATAATCGATATCAACACCGCTTGCAAGCATGTGGTTAAGGAGTTAATCACAAAGTGATATCGGATTACGGAACGAATAAAGTACTTGCTGTGAACGAGGTTGAACTAGGTATGACGATACCGACGATCAAATCTCGGGCAAGTAAAATATCGCGAGACGAAGGGAATATATATATGGGATTGATTGAATCCTGGCATCGTGGTTCATCCGATATGATCTTCGATGAATGTGTGGGAGTAAATATGGGTTTCGGACCATTGTTGATTATTGATAGAAGATCATGTCTGCATATTCTCGAACCAGCAGGGTCACACACTTAACGTGTCTTGACGCTAGGATAGATTGGATAATTGGTTTACGAGTTTTTGTTCGGAGTCTTGGATGGGATCCGGGATATCACGAGAGGTTCCGGAGTGGTCTGGAGAATAAGATTCATATAAGGCAGTGCAGTTTTTGGAGTTCGGAATTGTTCCGGGTTAATCGATATTGTACCGGAAGCTTCTAGAACCTTCCGGAAGGGGACCAACGTGGCCCCACCTTCCGGGAGGGGTCATGGGCCTATGAGGGAGTGCCCTGGACGCATTGGGCCAGGGGCACAAGGCCCCATAGGGCCCAGCCGGCCAAAGAGGGTTTAAACCCTAGATAGAGCTTCTAGAAGGGGGGGTTTCCTTGCCCCCCACTCTTCCTCCTTTGGGGCCGCCGGTTTGGCTTGGAGGGGGGGCTAGAGCAGCCGCCCACCCCTCTATATATAGAGGGCTGGGGCGCACCCCCCTCCCACACCTTCCCCTCCAACCCTAGCCGCCCTGCTGCCCCTCCTCTCTCTCTCCCTCCCGACTGCGTGTAGGCGAAGCCCTGCTGCAGAAATTCTCGACCATATACACCACGCCGTCGTGTTGTAGATCCAATCCGTCTCTCCACCATACTTGCTAGTCCGAGGAAGGAGGATACGTCGAGGTGTTGCACGTGTGCATCTCACGGAGGCACCGCCACTTGTGGTGCTAGATCGGATCGGATCGCGAGGAGGAGAAGCAAGTACGACTACATCACCCACGTTCCGACGAATGTTCCTCTGTGCGAATATTCAAGGGTATGAAGATCTAATCCAATCTCTCTCGTTGTTTGCATCTCCTATATTAGATCTTGGCTTTCCCTCTGTTCGCATCCGTAGAAAATTTTGATTTACTATGCCGCGAAACCCTTCAGTGGTATCAGAGCTAGATCTATGCGTAGATGTGATTCACGAGTAGAACGCAACATGGTTGTTGCGGGCGTTGATGTTTTCTGTTGCAAGCCTCTTGTTTGTGTTCTTCTTATGACGCGGGATAGTCAGATTGAAGCGGTCCAGGCCAACCTTACGACGCCGTCATGCGAGACCGCTCCGCACTTGACGTGTGGCTTGTTCCACACATGCGGCTGGTGGATGCCAGTTTCTCTCACTATAGTTGTCATGGAATTAAAACCGGAGTTTGGCAACCATAATATCACCGTTGTGGCTTTCCGTAGGTAAGAATCGTTCTTAGCATCTACTCCCATAAGCCACGTAAAACATGCAACAACAAAGTAGAGGCGTCTAACTTGTTTTTGCAGGGAGTGTTTTCTGTGATATGGCATGGCCCAAGATGTGATGTGTATGTTGTATGCAATGATCATGTTTTGTAATGTTTCACGACTTGCATGTCGATGAGTATACAACCGGCAGGAGCCATATGGTTGTCTTTATAATTGTGTATGACCTGTGTGTCAACTTCTTATGCGCCATGTAATAGCTTTACTTCATCGCTAAGTAGTTAGCAATAGTTGTAGTTGCTGTTCGTGGTGGAGGCAATCATGGTGGAGTGATGGAGATCATGCCGGCACGCACAAGATGGAGATCATTGCGCGAAGATTGGCTATACCATGTCACATAAAGTTATATGCATGTGATGTTTATCCTTTTATGTATATTATTATGCTTAGATCGCGACGGTAGCATTATAAGATGATTCCTCACTTAAAGATCAAGATAAAACTGTGTTCTCCCCATGTATGCACCATTGCGAAAGATCGTCGTGTCCAAGCATCACGTGATGATCGGGTGCTATAGACTCTACGTTCACATACAACGGGTGCAAGCCAGTTTTGCACACGCGGAAATACTTGGGTTTTACTTGACGAGCCTAGCATGTAGAGACATGGCCTCGGAACACATGAACCGAAAGGTTAAGCATGAGTCATATGAATGATATGATCGACACTTCGTTGTCCACCATTGAAACCACATCTCTTCTCGTGAAGATCGGATTAGGTGTGGTGAATTTGGATCGTGTTCACTAAACAACTTGAGGGATGTTGAATTTAGTGGGAGTTCATCTAGTAATTTGATTAAAAGTTGAACTAGTTATCATGAACATAGTCTAATTTGTACTTGCAAATATTGTAGATCAAATGGCTAAGTCCAACTTCAACTTCAACATTTTTGCTGAGAAGGAAAAGCTTAGAAACAATGGTTCTAACTTCACCAATTTGTTCCGCAATCTAAGAATCATTCTATCTGGCGGTCAGAAGGACTATGTCCTTGGTAAAGCATTAGGTGACCCCCCTGCTGCAACTGCGACGGCTGATGAGAAAGCCGTCTATCAGTCGCGCAAAGATGATTATGGTGTGATTAAGAGCACCATGTTGTTTGCTATAGAACCGGAACTTGAAAATCGTTTTGAAGACTATCCCGGGCCCTTTGAGATTCTCGAGGAGCTGGAAACCATGTTTCAGACCCAAGCCCGTTCTGAGAGATATGAGATCTCTGAGAAGTTCTTTAACTACAAGATGGAGGAAGGGAGTTCCGTTAGTGAGCACGACATTAAGATGACGGGCTACACTCAACGCCTTGAGCAACTGGAATGCACGATTCCAGAGGAGCTTAAGATTGACAGGGTTCTACAATCACTCCCTCCCAGCTACAAGAGTTTTGTAGTGACTCATAATTAGATTGGTTCCACTGATACGATCACCGAGCTCTTCGCAAAGTTGAAGGCTGCGGAAGTGGACATCAAAAAGGATAATCATGTGTTGATGGTCAACAAGCCCACCTTCAAGAAAGGTAAGGGTGCAAAGAAGCCCTTCAAGAAAGGAGGCGGCAAGCACGTTGCCCCTGCTGAGAAGAAGCTCAAGTCTGGTCCTATGCCGGACACTGAGTGCTTCTATTGCAAGGACAAGGGTCACTGGAAGCGCAACTATCCGAAGTACTTAGCGGACAAGAAGGCTGGCACCATCAAAGGTATATTTGATATACATCTTATTGATGTTTTCCTTACTAGCCCTCGTTGTAGTGCCTGGGTATTTGATACTGGTTCAGTTGCTAATATTTGTAACTCGAAACAGGAGCTACGGAATAGACGTCGGCTTGCGAGGGATGAGGTGACGATGCGCGTTGGCAACGGATCAAGAGTTGATGTGACGACCGTCGGCACGCTCTCCTTAGTTTTACCTTCGGGATTAGTTTTAAACCTTAATAAGTGTTATTATGTGTCTGCGTTGAGCATGAACATTATTTCTGGATCTTGTTTATTGCAAGACGGTTATTCATTTAAATCGGAGAATAATGGTTGTTATATTTATATGAGTAACATCTTTTATGGTCATGCACCTTTAGTGAATGGTTTATTTCTTCTAAATCTCGAAAGGGATGAAACACACATCCATAACATAGAGGCTAAGAGATGCAAAGTAGATAGTGATAATACTACTTATTTGTGGCACTGTCGTCTAGGTCATATTGGTGTAAAGCGCATGAAGAAACTCCATTCTGATGGACTTTTGGAGTCTCTTGATTTTGAATCATTTGACATATGCGAACCATGCCTCATGTGCAAGATGATCAAAACCCCGTTCTCCGGTATGATGGAGCGAGCAACGGACTTGTTGGAAATCATACATACCGATGTATGCGGGCCGATGAGTGTTTCGACGCGCGGTGGATATCGCTATTTTCTCACTTTTACCGATGACTTAAGTAGGTATGGGTATATCTATTTAATGAAACATAAATCTGAAACATTTGAAAAGTTCAAAGAATTTCAGAATGAAGTGGAGAACCATCGTAACAGAAAGATTAAGTTTCTACAATCCGATCGTGGAGGCGAATATTTGAGTTATGATTTTCTCACGCATCTTAAAGCAAGCGGAATCGTTTCGCAACTCACGCCACCCGGAACACCACAGCGCAATGGCGTGTCTGAACGCCGGAATCGAACTCTATTAGATATGGTCCGATCAATGATGTCTCTTACT
The DNA here is from genome assembly GCA_023614405.1 of Avena insularis. Classification (NCBI taxonomy): domain Eukaryota; kingdom Viridiplantae; phylum Streptophyta; class Magnoliopsida; order Poales; family Poaceae; genus Avena; species Avena insularis. The sequence goes on from CM042697.1 coordinate 480,785,523, forward strand.
GATTTGCCGTTATCATTTTGGGGTTATGCATTAGAAACCGCTGCATTCACTTTAAATACGGCACCATCTAAATCCGTTGAGACGACACCGTATGAACTGTGGTTTGGTGCTAAACCTAAGTTGTCGTTTCTTAAAGTTTGGGGATGCGAAGCTTACGTCAAGAAGTTGATGCCGGACAATCTCGAACCCAAAGCGGAGAAATGCGTCTTCATAGGATACCCTAAGGAAACTATTGGGTATACCTTCTATCACAGAACCGAAGGCAAAGTGTTTGTTGCAAAGAACGGTTCCTTTCTTGAGAAGGAGTTTCTCTCGAAAGAAGTGAGTGGGAGGAAAGTAGAGCTGGACGAGGTTATTGAACCTTCTCTTGAACTGGAGTGTAGCGCAGCACCTGAAATTGTTCCAGTGCCGCCTGCACCAACAATAGAGGAAGCTAATGATAATGATCATGATGCTTCGGACGATGCTACTACTGAACTTCGCAGGTCGACAAGGTCGCGTGCCCCTCCTGAGTGGTACGGCAACCCTGTCTTAACTGTCTTGTTAGTAGATGACAGTGAGCCTGCGAACTATGAGGAAGCGATGATGAGCCCAGACTCTGAGAAATGGCTAGAAGCCATGAAATCCGAATTGGGATCCATGAGCGAAAACCAAGTATGGACTTTGGTGGACCCTCCTAGCGACCGAAAGGCCGTTGAGTGCAAATGGATTTTCAAGAAGAAAGCGGGGCGGATGGTAATGTTACCGTCTATAAAGCACGGCTTGTCGCGAAAGGTTTTTGACAAGTTCAAGGTGTTGACTACGATGAGACTTTCTCTCCCGTAGCGATGTTTAAGTCCATTCGGATTTTATTAGCAATTGTTGCGTTTCATGATTATGAAATATGGCAGATGGATGTCAAGACTGCTTTCCTCAATGGCAACATTGATGAAGAGTTGTATATGATGCAACCCGAAGGTTTTGTCGATCCTAAGGATGCAGATAAAGTATGCAAGCTCGAGCGTTCCATTTATGGACTGAAGCAAGCATCTCGGAGTTGGAACCTTCGTTTTGATCAAGTGATCAAGAGCTTTGGATTTGTTCCAAATTGCTACGTAGCTTGTATCTACAAGAAAGTGAGTGGGAGCTCGGTGACATTTCTGGTACTATATGTGGATGACATATTGATTATTGGAAATGACATTAACATGCTTAACGATGTGAAGAGTTATTTGAACAAGTGTTTTTCAATGAAATACCTAGGTGAAGCTGCTTATATTTTGGGCATCAAAATCTATAGAGATAGACAAATACGCCTGATAGCTTTAAGCCAGAGTACATACCTAGACAAGGTTCTGAAAAGGTTCAGAATGGATAAGGCAAAGAAAGGTTCAGTGCCTATGTTGTCAGGTAAGACGTTGAGCAAGGCTCAGTGTCCATTCTGATGAAATGATAGAGAAGCTATGAGCAAAGTGCCTTATGCCTCGGCCATAGGTTCTATCATGTATGCCATGCTGTGTACTAGACCGGATGTGTCCAATGCTCTTAGTTTGACGAGCAGATATCAAAGTGATCCAGGAGTGGAACACTGGACAGCCGTGAAGAACATCCTAAAGTACCTAAATAGGACTAAAGAAATGTTCTTAGTCTATGGGGGTGATGAACAACTCGTCGTAAAAGGTTACGACGGCCATTTCGACACCGACAAGGATGATTCTAAATCTCAGATGGGATACGTGTATATTTTGAATGGAGGAGCTGTGAGTGGAGAAGCGCAAGCAAAGCATGATTATGGATCTATGAGAAGCGGAATACATGGCTGCTTGAAGCGTCAAGTGAAGGAGTTTGGATCAGAACTTCATCCGAGCTTGGAGTGGTTCCAAGTGCATTGGACCCACCGGAGATATTGTGTGACAACACTGGCGCCATAGCACTCGCTAAGGAACCAAGATATCATCCAAAGACCAAGCATATCAACCGCAAGTTTCATATAATCCGAGATTATATAGCAGATGGAGATCTGAAGATTAGCAAAGTACATACAGATCTGAATGTCACAGATCCATTGAATAAACCTCTTCCACGTGTAAAACATGATCAGCACCTCAGTGCCATGGGTGTGAGATTGTTGCCAAATGTAAACTAGATTATTGACTCTAGTGCAAGTGGGAGACTCTTGGAATTATGCCCTAGAGGCAATAATAAAGATGTTATTATTATAATTCTTGTTCATGATAATGTTTATATTCCATGCTAGAATTGTATTAAGCGGAAACTTTAATACTTGTGTGGTTTGTGAGCAACACCGTGTCCCTAGTATGCCTCTATGGACTAGCTCATTGATTAATGATGGTTAAGGTTTCCTAACCATAGACATGAGTTGTCAATTGATAATGAGATCATATCATTGGGAGAATGATATGATGGACAGACCCAAACTAAGCAAAGCAATTAGATCGTGTCATCGTGTTCATCTTTGCAAAGTTTCTAATATGTCAAATATTGTATTCCTTAGACCATGAGATAATACAACTCCCTGGTATCGGAAGAAAGCTTTGAGGTCATCAAACGTCATCCTATGAGAGGGTGATCATAAAGGTGTCTCTTAGGTGATCGGAAAGTACTTGTTGGGTTGTATGTATCGAGATGGGATTTGTCCCTCCCAAGTAGGAGAGATATACTTCGGGCCCACTCAATAATCGATATCAACACCGCTTGCAAGCATGTGGTTAAGGAGTTAATCAAAAAGTGATATCGGATTACGGAACGAATAAAGTACTTGCTGTGAACGAGATTGAACTAGGTATGACGATACCGACGATCAAATCTCGGGCAAGTAAAATATCGCGAGACGAAGGGAATATATATATGGGATTGATTGAATCCTGGCATCGTGGTTCATCTGATATGATCATCGATGAATGTGTGGGAGTCAATATGGGTTTCCAGACCCCGCTGTTGATTATTGATAGAAGATCATGTCTGCATATTCTCGAACCGAGGTCACACATAACGTGTCTTGACGCTAGGATAGATTGGATAATTGGTTTACGAAGTTTTTGTTCGAGTCTCGGATGGGATCCGGGATATCACGAGAGGTTCGGAGTGGTCGGAGAATAAGATTCATATAAAGGCGGTGCAGTTTTGGAGTTCGGAATTGTTCCGGGTTAATCGGTATTGTACCGGAAGCTTCTAGAACCTTCCGGAAGGGGACCAACGTGGCCCCACCTTCCGGGAGGGGGCATGGGCCTATGAGGGAGTGCCCTGGCCGCATTGGGCTAGGGGCACAAGGCCCCATAGGGCCCAGCTGGCCAAAGAGGGTTTAAACCCTAGATAGAGCTTCTAGAAGGGGGGGGGTTCCTTGCCCCCCACTCTTCCTCCTTTGGGGCCGCCGGTTTGGCTTGGAGGGGGCTAGGGCAGCCGCCCACCCCTCTATATATAGAGGGCTGGGGCGCACCCCCTCCCACACCTTCCCCTCCAACCCTAGCCGCCCTGCTGCCCCTCCTCTCTCTCTCCCTCCTGACTGCGTGTAGGCGAAGCCCTGCTGCAGAAATTCTCCACCATATACACCACGCCGTCGTGTTGTAGATCCAATCCATCTCTCCACCATACTTGCTGGTCCGAGGAAGGAGGAGACGTCGAGGTGCTGCACGTGTGCATCTCACGGAGGCACCGCCACTTGTGGTGCTAGATCGGATCGGATCACGAGGAGGAGAAGCGAGTACGACTACATCACCCATGTTCCGACAAATGTTCCGCTGTGCGAATCTTCAAGGGTATGAAGATCTAATCCAATCTCTCTCGTTGTTTGCATCTCCTAGATTAGATCTTGGCTTTCCCTCTGTTCGCATCCGTAGAAAATTTTGATTTACTATGCCGCGAAACCCTTCACTGGAGGCGGCAAGTTTGCGGTGTTTTTGTTGCTCGGGCCGGTGCCGAGTTCCTACGGCTATTGCATTGGGTTAGGCGGAGGGGGCATGACCTTTGCGCGATCATTGTCGGCAGCAATAGGTGGTCCCTTCCCTTTGTCCAGGGCTGTAGGCGGAGCTCGTCCGGGTTGATCTTCATCCATCGCCGTCCCAATGGTGACGAACACCTCTCGAGACGTGATGGCGTTGTTGGCTTGCTCGTCGCGCGTGTACTCTTCCTCCATCTCTCACATGGCGGAGTCTAGTTCCTCTGGACTAAAATCTATCTCCTCTGAATCTGCGCTGAAGTCGGCGTATAGCACGTCAATCACAGAGTCGGAGGGTGCCGAGACTTCCTCGATGATGGGGGGTGGAGGTTCAATAGCAGCGACGATGACTGGAGGTGGTGGTGCGACTGCGGCGATGGCGGCCGGAGGCGGTTGCTGAGGCGGCGGCGCTCCGCCAACGAGCGCAAGATCCGCCTGAGATGACCCCTTGGTCTCCGCATAGCTGTTGACGGTGTTCACCATGCTTTCAAAGGTGAGGCGTCCTGAAGCTTGCTGCCGCCTTAGAGAATGCCGGAGAAGCGTTCCCTGGTCCAGTCATTCCACCAAGTGATACATAGCATCATCATTGGGGTAGTGGGCCAGATCGGCTCGTGTACGGAGCCACCTGGCAAGGTAATCGTGGGGGTGTTTGCCCTCTCTCTGAACGCAATGCGCCAGATCAAAGATGATGACCACACCGGCGAACTTGGATCTCTGTTGTCTAGACGCACGGACGAAGCCGGCGGACTTGTAGTGATCTTCCATCGTTATATCCTGCATAGGGGTGGTTTGGGTGGGCCTTGAATTTTTCCGATCTTTGCCGACAAACTCCGAAGAGAGATCCGACATCGATCCTTCCGTGAACATATCCTGCCCGTAGGCGGTCCGTGCGGGCCTTGATGCTCCTCCGACTCCCAGATAACTAGTGCCCGAGTCGGTTTTGCCAATGAAGAGGTGGATGTCTCCGATAGGAACGATCGAACACCGCGTAGGGTTCGTCTTCGCCGGGATCCAGAAATCATCGGGAGGGACGATCGGAACGTTGCCGGAGAAGAGAACGCGACCGATGGCTACGGTTTTGCCGATTCCCGCGAAGATCTTGGTCCTCGCCCGCTGAAGAGCCTGAAGCGCCTGTAGCCCCACGGTGGGCGCCAACTGTCGTGGTATTGCCGACGAGTACGCCATGGAGGGGTCCTCACAGTGCGTGTTTAGAGTCGTGGGGGAAGGCGGGCGGTTGACGGGTACAAGGTAACACAGCCTCCTGCTATAAATCACTATAATGGCAATATGCTGAGTTACAGGGATTGGTTCGCTATGCGAGGTTATGTGAAGTTGTACTAGGTTGTGCCCGAAAGGCTCCCATAGGCCCGACTTATATAGTCGCCAGGTCCTAGGGCTACAGGGAAAATTCCTAGTCGGACAGGTTACAGAGTCCTACACTGTCTATTACTAGTCTAGCGTGTCTTGTACTCCAAGGCTCCGTGTATGCTGGTGACTCCACCGTGGCCTTCCTTTATCTGGCATGGGCCTCCCTTTTGGATCCATCTAACTGGGCCGTCCAGCAGGCCATAGGCCATGCTACCAACTGTGGGCCACCCGGGTTATCCGGATAAGAGACATGCTATGAGGATACCCATATAGCATATCCCCAACAACTTACTCCTGCAACATTGTTCGCTATCTCATGATACACATGCATGCACAATATGGAAACATTATCACAAAATATACTATGATTCTAGCCATAACATTGGTCATTTGACCTGAAAGCCAGGAAACCTTGATTGAGATAGATCATTTTGTGAAGGTTTTTTAAGACACAATAAATATACCAAGTTTGATATTTTTCTTGCAACTATGTCATATAATATGACACCACGTTTGATTGTTTTTAAATTTTTTATGCCCGTTTCAAACTATCGTCAAACTTTCTAAAACAGCGGGCATGAAGATTCTTAGCTCGGAGCTAAGCCTCGCTAAACTTGCATTGGATCTCCGATATAGCATATTGTGAGTCTAAAAATGATTTTTGCAAATTCAGACAGATAGATCTTATTTTTTCGCAAATTTTGATATATTATATGTATTTTTTAAAATTAAAATGATTTAGTTATGATTTTTTAAGATTAATGTGGCAAAAAGGAAAAATGGCTACGCCGCCGGCAATGCACGGACTTGACGCCATCGCATCGCCGTCATGGCTAATCACCTACGCCGATGGCCCGGTCTACACCGACGGCTGCCGTCGGTCTATCCATTCTACGCCGACGGCAAGGCTAGGCCGACGGCCACGTTACCTAGTTGCCGAGCCTGTCCACCTACACCGACGGTCCCAACCTTTTGCCATCGGCGTTGAATTAGGCCGTCGGCGTATGACTTTATTCTTGTAGTGCAGGATGTTACCGATTGCATGCATGTCAGGCCCACTGATGAAGCCATCGTTGATTGTTTCAGAACTCATTGATCATCACCATCGTAACATGGCGATCACTCCAGAATGTTGTTTTTGTCACGCATCTGACGATGACTGGCGGCATTCACTACTGGACTGTGCTATGCCTCGCAGCGTCTGGGTTCTTCAGGATGAGGATCTGATAGAGCATATTTTGATCTCGCAATGTAGTAATGCAAAGGAATAGATATTTTCTCATTAATTGACTTGTTATCACATGCTCAGTTTGTTCAAACGGTGATCACACTTTGGGCGATATGGTTAGCCCGACGCAAAGCCATCCATGAGGAGATCTTTTGGAGCCCTTTTTCAATATCCAAATGTGTTGATAAAATTGTCGGCGAGTTGAATATTATCACTTCACCGAATCGGGTTAGGGCTTTGGTGATTATGACGAGGCCCCCCCCTGCTCCGAGATGGATCCCGCCGGGAGAATCAGTGTTGGTGCAACTATGTCTCGTTCAGGTAATCAAGGAGCTGCGGCGCATATCTGTTAGAATTATGATGGTTCATATCTTGGTTCTTCATCACTTGCTTCTGCTGGTATCCCGGATCCAGCAACTTTGGAGCCGATTGTGTGTCGGGAAGGAATTGCTTTTTTTGGAAAAAAAGAAGGAAGGAATTGCTTTGGCTGCTGATCTTCGGGTAACCAAGGCTGTGCTCTCTCCTCAGAGTGTTTGGAAGTCATCAATCAATGATCAAAAGAAGGATTGCTTGCCAAGATACGCTCCATTTCTTAGCGAAATACTAAAACTAGATGTATAGATTTTCTTGATTTCCACTTTATCCATGAAGGTAGAGCATAAAATATTCCTTCTTAAGGAGAACCAACCCGTGGTTGGATGGTTAGGAGGGCAGTGGTACCCCCAGCCCACTAGAGTTCAAACCCCAGGTTTGACGCTTTGGTGTTTCATAAAGACAGAATAATCTTTTAGTGCGAAACGACGTTCTTGTCGATAGCGAGGCGCCTGCGATGGTTTCGTCAATCACAAGACCCGCCGACTCAGTCTTTCGGAGGTGCTCATAGGGGTAGGGTGTGTGTGCGTGTGTTTATAGGGGTGAGTGTATGTACGCATTGTGGGCGTCTGCGTTTGTACTGTGTTTCTCAAAAAAAAATATTCCTGCTCAAGGCTTAGAGCATCTCCACTCACATTCTCAAGACGCCGAACCTAGAGCGATTTTTTGATAAGGACGCCGAAAATTGGTCCAGACGCGTTCTCAGGATCCCGGTTTCGTCCAGATTTGGGCAAACTTTGGTCCGGACTTCCCAGGCCATTCCCAGGATCTCGGAACGCGCTGGGAACGCCGGACGAAGCGAATTTGACGGAAAAAAGGCGGCGAGTGGACCCGCCCGGTCAGCATATATTCGCCCATATTTATCCGAAGTTTGCCCAAAGTTTGCCCCTTTGCCCATATTCGTCCAAAGTTTGTCCATATTCGCTCAAAGTTCATCCGTATTGGCCCAAAGTTCGTCCATATTCGTCCAAAACCGCTTATATTTGCCCATATTCGCCCCAAAACATCTTATATTCGCCCGTATTCGCGCAAAGTTTGTCCATATTCATCCAAAGTTTGCGTAAAGTTCGCCCATATTTGACCATATTCGCCCATATTCGATCATATTCATCCATATTCGCCCATGTTCGCCCAAAGTTCATTCATATTCGTCCAAAAGTTCGCCCATATTCGCCCAAAACCGCTTATATTCGCCCATATTTGCCCAAAACCTCTTATATTCGTCCGTATGCCCATATTCGCCAAAGTTCGCCCAAATTTGTCCAAAACCGCCTATATTCGTCCAAAGTTTACCGAAATTTGTTGAATTTTAGCCAAACGCGGGAACTCGGCCTGAGAACGCGAGCGAGAAACTCGGTGTTTCTAGACCGAAAACTAGTTTCGTCCGGAGCAAAATATGTCCGGATTTCGGCCTGGAAACGACCAACGACTGGGAATGCTCTTAGCTCGTAGATATCTAGATTTGCTGCGAGGGCGCCGTTTGTGGATCCTTCAATCTCCAGACTTTAATATTGTACCCATGATTATTGAGTAATAAAGAGAGCTTTACCCCTAAAGAAAACACTCTTCCAACTTTTTGCAACCCAGGCTATATAGACTTCCAGGAAATTTGGTTAGTTCCTCCATGTAACGCATTGACATTCTCGCTCCATTCTTTCACACTGCTAGCTCATGAATAAGGTAGTGTACTCAGTGAAATTTTTGTGTGCACCAAAAGTTGTTGCAAGAATTAACGAGATTCATTCGTAATATAGAAAATAAAAGTTTTCTCGCGAGAGAGCGAACAAAACCAAGATCTAATTAATCTACGATGACCAAATTCGAAACGGGCAAAGAGAAACGAAAAAAGGCAAACTGACATGTGAATAGTGTCATTAGTGGGTTTTTTCTTTCTGTGATAGTACTATTTATATATATGTTGGATTTGTGGTTCTTGTTTCTCTAGGTGTGTTTAGTATTTATTTCTGAAAAATTTAGACTTTGACAACACACACCATGCGAACATGAGGACACGAGATGACACACAAAGGTACCACGTACAATGGTCATTTGGTCATGTTACTTGCGCGCGCGCAGTCTTTCCGCATGGCTTGAAAAGAGAGAGCACGACTGTAGGGCAGTCCTCCCGCATGGTTTTGATAAGTCAAAGCCAGTTCGAATTTACCAGTTGACGAGCTCTGTACTGTGTGCACGCATAGCCGTGTTGCATCTCTCCAAATTTTAGTCTGGGGGTGTGAGTCCCAAGACTCTGAACAGCATGTTTGGAAATGTTTTCACCCATATCTCGGCAAAGGTGGCGGCCGTCACTGTCATAGAGCAGAGGTGCTGCTTGTTTATTGGATGTCCCCCAAAGGTGTTGCTTGTTTGAACTTTCAAACGTAACTAGTCGCATGCAATCTTCCACAAGCCTGCAGGACCCATTCTTTGTTAGACTTTTGCGTTGACTTCCATGGTTAGAGGTGAGTGGTGTTTTAGCTCACGTTACATATGCTATTTTTCATTACAATACATTTTAAAAGTGTTTTGAAATGTAAAAGGACTTAAAGAATCGGCATATATACATGACCACATCCTGCATGATCGGCGAGCCAGTTTCATGGAAAACCAATTTTTTCGTAACATGCGAGAAGACAAAATTAGGTGCTAGAATAAGTCCTTTCAAGAGATATATTTTGTCTTTTTACATAGTCTAGAAAAAAAATCATTTCAGGATGTACCGATCGACATAGAATATCTAGATGTACTCATGTACCTACAGTTTTTCAGCATTTTTTTTAACACTTTGAATATGTTTTTTATTTTTATTTTTTGGTAAAGAGAGCTTGTGCATCAGATCAGGAGCCAAAGTGATAGGAGATAGCTCCGACGCTCTTCGGTCTGATACCCACGAGGAGAAAAAACTACAGAACGGTTGCTAGGGGATGTGCAGGGAGTGTTGTCTTCAATTGCGGCCAGGGATTCTTTGGGGCCAGCGGAGGCATGCCCTTCTGATGGTCTAGGGCTCACCAAAGAACGTGATTTGGTGACATTTGACTCGTCTGAGCAGAAGTCGTCTGTGGTTGAGGATGAGCAACTCTACGGCTGTTTCTCTCCCCGTGGCCCGTCATCGCAGCCTAGTGTCTCGGCTGCCTCTCAGTGCGAGGGCATGGGCTTGCTCATGCCTCAGGCGCTTGGCATCGACGCTGTTGTATCTCTCTCGCCTGAGTCCGGCAAGCTTGTGGTTCCCATAGGTGATGGGGTTGATAAGTCAGGAGTGTTGACTCCTTTGCCTCGAGCTGTCGTCGCTAGAGAGATTTGCAATTTTCTTGCCACCTTGGCTGCTGCATGTCCTGGATCCAACAACTCGTTTGGGTATAAGGTTAAGTCCTTGAGAGGTGGCGCTAGACCAAGAGCAGCCTTTGGGAAGGAAAAATCTAGCGAGAAGAGGGGTGCTGCCAGATATACATCTGGAGTCTCTTAATGGCTTCCCTCCTCTTTCTCGGCATATCTTTGTCGGTGCAGTGTAGGAGTGTCGTGGTTGGTGTGTTGTTTTATGTGGCTATTTGGATCTTCTCTTAGGTTTGGTTGTCGATGTGTGCCGTGGTCGGTGTGTGTGGGCGTTTGCCCGTGTGTTGTTGGTGTTTGGGTGGGCTTGGCCTTGTATTATAGGTTTTTGTCCGGTTTTCTCCTAAAAAAACTGGACACCTTCTTCTTAATTAATGGATGGGGCAAAGCTTTTGCCTCCGTTTCAAAAAAAAAATTGCGGCCAGGGAGTGCGTCAGGCTTTGGATTCAGCTCAGAACGGTAGTAAGGAATGAGCTACAGCCTGATAAGTTTACATGGGTGGGATCGCGATCAGGGGAGTATTCTGCCAGAGACACTTAGGACGGGTTTAATAGCCTTCATATCCTCCGAGCAGTCCAGCGGAAAGCGAAAATGAGCCGTTTGGTTACTTGGACGAGGCGTTTGGTTATCTGGCCACCGGCGGCGACAACGACGACGCCCGCGGCAAGACAAAACCGGTAGGACGACGGCCATGCCGAGCTGGAATGACGGCGACAGCTCCTCCCAATCGTATCTAGGGGTAAGTGCACTTTTCCCCAATTATTTCATTGGGTTAGGGTTCGGTAGCGAGTTAGGTATCCTCGATTTACAGTCATATGAACTCGATTTGGTGCTAGAACTTCATGGACATGGACTATGCTCCTGACTCCTTCGAAGATCCTAGTTTCTGCGGCATAGCGAAAGATTGTCCTGAGCTCTATCATGTCCACAAACTTGAGCCTGTCAGGCATGTTGCATTTGAAGGAACCAACCCAGGCCACAAATTCTACCTCTGCCAAATGCAGAACGTAAGTGCTTAGTTCCTTATATCGTCATTCACTTTTCTGACAAGCAGTAGGTCTATGCCAACGAATTTCTGACCTGCAGGAGGTCAAAAACTATGGGTTTGTGGCTTGGGTAGACAATGAATGGCCAGATGCTATGAATAATGCACTTGCGAAGCTATGGAGGATGTACGATGATACACGCAGTGCAAGAATCGACGAAAAGGTTGAGAATGCGCAGCTGGTGAAGCAACTGTATGATGAAAAGAACAAGCTTGACAAAAAATACACAAGTCTGCTGGTTGATGTGAAGAAGTTCATCGAACAAACAAAGAAGAAGGTGTTGGTCTCGGATGAATGACAATAATGAAGCGTTGAGGAATGAGGTTGAGATGCTGAAGAACACACAGAAATCTCAGGCTGATGTAATCAAAGAGAAGCGAAAGCAATGGGATGAGGATCAGATGATCTTCAAGCAGGAAAAGAGGAAATTAGAGTACGCGCTCTATGAATTGTTCAAAGCCAATGACTCTAATAAGGATAACTGAAGCCAATGACTGTTCAGGTGCACCTTCTTGTACCGTAGACGGTGAACTGCTGCTGGTGGTGGTAGGATGACATCTACTTTTGATGTGGTTCTAGGTTAACACTATGGTGTTATGTTAAACTGTGATCCTTTTGGCGACGATCATGCTTGTTAAGACTAATTCGTACTTGTGTTGTTTCTGCTAAGGGTGTTTGAAAGGACTATATTTTCTCATGCTTTTTTGGTGATAATGACAATCCCATTTGTGAGCTAATCATGTGCTTGAGTTTCAGGAAAAATGCTTTTGATGTTTCCTTAAACTATGTGGATGCTCTCTTTGGGATCTCATGAAGACGGCGACCTGTAGTTTTCTTCTAGTTTCTCTCTTTTTATTGTTTTAGGTCGCCGTACTATTAAGAGGGGGTCCATCTCGGAAGGCTATGGGAAATCTCTTGTTCTTGCACAAACCCCATATGCACCGCCACAGCCATCCTACTCTTCCGTGAGAGAGCGAGTTTTTGTTCTGTTGGAGCCTTTTTTTGTCTGATCGGAACTTCCGGCCAGGCGCCGGAAGTTCCGCTCAGGATTTTTCTGCGGGAAGATTTGGCCTTTGTTCCGATCCAAGTTCCACTGGAACTTCCGGTGAGCTCCCAGAACTCTCTGTTTTGGTATGCTCTATTTGCCAGAAGTTCCACCGGAAGTTGCACCGGAAGTTCTCCTGCCAGAAAGTTCCTGGGCGGAACTTCCGCCCAGGCACCGGAACTTCCAGTCAAACTTGCTTCGCGACCCAGAAGTTCCGCCCCTAGTTCCGCTCCAAGTTCCGCTGAAGGGCCAGTACCCTTCTGTATGAAGTGGTCTATTTGCCAAAACTTGGGATGGAACTTGCATCGGAAGTTCGGCCGGAACTTCCGGTCAATTTGACCGGAACTTCCGGTCGATCTTTTGGAGCGGGCGTCAACGGGCTGATGACCATTGGAGCCGTGCTGGGCGGAACTTCTGGCCCCTCACCGGAAGTTCCGGTGAAGTCGCGTGGGCTGTAACGGTTCAGTGCGGATGGGGCCTATTTAAGGCGCCCTCCTTCTTCCTCCCACCTATCTTGAATATTTTCTCTCTCCTCCATTAATGCTTGAGCTTCACCTCACTAGATCTCCCTCTCTAGCCACTCAAATGACTTGATCTTTTAAGAGGTGAGGGAGGTGACCTAGATCTACACTTCCATCAAAGTAGATTTGATTCCCCCCACCCATTCTTTGTGGATCTTGTTGCTCTTGGGTTTCTTGAAACCCTAGACGGTGTAGGGCATCCTCGGAGCTAAGGCTTGTGTTGTAAAGCTTCAAGGTGTCATTGAGGGCCTCCAATTGAGTTGTGGAGCTTCCCCCTCAACCTTGGTATAAAGGTTTCAGTTGGCGCCTTCAAGGTCACCGGTTAGTGGATTGTGAGGCCTCCTTTGTGGGGGAGCTCACCGGAGAAGAATGTGAGGCCTTTGTGGCGCTCGGGTGACCTTGTGTGACCCCGACACCTCTCCAACGTAGACGTAGCTCCTTGGGAGTGAACTACGGGAATTATATCTCCGTGTGCCGCTCCGGTTACTTTGTTCCCTTCCTTTACTTCTTGTCATTTATCGTTCTTGTGGTTGTTGTAAGTTATCTTGCATTTAGGTTGTTCACCTAGTTGCACATCTAGATAATTTTGTTTCTCGTTAAGCCTAAAAGTGAGAAACAAATTAAAATTGGATAGTCGCCTATTCACCCCCCTTCTAGTCGTATCAAGTCGGTACTTACAATTGCTCATGCATGTGTGTGATTGGACTAGCCAAGTTTTTTATCTATGCATGTAAAGTTTTTATCTATGGTTTTTTAGCTAAGATACAACATCACTCTCTTTCTTCATTAACTATGGTGCCACATAAGCAAATTGTCTAGGATATAGAGCTAAGATAAACATCACTCTCTTCCTCCCACGTAGTCTTGGATAAGAGCATGTTGCGGGCTAATAAATATGGGCTGCCCTCTATTAATAGTACTTTCGTCTTAAAACTTAAGGCTTATATTTTTTTATAAGTCAAACTCTGTAAAATTTGATCAAGTTTTTAGAGAAAAATATTAATTTTTACAATATAAAATGCATATCTTTTATACAATCATGAAACATATTTTCACATGATATCTATATAATATCATATTTCTTGATAGTTTTTTCAAAATGTTTGTTCAAACTTTACATAGTTTGACTTTTAAAAAAAATCTTTAAGCTTTTGGATGTAGGTAGTATGTCACTACCAGTTGGCTATCGAGTTCGGCCACCATGCTCTGACCAAAGCGCCGGCTATATATACCGCAGCTCACTAGGCATCACAGTCACAGAGCACACTCGCATCTGGAAAATCACCGGAAATCCAAGTCTACATATATGTGGGTGTTCCGGGCTTGTCTCAGACGTCCACTCGCGCTGTAAGATTCGTGCAGCTCTTGTTGCACATTGTACAGAACACCCTTAGTTATACCCATTTCGTTTCAGCAAGCCCCTCCTGTTTTATACAACATACCCCTCCTTCATTCCATATTACATAAATTTTGATCAGGTAGTACAAAATCAATCATGTTTGGTTTTGGATCAGTGAGTGCAGAGTTAGTACATAATTAGTATAGGAAAGATTTTTTTTGTATCTGATCGAGAACACCTGAATCTGACCATAATAGAGTTTTGCATCTTACAAGAAGACCATGCGCCATGATTTTGTTCCACATCCACCCGGTTCAAGAAAAATAGATCACGAGCAGGAAAACAGTCCGGATTCCAAATTGCATGAAAATTGATCTGGATACGAACCAAAATCGAAGGAAACAACAATCTCTATTTCAGATCTGAATACGAACCAAAAAAACAAGAAACTAGAATCATGGGATCTGGAAAAAAAGTCCACCGACGGAGGAGAGGGGCTAGAAGGGGGAGGAGAGGGGCACGAAGGATCCTCCCATGCCGTCGCCGCCGTAGACGCCATGGCCAGTCGGGTTCATCGCCGTCGACCTGTTGGATCTGGATGCGGTGGAGCTCAGGCAGCCTATCGGAGATGGAGGCAGCTCCTTACACGGGGACCCGAACGGAGGACTCGGCTGACAGACGATGGAGCAGGCCGGATGGAGACGGCGGCTATCTCGGGGAGATGAGGTAGAGGAGAGAGAGACGCAAGGCAGCGAGGGGCAGAATCAAGATGTACCGTGTCCACTTTCGTTCCTATAGAGGTGGAAGTTGTACCGTGACAGGATGAAACTGCAAAATTCACTTGTACAAATCTTGGAGCGTTGTAGAACGTCGGATAAGACAGGAACACCCACGTACTGGTAGGAAAACTGCGTTGGGAAAATCACATGTACATCTACGGAAAGAAAATGGAGGACTACGCTGTCGTCTACCTCGGCCTGGCCCTGGCGTCGCTGCTCTTCCTGCTCGCCTGGCATCGCGTCCGCAAGGCCGGCCACGAGCTGCGGCTGCCGCCGGGTCCATGGACGCTTCCCGTGATCGGCAGCATGCACCACATCGCCGGGGCGCTCCCGCACCGCGCGATGCGCGACCTGGCGCGGCGGCACGGCTGGCCCGTGATGCTCCTCTGGCTCGGCGAGGTGCCCACGCTGGTGGTCTCCTCCCGCGAGGCGGCCCGCGAGGTGATGAAGACCCACGACACCTCCTTCGCCACGCGCCCGCTCAGCTCCACCGTCAGCGTGCTCACCAACGGCGGCCGGGACATCATCTTCGCGCCCTACGGCGACTACTGGCGCCAGATGCGCAAGATCGCCGTCACCGAGGTCCTCACCGCGCGCCGCGTCCTCTCCTTCCGCGCCATCCGGGAGGAGGAGACCGGCGCCATGCTCCGCGCCGTGGCCGCCGCCGGCGACGAGCTGATCGACATGCGCGCGAGGATGGCGGCGCTGGTTTCGGACACCACGGCGCGCGCCGTGTTCGGGGACCGGTTCAAGGACCGCGACCTCTTCCTCCGGGAGCTGGACCGCGCCATCGCGCTCTCCGCTGGGTTCAACCCGGCCGACCTCTGGCCGTCGTCGCGTCTCGCCGTGTGGGCCAGCGGCGCGGTGCGACGCGCCGAGGAGTGCCGCGACACCGTCTTCGGGATCCTCGACAGCGTCATCGCCGAGCACCAGGACAGGATGGCGGGGGAAGGCGGCGCTGCCCAGGAGGACGTCATCGACATCCTCCTGCGTGTCCAGAAGGACGGCGGCCTCCAGTTCCCCATGGACATGGACTCCATCAAAGCCGTCGTATTCGTACGTGCTGTGTGCGTGCAGTGTGCACACACCTGTCTAGTCTAGCTAGCTAACATGGCATGTCATGGCATGCAGGACATCTTCGGCGGGGGCAGCGAGACGTCGGCGACGACGCTGGAGTGGATCATGGCGGAGCTGGTTCGTAACCCGAACGTGCTGCGCCGGGTGACAGACGAGGTCCGGCGAGCCTTCGAGGCCGCCGGCGCAGTGGTCGAGCAGGACCTCGCCACGGCCGTCCCGTACCTGCACCTGGTGATCCGGGAGACGTTCCGGCTGCACACGCCCCTGCCTCTCCTCCTCCCGCGGGAGTGCCGTGACGCGCCGGCGTGCAAGGTGCTGGGCTACGACGTGCCGCAGGGTACGCAGGTGCTCGTGAACGCCTGGGCGATGGGCCGCGACGAGCGGTACTGGCCCGGGGACCCCGAGGAGTTCCGGCCGGAGCGGTTCGAGGCAGCCAAGGGCGACGGCGGCTCGGAGGGGGTGGACTTCCGGGGCGCCGACTTCGAGCTGCTGCCGTTCGGCGCCGGCAGGAGGATGTGCCCCGGAATGGGGTTCGGGCTCGCAAACGTGGAGCTCGCGCTCGCCAGCCTGCTGCTGCACTTCGACTGGGAGGCGCCCGGCGTCGCTGATCCGGCGGAGTTCGACATGACCGAGGCGTTTGGCATCACCTCGCGGCGGAAGGCCGGCCTCATGTTGCGTCCCGTCCTGCGAGTGCCCGTGCCCGTGCCCAAAGTCTAGGTGACGACTACACCATCGGTCCATGGCAGAATTGCACGTACGTGCGTGTACTGTACTAGTAGTAGCCTAAGTTTGACCAAATATAAATAAGAAAATATCAATATCTATGATAGTAAATATTAAACAAATCGGATTTGCTAGTTCTCAGGCGCCCGAGAACTTCTTTGTTCTTAGTCACCTCTCTCACCATTAGATTTACCTCGCGATTCGTGCAACATGAGACTTTCACATAAGTTACAACTAGGTTATAACTGAGATTTTAATGAGTTGCAACTAGTTTGCAACTGAGAATTAGTACAAATTATATAAATTGCAACTAGGTTGCAACTAGCACAAATAGTAGAATGATGTCAGCGACTTAGACATAAGAAGTTCTCATACGCCTGAGATCTAGGCCCTCCCTAAACAAATATATTATGAAAATATCTATGCTTATTACAACCATATATTACATAACTTATCTCTCGAAACAGGATTTCGCCCCGCTTTATAAATAAAGCACACATGTGAGACCGCTGCTGGGCCAGACAGCACATCGCCCAAAGGAACAAACACCACATGATACAAGGCGCTAGGGAGAACCCAAGCCCAACACGAAACACACGAAGAAATAAAAGAAGAAAAAAAAGCCGAGAACGGC
Source organism: Avena insularis (assembly GCA_023614405.1). Lineage (NCBI taxonomy): Eukaryota > Viridiplantae > Streptophyta > Magnoliopsida > Poales > Poaceae > Avena > Avena insularis. The sequence goes on from CM042697.1 coordinate 480,802,913, forward strand.
GGTGTGCCGAAAACGGAAACGACTCGCGACCGAAGCGCCCCCCGGAAGTACCACCACACATCCCGCAGTCTAAAGCGCCTGCGTACCAAGACAACACCTCCAAGAAGGGGAGTGACGGTGATGACACTGATGTCTGGCCGGGGGCCTAAGGGTTTCCCCCGTACGCAGTGGGGGTGGGGGGTGGGGAAGGGAGGCCTCCGACACCCTTCAAGAAGGAAGGTGATACCCACGGGCGTCACCGTGCCAGTGTCAATAGACAAGGATTTCTCCCGACCCCTCCAGCCCCACCCACCCGAGCACTTTGTAAAGCCCCACCAAACACGCCACCCTGGTCTTGAGGTCGCCACCGCTGTCACACCGGGAACCATAGAGCGAGACCGGTAGGCCGAGAGAGCGGAGACTTCGGCGATGGCCGGCATGCCAATGGTACGCGGGAGGGAACGACCTCCACCACCAGCAGGTGGTAGCCGACCAGATGCAGCACCAAGACAAACCAGGCCCTCAGGCCCGGCCGAGCCCGCGGAGGCTCGTGAAGTCCCGCCACCGCACTGCAGCAAGGGTGCCACCGAACATGCCAACCGCCACCCTATACCCTACTCAACCTCCCACCAGGAGATCTGCCGCACCGGCAAATCCCGGTTGTCAAGAAACAATACCATCACCACCGAGCTCCCCCGGGCCTACCGGACCGCCGCCGGTCGGGGATCTCACGTCACCTCCCGGAGCCGCCTCCGCCAGAGGGATGTCGGCGTCGTCCACCTTTCGGGGCCGCCGCCCCGGCATCCACGAGCTCGAGTCCTAGCCATCGCCCGCATCACACTCAAAAGGCCGTCGGATTGGGTATGGTGATCGAGCGCTAACGCCAGAGGTTGTTAGTCCGCTCGGCCGGACATAGCGGCAAGGCCGATCAACCGGACTCAGGCCCTGATCAGCCCGCAGGCCCAGATCAGCCCCGCGACCGCGCTGCTGTGTCTTGGGCTCGCCGGCGACCGAACCCCGAAGAGCGCTCCCCCAGCACCACCACCGCCGAGCCGTCCTTCATCGTGCTCCGCCATCGCCAGAAAGGACACCGCCGCCACAGGCCGTCCCCGAGCCGGCCCTAGGGCACCACCCGAGACGGAGCCGCATCGCGCCGGCCAGGAGCTGACGAGGTCTTGACTGCCGCCACACCCCACCTCCGGCCAAGCCCCCTCGACCCGCCGCGCCGCCACCAGGGCAGCCTGCGCCGCCAGATCTGGGGCCAGCACCGGTCGCCGACGCCACCAGAGGCCGCACCACACGCAGCCCTCCCGCCGCCGACCAGACCCCGGCCACGCCGCCAGGACCCGCCGTCGTGGCCCCGCGCCCCGCGCCAGCGTCGACTCCGAGAAGCGATGGCCCGCGCCGCCGTCGCGGAGAGAGAAGAAGCGCCACCGCCGCCTACGCTGGGCGGGCTTTGCCCGCCAGCGGGGAAGCGGAGGCGAGGGAAGGGGAGTCTTTTGATTACATGACTTATCTTAGGACTAGTTGCTGATTCGTAACTTTAATCAGTCTCTTCCAATCTATGTATGTTATAATTGGCGATGATTGCTGCTCTAGTGCGCTAGTTCTTAGCTCGATGACTTTTCGTCTGTCTACTATAACAACGTCTACTATAAACTTTGTTCGGCTCCGGTGATGGAGGGACGAGGACGGCGACACGCCTTTAGTTCGTGCTAATGTTTGTAGTCGTCGAGTAAACTTGGTGTGCCAAGTTGTCCGAAGTGCATCAAGAAATGCATCGGTTGCACGTGTAACACTAGCAAGCAGAACATGTATTCTGCCTTCAACGGGATCTTAATAATATAGCTCATATAACACATAAATGATAAATCTCATCATTTCAGAAGAAATCTCATCATCGTACAATATATTTCAAACAATATGGATTTACCTTTGTAGAAGTCAACAGTTTTTTGTTAAATTCGTTAAAACATGGAGAAGTTTGACCCAGAACAAAAACCTTAAACATCAATTATTTTGGAACGCGCGGAAATAGTACATGCAAACAGTACGGTCGACGTCATGCTGAGACTTTGGGAATGCAATATTTCAGATGAAAAATAAATTAGTTTGTTAGGATATGTAAAGGTCATTGTGGTTGGATATTTCATCGCAAGGCTAGTATACCTTAGCTAAAAAAACAGATTAATTAGTCATGATTGTCAGATTAATTATGTATGTAAACATACCAAAGTTCTTTGAAGAAATCAGTCACTAGGTTAATTAGCCACAACAACCAGATTAATTAGCCACGACTGCATGATTAAATATCTATGGTGACGACATCATCGACGCGCACAAGCACGATCCCAGCTACATCTGCTGGGTTGTCAAGACGCGCCTTAATGGCATCGACCACGCCATGCCGAAGCACCGAATCCTGGAGCCACGTATCGGACTGCTCCGGTGCCGCCACACCTCAACGACGACGAGAACACCGTGCCAGAGCACCGAGTCCAGGAGCCTCGCGTCAGATCGCTGCGCCTAGAACCCATGCCTCCAGCTCCCCTGACACCGCTCTTGCGTGGCGCCGTCCGGTTTTCGGTGAGGTCCGCAAGGACAAAGGGCCACGGCGGCGGCGAGGGAGGAGGGCGGCTTCGGCTAGAACTTCCGTGGTGATGGCAGTTCCAGAGCACCCACGACCTCACGTCGCTAGATAACACAGATGGGAAATGTCTACTTGTACCGATGGAAAAAAAATACTTATATACATATGTGGATCGGTCGCCCGGCCGCCGTGACCGCGGCGCGTGTATTGGTATGAGTGTTGCGCATGGTACGCGTGTGGTGCGGCGCTGATCGTTAGATTTTCCCAAGAAAGAAATAGTGATTCATTTAGGGAAACAAGAAATAGTAGGTATGGTCAACCTGTCTACTTCCAGTTCCATATCCTTGAGAGTGAGAGACCCTCGTTCTTAGCCACGTCCCGTACGTCGTGGTGAACGTGGATTCCGCGCCAAAATTAATGCTGGGCCTTTCCGCGCAGCACCGATCGAAGACATGTCCGCGTTATTCTAACTCAGACTTCTCTCACTTCACACTAGTAAAGAAAACTAGAATGCAATGGGTATCAGTAGTCAAGTTTCCTTGGCGTGAAAGTTGCATCAGCTTCACAAAATTGACAGCATATACAGTTCACGGTTGAAGATTCCTTCATGGAAATATGCATGCAGCATCAACTAGAAACTAGCTAGAGTATCACGATAGAACTTGTGAAAACTACTAAAACAATAGTGTCTTTTTTTTTGAACGGGCTAGTTTGTTAGACTACATATTTGTATATGAACAAAAAGAAAATCACACGTACATAAGCGTTGGCATCCCTTTGTCCACGGGTGTCATAACGAACAAGAATATCATAGTTAAGTGTTTCCTTATAATGAAAAGTTAGTTAGAATTGTCGAGGCCACATCAGAATATGTCTAAAAACATAATATGGCACTCACTCTCACAACTAGGCCGGTGGTCTTTTTTCCCCTTCACGGGCCTAGGACATGGATTCAGGGATACGCATATATTTATTTTTAATATTGTGTTAGTGAGGACTTTAATTTAAGACCTCTAGCTCAGATATCATATTAAATTAGGAAATGATACTGTTCCCTCGGGGATTAAATCAAATTATCCCCCGGCTCGAACGAGCACGCGCGCACACCTCGCACCTTATCCCCTTCCTCCTCTACCTGTTCTTATCCCTATCGTGGTTCGTGAGCACACCACGCCCGCACATCACCGCACGCCGCCGGCACTCCTCCTGCTGCCATAGCCGTGCCGCCTTCCGCTCGCCTCGAGCTCGCTCGCCGCCGCCACCCGCCTACCTCCAAACCGCCATGGCCTCCATCCACTGCGCCGCCCTCCGCGGACACCCACCCGACGAGGTACACCACGTCAGGCGCCACGAACACCCACCCGACGCCTTCCAGCGCCGGCTGCGTCCACGCGTTGAACCACATGCTGCTACGAAATACAGAGCCAACCCAACTTGATGGATGGGCAGGAGCATGGTGCGACAGAAGATGCTGCTAGCGGGGCGGCGTTGCTCACAACTTGGGGTCGTTGTTGGGAAGGGATACGGAAGATGCTACCATGGGTGCACGAGATTGATACGACGAGCGACAACAGTTGCTACCACGGACGACGGCAAGTAGTACGATGGGCAATGGTGTTTGCTATGACCGTCGATGGCGGTTGCTATATTTGTATATTTTTCTTGCTACATACTCATTTTTGTTTGCTACGTGTGGCCGGCGGTGGAGCTACCAGACCTTCGACGGTGTTGTGCGCAGCGTCGATTTTTTCTAAAAAAAAATTGCTACAATAGTATGTATGGTTTGCTACAATGGTATGTATGGTTTGCTACAAAATCTCTGGCGAGATCTCCGACGAGGTCTCCGACGAGGTCGAATTTGCTACAATAGAAAATTTTATTTGCTACATATGTTTTATAATTTTGCTACAATAGTATAAAGTTTTTGCTACACGGTCTCCGATGAGGTCTACCGGCGAAAGCCTCCGGCGAGTCTCCGGCGAGGTCGAATATGCTACGTTAGCGCAACTTTCTTGCTACACGGTCTTCGGCGAGGTTTCCGACGAAATCTCCGACGAGGTCCAATCTGTTCTTCTATTTTTGGGTCAACCGTTTTCTGCTACAATGTAGCAAAATCGGGGCATTATATAGCAAAAGTGGAGTATAGCAAAAACGGGATTTAGGTGGACACGTGTCAGCATGAGGACCCGGGGGATTTGAGAGAAATATCCCGGGAACACGTAGTACGTCCCATTAAATTATTATCCTATTCAATTATTCCAATAACCTGAACTGACGAAAAGACAATAAACAACGTATTTATATTCTCAACATTTTAGACTAGAAAATCGTTCACATGTCTACTTCCATATCGAGAGTGAGAGATACCCTCATTCTTAGCCATGTCCCGTACGTCGTCGTTGACGTGGACCCATCTCAAAAAAACAAAACATGGAGCTTGGACCATTCGCAACAACGGACTTGACAATTCGCCATAGGACGACGTGCAAGTGGTTACGGCGGGCTTAAAAAAAAGTTTAATATAGTAATGGTCTCTATACTTGTTGGACAGACTCGATTTAGTCCTTATACTTGGAATTTACTGCATTTTGCCCGGATACTTGTAAATTGGGTTTAATTTAGTCCAATTCAATGTTTGCCGTCGAATTTGAGCTGACGTAGATGACACGTAGACTGGAATCTTACAAGAACACCCTCCCACATTGGATAAAATTGCAAAAAACAACCACAAATGTTGCAAAACACAGGATTAGTCCCTGTACTTGTCTGGATAATTCGATTTAGTCCTGGTACTTGTCAATTAGACTCGATTTAGCCAAATGCATGTTTGCTGTCGAATTTGAGTTGATGCGGACGACACGCTTACGGGAAACTAGCTTGCCTGAAAATTTGCAGAAACTCTCTCATGCATCTAAAATGTATATTTTTGCTACTAGATATTTGCATGTACCCACTCTCCATCTAATAAATAATCTAGCACTCCTCAATTTAGGATTGTTCTATTTAAGAGATAGGGAAAAGGAGGGACTCGATGGAGAGGGAGACGACGGTGACGACGATTACTAGATCAGGACGTGCTACATTTTTTTCATATAGGGGAAATGACTGTTGGGGGTGATCCCGGATAGGGTCAAGATAGAGGAAAGAAGAAAGGAGTCTCCCTTACCCTAAGCCAAATTATTGACTGAGTCGGCCGAATCATGCAAGATCCGATCGAGATAAGTTGAGCTTTGACGAATATAAGAAGAGTAACCCCTTACTTGGCCGACGTATGAGCTATGTCGGCCGAATAAGGCTGACCGACTTGTATGCAGGTAAAGGCCGAGCCGAGTTATGCGAGATGAGGCCGAGTAATGTGAGACTTGCAGGAGAAGGAGGAGCCTATAGTCAAACCCTAGTCTCTGGCTAGGAGGAATCTAGACAGAGCCAAGCGCTAAGGACAAAGAACAGAGCTGCAGAGGGGCAGACAAGCGTCATGGAGGTGACAATGAGGAAGCCCGAGGCGCATATGTGAGGGTCTCTGGAACATTGCCACCGATAGAAGGGGGACACGGAAAGGAGCCCGTCGAGTTACCACTTTGGGACAAACATATTCCAAGAATATGCTTGCCATGTCAGCCCTAGGAGTCAAGGAACCCCTTTATAAGGAGGGGTACGAACTCCAGAAAGGGGGAACGATTCATTCCAGGCCAAAGGGCTCGCGTGGTAGCTTTCTTCTTCCCTTTGATACAGCTCAAGGAGCATTTGTAGCCCTTGAGAGAAGGAATAAAGAGCCACTTGTTAGTCATCTGAGGGTAGAAATCACTACATCTTTCCTCCCCGGATCCCTCTAGCATTCATTGGCAACATACTTTAGCCTACCCATGACATCTGGCGTGCCACCACCACAACAATGACGTCGAAGCGACACCTGCAGCCGCGGAAATGTACGTTCTAGACGTGGGAGGGGGTCCTACAAGTTTTCATGCCAGCCGCTCTCCTGCAAGTGAAACCCGCGTCTACGTGTCTTTCGTGTTAGCTCAAATTCGACGACAAACGTGTTTTTAAATTGAATCGAGTCCAATTGATAAGTATACGGATTAAATTATGCAAATTACGAGTATGAGGACTAAATCGAGCTAAACAGACGAGTATAGGGACTACTATTATATCTAGCTTCAACCGTGATAGTTTTTTACAATTTTCTTAGATATGGGAGGGTATTCTTGCAAGATTCCAGTCCACATGTCATATAAGTCAGCTCAAATTCGACAACAAACATCGAATGAACTAAATCAAACCCAATTTACAAGTATACGGACAAAATTCAGTAAATTTGAGTATAAGGACTAAATCGATCCAACCAAATATAAAAACTGTTAGTGTATTTAACTCTAAAAAAATTGGAGAAAACCAGGGCAGGCTTACGGCGGGATCGATCGACCCAGCTGCAGCCAGCACTAGCAGCACCCGCCCTCTTCCCGTGTCCATCCTTTGATTGATCTCATCTGGAGTGCCATGGCGTCGTCATCGCTGCCGCTCTACCTGCTGCTCCTCCCCCTCCTCGCCATCCTCCCATTCCTCTGCCGCAACCGCCGGACCCGCGCGGCCGTCCGTCTCCGTCTTCCTCCGTCCCCGTGGGCGCTCCCGCTGCTCGGCCACCTCCACCACCTCGCCCGGGACCTGCCGCACCGCGCCATGCGCGACCTCGCGCGCCGCCACGGCCCGCTCCTGCTGCTCCGCCTCGGCACGCTCCCCGTCGTCGTCGCCTCCTCCGCGGAAGCCGCGCGCGAGGTCATGGTGTCCCGCGACGTCGACTTCGCCACCCGCCACATGAGCCGCATGGTCCGCCTGTCCATTCCCCGGGGCGCCGAGGGGATCATCTTCGCACCCTACGGCGACGAGTGGCGGCAGATCCGCAAGATCTGCACCGTCGAGCTGCTCAGCGCCCGACGCGTGCGCTCCTTCCGGCCCGTGCGCGAGGAGGAGGCCGGCCGGATGCTCCGCGCGGTGGCGGCGTCGCGGGGCGCAACGGTGAACCTCAGCGAGCTGCTGTCGGCGTACGCCGCCGACTCTTCCGTGCGCGCCATCGTCGGGAGCAGCTTCAAGGACCGGGGCGCGTTCCTGGCGATACTGCAGCGCGGGCTCAAGCTGTTCGCCGGGATGAGCCTGCCGGACCTCTACCCGTCGTCGCGCCTCGCCATGCTCGTCAGCCGGACGCCGGACCGGATGAGGCAGCACCGCCAGCAGGTAACCGCGTTCATGGACGCCGTCGTCCGGGAGCACCAAGAGAACCGGACGGCCGACGACGAGGAGGAGGACCTGCTCGACGTGCTCCTTAGGATCCAGCGGGAAGGCGACCTGCAGTTCCCCCTCACCACCGACAACATCAAGTCGGCCGTCGGAGTAAGCACCTCACAGAATCAGACAGACCATGAGAAGAAGAAGCTGTTGGTGTTTCTGACTCTGTCGTATCGTATTACAGGACATGTTCGCCGGGGGCAGCGAGACGGCGGCGACGACGCTGCAGTGGACGATGTCGGAGCTGGTGAGGAACCCAAGGGTGATGCGGAAGGCGCAAGACGAGGTCCGGCGAGTTCTCGCCGGACAGACCAAGGTGACCGAGGCTTCCCTCGCCGACCTGAGCTACATGCGCGTGGTGATCAAGGAGTCGCTCCGGCTGCACCCGCCGGCGCCGCTGCTGCTGCCGAGGGAGTGCCGCAGCGACGGCTGCCGGGTCCTAGGCTTCGACGTGCCCAAGGGGACCATGGTGCTCGTCAACGCCTGGGCCATCAGCAGGGACCCGGCCCACTGGGACGCCGCCGAGGAGTTCCTGCCTGAGAGGTTCGAGCGCGGCGATGCCGTCGACTTCAAGGGGTCGGACATGGAGTACACCCCGTTCGGGGCGGGCCGGCGAATGTGCCCGGGGATGGCGTTCGGCCTGGCGAACTTGGAGCTCGCGCTCGCCGGGCTGCTGTACCATTTCGACTGGGAGATGCACGGCGGGGCTGATGTAGGGGAGCTCGACATGACGGAGGAGATGGGCGTCACCGTGCGGCAGCGCCATGACCTGAAACTTGTTCCCGTGGTCCGAGTGCCCGTACCACTAGACTAGCAGGGCAGTTAATTAGTGGGAAAATATCGGATTAGCTAGTGTACCGTGTACGCACTTGCTTGCTTTTCTCTTTGACCTTCTCCAGATGTTTTAAGTCAAAATTTCAAAAGATCGACTATAAAATATTCACCGGCGACCATTTAGAATCACACCTTGCAAATTATATGTCCAGAATTATACATTCACAACATATAGTTTTCTTCTTTTTTTCACTTATTTTATACTACTAGCACAATGTTGCGTTGCCAAAGAGAAAAATAATTATTGACTTAAAAATAGAAAATACCCATCGGACAACCTCTAGCCTCATGTTTTGTTTGGATGTCCCCTCTCTTTCAAACTTACAAAACTGAAGACATAAGACCGATCATATTAGGATACCTTTTCGTATGGAATGCATAAAGGGGTATCAGATAATCTTGGTTATCCTTGTGTTTTTAGTTATATAAGTTTGGAGAGAAGGGGAACACCAAAGCACATCTCATAATTTATAAGGTCTTGTGATCCTATAAGGGAAACACCATCACATTCACATTTTATATGTTGCTAAAACCTTTAAGTGTGTGACCCTATGAGAGTTCGTATATGAGTGGACATGTTCGAAACTCATTCGCAACAATGAGTTTGAACCTCATAACTCGAGATTTTTATCGTTTGAACCTTTCGTATTGCTTATCGATACACGTCGCATTGCTTCTCGATACTTTACAACTGTCCGAGGTGAAAGACTAGGTTCTACTCGTTACTCGGCATGTACTGTTTAGTCATCTCGTATTGTCGATGTTCCTGTGATCGACACTTCGACTACTTGTCCGGCCACACAATGACGAATACCACAATCCATGAATGGGATCATAGTGTATCTCTCTCTCATCCCCAGGAGTAGTAATTTCCACAACTACACCATATATAACATCCTACATTATGATTACCCTTTCACAAAGTAATGTTTGAAGGCCTCGTCACTTCCTTGTTGTATCCAAGTTAATATGTGTCTTATGGTCTAAAAAATTTAGTAACAGTAATAGCTGTCATGAGAAACTATCGGTAACAATATTGACGATGTGTTTCACGGTATATCAAGTTCGGGTCTATCTATTGTCGTTGTTGTTCTTCTGACAACTTCGACAGAAAGTCTCATCGTAGTCAAATCCTCGAATTTGTCGAAACCCTTTCGCGGAAAGTCGTACTTTATTGACAGTAACATTATCGTCTGCATCTGTCTTTTTCTTATAGGTCCATTTACATTCAGTAGGCTTTGACATCCATCTACACACCCTTGGTTAGCTTCCCGTTTAGGAATATTGTTTTGACACCCATCTGCCATATCTCTATGCTGAGACCGAGGTCAGATGATGACCTCCAGGTGGTTGTGCTGCTGCCGCCCTCCGGCTCCAAGTGGCCTAGTGTTCTCTTGCCTATGCGTCAGGTCGGTTGTCCAAACTATATCAAAGAATCAAATCGACACAAAATTTGTTCAATAAAGTTCAACAAAAGAACCAAGTAAAAACTATTGAGCATAAAATATGAAATAAAAACACAAATACTCAAAGATTTATCTCATTTAAGCAAATAAAATAGAGAATAAATAATGAGACAACAAACTCCCAAAAGAGCAAGGTTTCAACAAATAAACAAAACTTTAACACTTTTCACAATGGCACAAGGTTTCGAGAAGAAAAGTTTTGTCTTTCACAAAAATACATTTGGTAATAATCAAAAACATCATCAAACAGATGTTCAAAAGCCAAGGAAGACAATGGGAGCCACAACAAAATTTTAGAAAGAAAATAAGGCAATAAGAGGTGAAACCCAAGGTAAAGATGATCCACAAATGTTACCACACACAAGTATATCAATTGTCAAAGACAATGAGTGTATTGAAATTGATTTTTGGTGGTATATTGCATGGATATTAAAGATAAATCTTCACAATAAAAAGCATTGGATGGGACTAAAAAGATTAAGCACTATGCAAAAATAGAGATTCTTGAAAGCTTTAACTAGTCACACAATCATGCAAAACAATGATTAGAATAACTTGAAGCAAATGGTCTCCTAAATAAGATATAGAGATATGTATTTGAGGAAGACCGCACCAAGAATTTCTTACTCAAACAAAGTTTGAAAAAACGAGCAATAAAATCTTCTAACAAAAATAGGACCTTGTTTGAGCCTGAAGGGAATATGCCCTGAGAGTCAATAATAAAATGGTTATTATGTATATTCCAAGTATATCATAGATGTTTATTTTGCATGCTATAATTTTATTAATACGAAAACGTTAATACATGTGTGTTTAATAAACAAACAGAAAGTTCCTAGTTATGCCTCGCTTATAAACTAGCTCATTGATTAACAAGATAATCAAGGTTTCCTGATCATGGACATTGGATGTTGTTAATAACAAGGTCACAACATTATTGGAATGGTGTGATGAACATTCATCCGAAGTATAGCATTACGATCAAAGTCATTGAGTTTATATTGCTATAACATCATACAAAGTAATCCTAATTCTTAGACCATGAGATCATGTCAATCACTAACACTGACAGAGTATCTTGATAACATCAAACGTCACACCGTAACAGGGTGATTATAAAGATGGATTCAGTACTAATAAAGTGTTATGTTGAGGCTCATGGATCGAGAGTGGAATTTTTTCATCCCAATGACGGATAGATATACTTTGGGTCCTCTCGGTGATATCACATTGATTAGCTTGCAAGCAAGTGATTTGATCACTAGAATGTTATATCACGGGAACGAGAAAAGAGTGCATGTCAGTAACGAGATCAAACTAGGTATGGAGATACCGATGATCGAATCTCGGACATGTAATATATTGTGAAACAAAGGGATTAAGATACTAGTGTAAAAGGTTCCGACGATCACAAGAAAGTCATCGTTGAATGTGTGGGAGTCAGTATGGGTCTCCAGATCCCGCTTCTGATTATTGACCCGAGAAGGGTTTCGATCATGTCCGCATTATTCACGAACCGTAGGGTGACACACTTAAGAGACACCGACATCCAATTGGAGCAAAAGTTTCATGCCGAAAGAATAAACAAGCGCAGGAATTTATTTCACTAGACACCGAAACTGGTTTCGGGTGAAATTGCAGAAAATGTTTCTGCATGTGAAATGAAATACTAGAAAGGGGTTATATGTGAATGTTTTTTATTAAGGTAATTGACAAAATTCTAAATAAATAAAAGGAGTTTTATTTAAAGAGAGTTTGCATTAAATTTGGTGGAAATTTAATGAGAATTTGAGTGGGATTTTTGAGTGGAGAATTGAAGGGCCAAATTGTGAGTGGAGCTTCCACCCACATGAATGGAGGGAGGGTAAGGGGCAGCTCCCATGCGCCGGCCAACCCCTTGGGGTTCGCCCCCTCCTCCTATAAAAGGAGCCCCCCTCCCTCTCTCTCACTCTCACCTCCTCGTGAAGGATCTCTCTCACCCTCTAGTTTATCCCCTATGTTCTCGGACTAGCGAGATACATGTTCCCGGTGGCTTTTCGGCAAGAAAGAGTTGTGCTTCCGCTGCATCGCTGGATCGAGGAGGTGGAGGTTGCTCGGTGCCTCGGACGTGTGTGCGAGCACGGATGCGCCGCTGATTTGCGGCGCTAGGACTTCCTCTCGATCTTGAGATCGGCAAGAGTTCGTCTACATCAACCATGAGTTCAACCTCGTTAAGCTTTGTCGGTCTTCAAGGGTATGTTATCTACATATGTATATCTGCCTGTTGCTTGTATCTAGTAGATATATCTTGGTATATAGTTGTTCCCATCGTAGGAAAATTTTTGTTTTCTATGTTGCGAACCCTACAGAGCCAGCATGCCACCTAGAAACAAGATAATCAACAATATCAACTCTAAGCGGCACAACCTAATATGTTCACATTTTCTAGGATTGTGATATGAAAAAGAAGCATATTACTCCCCCATAATGTGATATTCATTTTTTTCTTAATAAGAGGCAAAGCAACCTCAACTAGAGAGAATTAATGGACATTTAGAATTTGAATTTCTCATGAGTATGACACACCACATAGTGACTAGATAAGCTTGCAATATCAATACTAAGTGGTAGTACTCATGTACACACATTTTAAGGTTTGAGAGATGTGCGAGGCATATCACTCTCCCAAAATGGGATGTTTCATTAACCACTCGAAAAGAACCAAAAAAGATATCATCAAGATGCATTAGAGGCTCAAAACGAAACACACAAGTAAATGATGTGCCAAACACCTAGACATACTTGAATACACAAAATAAGCAAACATGAGAAACACCAAATACAAACGCATACTTGGTACAAAAACCAAAGTATGTAAAGGGACAAGTAACTTACAATATAAATGAGTTTAATACAAGTTATCGCGAAGAGGCGCATTGGATATAAGATAGGGATATGATAATCCTATTGACTTGGCTTGATCAAATATAATATATGAAGATCCCTTAATTCTTGAAGAGTTATCCAAGTCTTCAATGCCCTCTAAAAACACATATTGATCAAGTTTGAGCTTGTTGGTCCCCAACCAAGTTGGGTCCTAGGAGGTTAGTCACAATAGGCTTGGCAACCCAAATGGTTCTTTTCTTGACACCACTTTGAGTTCTAACTAACTTGGCAAACACATTGCTATCCTTATCCTTACCAAGAGAATAATCATCATTAATAATGATAGGATTAGATAAGGTACCGTTTGAACATGAAGAGGCAAAGTGTCCCTTCACACGAATATGTAGCAACAAGTGCTCCCTTTATCTTCTTCATTGATTTATTGGCTTGGCGAGCATTATCTTGATTCTTCTTCGGAAGTGGCCTAACTTCAACTTGGACTTGACCATGAACTTCTGGTCGTTTCCCTTGTTGCTTCTCACTCAAGTGCTTTTTCTTCAATGGACAAGATCTTACATGATGTCCTTCAAACTTGCACTTGAAGCAAATAATCTTGGCCAAATTCTTGACTTGGTTTTGGCCCTTCTTGTTGTTTCTTTTGGACTTGTTCTTGTTTTTGGAGTTGAATCCAAGTCCACTTTTATCATTAGAGAATTTTTGCACACACTACAAGAAATGTTTCCTTCCGCAACGATTGGGCCCGTCGGTCGTCGTAGCAGGCGTGTCTTCCGCGACGAAAATCTTGGCTCGATCGTGGCCGATGCAAAAAAAATCGGTTTCGCGCCCTCTACTACGACGAAACCGCTATCAACATGGACGAAACTCGACGAGCGCGTGGCAGAAGTAAGATTTCCGCTTCCTCGCGAGATGTTGACTCGCCAAAGTATTTTTTGTGTGTGGGTCCTGGATGTCAGTGACTCTAGCGGACCAAACTTTTCGATCGCGCCTCTCTGATTTGAACTCGATAACATCGTTCGATGCCTCTTCCATTTAGTTAGGCTAATGGGTTCCGCATGTCCGACTCACATTAGAGGAATCGTTGTATGATGAAATTTTTTTCTTTTCCTATTCCGAACTTGATAGCAACGCTCGATACATCTGCCGTTTAATCAGACGGTTGGGTCCCACATGTCATCCTCATATTAGAAGAAACGTGTGCATGATGATTTTTTTTGGCTCGTGCCTCCCTTATATGAATCCGATAACGTTGCTCGATCTATCTGTCGTTAATCACGATGCTGGATCTCACATGCCAGCCTCTCATTACAAAAATCGTGTGTATGATGGAATTTTTTCCTTCGCTCCTGCTACCTGTTCCAAACTTAATAGCGCTGCTAGATGCATATACAGTTTAATCACGCAGCTAGGCCCCACATGTCATCCTCTCATTAGAAGAAACATGTGCCTTCCCGATTTGAACTTGATAACGTTGCTATCTGTCGTTAATCACGATACTAGGTCCCACATGCCAGTCTCTCATTACAAGAGTCGTGTGTATGATGGAAATTTTTCCTTCGCTCTCACTATCCTGTTCCGAACTTGATTGCGCTGCCGTTTAATCACGCATTTAGGCCCACATGTCATCCTCTCATTAGAAGAAACGTATGTATGATGGATTTTTTGCCATCTCGAAGCAGTGTCTGTGTGTTCTTGGTGCTGTCCTATGGCCCTATGGTGCTAGCGGTTGGGCCGGGGCGAAAGCTCCGCATTTTGCTAACAATGGGGACGCATGTGGGCGTCGTATCCTCGTTGGAGGCATTGTCATGGTCCTTTTCGCGCTACCCACCACGAGCGTCGGGGAAACTCTAGATCCGGATTGGAACAGGCGGCGGCACCAGTGTCGTTCCCTCGTTGGAGGTGGTGTGTGGGCTGTTCGTGGTGTCCTTGGGACAGTTAGAGCCACCGGTAGTCTCTGGTCTGAGCATAGGTCTCTAGGGCGCAGTGTACACCAGCATCGACATCTCCTCGACGACGCTTTCCTCTAAGTTGGTTGGGTTCTGCCGGTCACTCGCTGATTTTTCTAGGCGCTTTTGGGTGGTTGGTACGTTGATCCGTGCCGTCTTGGTTTAGGGTCGTGGTGTGAGGCTCCAGGTGTTGGTTGAGACGCGGCCTTGAGGCTCTATGTCCTATCTCTTCGTGTAGCAGCTAGAGTTTGGATGAGGCGAGCCTTCGTTGTGTTCGGGAGTATGTTGTAAACCTTTGGCATGGGTTGTGACTTGAGCGGGCGTGTTTAGAGTGGTTGCCATTCAATGGCCTTGTACAAGTTGGTTTCTATTTTAATAATAAAGACATATAGTTCTGTACGTTCTTAAAATTATCGACAGGACGAGAGCAGAATTATACCACTATGATACTCGTTTCAGGGCTTAAGGCGTCCTCGTTTTGCGTGTTTTCCTTTGACCAAGAATTACTCTAAATACATAAAGAGTTTTGGTATAAAACTAGTATCACTGGAAAGTATTTTTCAATAAAAATCCAACGGTACTAATTATGTATAATATAATCAAAATTTTGTTGCTCAATTCTTTTGGTCAAACTTTGTTTGAAAAACGTGTGTACCTGAGGCCTTGAAACGGAGGTACTACCTCCTTCACGGTTTGCAGGGCGTCTAATCAAATTTGGGTTTTTCCAAAACTGCAACATTCCTAGGCGCATAAGAATTAATTGTTAATTAATGTGGCACCTTTCCTTCCAACTTCCTATGTATGCAACAGTCTTCCACCAATGCATGCGCTTAACCGCTCACTAATAGGCCCAATTTTCAGCCAATACCTACACGCCTAGGTCCGTAAGATTTTTGTAGAGCGTCCTGCAAACCGTGAAGGAGGAAGTAGTACGTATCTAACAACCATCCCAATTCCAACATCTCAGTTCCCGTTGTGAGTGCAATTAATTGGATTGTAGTACAAATTGTAGCCGATGTAGATCTGTCCGATCGTGATTTGATTGATTATTACACGGTAAACTCTTTCCCTCGTAATTCGTGTCCAGTCTTCCCCATCGTAGTACCAAAAATACTCCACGCACACATCGGAGGGCAGAGCCAGAGCCATGGCAGAGCAGCTCTCTACTCCGTATCTTCTGCTCGTTCCGCTGCTTGTCTTGCTCTACTTCGTCCGGTCCTCGCGTCGGCGGCATGGCAGCGGCGGGCGGCCACCGCCGTCGCCGTGGGCACTCCCCGTCATCGGTCACCTCCACCACGTCGGCGGTGCGCTCCCGCACCGAGCGATGTCCGACCTGTCGCGCCGCCTGCGAGCCCCGCTGATCTTGCTCCGCTTCTGCGAGCTCCGCGTCGTCGTGGCCTCCACCGCGGACGCCGCGCGGGAGATGATGAGGACGCACGACCTCGCCTTCGCCGGCCGGCCCATGACGCCCACGGGGAAGGTCCTCCTGGGCGACAGCCCGGGCATCATCGCCGCGCCTTACGGCGCCGCGTGGCGTCAGCTCCGCCGGATCTGCACCCTCGAGCTCTTCACCGCCCGCCGTGTCCGTTCCTTCGGCCCCGTGCGCGCGGACGAGGTCGGCCGCCTGCTCCACTCGCTGGCGGCGCCAGGGCCAGACTCGCCGGCGGTGAACCTGAGCGAGAGGATCGCGGCGTACGTGGCGGACTCGGCGGTGCGCGCCGTGATCGGCAGCCGGTTCGCGAACCGCCGCGAGTTCCTGCGGCTGCTGGAGCGGAGGATGAAGCTGCTGCCGGCCAAGTGCCTGCCGGACCTCTTCCCATCCTCGCGGCTGGCGATGCTCGTCAGCGGGATGCCCCGTCAGGTGAGGAGGGAACGCAGCGAGATGATGGAGTTCATCGACGCCATCGTGGACGAGCACCAGCAGAACAGGGTTGCCGCTGGCGACGACGAGGACCTGCTCGACGTCCTCCTCAGGATCCAGAGGGAGGGCGAGCTCGATCCACCCCTCACCGCCGATGACATCAAGGCCGTCATCGTCGTAAGCTCCTCTCCTTTCCCCCATTTCAATCGCTAATGGCCGTATATAGAGGTGCTTAATTAATTCCGACATAGAGGTGCTTATTTAATTCCGACATTTATTAAGGAGTATATAGTTCTCAATAAACTAATTATACAAAAAAAAAAACAGTTCTACCAGCATACCTTTGATCTCATACACACCTCAGTCGGCCTATATGAGCTGAAGTTCTAACAACAACAAAATTTATATCAACTCTTTGCAAGGATATCTTCACGGCGAGCAGTGACACGTCGGCGACAACGCTGCAGTGGGCAATGTCAGAGCTCATGAAGAACCCGAGAGTGATGCACAAGGCGCAAGAGGAGGTCCGGCGAGTCGCCGGACACGACCATGTCACCGAGGATAGCCTGGGGCGTCTCCGCTACCTAGGCCTCGTCGTCAAGGAGACGCTCCGGTTGCACCCTCCGGCGACGTTGATCCTCCGCGAGTGCCGGGCGCCATGCCGGGTCCTCGGGTTTGACATACCGGCGGGGGTGATGGTTCTTGTCAACGCGTGGGCTATCAGCCGAGACGCCGCGAGCTGGGGCGCCGACGCCGAGGAGTTCAGGCCAGAGAGGTTTGAGGACAACGGCGCCGACTTCAAGGGCACCGACTTCGAGTACATACCATTCGGCGCCGGTCGGCGGATGTGCCCTGGAATGGCGTTCGGACTGGCGAACGTGGAGCTCGCGCTCGCCGGACTTTTGTACCACTTCGACTGGGAGTTGCCGGACGGGATGAAGCCCGGGGAGCTTGATATGACAGAGGCCATGGGGCTCACGACGCGGCGGCGCTCCGACCTCATTCTTGTTCCGACGGTTCTTGTACCGGTACAAGGCCACTGAGAACAGAATCATCGTCTTTAAATTCCAATTTGAGCGAGTGTTCGTTAGCGAGAGACCTGACATATTTATACTGCCACTATTTTGCTTCTTATTCACTTTGTTATTTCTATTCTAGACCATATCCATGTAGTTTATCCTTATGAAATACTCTAGTTTTACCCTTATAAAATGGAAGGTAGAAGAAAGGGATGGGAATTACTTTTTTGTGACACATTGACTCTGTTTTAAAAACACCAATATTCAACTTTGCACAGATTTGGAATCTCATCCGAAACTGCTGCAAATATTTGGAATTTACTGGATATAAGCAAACAACCCAACGCAGCATATAGCTACACAAATATTTCACCGGACCAATAACGGTTGTATTCAGACGACCAAGCCAAACATGAACTTAACCACGGCAAATTATATACAAAGGAATGTCCTTTCGTTTTTTCAACTCGAATTACAAGGTCCAAATCGGTATAAATTTCACGGCGGATGCAACGCCGCCTAGATAGAAGACGTCCGGGTTTGCTCTGCCCAGATGCAACTTAGAATCAATAATGTAGTAAATAAATCTCGTTATTAGAAGCTCAGAAGTATGAACCGACCGACACTTGAGAGGAAGCTCGAAGAAGAAACAAAAAACCTGTGGCGTTGGATGTGAAACGCGCCAGTTCCTAACTGGCTGAGGGCTGGGAACACAAGCACAAGCACAGATGTAGAGAGGGCTTATGGTGCCCCTAGTGTTGTTGTGACATGTGGTTGTACCGGTACGTACGAGGGTTAGGCGATATGAAGGCGATCTAGGTCTTGCGCCGCCGGCGCCGGTGGCGTCGTCCCGACGCTGATTCTGTCCCCTCAGGCTTCCGCCTAGGGTCTTCTTCTCCGTCCGTGTGGCGTTTTTCAGTTCCTCCGAGTCGACAACGACGACAGTAGGTTTTGCTTCCCTCCCGGTGTCTTAACTGGGCGGTTTTCTTGTGGTGGTAGAGGCTGATTGATCAGTTCGATCAACATTCGTTCAATTGAGGAGGTGTAGGAAGGAAGTGCAACATCGTCTGGATCGTTGGCTGTTTCTTCGAGTATGGCTGGCATCTCATTGAGGATCCTTGCCCTAAATTGCCGTGGGTTAGGGCTAGCCGAGACAGTTAACGAGATTTGCAGCTTAGTACAGCTGCACCACCCTTCATTGGTCTTTCTTTCAGAGACTAAGATGTCAGATATTAAGTCACAGAATCTGAAGAGGAAGGTTGGTTTTGACCATGCGTTTGGTGTGAAAAGCGAGGGCCTTAGTGGGGGTCTAGTCCTATACTGGAATAAGGAATCAAGTGTTAGCTTGAACTCATTCAGCAAAACACATATTGACGTCATGGTGAGGGATGATAGTACTGGAGATGGAGAATGGCGCTTCACTGGTTTCTACGGTGATCCGGTAAGAGCTCGCCGGGGGAGGAGCTGGGAGCTTCTTAAGTTTATGAGGAAAGAGTATGATAAGGCATGGTTATGCGCGGGTGACTTTAATGAGATTCTATGCGGGGAGGAACAATATGGTGGTAACGAGAGGCAAGAATGGAAAATGGAGGGCTTTAGGGAAGCAGTCGAGGAGCAGATTCTCGGACTTGGGTTTCTCAGGTCTTCCTTATACCTGGGATAACAGACAACAGGGACATCGTAATGTCAAAGTTCGTTTGGATAGAGGCCTAGCCTAGGTGATGATCGGTTTATGGAGGTTTTTAATAGTACTTCTATCAGACGTATCCAGACTACTGAGTCCGATCATTGTGCTTTGTTGATCTTGGTGGAAAAATCAGATTGGTTACAAGGAGGTGGTATAACTAGGCCCTTTAGATTTGAAAATATGTGGGTGAGGCATGAGAATTACGATCAGGTGGTTCAATCAAATTGGCAGCCGAGTTCGGCCGGCCTTGAGGGAGTCTAGCAGGCACTAGCGCGCATCAAAAGTGGGCTGCAATCTTGGAGCAAGAGCGAGTTTGGTTCAGTAAGGAAGCAGATTAAATCCTTGCGAGACAACTTGGAGCGTATAAGAGCTCATTCACTGCATTCTGGCCCAACTAGGGAGGAAACGGATGTGATGAAAAGGTTGTCTGAAATTCTATCACGGGAGGAAGCAATGGCGAAGCAGCGTTCACGAGTTCAATGGATTGCCGAAGGTGATCGCAATACCGCGTTTTTCCATGCTAAAGCGCGGGAAAAATCAAGGACGAACAAAATCATCTCGCTCAAAAGGAATGGCGGGGTCTCGGTTTACATCACAGCCTGAGTTAGAAGAGTTGGCGATCAACTTCTATACTACGCTATTCAGGGCTTAGGAAGTCACTGATCCGGAGGTCATAACACAATTTTTGAACCAGAAAGTATCGCAGGAGATGAATGTACGGTTGTGTAGAACTGTGTCAGATCAGGAGATTGAGGATGCACTTTTTATGATGCACCCAAACAAATCGCCGGGGCCGGACGACTTTACAGCTGGCTTTTATATTCGGCATTGGGACATTTTAAAAAGCGAAGTGTGCGCTGCAATTCGAGGTTTCTTTGAAGGTGCTGATATGCCCGAATCTGTTAACAGTACTATCTTAGTACTAATACCAAAGATTAAGCAACCACAGGATTTAACCCAATATCGACCTATCACGTTATGCAATGTACTTTATAAAATTGCATCAAAGGTCTTATCTCTAAGGTTACGGCCGGTTTTGGAAGTGATTATATCTGAAGAACAGAGTGCATTTGTGCCAGGAAGGCTAATCACTGACAATGTTTTGACAGCGTACGAGAGTATTCATTATCTAAAAAGGAAGAAAGGAAAGTCCGGAGCGTGTGCTATTAAACTCGATATGGCAAAATCTTACGACAGTGTGGAGTGGTCCTATCTTAGGGCAATCATGGTCAAACTTGGATTTGCAGAATATTGGATCAACTTAGTGATGAAGTGTGTGCAAACTGTGAAGTTCTCGGTAAGGGTGAATGGGCAATTTTCTGAGTTCTTTAAACCCTCGAGAGGTATCCGGCAAGGGGATCCCATCTCCCCTTATTTGTTCTTGCTATGCGGAGAAGGGCTAAGTAGCTTGTTGAAATACAATGGACCACAATATTTATCTAAAGGTGTACGAGTCGGTATTCATGCGCCTTGGATATCACATCTGTTATTCGCGGATGATTGCTTGGTGTTTACTCAAGCGTCGGAGGCAGGAGCTGCTCGTTTGCATACAATATTGGAGACATACCGACTTGGCTCGGGTCAATTGGTTAACCGCGGTAAATCAGCTATCTTCTTTAGCTCCAATTGTACTTCAGACATGAAGCGGGAGGTTCATGATGCATCTGGCATCGAAGTCGAGGCTTTAATAGAAAAATATCTTGGCCTTCCTATGGCCTTGGGTAGATCTTCAGATGCACAATTTGAACATATTGTTACGAGGATCAAGAAGCTGGCCAATGGGTAGACTCCTAAGACCCTAAGTAGTGCGGCAAGGGGGGTTTTGGTGAAGGCAATTTGTCAAGCAATTCCCACATATTCTATGAGTTGCTTTAAATTGTCAAAGAAGCTTTGCAAGAAGATTACTAGTTGCATTGCCAGATTCTTTTGGGGAGGTGGTGAAAACAAGAGGAAGGTTCATTGGAGAAAATGGATTCACATTGCTATCCCTAAAGAAGCGGGAGGATTGGGGTTTCGGGACTTCCAACTCTTTAATCAAGCCATGCTGGCTAAGCAAGGTTGGAGGTTAATTACTAATCCAGATTCACTATGTGCGAAAGTACTAAAAGGTAAATACTATCATGATACAGACTTCATGTCAGCAAGGAACAAGAGGGGCAGTTCCCATACGTGGAATGCAATCTTGCATGGAAGGGAGGCGCTGAGAAAAGGCCTCATTAAGCGAGTGGGTGATGGTTCATCCATTAAGATTTGGGATGATCCTTGGATCCCTACGAACCACTCTCTTAAACCTTTGGTTAGATCACCTGAATCTGAAGTTTTAATCGTCCAGGAACTTATTGATACTGATAATGCATGTTGGAAGTTGGACAAACTTGAAGAGAACTTTGAATCAGTAGACGTGGCTGCTATATGCACTATTCCTATTGGACGTTTTTCTGAGGACAAGTGGGCATGGGCACATGAGAGAAGCGAAAACTTCACGGTGAGAACCGCTTACAAATTGCTGGCGGCTTCAAGGTTTCAGAATGAAATCCCATCATCTTCGAACGCTAATTCAGCATTGTTCTGGAAAAAACTATGGAGGATGCGTATACCACCAAAAGTATGTACATTTTGGTGGAGGTCATTAACAACCTTGTTCCATGTCGAGAAAATCTAAAGGCAAGGCATATGGACCGTATTGGTTACTGTAAAATTTGTGGAGCTGAAAAAGAGACCATATTTCATTTATTGTTTGAATGTACATGGGCTCGCATGTTCTGGTAGGAAATGAAGAAGGCGACAGATATTAAAATTCCTCTGCTGCATCCAACTTCCTGGCCTACTGATCTTGTTGAGGGAAGGGTTGTTTCGGAGGAGCAGGCATGCACTATCCTTTGTGGTTCCTGGGCCATGTGGATGGAACGGAATGCACGGTGGCATGATGAGGGTGGCCGATCAATAACACAATCAGTTAAGTGGGCTACTGAAACGGCCATTGATCTTCGTCAAGCTAGGCATGAGAGGAAGGAGAGGCCTCGTCGAGCTCTACTTACATGGAAACCTCCTGATCTAGAGATCATTAAAATCAACGTTGATGCAGGGTTTAGGATGGAGAACATGGATGGTTCTACGGGCATAGTTCTCCGGGACCATACAGGGAAATTAATACAAGCCCAAGATTTATGGTATAGTCGTGCAGCAAGTCCCTTGGTGATGGAAGCTGAAGCATTGCGTGATGGCACTCGCTTAGCCATTGACTTGGGTCTTCAACATATAGAATTGGATACAGACGCATTGGAGGTGGTCAACCTATGGAAGGACTCAAGTACTGGAAGATCTCTAATTGCCAGTATTCTTAATGAGTTGAAAGAGCTTAGCGGATTTTTTACTAGCTTTGAAATTAAACATGTAAATCGATCTGCCAATATGGCAGCTCATGCTTGTGCTCATAGAGCTAGTGAGATGAGAAGGGGATGTGTATGGGTCAATTATTACCCACCATTTCTAGCGAGTATTCTTGCAAAGGACTGTAACCCAACTGTTTAAGTAATGAAGCTCTTTACATCGCAAAAAAAAAGCACAAGCACAGATGTCGCTGAAGCTTCCTCGCCAAAGTCGTTGCTCCCTGAAGACTTAACCGCTCGGCTCTCCCTTCAACCTTGTCACCTCTTCCGGGAGCCACTACCCCCCAAGAAGTTCAGGCATTCAGATGCAGTGGCAGCTGTTCTCTCCCTGCCCTTGGCTCTTTGAAAATTCTGTAGCTGTTCTTTGGTTGGATCATCTGCAGATCCTTCTAGCACGTCTAGAGAAGAAAAACCCCAGTTTGGTCTATAAAGTTGTCGCGGATGTGCGTTTTGGTCACAAACTTGCAAATTGTGAATTTCGAATTATGAAGTTGTCACACTCATGCATTCTGGTCAAACCGTTTTGACGCTAAGACAACACATGAGTAGCACGTATTGGGCATCTCTGGCTGCAATGTTGTGTGAAACCCCTTGATTTCTTTTACCGCTAAATTAAATTCAGTCATATAATGAATATTTGGAGCAGGTTTAAATTTAGTAGTTATGTAGTGGATATTTCTAGCTGGTTTAAATTCGGTATAGATAAATAGCAGGTATGTCCGTATAAAAGTTTTTATATGATCTACTCGTGGATAGCAGAAAGTGCATAGATATTTCAAGCATTTGATAAATTTTATATGCAATTCAGTCAATAAATATAGATAGCAGTGTGCAAAATTTGATAAATTTCATATTCAATTCACTCAAGAAATATAGATAGTAGTGTGCAAAATAGAACAAACTGGGACACACATGTCTCACATAGTTTCAGATGTTGCAGTTCATAGAAATTGTCACAGGGGCGAGCCGGCCTGAGGGTCTCATCGCTGCGCCGGCACGGGCTCGGGATTGGCCTCGGGGCGCGCCTCCATTAGGATCTGGTGGTGCAACAACCATCTTCCTGGACGGCGGCGATGCGCCTCCATCGCCGACCTATCGATGGGCGGTGGTAGACCTCGAATCTCTAGATGTGAGTTGCTTCCTATGCGTCGACTCGCTATGTTTGTCTTTTTTACCTGGGATGGCTCTGGTTGGGGATGTGACGGATCGCTATGTTTGTGTTTTTTTTATCTAGGTTTTTTTGGTTGGGAACGGAATATTGAGCCAGGATGGTGTCTTTTTGCATAGTATCCCGTCACCTGTGTTAACATAATGTCACCAGCATGCCACGTCCTCAAGTTCTGGCATGGTTTTGATGGTACCGTCACGGACTGATCAGAATGCACTGGCGTGGCAACTTTGTGATCTCAAATTCACGATTTATATGTTTGTGACCTAAACTTAACATATGTGACAACTTTATAGGCTAAATTGGCGGTTTTTCCGTCTAGAGTTAAAATTTCTTAGGAAGTTTCCGTTATGTGTGAACATGTTTGATTTCGTTCAAGTAATGGAACCTGAGTTGGTGGTGTAAAATTGGCAAAGATATGTCAAGAGTATTTTCACACCCATAACCACATGTTTATTTATTGTATTGTGAGAGGTTGAACGGCATTTTTCGTGACACACCGAGTCAAGTTAAACACGGATATTATAATTTGAAAATAGATTTAGAATCTCGTCCCACGGTGTGGTAAATAGGCAATCCATAGTGGAATTTACTCAGTGAGCAAATAACCCATTTGCAAGGCTTCACCGGAGTTTCTCTCAATTATGACAAATATGACAACAAAGATTGTATTCGAATGATCAAGCCAGACATAATTGAACCACGATAAATTTTACAAGAGATGTAGCTTCAGGATGCATTACTAGATCCAAATCAGCATGAGTTTGGGGGCCTAGAAGACGTCTGGGTTGCTGTGGCAGGATATGTTGGATATGTTGTTTTGTTGGTTTGACTGCCCAAGATGAAGCGAGAGGACATAGTTCCTATCCTGCAACCATGGAACATAAAAATTTAATGAACAAGATATCATGATGAAACATACTAGTAAGAGGTATATCCATAATATTTCTGATGAACTCCACAAACCCCAGGAGTTTGATATGACATAGGCCATGGGGCTCACAACACATCAGCGCTCTTTTTTTCCGAAATGGGGTATATACCCCGGGCCTCTGCATCAATCTATGCATGCAACCTCTCTTTATTAAATTATTGAAAAATGTTGCTTATTACAACTCACTGGTCACACAAGTTTGAAACAAAAATCAGCCACTTGAAAATCTCACGAAGAAACATGTAAGCTCTATTTATGAAAACTCGATTCTAGCCACAGGCCGACACCCAAACCGGATGAATATAGCCGATGCAACCCATTCTAGTTGGTTGCATCCAAACTCCATAGCCCGTCACTGGTCCAAAGATTGTAATAGGGACCAAGTGCGTATCCAATGCGCAGCTCTTGGGATAACCTGTAAAAAAGATGATTTTGATGTTCTGTTAAATATTAAGTCGTTCTTTGTTAACCAAATCGCCCAAAGAAAAGCACAAGCACCCACTCGAATTTATACTTTCAAAGATTTAGTAACTCCATTTAGCCATGATCAAAATATGTTATCCGTGCTTATTGGTGGTGAGATATTAAAGGTCATATGGACTATACGCCAAATCAATTTGGCCATAGGGCAATCAAAGAACAAATGTTGTATTGTCTCCTCTTCGGCACAAAAGCAACATTTAGAGCAACCATCCCAATTCCGATTCCTTAGATTATCTTCAGTAAGTATTACTTTGTGATGTAAGAACTACATAAAAATTCTTATTTTTAGTGGTACTTTTATTTTCCAAATATATTTCCTTAAAAAAGGTGTATGGCCGTTTAAACAATCTAAGTACATTGATTTAACAGTGCAAGGCCATTGAGAATAGAATCATCGTCTTTAAATTCAAATTTGAGCAAGTGTTTGTTACTTGCACTGCGAGCGATCATGAGGGTTCGTGGCTCCCCCCTTTGGTGTGATTGGATGCAGCTGATCCTGTCGACCTCTCGTTCTGCTGTCCTGCTCAATGGAATCCCAGGTCCTTGGATTAACTGCAAAAGGAGGCTCCGGCAGGGAGACCTGCTGTCCCCATATCTCTTTCTGCTGGTCGTCGATGTGCTACAACAGCTAATCAGGCAAGATCCCATCCTCAACCACCCCCTTGTCGACGGTACACCGTGCCAAGTTATTCAATATGCAGACGACACTCTCATCATCATGCGTGCGAGTGAGCCTGCTGCCCAGAGGTTCAAGCTGCTGCTTGACCAATTTGCTCATGTGATCGGCCTGACCATTAATTTTCACAAGAGTACTCTCGTGCCGATGCATGTTCTCAAGGAGGAACTCTGGGATATCTCCTCTGCTCTGGGCTGCCGAGTTGAGGGATTCCCCCAGACCTACCTGGGCCTTCCCCTCTCTGCCCGCAAGCTCAGGCTGCAGGATTTTGCTCCTCTCATTGCCAAGGTGGATCGCTACCTGTCTGGCTGGACGACGATCTTACTATCCTCTGGTGGTCGCCTTCTGCTCCTAAACGTTGTTCTAGTGCCCCGCCTATCTACAAAATGGGCGCGCTCGACCTGCCCCTAGCGCTGCTCCAAGCAATCGAAGGCATGCGTCGGGCTTTTCTGTGGAACTCTGGGGCGCCCGCTTCTGGTGCTAAGTGTCTAGTGGCCTGGTTCATGGTGTGCCGCTCTAAAGCCCAGGGAGTCCTCGGAATCAAGCCCCTCAATGTCAAAAACTCCTCCCTGCAAATGAAGCTACTGCATAGGCTTTTCTTCGCCACGGATGCCCCTTGGCCTGCTTGGGTTTGGATTGTCTCGCATGTTCTTGCTGCCGGTGGTTTGCACCTCAATCGTATGGCCAGCCTTCTGCCTGTCTACAGAGACCTCACGCGCTGCAACATTGCTGACGGTCAGCGCACAACCTTCTGGTTGGACACCTGGATCGGAACGGAGCCGTTTGCCTTGAAGTTCGCAGCTCTCTTCTCCCACGCCACTGCCACTGGCGTATTTGTGGCCGACGTGCTCTCTAGGGGAATTGCGTCCACCCTTGTGCCTAGGCTGAACTCCGCTGGGGAGGCAGCTCCCTGCTCTGTTGGCTCTTCTCGGTGACACCACCCTTTCACCTGGCCCGAATCAACGTCGGTTGCTGAGATGTGCTAAGTTTGACGGTTCCATTGATACCGTCGCGCCGTTCAAGCTTTGCTAGCTCTTGGGGAGGGGTGGAGGTGCCATACCATGATTTCGTCTAGAATAACTATGCCCCATCTAAGGTCCGGTTCTTTGCATGGCTGCTTTCTAGGGCACACATTCAGTCTCAGTGCTCTTGCCATGAAGAAGATCACCCCGAGCGAGGAAAATTTCTGCCCAGTCTGTTCTGCTCCTGACGAAACTGCAAATCATATCATCTTCGATTGTAGTTTTGCTCGCGTGTTCTAGAGATCTGTGCATTGCGCCTTCCCGCCCAATGTGGAAGTCCGACAACTGTTCTTGCTCTGCAACTGCACCTCTGTCCCGACTTCCACTGCCTCCACCTTCCTTCTCCTTTGTTGCTGGAACCTTTGGAAGCATAGAATGATGTTGCCTTTCGCGACCAGCAGCCGAGCCAGCTCTCCCTCCTTTAGGCTTGCAGGAACGGCGCCAACCTGTGGAGGGTTCGCCTTCCTCAGGATCGACAAGCTGATGCCGATGCTTGTCTTAGCAACCAGGGCCTCGGTCCCGGATAATTTTGCCCCCCCCCCTTGTAATCTGTTCTCCCTACCCCCTTCCCTATAAACATCCGACCTTTTGGGTATGCTGGTTTCATTAATGAAAAATTTAGGTGGGGAACGTCTCCCCCCGTTGACCATTCAAAAAAAAGACATGTCATATTAGCAATATTTATATTGCCACTATTTTTCATTTTATTCACTTTGTTATTTCTAGTCTAGACCCTATTCCTATGGTTTATCCTTATGAAATACTGTGGTTTATCCTTATAAAATACTCCCTTCATTTCAAAATATAAGATGTTTTAGCTTTGTAAAGCAAATGTATCTAGACTACTTTTAGTATATAGGTTCACTCATGTTTAGAATGAATCTGCACACTAAAAGAAGTCTAGATATACTTTCTTCACAAACCTAAAACATCTTATATTTTGAAACGGAGGGAGTAGAAGGTAGAAGAAAATGATGGGAATTATTATTAGTGACACGTTGACTCTGGTTTAAAACACCAATATTCAATTTTGCACCGATTTGGAATCTCATCCCACGCACTGATTTTTCGCCATAATATATATTCAGATATAACAGTTTTTTCTTGTATTATGTACATATATTATTCAAGAATTAGGGATCAATATCTATTCGTAGAAAGTTGTTGTTCTTTCATTAGTGGGGTATTTGTTTACCACTAGATAGAGTCTGCCTATTGTCCACTTGGAGCAAAATAGTTTTATAGACATTAATTATATATTTTTGTCTGTTATATACGATCTTTAGTTTTGTACTTCTCCCGATGTATAATAAGTTCTGATGATTTAGTATAACAGGGCATTTGTTTTTATTTGGTGGTTGGTCAATATAAAACGCTGTAGTTTTAGAATAAAGATTGAAATACTGGTTTTGTATTCTTGCCGATGTCGAGAACGTGGTATTTATAAGTTATGGTTATGCGTGTGCACGTGGTCGTACTGTGGCTCAAACTTAAATTATGAGAGAACGTGGTATTTATAAGTTATGGTTTGGTATTTGTCTGTTTTAGGCTCTTTTCAGAAAAGTACACATTTGTTTCTTGAAAAAAAAAGAGTTTCAAGACCTTAAAGATTTGCTAATATTTTATTTTAGACTTTATTTTGTACACGCTGAAGTAAGGTTATGTATCTCTAGCATGTATTATTTGCTGTACTATGAATATATATATATATATTCGGACTATCAGAACGAGTCAGTACCTTAAACAGGTTATGATACTTATATTGCCAAAAAACAGAGTAAATTGCAGATAGCTACCACAATTCGGACTATCAGAACGAGTCAGTACCAATATTTTTAATTTCTGTTTGTCAGTACCATTTTTCGGACGTGCGAACGCGAATGACGCTGATCCCTGTCTGATGTCGTTTTGATAGCGAGGCCCCACTGTCAGGGTCCACGTGGACAAACGGCCGTTGCCGCGCCGTTTGGACCGACCGCGTCGGCGCAGACACACCCTGGTCCATCGCTCGGTCGCACGGACCACTGTCAGTCAGCTCGCTCCCACTCCTCCTACCACCGTTCTCGCTCGACCAGGAGGCGATGGAGGAGCCGCTGAGTCCTGGAGGCGGCGTCGGCGACGAGGGCCGCATTGGGAGCTCTAGTGCTGTCGGCGGAGACATCACACACGGTAGACGCAAAGTGGCAGAGCAGGATGAATTGGATGAGCTCTGGCCGTCTCGGCCATCGAGGGCGGCGGCGATGCTGGCGCATCTCTGGGTGGACAATCCGGCGGAAAGCGAACGGTGGAGCAGCGGCCTCGGCGGAGTAGAGTACGTGTTCACTTTTCCCCCAATTTCCTATCTGAATCTTTCTGTCTAGGGTTAGGGTTTGCTGAATTTTCCATTGTTTACTCGATTTCTGTAGTCTGGATCCTGAAATATGGGAAGTCAGAATTCAGTTGGATGGTGTAGACAATCTAGAGAGGAGAATAGCCAGAGAAGACATTACTTATATGAATATAGTTGCAGTGATTGAGGAAAAAGAGTTTAGTTTTCATGATTCCATTTACTGCACAATGTTGGGTGTACATGAATTGGTTCAGAACAACTGCAAGGTCTATGAACTACTGAATCATTTTAAATCAAGTAGGGTGTTGTCATTGTTTGTGAAGAGGGCCAAGCCTGCTGTAGTTAGAAAGAATAATAAATCTTCATACAATTCCAGTGAAGCCACTGCATCTTCTATTGTGGGGCTTGAAGAACCTGTTCCTTATGATTGGAGTGAGCCTGATGTCTATGTTGTTGATGGAGAAGGTTGCATTTTTACAAGTCAGAGTGATGAATATGCACCTGCTAGTAGAGGAGTACATGTTCCAACTCAAGAGAGTCAGAATGTGGATAAGGGTAAAGCAATACAAAATGAAGACAGTGATGCTGATGATGATGGCAGCAATGGTTCAGAGAATGAGCTTGATGATAGATGGTGGGACATTGCCATAGGACAAGTTGATGTTGCACATTTGGAAGAAATGAGGAAGAAGGAACTGAAAGAACTGGCTGAGAGCATTGATGAGAGGAGGAGGAAGAGAGGATCCCCATTTGCCGTGAAGGGACACAGATATTGAAGATTTGTTTATGACTGCAGAATAAGAAGAAGTTGCACATGAGTTGGAACCAGCACCTAGTTCAGTCAATAAGAAGAAATTGCCTGTGAAAAGAGGCCCCACTTTGAGGTGTCATTCCGAAGTTGAGATACAAGAGGAACCAGATTACATACCATCATCAGATGAAGACAAGGACACTGGTTTCCTTGAGGAGGAGGATGAATAAGACAATGAATTTCAGCCATTGTTAATGGTGCCACCAAAAGGCAGAAAGAGTAGAGCAAAGAAAAGGCCAGAGAGGAAGTGGTATGATGATAGAAGGCTGCAGCCACATGAGCAACTTTGCTTGAAGATGTGCTTTGTCAATGTTCAAAAATTCAGGGATGCATTGATAGATTTGCACATTGCTCAAAGTAGGAATTTCCAGTATTGGAGAAACTCTAATGTTAGAGTCATTGTTCATTGCATCCAGAAGGGTTGTCCCTTTAAGATGGTGGCATCTGAGATAAAAGGTGAGAAAACCTTTGTCATTAGGAAGATGAGACTACACCACACTTGTAATACTACAAATGAAAGTACCAGGGTCAGTGCTAAATGGTTAGCTCACACATATGAAGGAATGTTCAGGTCAGATCCAAGTACAGGAATTCAGTCACTCATAGATGCAGCAAGGCAACAATATGGTGTGGAAGTCAGCAAGGATATGGCCTACAGGGCAAAAAATTTGGCTCTAGATGCTGTGTTGGGTGATCACGGGGAGCATTATGTAAGGCTTAGAGATTTTGCTCAAGCTATCATTGATACTAACCCTGGTAGCAGGGTGGTTGTGACAACTGTGACACCAACACCTATAGCAGAAAATCCCTGTCCTGGCCCAACATTCCATGGTTTCTTCTTTTGTATCAATGGAGCCAGAGAGGGTTTTCTAAATGGTTGTAGGCCATTCATAGGTGATTATAGTCTCATATTATTTTTATAGTGCACCTCCATTTCACTGTGTGTAATAATTATCTTTTTCTAGAGGCCTTGATGGTTGCTTTGTGAAGCTGTGCACTGGTGCTCAAATTTTGGCTGCAAGTGGAAGGGATGGCAATAACAACATGTACCCTATTGCCTTTGTTGTTGTACCCAAAGAGGACAAAGCCAATTGATGCTAGTTTTTAACTCAGCTTAAATATGCCCTTGGTGGAGAAGAGGGGCAGTTTGGTAGATACACATTCATGTATGATAGACAAAAGGTTAGTCTTATCTTGTGCTTATCTAGTTTGTCTTGCCATAGTTAACTAGTTTGTCTTATCAACATAGGGACTCATTTCAGCCATCAACATAGCTTTCCCTAATAGCCCACAAAGATTTTGCTTAAGGCACATATATGCCAACTTCCAAAGTGCTGGGTTTAGGGGTGAAGATCTGAAAAAGATAATGGATTCTGCTTCCTATGCTTACCAAAAGCACCACCATGAGCTTGCCATGGATAATCTGAGAAAGGAGAGTGAGGTAGCTTGGAAGTGGCTAAGTGAAATCCCTGTGCACACATGGGCCAGGCATGCATTTGACACCACCTGCAAGACTGACCTTGTGGTAAACAACCTGAGTGAGGTGTTCAACAGATACATCCTTGATGTTAGGAAGAAACCAATAAGAATAATGATAGAAGGAATAAAAGACAAGATGATGGTGAGGAATCATGAGAAGAGGACATGTGCTGGTATTGCTAGGTGGGAAATCACTCCCCACTTCAGTGAGCAACTTGAAATGTCCAAGAAGAACTCCAGATTCTGCACACCAAGGATTGCAGATGTAGGTTTGTGGCAAATGACTAATGCTAAGGGTGATGCAACCCATGCTGTCAACCTGGTGGACAAGACATGTGGATGTAGGAAGTGGGATGTCACAGGCCTGCCTTGCAGTCATGCATGTAGTGCTATCATCAAGGCCAAGCAAAGACCAGAGGACTATGATAGCCACTTTTTCAAAAAGGAGATGTATGTTAAAGCATTCAAGCCCATAATTTACCCAGTCCCTGGGCAGCATGGCTGGACCAAGACAGGGATAGCTGACATCATTCCACCTGTCTTCCATATCAAGAAAGGGAGAAAGCAAGAGAAGAGGAGAAAGGGGAAGTTTGAGGTGCCAAAACCTAAACAGACATCAAGAATGGGAACCATAATATGCTCTAATTGTAAACTGCAGGGCCATAGATACACTAGCTGTGCACAACCTTTAAGGCCTGATTTGGTGATTAGAAAGAACAAGCATGTGGTGAGTTTCTTGTTGTCCAGCATTATTATGTTAGGAGTTATATGTTATCCATAACATGATCATCTTATGTTGTTTCTTGTTGTCCAGCTAACACCACCTCCAGTAGCAGATGCACCTACCCCATCAGCTACTAGAAGTGCACCCCCAACAGCTACTAGAAGTGCAGCTACTAGAAGGGCACCCCCAGCAGTTACTACAAGGGCACCCCCAGCAGGTACTTCCTTTGTTGCTCCAAGAAGAATCCTTTGTTGCTCCAAGAAGAACACCAAGACAAAGAGAAGATGATGCTGGATTTGTTCCTGGATACAAGAAGATCAAGACCTGGGGATATTTCAACTGTGGTTATGCTGGAGGTGATGATGATGGAGGAGCTGGGTCCTCAAACCATTGAAATGTTGTAATGGATACATGTACTAGTCATCTTCTGTTTGCAAAAGCTGTTGTAATGGACATGTACTACTTGTTGCCTTACTCCAGTTGCTCTTTTGCTGATAAAACTACTGTGAAATGGACATGTAATGGATTTGTTCTGTGAAATGTTGTTATATGATGGCAGTTGTGTTCTGTAAGATGTTGTTATGTGAAATTTGGTCAACAATGGCATGTGAAATGTTGTTGTAAACAATGGCACCACATACAAAGATAGAAAAATGCACCACATAGACAAATGGTTCAAAATACACTAATGGTTCAACATAGACAAATGCACCACATACACAAGAAGATTCAACATACACTAATGGTTCAACATAGAAAAATGCACCACATAGACAAATGGTTCATATACACAAATGGTGCAACACACATGGTGCAACACAGCTAAAACACTACTGCAGATACTCTAGCTTTTTCTTCATCTCACTCAGCACAGATTGCAGCAATCTTCTTCAGTTTCTCTTTGTTGTCAGTATTTGCTTTAAAAAGATCAAAAAGCAAATACTCCAGCTTTTTATTTTCTGCCTTGAGAACATCTTTTTGTTCCTGAAGAGCCTCCTTTTCTGCCTTCATAGCCTCCTTTTCTGCCTTCATAGCGTGCTTTTCTTCCTCCCATTCCTTCTGCCTAACCCTAAGCACATCAGCTTGTGTAATCCGAATCTGTTTAAGCATGCCAGCTTCAGTCTTTAAATTCTCAACTTCTTTCTTCAGCAAATTCATCTCACTCTCACTTTCTTCCATCACCTCCTTCTCTGCCTTCTTCTTTGCATTCTTCTCAGCATTCATGTTAGCCAAATTATCCACCATGGCTTTCTTCTCAGTGCTCTCCATATATTTTTTGTCATCAGCAAGGAGGGTGGCATGCTTCTTCTCTATCTTGGCTTTTTCTTCAGCAAACAGAGCAAGCACCTTACCATTTTCTACCTTCTCATCTATTCTGGCATCATTACTTTCATGGTACATAGCCCACAAACTAACTATTGCATTGCTCAAATGATTTGGCCACTCTTCATCTTTCCATGCAACAAACCCATAGTTCAACACTTGCTATTACAAATAAATAAAACCATATGAGATGGATTATACTAACAACAAATACTAATATATGTAACTAAGCTAGTGAGCAAAGCAGCTAGGCTAATATATGTAAGAAGCTTCTGTTTACAATTTCATATAAGAGCAACTAGCAACTAGGATTCAACTAAGATAAAATCTATTGAAATTAGCAACTATGGTTCAACTAGGTAGAGCAACTAGGCATTGAGAAAAGCCCCTAGGAAGATGAACTAGGCAGTGAGCAAAGCAACTAGGCAAATCAACTAGAACTAGACAGTGAGCAAAGCAACTAAAACTGTTGTAATTGGGAATAGAACTCACATTTTCCACAGGGCACATATAAAATCTACGGCCAGTGTTGCTCCCTTCAAAAGCCACACACTGTTGCGGTGCCATCTTGTGGTTGCGACAAACCAGGGCGCAATCCGGGGCTATGCCGCTGAAATTGGGATCCTCAACATATGCAGGAGCATAATCTAGGCCCGTCAGGTCCTGGTGAAGCAGAATTTGCAAAGACAAATTAGGTAAATGGGGAGGGGTGAACAATTCCTAAATCAACAAAAATCAACCCTAACCCTAGAGCTTACCCCAAGAATGTCCGAGCTAGAACTCTCCCCATCGTCCTAGCTAGGCATCTTTGGCGGACGGCTAGCGGACCTCGGACGCATGACCAGCGGTGGTGGCGGCAATGGAGGCTGTGGCGGTGATGATAAGAACAAGTGGAGTGGGAGCTACCTGGACTGGTGTCTGTTGACCGAGCGATGGACCAGGGTGTGTCTGCGCCGACGCGGTCGGTCCAAACGGCATGCAAGAACTGTTGTCCACGTGGACCACCGGAAGGGGTATGTTGTCAAAAATGGGATCAGAGAAGGATCAGCGTGATTCGCAATGGACTGTCCGAAAAATGGTACTGACAAACAAAAATTAAGAATGTTGGTACTGACTCGTTCTGACAGTCCGAAATGTGGTAGCTTAGTTCAATTTACTAAAAAAAAAATAACAAGCAGAAGCTCGAAGAACAAAGAAAAGCCTATCGTGCGGTGCAGATCGACCCCAGCAATCGCAAGCTGTCATTTCCTGTCCTTGTTCCTCCCGACCGGCCAGGCCCCCAACAGCAGTTGTTCCGTGAGCTAGGGTTAGGTCGCCGGCGAGCTCAGGTCCAGGCGACGACTGCGGCGGCGGTGAGCTAGTGCTGCGCG
Source organism: Avena insularis (assembly GCA_023614405.1). Classification (NCBI taxonomy): domain Eukaryota; kingdom Viridiplantae; phylum Streptophyta; class Magnoliopsida; order Poales; family Poaceae; genus Avena; species Avena insularis. The sequence continues at coordinate 480,838,166 of CM042697.1, forward strand.
CGTCTCCTCAGTCCTAATCCCCTTACCTCCGGTGCTCCTGTTTGCGCGGTTCGTCCTTCCTGCTCCCCCCTCCAGCGCGGCTACGACCTCCGGCTCCGGCCTCCGTCCAGATCCACCGGTATCTTGTAATCTCTACTTTCCGAATTCCATTTGTGACAAATTGATAAGTCGCTCATTCACCATCGCTTGCTCCTCATCCATGACGAATCTCTACTCCTTTGCTGACACGCAGATACACCTATCTATCAGTCCCCCTTCTGATCGATAAGGCTGCTGCTTCCAAGAGTATGGTGAGATCCAAGGTATCAACGGATCTTCACATTCTACCCACCGTAAGGATCACCGTGCCTTTTTTTACACCCCCTGCTAAATCACAAATTCAACAAGAAGCATGACTAACCAAATGCTACTGCTACTTGACTCTAACTGCTTGTGCTTAATTACAGCATATTCTCCGCGACATACTCTCACGGCTATCGCTCAAAGAAGCCGTGAGGATGAGAGGACTCTCCCGTGAATGGAGGCGGCTAGGGATATGCCACCCGGACCTGGTGTTCACCGAGGACGCCTTATTTGGCATGTACACAACCTGGAATACTAACTTGGTACCCATGGCTACTAAATTCATCACCATAGTGGACAACGTGTTGCGCCCTCTGTGGTCTACTTCCACCACGACAACTGCCACGGTGGATAACTTCGTCGTCCGGTTTGGTCTCGGCAGACATCATGCACATCACATCGATAGATGGGTTGCCTTCTGCGTCGTGTCGATGGCCAAGCACATTGGTCTTGATCTCACGGGATGGAACGATTTTCAAGATGATGACAAGTGTGTGTCCCTTTGTGCAAACTCAGTGGCGCGGGATGGAACGGCTCTCAAGATGATGACAAGTACGTTTTCCCTTTGCGCAAACTCAGTGGCCCGAAAGGCTCCCACGTCAACTCTCTTGATATGGCTTCTGTCAGTTTGAAGCTGCCCCCTAGTTTCTCTGGGATCACAAACCTTAAGAAACTCAGCCTGCGTATGGTGTCCATCGCTGCAAGTGATCTCCAATCTCTATTGCTAAGTTGTGCACTTCTCGAGAGTTTAAGCTTGGAGCATTGCCCCTTGTCAAGTTTTAGTATGTGCCATGAGCTCTGCCAGTTGCAGTATTTGCGTGTGCACGAGTGTGGTGCAGGAATGATACAGTTGCAAGCTCCAAACCTTACAGCATTTGAGTTCGATGACACTCTGACAAAAATTGTGCTCAACGAATCTGTCAAATTGTCAAAGACAGCCTTTGTGTTCAAGCACAGTTGGTACGAGTGCCGCTGTGATGAATTTGACTATATCGTGAATGTGCTTCCAACTGTTGTTCCTTATGTGCATACACTCTTTCTGAATTTGGTTGTTGATAACAAGGTTTGCTCTGTGCCTGCTTATTTCATTCTATTTTGGCCATCGCCATAACTACATTCAGGTGCATGTTGAGCTCCTGACCTGCCACCTCGATCCATCTAATACTGATCTGTTTGTTGTGGTTGTGCATTTTATTCAGTTCCAGGCGAATAGATTCAGTAAAACCCATGCCACTTTCATCAACCTGAGGCATCTAAATTTGAACATTGACAACATAGTCAGCCCAAGGAATACTACTAGATGGGTTACGGGGTTGGTTGACCTTTTGAAAGTAGCACCTCTCTTACAAGAACTGGAACTGCACGTAAGTGATCTAATCTTTTATCATGGTATTCTTTTCTGTTTTGTCTCCCCAGCGGAACAAATATGTATTGCCGAAATTGATGAATTTTTGGTGCAGATAGATTGTGATAAATCTGACATTCTTGCTAGGACAGTAGTGCAAGCTGTGCCAGGGCCTCTGCATCATCACCTCAGGAGTGTCCACATAACTGGATTCTGTGTTTTTGTGGGAATAGCCTAGCTGGCACTCTACATCCTTGAGAATTCTCCTATGCTTGAACGTATGGTAGTGGATCCAGTGGTATGGATGGACTACGGATACAGATATACCGGTCAATTCTACTCGGTCGGCAGGGCGGAGCTTGTTCGACCTCGTGCTACCAAGGATGAGATGTATGGCAGGATATTTGCGAGAAACCACCTTGACAGAGAGGAGTTTCGTCACATCCTCACCATCTTGTGAATAATCACACAGGATATTTAAGAGCGGATGTTTGATGGATCGGCATGGTAAAAATCGACCAAGAGCTTCTTTTCGTTCCTTCGGAAGCTCTCTGAAGCGTTTTAGGGAGGCATGTGTAAGCTGAATAGAAACAAGCAGTGCATGCACACTCGAAAATACAGTCGCAGTCTGGGTTATGCTTCTGTTCCCTTTTGTGTTTGGTAGTATGAACAGAAGAAAGGAGTAATGAACTGACTTTGGTACTCCTTGGTTTACGAAATCAGGGAATTATTATCACACTATCCAAAAAAAAAGTGTCGGCAAAAATTATTGATCACTGTTCATTGATCATATCTCGTTTGTGGACGATGCAATGCAGATCAGTGCCAATATTTCCTTGCACTGCATGGCTTTGGTTTTCTTCTCCTCTCCGCTCTCTCTGTGGCATTTTTTAGGTGAAAAGAGTGCTTTATAGATCAATTATGGAGTTGTGACAATCTGAGGGTATAAAAGAGGAAATGCAGTCTTGGATACTTGAGAAATTGAACTAGAATGTTTTCCTCGTCGTCTCTGGCAGATCTTGCCTGTTCATGCACAAATTTATTTCTCTGTCTTGTGATCTTGCTGACCCTACATTCAGGAATGTAGTCGAGCAAACCTTTCCTAAGTAGTCAAGCAAACCTCTAGCCAAGGGTTGGAATGTAGTGAAGAGAAGGATAGGAGATGCTGGAGGCCTTCTGCTACTCTGAAACTGAACTCTCCAGTGCTCCTAACTGGCTGAGGGTTGGGAACGCAAACACTGATGTCGCTGAGGGCGTTGCTCCCTGAAGCCTTGCAGCAGCTCAGCTCTCCTCTTGACCTGACATGGTCACCTCTTCCAGGAGCCACTCCACTGAAACAAGTTCAAGCATTCAGATTCTGCAGTGGCATTTGTTCTTTTGGCTCTTTGAAAAATTCGTAGCTGTTCCTTTGGTTAGCTCACCTGCAGATTTTCTCTAGCACGTCAGAGTTGCAATTTCTTTGGAACTTCCCGTTATGTATGTGTGAACCTGTTTGGTTTCGTTCAAGTTATGGAACCTGAGTTGTTTGGTGTAAGATTGGCAAATTATGTAGAGAGTATTTTTGCACCTTGAACCACGTGTTTATTTATTGTATTGTGAGACGTTGAACGGGATTTTTCTGTGACACACCGAGTCAAGTTAAACACCGATATTACAATTTGAAAACAGATTTAGAATCTCGTACCACAGTGCGGTAAATAGGTGATCCATACTGGGATTTACTCAATGAGCAAATAGCCCATTCGAGGCTGAAAACAATGCAGCATATCGCTACAAAAAGGTTTCACCAGAATTTCTCTCAGCTATGACAAGTATTATGACAACAAAGATTGTATTCGAATGATCAAGACAGACATAACTGAACCACGATACAAGAGACGTTCCTGCGTATCTCATCTTTCCGTTGGCTGATGCAGCTTCAGGATCTCTTGCATTATACTAGATAGATCCAAATCGGCATGAGTTTCGGGGCCTAGAAGACGTCCGGGTTGCTCCGCCAGGATATGTTGTTCTGTTGGTTTGACTGCGCAAGATGAAGCGAGAGGACATAGTTCCTATCCTGCAACCATGGAACATAAAAATTTAATGAACAGGATGTCATGATGAAACATAGTAGCAAGAGGTATATCCACAATACTATTGCTGATGAACTCCACAAACCTCTAGCGCCTTTATCTGCTGCTGGTACTTGTCGACTATCTCCTTGAACTGAGACCGCTCCTGCACCATCTCCTGGTACTCCTTGAGCCGGTTGTGCTGGATGAGGAAGGCTCGCTTCAGGATGCCGTTCTGGTGAAGCAGGCCTCCCAGCATCTGCTTCAGTATCTTGTGCTCCTGGATGAAGCAAGCAAAACAAAACAGCCACACAGGTGAGCACACTATTCTTTTCCTTAACTGCATCCACAAGTAACGAGCAAATTATCAACTGCTCCCTCCGTTCAGATATATAGAGCGCATTCTGATATTCTAAGTTCAAGTTCTGATCAACAATTAATCCAATAATAAAATATATATAAGCACAAAAATTTGATACCATTGTATTCCTGTCTTATGGTTGTGATTTCATACCTACTCCCTCCGTTTCAAAATATAAGATGTTTTAGGTTTGTGAAGAAAATGTATCTAGACTTCTTTTAGTGTGTAGATTTACTCTAAACCCGAGTGAACCTACATACTAAAAGAAGTCTAGATACATTTGCTTTATAAAGCTAAAACATCTTATATTTTGAAACGGAGGGAGTATAACAAAACATTGTACTGTACTGCCAATGTCTGAAATTGGAAGTTAAAAAATACGTGATATTTTCAAGCAAAGGGAGTATCAAGCAACTGCAGATGCATCAGTTACCTCACGCATTTTCTGCTTTTCATCTGGAGTATTGCAGTTTGCGGCAGATTTGTCGAACAATTCAAGTATCCCGATGGCTCGATTCTTGGCATCGACCATGTCCGAAGCAGACGACATCTCCTTGACAATTAGCTCCGCCCATTCGGTGCCGTTTGTCGGAATGTTCAACGCCGGCCCATCAGATGCCGCTGCAATTAACAATCATCAACATATGCAAACTAGAGTTAGACAGTATATTGGTCTATATATCAGCTGATATTATAATGCTGACAAGATGGAGATACATATAGTGAGCATAGTTCTGAGTATATTCCAACTATGGTTCAGGCATATACCTCCAGCTCCAGGTGAGGCCGCATCAGCAGTGGTCAGTGCTGAACCCGATGCCAGATAATCCTTGAAGCCTCTGATTGCCGCATCCAAGACATTCCCCGACGCTTCGAAATAGCCTCGCAGAAGCTAGAAATTCCCCAAAAAACAACTCATTAGATATTATCTAAAAAAGCCAAGGCAGGGGTCTCTGCTCCCTTGGCGGTTATATTATTATGTAAAAAAGGGCTGAATCGTCAATCAGTTGATTCTATCTATATTGTACTATGTATGTGATCCATCTGTCGGAGACCGGTTGGAAATAAAAGCAAACAGGTACGGCGCAGGAGGCGGCGTTGGCGGGGAAGGTTGGTGGCGGTGCGACGATACCTGCGGATCGGCGCCTGGGAAGATGAGCTGGAGCGCGTCGACGGGGTCGAAGTCCATGCTGACCCCGAGGTCGGCCACGTCGGCTAGCGGCGAGCACCGGCCCCGCTTCGTGCTCAGCTGCGGGACCACCCCGAAGGGGAACTGCCCTTCGTCCTCCAGGAAGGGGGACGCCCCGCGCTTCCGCCTGCTCGCCACGCTCGCCGCCATGTGCAGTGGCGCGCCTGGCCGGCCGGCTAGTTCGTTAGGTCTTCGGTCGGCGAGATTTTCGCCGGAGGAAGGTGAGGGGGAGGAGAGAGGAGTGGCGGACGGACTGGTCCGATTTGATCGGCTGGGTTCCGTTTATATCATCGCGAGAGCGTGGTCGGTCAGGGGTGGGGAGAAAGAAGCCTTGGTGGACACGGCCGCGGTGCCGTGCGATCTGACGCCAGCCCGATCGCGACCGTCCGATTTGTCCCGTGGGTCGGTCTCCTGTGCCTATCAAAATTGGACTCGTGCAACCATAGAATAACATCTGCCAGCCACGTCTCAGATTTGCTTTCCAAACTTACAAGATGTTTTTCCTTTCAAAAAAGATACTCCCTCAGTCTTAAATAGATATCTCACATCTATTAAAATTTGGATGAATCTAAATACTATTTAGTACTTCCTCCTATCCATATTAATTGACTTGAATTTGTCAAAATTTAAATGAACTTATATAGTACTAAATTGTGTTTAGATTCATCCAAATCCATGGGTCGGAGGGAGTATATAGATTCATTCAAATTTTAACAAACTTTCGACATCTATTTCAAGACTGAGATAACTTCAGTTTGTTTTCGGACAAGTTTGAAACTGCGTTCGCAAAATAGGCTAGTTTGAAACTGAAGTTGAGTCATGCAAAGAAAAGAATTGGGACTGTTTTGTGCTACGTACTATATTGAATAGGAAACTGTGTCAAGCAACATGTTTACATCAACTCATCGTCTAGTTTCCTAGATGCAGATTTACTTTCCGAACTTAAAAAAGATGCATGCGTTCAAAAGGACATCTAGATGCAGATTCGTAGGACAGTTTGTAGTCCAACACATAATTTTCGCACAAAAAAGGCAACTTTGAAACTGGAGTTCAGTTGTCTAAAGAAAAGAATTGGGACTGTTTTTGTATAATATGGGATAGAAAATTCTGTGTCAAGCAACATGTTTACATCAACTCATCATCCATGGTGGAGATCTTTTGTATCCCACGGTTGAACCAACCAACCAACATCCATCCATCTACCAGCAGACAAACATCTTCTCATCTCTTCATAGAGCAGATTTAACCAATCGGAATCAAGAAGGCTGATCATCTTCAGCCTGAACAACAAAAGGTCTAGAAGACGTCGGGGTTGTACCGCCCAGGCATGGTGTTGTTCTGCTGGGCCTGCTTCAGGTGCATCTGCAGCGCGTAGTTGTTGATCTCCAGCGTCCTCAGCTGCTCTTGGTACTGCAGGACCAGCTGCTTCAGGCCCTGCACCTCCTGGCTCCGCTCCTCGTACTCCTTCTGCCGCTCATGCTGGATCGCCACCGCACGCTTCAGCACAGCATTCTGCGAGAGGATCGCCGTCATCTGCTCCTTCAGCACCATGTTCTCCTGTTTTTGCCAAGAAAGTTACATGCACGGTCGTTAGACAATTATTATTACTCCCTGATGATGGAAGTTCTCTACAAGTACAGCCTAGCTCCGTAGCATATATTTTCCGCCTTAGAGATTTACAGTCACGAATGGATGTATGGGTACCTGATGCAAGCTCTGCGCTACTTCAGCTCCGGCGCCCTCCACAATGGACTTCGTCAGGGCTTCCAGAGCCCTCGACGCGCGAGCCCGCGCATCGTTAATGTCAGACGCGTTTGACATCTCACTCACGAAAAGATCGACCCATTCGGGGCCACTATTGCATGGCTGACGAGTATCAGCGGCAGCTTGGTGTTCAGTAGCCGTGTCCACGACACCGTTGGTGACAGTACCTGCCAAGAAACGCAGAGTTGTTGCCTTCGTTAATACACCGCTTATGTGGTTCTAAGCTTACGAATAAGTAGAACACAGGAGGAAATAAGTGACCCTGCTCTTATGCTGTTTGTAGTTAATATAATGCAGCCCTGTAGTATGTTAATGCTGACCATGAAACAACGTGCAAGAAATTGAAAGCTTGGTGCTACTGGGTAGACGCCACTCTGATAAATGGAGAACATGTAAGAATGACAAGAGTTTATGCGGTGAACTGAATCTAAGTTTACTGACTCACATATATTGCCACATACTCCGTATGACATAATTGGATTGCCAGCACATGACCTTGAGGGAATATAATAACAATATAAACATATGCAAATTCTTCTAGATATACTATTCGAAGATAATACAGCTCTGCTGTTTGGAGTATATCACAACCTGAACTTGGACAAATGCATGAGTACATACATGAGCGTTTCTATTGCTATATATATCCTAAGAATGCAACAGCTTTTGATGGAAAACGAACCTTCAACAGATGGCTGAACTGTTGTTGGTTGACCATTTTCAGATGCGTAACCAGTAGCAGCCTGAGTTGACTCCAAGTGCAGTTCCTTCAAACTCTTTATTGCTGAATCCAAATCATCACCAGACGCTTCAAGAGCTCTCTCAAGCAACTGAAATCATTTTGAGCAACGGGCATCAGCTATATGCTACCGAAATAATGCAAATGAAGTAAACGTGTCCATGTTTAGTCAGTGGTAAAGCAATCTAGCTCATCAAGTGCAGAAGTAATTCAGTCATCAGAAGCATAAAGGAGGGTGACCTTGTCTGAGTCCCTGCAGACAGCAAACCCATATAGTGGTAGAGCACACAATGTTGATTTCTTCTCCGTTCAGAACAGGCCTATATCACTATGTCACGAAACCTAAGCAGGATATACAGATATATAAAAACTTGATTGTACGGGCATCCTACTCTCCAGACGCCGCAGAGGCCAGGGGAGTACTATTCTCTCTCCCATCATCTGAAAAAGATGAGAACTTTCCTCTTTCTCCGGAACTACATCGCAGGCAAGTCAGCAAGTTCAGTTTCTCATCCCGTCAGGATGCCTTACGTGGGCCTGAATTCAGATTAGGGGTAACTTGTGCGCCTGTCCACGCCAAGCAAGGAAACGAACAGATAAAAGTTTCCGGTCGGCCGTCGACGGAAGGTTCTAGCGATCGGGGTAACAGCGAATTTCACAACTAATAAAACACCGAAAGAAAAAAAACGCGTGGGGATCACAAATCTAGCGGCAACGAACTCCTAGAAGCACCGCCTAATCCGCCCGAAATGGGCAGACACCAACTAAATGTGGGTAAACGAATCTGGAGTAGTAAAAAAGGGGACGCTTGCCCGGCAATCCGGAGAACCGATCCGTCTTTCGGTGCCGGAATCGAGGGGAAGGGGGGAGCTTGGTTACCTGTGGATCCATGTTGGGGAAGGAGAAGCGGAGCTGCCGCAGGAGGGCCTCCCGGCGATGGTGCGGGGGCGGGGAGAAGCGTGACCTCTTGGGCGCGGGGCTGTGGTGGTGGTGTCCGTGGGAGGAGGGGGAGGAGGTAGGGGAGGGCGGGAGGAGCTCGTCGGCGAAGATGGAGGAGGACCTCTTGCCGCAATAGACTACCGCAGACATGGTGTCCCCCCGCTCCGCGTGCTCCTCCTCCCCGTCGCGCCGCCGCCGATCGCCGCCGTCCTAGTGCGTTCCGCGGCCCAGGCCGCCGCCGCCCATCCGGTTGTCCGATCCGCCGCCTCCGCCGCCTGCCCTGGTCGTCGCGGCTGCTTTTGGATTGGATGGGCCTTTGGGTTTGGGTTGGTCGGGGAGGGAGAGATGAGATCGCGACGGCTTTGGTTCCGTGTTGGGCGGAAATGGGGGAGGAGCCTCCGTCCGATCTCGTACTATTTATCGCGCTCGCTCGCTGTCTCGTGTACGTTGGAAAAAATGCTTCCTTTTTCTCGGCGGTGGAATGTGGATGCGTACACACGCCAGCGCGCACTGGCGGACGGGTGGGCCCCAGGCAAAGTGCTTTTGTTCGAGTGGCGCCGCGCGGGGGCCCACCAGTCCTCGTGCCGCTACTCTTTTTTTTCCTTCTTTCTTCTGGCGGTCGCCGGCCATCTGGTAGACTAGACGAGCACGATGACGCGACGCCGTCCGTCGCTCTCATCAGAATCGGTGCGAGATAGAGATACTCCGTATATCGACACGTATAATGCGTGAAATGGCTGTATTTCTCTGGCCAGTTTCCAGGGAGGCTACCGAGGTGGCATTTATTCTCCCTTTTCAACCAACTCTTTTTATCTTTTTTTAACCAAAAAATCAACCAGTTTATCAATAATCATTAAAACACATGTAAAAATGTATACTGATAATAAAAATTACAGATAGATACTTGGACCACCTAGAGACGACTGCAAACGCTAGCGTAAGCGCAGGCGTGCCACCAACCTCGCCCTCACTCACCGGAGTCTGACAAATCTTGTCGTAGTAGACCTTGTTGTGGTAGACAAACTGAAAGTTGTCGGGCTAAGATCCTAAAAAATCAGCGCAACAGAGTGTTATAATTACGACAAATAAATAACCAAGAACGAAAACAAAATCATAGACTCTCCAACAAAGAGAGAAAAAAAAACCACAAGCGCTAGCCAGTAAAACTTCACTATATCGGGGAGTGTTTACACAACGCCAAGGATTTTCACAAATGCAACTTATCCCAGCCGGCGGCTTACAAGGGTTCATATATCGGTGGAAACCTAGGTCTTCGATCGCTCCAATCAGGCCAAGCCTCCGGCGACGGACCTCGCTTCGCTCGTCAGAAGTTGGCATTTACTTTATAGAATCTGAATCAACATATAGCAAACTCCACCTTGAAACAAATTCCTTCTTGTAGCATCAACAATAATCATCTCCCTGAATAAACAAAGCAAATACTTTTGGTGTCAATATCTACTTAGGCTAATCAGTTAAACCAACTAAGCACGAACATGTTTAGTCACCATATTAGTAGGATTATCATGAGTGCTGATCTTGCATACCCTCAATTTATCTTGAGCAATAATGTCTCTAACAAAATGGTACTTGACATCAATGTGCTTAGTTCTCTCATGGAACATCTGATCTTTTGTAAGGTATATGACACTTTGACTGTCACAAAACAAAGTAGCGCAAGAATCATCTCCACAAAGCTCAGCAAACAAACCTTTTAAGCAAACAGATTCTTTGAAGGCTTCAGCAATAGCCATGTATTCGGCATCGGTAGTAGATTATGCAACAAGAGCCTGCAACGTAGCCTTCTAGTTAACAGAACAACCATCAACATTAAACACATAATCTATGAGAAATCTTCTCTTATCCAAATCGACAGTAAAATCTGAATCCACATAGCCAATGAGTCCCTCACCGATCCTGCTAAACTTCAAACAAGTCTCTTGCGATGGACCTCACTCCACTCGTCGGAAGTTGACCTTTGCTTTATAGAATTTAGATCAACATATAACACGGAGTAGCAACCATCACCATAGATAGAAATAGACCGTCTCACAAAAAAATAGAAATAGACTGACCTAGGACCACACCAACGAACATGAATACCGAATAGATCCAAGGAGATTGACCAGACACACAACTCCACACACTCTCTGCCGGTGCTAGACGCACCACAATAGCGAGGATAGAGTAAATTTCATAAAACTACCACATTTTAGACGTGATTTGCGAGTCAGTACCTATTTTGGTAAAAAACTAACAAGTTGGGGACATGAGTCACAAATCATACTAATTCTCATCTAACAGCTGCCCTAGCCACTAGGGCCCATTCGTAAGAGCTGAGTTGGCAACTCAATGGAGGAAGAGCTGAGGTGGCCGCGGGGCCTACCTATTAGCCCCATCTTTTCTACATCATATTCGACCTCCCAACCTTCCCTCGCCTTTGCTCATGCCACTGCGCCGGCTACCCACCACCACACCTTGTCGTCGCATCCCATGTCCCTGTAGAGGAGGTCACACAAGCGCATGGGAGATGGATCTTGTTCCTCCGCCACTAGACAAGGCTCAGGGGCGTGACATCGGTCACCCTTGTTCGTTGTAATTTGGGAGTTCACCGTCGCCGTCTCCGGTGACCCTAAGGCTCTGTGCACCGCTAATTCAATGTCGACCCGTGCGCTATCATATCTTGACAAATCCACACGCTCACGGGCTCCCATGCGTGTTGTAGTGCCGCTCCCATGTGTGATCGCCGGTGGCGGTAGTAGTGATGGCTGAAGGGAATATGCCCTGAGAGGCAATAATAAAGTGTTTATTATGTGTATTCCAAGTATATGATAGATATTTATTTTGCATGCTATAATTGTATTAATATGGAAATGTTAATATATGTGTGTTTCATAAACAAACAGAAAGTTCCTAGTTATGCCTCTCTCATAAACTAGCTCGTTGATTAACAAGATGATCAAGGTTTCCTGATCATGGACATTGGATGTTGTTAATAACGGGATCACAACATTAGTGTAATGGTGTGTTGAACATTCATCCGAAGTATAGCATTACGATCAAAGTCATTGAGTTTATATTGCTATAACAACTTACGAAGTGATCCTAATCCTTAGACCATGAGATCATGTCAATCACTAAGACCGGAAGAGTTTCTTGATAACATCAAACGTCACACCGTAACAGGGTGATTATAAAGATGGATTCAGAACTAATAAAGTGTTATGTTGAGGCTCATGGATCGAGAGTGGAATTTTTTCATCCCAATGACGGATAGATATACTCTGGGCCCTCTCGGTGATATCACATTGATTAGCTTGCAAGTAAGTGATTTGATCACTAGAATGTTATATCACGGGAACAAGAAAAGAGTGCATGTCAGTAACAAGATCAAACTAGGTATGGAGATACCAATGATCGAATCTCGGACATGTAATATATCGTGAAACAAAGGGATTAATATACTAGTGTAAAAGGTTCCGACGATCACAAGAAAGTCATCGTTGAATGTGTGGGAGTCAGTATGGGTCTCCAGATCCCGCTTCTGATTATTGATCCGAGAAGGGTCTCGATCATGTCCGCATTATTCACGAACCGTAGGGTGACACACTTAAGAGACACCGACATCCAATTGGAGCAAAAGTTTCATGCCGAAAGAATAAACAAGCGCAGGAATTTATTTCACTCGATACCAAAACGGGTTTTCAGGTGAAATTGCATAAAGTGGTTATGCATGTGAAATGGAATTCTAGCAAGGGGTTATTTGTGAATGTTTGTCATTAAAGTAATTGACAAAATTCTGAATAAAATAAAAGAGTTTTATTTAATGAGAGTATGCATTAAATTTGGTGGAAATTTAATGGGAATTTGAGTGGATTTTTGAGTGGAGAAAATTGAAGGGCCATTTTGTGAGTGGAGTGTCCACCCACATGAATGAAAGAGGGGAGGGGGCAGCCCCATGGCCGGTGGCCACCCCCTTGGGTGCCCCCCTCCTCCTATAAAAGGAGCCCCTCCTCTCACTTGTCTCTCACACCTCCTCGTGAAGGATCTCTCTCCCCCTCTAGAATTTATCCCCCATGGTCTCGGACTAGCGAGATACATGTTCCCGGTGGCTATTCGGCAAGAAAGAGTTGTGCTTCCGCTGCATCGCTGGAGCGAGGAGGCGGAGGTTGCTCGGTGCCTTGAACGTGTGTGCGAGCACGGATGCGCTGCTGATTTGCGGCGCTAGGACTTCCTCTCGATCTTGAGATCGGCAAGAGATCGTCTACATCAACCACGAGTTGAACTCGTTAAGCTTTGTCGGTCTTCAAGGGTATGTTCTCTACGGATATACATCCGCCCGTTGTTTGTATCTAGTAGATAGATCTTGGTACATAGTTCCCATCGTAGAATTTTTTTTGTTTTCTATGCTGCGAACCCTACAGTGGTATCAGAGCCGGATCTATGCGTAGATGCTTTACACGGGTAGTACACATATGAGTATGTGGGCGATGATGATCATGTTGTTGATTCTTAGTTGTAATTTTGGATATTGGTGGCATAGTGGGATGAAGCGGCCCGAACAAACTTTACATGTCCTCGCATATGAGACCTGTTCCACACTTGACATGCAACTAGTTTGCATAAGTGGCTAGCGGGTGTATGTCTCTCCTACTATAGTCAATATCTATTTTGCAACGAGTTGTCAACAATTTGGTTATCTTCGTTGTGGTTCATGTTCGTAGGTAAGAACGGTTCTATCTCGAAATCCCTAAGCCACGTAAAACTTGCAATGGATAAATTAGAGGCGTCTAGTTTAGATTGTTGCTGGGCTAGTGTTATGATATGGTGATGTTGTAAGTAGAAGTATGAGATGATACTCTTACAACATACATAACGTGTAAACTCCATAGACCTTGGATTTACACATAGGTATGATAGTGATCATATCACGGTGCACATGATAGAGATCATATGCGGGAACCATATCATTTCACTAATAAACATGTGATGTTTGATTGCATATTATATTGCTTGTTTAGCGCTTTGTTAGCATAATAAGATGATCCCTCATTTAAATACCAAGATTGGAATGTGTTCTTCCTTTAGTATGCACCGATTATGTTTCGTCGCTCCAAGACATCACGTGATGATCGGGTGTTCTTGGATCCACGACCATATTTCGGGTGTAAAACAGTTACACACGCGAATACTAAGGTTCTAACTTGGCGAGCCTAGCATGTACAGACATGGCCTCGGAACACGGACCAAAAGGTTAAGCATGAGTCATATAGTTGATATGATGCCCATTTGATGCTCGCCTTTGAAGCTATACCGACTCACGTGATGATCGGACTTGGTATAGTGGATTTGGTTCATGTAATCACCAAAAAGGCACGAGGGATGTCGTTTTTGAGTGGGAGTTCATTCGTAATGTGGATTAGTTGAACTCAATCTATCATACACTTAGTCTAAACTTGACAAATTCTGTTGTAGATGGCACCACCTGCTTTTAATTTCAATGTGTTCATGGAGAAAGAGAAACTAGCAACGAACGGTAGCAACTTTACCGAATGGGCCATGAATTTGAGGATTCTCCTCTCTGCTGCACAAAAGCAATACGTGCTAGAAGCGCCACTAGGCCCCCCACCTTTTGATGATGCCCCTGACGAGGAGAAGAATGTCTATCAGACTCGTCAGGAGGACCACAACTTAGTTCATTACGGCATATTGTATGGGCTAGAGCCGGAACTTCGAAAGCGTTTCGAAAATGGCAATGCATTTGATACAATGGGTGAGTTGAAAATGATTTTCGACACACACGCTGCTGTAGAGAGCTACAACGCTTCAGAAAAGTTCTTTAGCTGCATGATGGAAGAGAACAACTCCGTTAGTGAGCATGTACTCAAGATGTCGGGTTACGCCGATAAGCTTGTGTCCTTGGGAATATCGATTCCCATTGACTTAGGCATCCATCGTGTTCTACAGTCTCTACCACCTAGCTATAAGAGCTTTGTGATAAACTATAATATGCAAGGCATGAAGAAGTCTCTCCCCGAGCTTCTATCAATGCTTAAAACTGCAGAAGTGGAGATCAAAAAGGAACATCAAGTGTTGATTATATTTAGGAACACTGGTTTCAAGAAAGACAAGAAGGGAAAACGAAAGGGAAGTAAGGGCGGCAAGCCTGTTGCCGTGCCTGAAAAGAAACCCCGAGTTGGACCTAAGTCTGATACCGAGTGCTACTATTGTAAGGGGACTGGCCACTAGAAGCGCAACTGCCCCAAGTATTTGGCAGACAAGAAGGCCGGCAAGGCAAACAAAGGTATATATGATATACATGTTATTGATGTGTACTTGACTAGTGCTCGCAGTAGCACCTGGGTATTTGATACCGCTCGATTGCTAATATTTGTAACTCGAATCGTGGGCTGCGGAACAAGCGACCGCTAGCAAGGGTGAGGTCAAGATGCGTCGGCAATGGATCAAGCATTGATGTGATCGCCGTCGAACGCTGCCTCTCCACTTGCGCCGGATTAGTTATAAACTTGAATAATTGTTATCCGGTGCTTGACCTTTGAGCATGAACATTGTATCTGGATCGTGTTTGATGCGAAGTGGTTATTCATTTAAATCCGAGAACAATGGTTGTTCCATTTATATGAATGAAATCTTTTATGGTCATGCACCGATGATGTATGGTTTATTTCTATTAGATCTCGATGATAATGTTACACATATTCATAATGTTGATGCTAAAAGGATTAAACTAAATGATGATATATCCGCATATATGTGGCACTGCCGTCTAGGTCATATTGGCGTTAAACGCATGAAGAAGCTCCATTCGGATGGACTTTTGGAATCACTTGATTATGAATCATTTGATACATGTGAGCCATGCCTTATGGGCAAGATGACTAGAATGCCGTTTTCCGGTTCAATGGAACGGGCAATAGATTTATTGGAAATCATACATTCTGATGTATGTGGTCCAATGAGTGTGTCGGCGCGAGGTGGATATCGTTATTTTGTTACTTTCACGGATGATTTGAGTAGATATGGTTATATCTACTTGATGAAACACAAGTCTGAAACCTTTGAAAAGTTCAAGGAATTTCAGAATGAAGTGGAAAATCATCGTAATAGAAAGATCAAATTTCTACGGTCCGACCATGGAGGTGAGTATCTAAGTTGCGAGTTTAGCCCTCACATGAAAGAGTGTGGAATTGTTTCACAACTCACACCTGCCGGAACACCACAGAGAAATGGTGTGTCGGAACGTCGTAATCGTACTTTATTAGATATGGTTCGATCTATGATGTCTCTGACGGACTTGCCGTTGTCATTTTGGGGTTATGCCCTAGAAACTGCTGCATTCACTTTAAATCGGGCACCATCTAAATCCGTTGAAAAGACACCGTATGAATTGTGGTTTGGAAACAAACCTAAGCTGTCATTCTTAAAGTTTGGGGTTGCGATGTTTATGTGAAGAAACTTCAACCAGATAAACTCGAACCCAAAGCGGAAAAATGCGTTTTCATAGGATACCCTAAGGAAACTATTGGGTATTCCTTCTATCACAAATCCGAAGGCAAGGTTTTTGTTGCCAAGAATGGATCCTTTCTAGAGAAGGAGTTTCTCGCGAAAGGTGTGAGTAGTCGGAAGGTAGAACTCGAAGAGGTTATTGAACCTTCTCTTCAAAGTATGGAGAGTAGCGCAGCGCCGAAAGTTGTTCCGGAGTTGGCTCCACCTGTTGAATAGGGAACTAATGATAATGATCATGAAACTTCGAAAGAGAGTACTACCGAACCTCGCAGGTCAAGCGTGACGTGCAACTCCGAGTCAGACGGAAATCCATCATGAATTTCATGGTTGATGAAAATGATGACCCTGCGACGTATGAAGAAGCGATGATGAGCCCGGATTCCAACAAATGGTTAGAAGCCATGAAATCCGAGATGGAATCCATGTATGAAAATCAAGTTTGGAACTTGGTGGAATTACCTCACGACCGAAAGGCCGTGGAGAATAAATAGATTTTCAAAAGAAAAACTGATGCTGATGGTAATGTGACCTTCTATAAAGCTCGACTTGTCGCAAAGGGGTTTCGACAAATTCAAGGAGTTGACTGCGATGAGACATTCTCTCCCGTAGCGATGCTAAAGTCAGTTAGGATTATGTTAGCAATTGCTGCATATTTCGATTATGAGATATGGCAGATGGATGTCAAAACCGCGTTTCTCAATGGTAATATTGAAGAAGAGTTGTATATGATACAACCAAAGGGTTTTGTCGATCCTAAGGATGCTAACAAGGTGTGCAAGCTTCAGCGATCCATCTATGGATTGAAGCAAGCATCACGAAGTTGGAATCTCCGCTTTGATGAGGTGATCAAAGAGTTTGGATTTGTCCAAACTTATGGAGAAGCTTGTATTTACAAGAAAGTGAGTGGGAGCAATGTGGCATTTCTGATATTATATGTGGATGACATATTATTGATTGGAAATGATATAGATCTTTTAAACAGTGTTAAAAGTTATCTAAACAGCAAATTTTCAATAAAGGACCTAGGTGAAGCATCATACATATTAGGCATAAAGATTTATAGAGATAAATCTAGGCGCCTAATAGGGCTATCGCAAAGTACATACCTTGATAAGATTTTAAAGAAGTTTAAAATGGACGGAAGTAAGAAGGGGTTCTTACCTATGTTGCAAGGCAAGACATTGAGTAAGACTCAAAGTCCGCTTCGGAAGAAAGAGAGATAATGGACAAAGTCCCCTATGCTTCAGCCATAGGCTCTATAATGTACGCCATGCTATGTACAAGACCGGATGTGGCACATGCTATTAGTTTGACTAGTAGGTACCAATCGGATCCAGGTTCGGAACACTGGATAGCGGTCAAGAATATCCTTAAGTACTTACGAAGAACTAAGGATATGTTTCTTGTATACGGAGGTGAAGAAGAGCTCGTCGCTAAGTGTTATGTTGACGCTAGCTTTGACACCGATCCGGATGACTCTAAGTCTCAATCCGGATACGTTTTTCTCATGAATGGCGGAGCGGTTAGTTGGAGGAGCTCCAAACAACCTGTGGTAGCGGGATCAACAACGGAGGCCGAATATGTTGTCGCTTGAAGCGGCCAGAAGCGCTTTGATGAAGGAGTTCATATCCGAACTAGGAGTGGTGGCAAACGCGTTGGACCCAATGGTGATCTATTGTGACAACAATGGTGCCATTGCCAATGCCAAAGAGCCAAGGTCTCACAAGCACTCCAAGCATATTAAGCGCCGGTTTCACTCCATCCGCGAGCATGTCAAGGATGGAGATATAAAGATCTGTAAAGTACATACGGATCTCAATGTAGCAGATCCGTTGACTAAAACTCTCCCTAGAGCAAAACATGATCAACACCAGAACTCGATGGGTGTTAGATTTATCACTATGTAACTAGATTATTGTCTCTAGTGCAAGTGGGATCAAGGAATATGCCCGAGAGGCAATAATAAAGCGTTTATTATGTGTATTCCAAGTATATGATAGATGTTTATTTTGCATGCTATAATTATATTAATACGGAAACGTTAATACATGTGTGTTTAATAAACAAACAGAAAGTTCCTAGTTATGCCTCTCTCATAAACTAGCTCGTTGATTAACAAGATGATCAAGGTTTCCTGATCATGGACATTGGATGTTGTTAATAACGGGATCACAACATTAGTGTAATGGTGTGATGAACATTCATCTGAAGTATAACATTACAATCAAAGTCATTGAGTTTATATTGCTATAACAACTTACGAAGTGATTCTAATCCTTAGACCATGAGATCATGTCAATCACTAACACCGGAAGAGTTTCTTGATAACATCAAACGTCACACCGTAACAGGGTGATTATAAAGATGGATTCAGAACTAATAAAGTGTTATGTTGAGGCTCATGGATCGAGAGTGGAATTTTTTTATCCCAATGACGGATAGATATACTTTGGGCCCTCTCGGTGATATCACATTGATTAGCTTGCAAGCAAGTGATTTGATCACTAGAATGTTATATCACGGGAACGAGAAAAGAGTGCATGTCAAGAATTTAGATCAAACTAGGTATGGAGATACCGATGATCGAATCTCGGACATGTAATATATCGTGAAACAAAGAGATTAAGATACTAGTGTAAAAGGTTCCGACGATCACAAGAAAGTCATCGTTGAATGTGTGGGAGTCAGTATGGGTCTCCAGATCCCGCTTCTGATTATTGACCCGAGAAGGGTTTCGATCATGTCCGCATTATTCACGAACCGTAGGGTGACATACTTAAGAGACACCGACATCCAATTGGAGCAAAAGTTTCATGCCGAAAGAATAAACAAGCGTAGGAATTTATTTCACTAGATACCGAAACGGGTTTTCGGGTGAAATTCTATAAAGTGGTTATGCATGTGAAATGGAATTCTAGCAAGGGGTTATTTGTGAATGTTTGTCATTAAAGTAATTGACAAAATTCTGAATAAAATAAAAAAGTTTTATTTAATGAGAGTATGCATTAAATTTGGTGGAAATTTAATGGGAATTTGAGTGGATTTTTGAGTGGAGAAAATTGAAGGGCCATTTTGTGAGTGGAGTGTCCACCCACATGAATGAAAGAGGGGAGGGGGCAGCCCCATGGCCGGCGGCCACCCCCTTGGGTGCCCCCCTCCTCCTATAAAAGGAGCCCCTCCTCTCACTTGTCTCTCACACCTCCTCGTGAAGGATCTCTCTCCCCCTCTAGAATTTATCCCCCATGGTCTCGGACTAGCGAGATACATGTTCCCGGTGGCTATTCGGCAAAAAGAGTTTTGCTTCCGCTGCATCGCTGGAGCGAGGAGGCGGAGGTTGCTCGGTGCCTCGATTGTGTGTGTGAGCACGGATACGCTGCTGATTTGCGGCGCTAGGACTTCCTCTCGATCTTGAGATCGGCAAGAGATCGTCTACATCAACCACGAGTTGAACTCGTTAAGCTTTGTCGGTCTTCAATGGTATGTTCTCTACGGATATACATCCGCCCGTTGTTTGTATCTAGTAGATAGATCTTGGTACATAGTTCCCATCGTAGAATTTTTTTTGTTTTCTATGCTGCAAACCCTACAATGGGGGCTTCTAGCGGCCGCAGATGTCCGAGGTCTCTCTAGGAGGAGAGGGACAACACCGTCCAAGCACGGTGAACAACATTGGATGCCCAAGGTCGCCCAGTGATGCTCCAATCTGCGGGATTCTGGCCGAATTGAGACACACAAGGAGGAAGATGGAGGGGATAGAAGATGAAGGGCTGACAGGTAGGTCCCACGTCCACCTCAGCTCGCCCCTCCACTCGTGTTGCCAACTCAGCACTTACAAATGAACCCACCGGTCAGATTTGCAATCAAAATTATGTCAAACCTATTAGTGCGAGTTGGGCATGTCCCAATCATGTTTTTTTAGAAAATTACGAATGTTGGTACTATCTTGCAAATCTCGTCTGAAATATGGTAGTTTTATGCAATTTACTCGCGAGGATATGAAGAGTTAATTAGGGGGAAATAGGAAAATAAAAATATTTGGATTTTTTGACATTATAATGATATTGTCTTTTACATGTCTATAAAGATTACGAATAAAATATATGTGTTGAGTCTAAGGAAAAAAAAAGACATTGTCGAGAGCAATTTTAAGAATAAGAGTATCTACTTTTTCCCTCAAAATTTATGTGTGGGTATAGGACATTGGAATGTACATGTGTTAAATTTTCAGACTTTACATATTTGTAATTCCTGTTTTCTAGGAGCTTTCTGCTCCCGGGCTTTATTTTAATTTTTCACTAAAATCAGCTCTTTTGTGGGAGCTAAATAAAGTCCTCTTTCGTGTATTTGCACCTTTCAAAGACATACATCTTGATCGCCTCGATGTTCATTCCATGTTTGTAGTAAAGTGAAACCTTGCACTAAGTTCATAGCATGCATTATTTTGAGCTTACGAAAAA
The DNA here is from genome assembly GCA_023614405.1 of Avena insularis. Lineage (NCBI taxonomy): Eukaryota > Viridiplantae > Streptophyta > Magnoliopsida > Poales > Poaceae > Avena > Avena insularis. The sequence goes on from CM042697.1 coordinate 480,858,883, forward strand.
TCTACATTTGAATCAACAGGGAGAAAACCATACAATGGCTTAACCCTCTCCCTGTTTCAAATTCTCTCAAATGGGTTTCAAAATTAAGTTTTGGAGGTATTTTTGTACTTTTATTAGAAACTTCCCTTAATTTCCCTATGATTTTCTGGCTATTTTAAATGCATTTATTTTGTTTAACACGGATTCAAGCAAAAATTCCAAAAACTTAGGGGGGTTTTGCAAAAAACTTTGCCTTCTACCTCTAGATGAATAGGCACCTGCCTCTCATCGCCTCTGTCATCGCCCGCGAGCGCATTGATTCATGTCACCACCACCGCCCACGAGGAGGGGATAAGAACATCGCACCGCCTCACTCTGCGATCTCTCTCTAGTTTCCCTTTCTCTCGAACCCAAGCGCCATGCCCGCCGGGTAGAACCACCGCTCCCGTCGTGCCCCGCACCGTTTGATGACGCCATTGACTCTGTATCCTCGCCCACAACCTCTCGTAGAAGGAATCTACCCGAGCGTTCAAAATCAAGCCCTAGGATACCCTCTTCACCGCCACCGAGCACCTTCCTTGTTGTCGTTCTTGACCTCCTCTGGCCTCGCTATCACCTCCATCATGCTCCTTGTGAGCCACTGGTGCTTACGCGCCTCTCCACCGTCCTCCTCTCGCCTTGTAGCATGTCTCCGAGGTCAGTCACTATGCGCCTCTCTAGACGCCGTTGTGGTTGTCGCTCCGGGATCCATTTCCGGACGGCGCCACCGTGATGCATGTAAAATTTATACATGAACCTTGTAGTTTGTTAACATGTTTTCTCACATATTTGCATCATATCTTTACTATTTGGCATCGAACATCCACTTTGACATCAAACATTGAAACAATCAGGACCATCCAATCTACTCCATATCAATCCCACCACTGGCAAAACAAATCGGCATACCATTACCATCTCATCCTTCCTAATAACGGTGGTCTTTTTTTTTTGTTATATAAGGAAGGTCTCTCCCAAAAAATGAGACGTGCAATCTCCAAAAATCATACCGAAATTAATTGCTAAATGCAAACAAGGAATAATCGGGACGCAAATCACGTCGCTACTGAGAAAAAATCTGGGTTCAATCCCTTCGTCTTTAATGCACGCCTCTCCCCCAAAAAAATGAGGGCACAATCGCCTTAAAAAAATCAAGACACAATCGTCTTCAAAATAAATAAGAATACAATCTCTTCTTAGTAACAAAGAATCGAGGTCTAATCCATCGTCTCGTTAATCTCTCAATTGTACAACCTAGCAAAAGTTCTCAACAAGGTGTACCTACTGCTGTCCTACGAGGGCGGCGCGGCAGGCGTGCGATCTGGAGCATGCGAGACCTCTACTCATAGTTGCGCGACAGAGATGGATAGATGCGAGTCGTTTGCATCGATGAGGCCGTGGCCGCTCAACTCGTCATGGCGCGGTGGAGATGGCGAGACACATGTTGTGTTTGTCGATGAGACCACCTGCGTCGACTGTCTCAAGTTCGTTCTCCATGTCGGCTGACCCTTCGCATCAAGTCCATCCACACATCAAACGATCGCATCGCCCATGCCATCCAAACCTACCATGTAGACTACACCTGGACATTGGTACAATTATCATTCCGCTCTACCCTGCTACTTTGTACTATCCACCGTGATCGATCGATTTAGATGAATTACTACCACTATACTCTGATTTCTTGACGCCCACCATAATCAATTTGATTTCATTTGTGTAGGTGTAACCATTTAGGATGATTGAGAGGTCGACCCGACATTGTTGTAGTTCTTCATATCTAAGATGCCATAGCGCATGGACCTGGTCTCCAAGGCCAAGGCCAGGGGGGGGGGGTCCAACATCTTCGTCGATTCCAGTAAATTGAGCACAAGCCGTGATCGTGGCAGTCCGATGCAATCCACCTGCCTCATGCTCACCTGATCGACTGAAAAGTGCCACTCATATAGTCCTATTTGCAGGCTCGACTGACCTAAGTGGTAGTGGAGGAGCTCGTCGTTCTCCTACACAACTACAAGTATGGTCTTTTCATGAAATGTTAAGTTAGACAGAGGACATGTATCATAGAAACCGGTAATTACTTGCTCTTTTATCATCTTCCATGCCAGGTTAGAGTGAAAGTGGCGAGATACTGCTCGATTTAGCAATGTAAGCCGTTTCCCATGAACACGAGAGTACTACAAAAAAATTCAATAATTTGTTTTGGTGTATTTTGGAGAAATTATTATGCATAAATTGATATAGTTAGTTTTTAGTTGAACTGGTTTATTGTATTTATATTAACGGTACTATGAGTTGGTTACCTCCATGTTTTATTAATATTACATAAACATGTTTTGAAAAATTACATGAAACCATGATGTCGTCGTGTTCCACTTCGGTGAAGTATACTTTGTTTTGGTGTATTTTGGAGAAATTATTATGTATAAATTGATATAGTTAGTTTTTAGTTGGACTGATTTATTGTATTTATATTAACAGTACTATGAGTTGGTTACCTCCATGTTTTATTAATATTACATAAACATGTTTTGAAAAATTACATGAAACCATGATGGTGCCATGTTCCACTTCGGTGAAGTATACTTTTCGACTCTTTAACCGACATTTTGTATTGTCTATATGCTGATTGTTCCATAACAACACACACATATTTAGCTAGCAAATTATTAAAGTTTAGGTAGCTCAACTATTTCTTGGTTGTAGGAAGACAACTTTCGAGGTATATGTTTTTGCAAAAAAATGTCCCTTGGTTCTTAGCGGTGTGAAGGTTTGCTTGATAAAAAAATATGTTTATATATGTAATTAAATGACCTCATCAGCCATGTTTCACACGACCATATTCTGTAAGATTTTACCGGGAGCTTGAGGTGTTCATAATCATGATGATGGTTTCCTCTTTCAAACAAACTACCGTTCTCGGGCATGGATTATCTATTACTGCACTTTTGACTAATTAGTGGCATAGAGTATTTGTGTGTTGGTAAAGCTGAAAGTACGAAGAAATCCATTCAACTATTGATGATTTTATTTATTATTTTTTAGGAGTGTAGTGGATTTTCGGTGGTGCCAACTTACAAGGAGCTAAGGCTGACATGAACTAATTTTTTTGTTTGCTCTAATTAAGCAGATGATCTTGCTGCAGGATGAGTAAACATAGAAACTAACCCAACCATCACACCTATTGAAAGTCAGGTGTTTCCATTTGTCAAATGCGGTCGGGTTGAGGAGTGGTTGACTGAAGAAAGGGTAGAAAGAGAAAAATGTGACCAGAAAAAGATTTGGTCACTACTCCCACACCATTGCTGGAGTGGAAGCTGCAGAGAGAGCTCTTCCAACATCAAAATTAACGCACATGCTACTTTGTTTTTAGCGAAGGTGGGCACCATACTACATATGTAAGTATAATTTGTTTTCTTAGTTCATGATATCATAAATTTAGTTGTGACATGAGACACATAACCACGGGTAGAAAGAGTTGAGTGGGAAGGGAGAGACTATATAAGCTATAGGAGAAGTATACTTGATTGGTTGCAAATCGAAGCAAGGGTGTGGATAGGTTGGAAGTCGACAGAGTTTGAGTATGCAGTCATCCTATTAGTTTTTACCAAAATAAAATTCAAGAAAAGTGGGACAGTAAGTTTTTAGTAACATATAGCTATATTCTGCATAAGTTTGAATTTTTTGTTTCACCTATGAAAAAAATAGAGCAACCGTGGCAATGCACGGGCACTCAACTAGTATAATGTTATATCCCTATTTTATATTAATTTTGGGGGATTTACCAATGATTCACTTTATTTTGGTTATAACCCTACAGGGCAGAAAAACCCTATTTTCAATGTTTTTGATGTTTCGAGACCTTAACAAAGTCAAATGGACATGAAATTTTGGGAATGCCAATATTTATCCACGAGAAGCATCGGGTGCACAAGAATCTCACCGGGAGGGCCAAACGAGCCCAGGTGGCGCGTTCAGGCCTCGTGGGCGCGCCACCCATGCTTGTTTCCTTCTTGGCCGTCCGATCGTCTCGATTCTTTCGCCCACGAACTTCTCTTGACCTAAAAATCCTATATAAGGACCCTCCCCCTAGGCCGTCCTCGAGACGAGAAACACCAGAACACCAGAGGCAAAAACACCACTAGACAGAGTCAGATCCGACGAAGATTGGAGGGGGAAGATAAATTGCTATCCCTTCGTAGAAGACTTGTGCTCATTAATTCAGTGCTCGCCAACATGGTGGCGTCTATGATCTTGTTTTTCCGATTACTAAAAGGTGTCGTGACAAAAGTGGATTATTTTCGTTCAAGATTGTTTTGGCAAGGGGATATTGAGAAAACAAAATATCGACTAGCCAGATGGAATGTGGTTTGCCGATCCAAAGAATACGGTGGACTGGGCATACATGATTTTCAAGTCAAAAACATCGCACTCCTAAGCAAATGACTTTTCAAACTTCTTATAGGAGTCTGGCAAACCATTCTATGGAGAAAGTATGTTGACTCAAAAGTTGTGTCCTAAGTGGTTTGGAAACCTGGCGATTCACACTTTTAGGCTGGACTAATGGCATCCAAAAAACAATTCTTTCGGTTTGGTGCTTTCAATATTAAGGATGAATCACATATTAGGTTCTGGGAAGATAAATGGCTTGGCCAAACAACTCTTCGTGAATAATATACGGCTCTATACTCGATCGTTAGACATAAAGGGGATACAATTTCCATGGTTATGGAAAATAATCCTCCTAATGTGTCTTTCAGAAGAAGTCTCGTAGGTCCTAGAATGGTGTCTTGAAACAATATTTTATTAAGATTATCCATAATAAAACTGTTCGAGGGTGTGGATGAATTCAAATGGAAATTACTACCGACTGGTAATTTTTTTGTTGATTCCATGTATAGATCTTTGATCCAACCCGATATTCTAGTCGATGATAATAGTAAATTTTGGAAGATGAAAATATCCCTTTAAACGAAGATTTTTGTTTGGTTTATCCGTAAAGGGGTCATTCTCACAAAAGATAATCTTGTTAGGAGGAATTGGCATGGAAGTATACAATACATTTTTTATCACCATAATGAAACAATACGCCATTTATTTTTCCAATGTAAATTTTCTCGTGCTATATGGTCAATCATCCAAATAGCCTCTAGTTTATCTTCTTCACGCTCGGTAGTCAATGTATTTGGCAACTGGCTGAATGAGATTGATGATAAATATGAGACTTTATTTAGCGTGGGAGCTTTTGCCGTTATTTGGTCGCTTTGGCTCTGTAGAAATGACAAGATTTTTAATAACATTGTGTCTTGTCCCTGCAGGTTATATATCGATCCACGGCGATCCTCTAATCATGGACCTCTCTCCAACATATGGAGTTCTGTGACTTGTTTGCGGAGGGCTGTACGCGATTGAAGGACACGGAGAGGGATATCTTCTCCAGACATGAATAACAGCGTGATTTACGGATAGATTTGCTATAGCGCGTTTGGAGGACTTCATTTTTTACCATTATTTGTAATTCTGGTATTTTTTCTTTGGACTCGAGTTGTATGGTTGATCGGCTATATGCATTCTAGATATGCAGAGGCCGGGTGTAAACTTACTTTTAAATAATAAAGTGTCCATTTCAAAAAAAAAAATGCTGCATTGTTTTGAGCCTCGAATGGGTTATTTGCTCATTGAGTAAATTCCAGTACCCAGTACGGATCGCCTATTTACCGCACTGTGGGACGAGATTCTAAATGTGTTCAGAATTATAACATTGGTGTTCAAATTGACTTGGTGTGTCACAGAAAAATTCCGTTGAACGTCTCACAATACAATAAATAAACACGTGGTTTAGGGTGCAAAAATACTCTTTACACAATTTGCCAATTTTACACCAACAACTCAGGTTCCATAACTTGAACGAAACCAAACAGGTTCACACATACATGACGGGAAGTTCCAAAGAAATTGTAGCTCTAGACATGCTAGAGAGAATCTGCAGGTGAGCTAACCAAAGAACAGCCACGGAATTTGCAAAGAGCCAAAAGAACAAGTGCCACTGCAGAATCTGAATGCTTGAACTTCTTCCAGTGGAGTGGCTCCTGGAAGAGGTGAGCAGGTCAGGTCAAGAGGAGAGCGGAGCTGCTGCAAGGCTTCAGGGAGCAACGGCTTCAGCGACAGCAGTCGAGAGTTCAATTTCAGAGTCAGCAGAAGGCCTCCAGCCTCCAGCATCTCCTGTGCCAGATCCTGGCTCGGAGTTGTATCCACCTCTTCACAGTATGAAGAACCATCTTCCAGACCTGTTTGATTGGGGCAGCACTATTTTAATTTCTAAAGTATCCAGGACTGCAATTCCTCTTTTATACCCTCTGATTGTAATGACTCTGTAATTGATCTATAAAGCTCTCTTTTCACCTAAAAAATGCCGCAAAGAGAGGGGAGAGGAGAATAAAAACAAAGACATGCAGTGCAAGGAACTAAGGCACTGATCTGCATTGCATCGTGCACGAGATAAGATCAATGAATGGTGATCAATAATTTTTGCCGACACTGTTTTTTGGGATAGCAAGTTATAATAATTCCCTGATTTCAAAGAGTACCAAAATCAGTTCATTACTCTTTTCTTCTGTTCATACTACCAAACACAAAAGGGAACAGATCATAGAACAAAAGCATAAACCAGACTGCGACTGTATTTTCGAGTGTGCATCCACTGTTTGTTTCTAATCATTCAGCTTTGCACATGCCTCCCTATGGACTGACCCCGAAAAAACGCTTCAAAGAGCTTCAGATGGAACAAAAAGCAGCTCTTGGTCGGTTTCCACCATGCCTATCCATCAAACATCCGCTCTTATACAGATAAAAATCACAAGTCCCTGCGTGATTATTCACAAGATGGTGAGGATGTGACGAAACTCCTCTCTGTCAAGGTGGTTTCTCGCAAATATCCTGCCATACTTCTCATCCTTGGTAGCACGAGGTCGAACAAGCTTCGCCCTGCCGACCGAGTAGAATTGACCGGTATATCTGTATCCGTAGTCCATCCATACCACTGGATCCACTACCATACGTTCAAGCATAGGAGAATTCTCAAGGATGTAGAGTGCCAGCTCGGCTATTCCCACAAAATCACAAAATCCAGTAATGTGGACACTCCTGAGGTGATGATGCAGAGGCCCTAGCACAGCTTTCACTACTGTCCTAGCACGAATGTCAGATTTATCACAATCTATCTGCACAAGTGTATCCAAAAATTCATCAATTTCGGCAATACATATTTGTTCCGCTGGGGAGACAAAACAGAAAAGAATACCATGATAAAAGATTAGATCACTTACATGCAGTTCCAGTTCTTGTAAGAGAGGTGCTACTTTCAAGAGGTCAACCAACCCCGTAACCCATCTAGTAGAATTCCTTGGGCTGACTATGTTGTCAATGTTCAAATTCAGATGCCTCAGGTTGATGAAAGTGGCATGGGTTTTACTGAATCTATGCGCCTGGAACTGAATGAATGCACAACCACAACAAAGAGATCAGTATTAGATGGATCGAGGTGGCAGGTCAGGAGCTCAACATGCACCTGAATGTAGTTATGGTGATGGCCAAAATAGAACGAAATATAAGCAGGCACAGAGCAAACCTTGTAATCAACAACCAAATTCAGAAAGAGTGTATGCACATAAGGAACAACAGTTGGAAGCACATTCACGATATAGTCAAATTCATCACAGCGGCACTCGTACCAACTGTGCTTGAACACAAAGGCTGCCTCTGACAATTTGACAGATTCGTTGAGCACAATTTTTGTCAGAGTGTCATCGAACTCAAATGTTGTAAGGTTTGGAGCTTGCAACCGTATCATTCCTGCACCACACTCGTGCACGCTCAGATGCTGCAACTGGCAGAGCTCATGACATATACTAAAACTTGACAAGGGGCAATGCTCCAAGCTTAAACTCTCGAGAAGTGCACAACTTAGCAATAGAGATTGGAGATCACTTGCAGCGATGGACACCATACGTAGGCTGAGTTTCTTAAGGTTTGTGATCCCAGAGAAACTAGGGGGCAGCTTCAAACTGACAGAAGCCATATCAAGAGAGTTGACGCAGGAGCCTTTCGGGCCACTGAGTTTGCGCAAAGGGAAAACGTACTTGTCATCATCTTGAGAGCCGTTCCATCCCGGGCCACTGAGTTTGCACAAAGGGACAACGCACTTGTCATCATCTTTAGAGTCGTTCCGTCCCGTGAGATCAAGACCAATGTGCTTGGCCATCAACACGACGGAGAAGGCAACCCATCTATCGATGTGATGTGCATGATGTCTGCCGAGACCAAACCGGACGACGAAGTTATCCACCGTGGCAGTTGTCGTGGTGGAAGTAGACCACAGAGGGCGCAACACGTTGTCCACTATGGTGATGAATTTAGTAGCCATGGGTACCAAGTTAGTATTCCAGGTTGTGTACATGCCAAATAAGGCGTCCTCGGTGAACACCAGGTCCGGGTGGCATATCCCTAGCCGCCTCCATTCACGGGAGAGTCCTCTCATCCTCACGGCTTCTTTGAGCGATAGCCGTGAGAGTATGTCGCGGAGAATATCCTGTAATTAAGCATGAGCAGTTAGAGTCAAGTAGCAGCAGTAGCATTTGTTTAGCCATGCTTGTTGTTGAATTTGTGATTTAGCAGGGAGGGGGTGTAAATAAGGCATTGTGATCCTTACGGGGGGTAGAATGTGAGGATCCATTGATACCTTGGATCTCACCATACTCTTGGAAGCAGCAGCCTTATCCATCAGAACAGACTGATAGATAGGTGTATCTGCGTGTCAGCAAAGGAGCAGAGATTCGTCATGGATGAGGAGCAAGCGATGGTGAATCGGCGACGCGTCAGTTTGTCACAAATTGAATTCGGAAAGTATAGATTACAAGATACCGGTGGATCTCGCCGGAGGACGGATCGAGCCGCCGGAGCCGGAGGTCGTAGCCGCAGGAGGGGGAAGCAGGACGGACGAACCGCGCAAACAGGACCACCGGAGGTGAGGATATATTAGGACTGAAGAGAAGCGCGCAGTCGCCGCCGCCGCAGTCGTCGCCTGGACCTGAGCTCGCTGGCGACCTAACCCTAGCTGGCCGGTCGGGAAGAACAAGGAAAGGAAACGAGACCTTGCGATGGCAGGGTCGATCTGTACACTATATGGTTTTCTTTGTTCTTCGAGCTTCTGCAATGGTTTCGTCTCAAATGTCGGTTGTTTCTAATACGGAGATTATTTTCATTGATTGATTCTAAATTGCATCTGCGATTTTTTTATAATAAATTAATAATACAAAATAATTTAGAAATTGAAGTTACACCCTGAGCACGTGTGCTTGCTTTAGAGTATCTCTAGCAGATATCGCATATCGCGGTATTATATACCGCAGATGCGGTGTACCATAAATCTGTTTTGCAGTATGACAAGAATAAATACGCTAATCCAAACCACATATTTATGAAAGGTTTTGATCATCGAGATCGATAAATATTTAGCAAAAAAAGATGGCGTGTCTTGCATCTCAGACTAGACCTAGCATCTACCTAGCTCCACCGGCGGTACCTACTCACCGGAGCATCTACGACGGCTGCGGCGCGCGCTTACTCGTCGTTGGTGGCGCCATCGTCGGCGTAGTCGAGGCCCGCCAGTCGCGCCTGGTACTTGCGGGTGGAGAGGAGAGGCGGATGGCACGGCGACGCTCACGCTTCTCTGCTCTTTGCGATGCGGCGACGCTTTCAGCGCTCCACGATGTCCATGAGCACACTGCAGAGGGAGTTAAACTTCGCCCCATGCACCAATAGCTTATCGCTCTCGTCGTTCGAGTTGTACTCCGTATCGTCGGCGGGAGCAGGCTCTAGCGGGGCCATGATGATTTCGTTGGGCAAGAGCTCCTCCGCGTCGTCCACGCTAGGGTCGAACGGGCAGCTTCGCCCTTGCAGCCAAGGTCACACGGGTGCGCCCAAGAACGCCGTGACCACGTCCCTGCTTGGAGTGGCGCTGGCGTACCTCCTGCTCCGAAGGCATTGGGATTGTCTACAAATGGCTTCAACCCATTTGGTTCAGCTAGCACGTCTCATTGCACTTGGTTCGTGATTCTGATTCCGTACAACTTTCCATCATAAATACGCGTGAAGCCTAAAAATTTTATTCTATCCAAGGTGATCCCTGGTCCAAAATCTTTTGAAAATAATATATATGTTTACCTGGAGTTGAAGAACTTGAAGTGTTGTCACTGCTAAAAAACTGGTAGAAAAACGAAAGTCCGCTGGTGGTAACATGTAGACGTTTTTTTCTAAAATACATGTATCTAGACGTCTTTTTTGTATGTAAATTTATAGCAAAATCAATGAATATATATATATATATATATATATATGTTATAAGACGTGTACATACATGTGTTATAGGAAAAAGCTAAAGCATCTTATATTTTTGGAAGGTAGGAAGTACAAAATTCGTCCCCAATGTTAGCAAGCTCAATAGTTCTCCTTGTTTATCCTCTGATTTTTGTTTTGTTTTGGTGAGAACTGGGTTTTCAAAAAAAAAAACTCCCGGATCGCCTCGCGCGGGGCGGCTCTGGAGGCAACAAACCCTAGAAAACAGCGGCAGCGCGACCTCCTCCCCCCGGTCGTTGCCGTCGTCGGCGCCGGCGGTGGCGGCCGCGCCTGGCCATCAAAGGCGGCGGGCGAGGGAGGCGCTCCCCTGATAGGGCCCCTTCGCGCGATGGCGGGCCGTCACAGGGGCAGTGAGGGTGGAGGTGCGGGCGGAGGTGTGGGGCCTTGTTGGCCTCGGCGGTGCGCGGCAGGGAGTGTGGAGGAGCGTTGTGGCGCGACGATCCTCGGCGGGGAAGGTAGCGGCAGTGCGGTGATGGTGGCACGGCGGCGCGACCAGGAGGCAGCGGTGCGATTCTGCAACTTGTGTGGCGGCGGCAAGGAGGCCCGTCCAGGTTGCTGGCGCGCAGCGGCCGGCCGTCCCCCTGCGCTGATGGTCGTGTTCGCCTCTCTAGTAGCGTTGGCTTGGCGTGGGGTTGGAGGAGCAGGGCGGGCCCGATCTGGGCCTTCACGGTCCAGATCCGGGTCTTCAGGGCTAGGACTGTCGCACGGATGTCGCCAGGAGGTGACGACCTGGCGGTCCTAGCCCTTGCCTGAGCGGAGGCTGCAGTTCTCGGCCAGGTTGTTGTGGGATGGTCTGCTCCTGTCGTGTGGCCGCGGGAGGTCCACGACATTACCTCTACATGGGTGAAGTGTTGCGGCAATGGCGATGCGTGCAACTCGGATGTCTGCGCCAGTCTGTGGGGTGAGGAGGGAAGGATGCGGGCTTCATGGACTAAAGCCTTGCCTGCCTTGTCGGTGCCAGCGGCGACTGCGCCCGTGGGCGTCGTTCCCCTCCTTGGAGGCGCCGTTGAGATGATTCGACCCTTCCCCGTGCTCACCAAGGCTGGTAGAGGTCTCCGGGCGAAAGCCTAGGTTCGGAGGTGGATCGGCGTGATGGCGGCGTTCTCGACGTCGTCACTCTGTTGGGAGCATCTTGTTTGGAGACCCAGCAGTTTGGAGATTCCAGTTGCCATTCCTTCGGTGCTTGCGGCGGTCCAAGACTGTAGAGGCGCTATGTACACCACCTCCGGCGGTTCCAAGATGATGCCTTCCAAGTCCCACCATCTGCTCTTCTTGATGGATGGTGCGTCGATGAGGGGTGTCAAGGTGAAGCTTCGCTCTTTGGAGGTGTCCGGCGCCGGTCGAGACGCGACTGTGTTGTTTAGTTTTTGGCAGGCTCTTCTTTGTTGTAGTTGTTATGTCTGTGGTGGAGTCTAAGTCTGTACTACACTCTTTGCTTGCAGTGAGTGGTAGTGTTCTTATACCTAAAACTCTATCTTCTATAAAATTAAGGTGCGTCGTTGGCGTACTTTCGAAAAAAAAAGAACTGGGTTTTCAATATATAGTTATGTAAAAAAGCAACAAATAAAATAAGGCCTCGAGTTCGTTTAATCCCGTGGAGGCAGGGATTGGTGTGTGGATTGTAGCCCAATCCTAGTTTTTCAGCTGGGCTGTGTAAAATTTCGAGACAATTTTTTTTGTGGTGTTCGTTTGACCCCTTACTCGATTGGCCATCTTCATTTGATCGGGCTGGAAAAATAACGTAGTGCACAAGATGATTTGAGACGCTACCTTGCAGAGAAGGTGAAAATAAAGAAAAGGAGAGAGAGAGAGAGAGAGAGAGAGAGAGAGAGAGAGAGAGAGAGCAACTGCATGTCCACGGATTAAGCTCTCACCGTAGCAGCGTAGCATTTGCATGTTCTCTTTGTAGCTAGTCGACCCAGTCCTCCGTGAGTTAAACGATCCGCAGGAGTCGTACGACGTCAGTTGCGTAACAAACCCCAGCTAGCCATATATAGTGATGTTCTAGCGATCAAGGTCAGCAGGGTGGGTGGGCGGAGGATCTGCATTGCAGGTATGTGTGTTCATTGATTCCTATGCTTGGGTTGCAGAGGTCGATCTATTAATTGGGCATCTCTTCTCTTTAAATTTTATTTTCCTTGGGACAATTTTCTATAATGGTGATATATATATATATGAGAATAATAATGTAAAAGCACAATCCTTGGAAGCACATTCTTCCTTGGAAACACAATCTTTGGCCTTGGCCACCCTGTTTTCTCCTTCATCGATCAATGAAAAGGCAGAGCTCCTTCTGTGTTTTGAATATACTGCCTCTACTCAGCACAGTTCCAACGGAACACTTACGTTTCATTTTTTTTCTCCCATCCTTCACCACCATTGTTTTTTTCAGCAATGTTAATTTTGTTGTGGCATCAGGAAGCTAGCCTATTTGAGACAAGTTTCAAACACGCGTACATAGAATGAAGCCCGCGTGTTATGTTAATTGTATTATCTTCAAACATGAACCGATACAAATGAGAATAAAACCTCTGGTTGGATAGTTATACGAGGACGGCCGGGTGTAATCCTACCCGGCCAAGGATCAAACTCAGATTTGACTCTCTGCGTGTCTCATAAAAGCGGGATGCTATTTTAGTGGAAACCCACGTTTCGATCTGTAGCAAGACCCGTATGACTCAACTTCATAAATCTGAAAGCTCCCTGAATTAATCCTGTATTTTGTAAAAAACGTTGTGTGCCAATGTGTAGGTACACATATTATTGGTTGCCCTGAGTTTATACTGTACTGAGACTGAGTGTTCTAATTAATAAGCAAACATGAACGAAGTAAAGAAGATTTTCGATCCAAAAACCGTAGTAAGATATCCAGCAAATAATGAACCACAAACGCATTCAACTGTGAGTCGGGTAGAGAGTCAAATCTTCGCGATATTAATATATTTCTTTTGTAAAAAAAAGGCATACATTGATCATCGCATGCAGTGTCGAGCCTTTGACGTCGGCGGCACCCCGTCCTGGTCGAGCCCCTCATCGATGCGGCGGAGGTAGACGTGCCTGAAAAACTCGGGGTTGCCGGCGAAGCACTTTCGCAGCGCCGCCGTGGCCTTGACGCACGCCTCGGCGTTGTCGGCGCGCTTGGCAGGGTCCACCAGGTCTGGGTGGCACTCCCCCAACGCCTTCGCGAACTCCTTGATGCAGCCGCCATTAGCCACGTGGTGCAGAATGTTATTCAGGTCGGCTTCTGTGCGTACAGCAATGCTTAATCTGTTGCCGGCAACACACCCCACGGCCAAACAAGCCACGGCGGCAAACCACCCCATGCCCGCCCGCCCGGCGATGGCTTAGTTGCTAGCTAGCTAGGGCTAATCGATTCCTAGATTGATTGCTTTGATCTCTCTCTATATATAGGGGCCGTACGTCCGTGTTGGCATTGATCTCGATTACTCCTAGGTTAATTAGGTTTCTGGTCGTTCTAGGCTAATCAAGTGTAACAAAAACCGGCCTGTACCAACGAAAATTAGAGGAAACAAATTATTACGGGAGTTTTTTTTTTTGCTGCGGTTGCTTAGTTTGCTACGGGAAATTGGTTTCTAGATTTCTTGCAAAAGGACCACCCTTACGCGTGCCTTAATAGTGTATATAGCGAAGTCTTTAATTGGTATAGTCTGGAGCGTGATAACTAAATTTGAAAACGAAAAAACGCTTCGCGTCGCTCACCCGTGGGCGACCGAAGTGGCGACGGCCCAGACCTACCGCGCCCTCTCTCCCTCCCGCCGCCGCCAGCATGAGCCGCCGGGCAAAGCCCGCGTGGCGCCGGCGGCGGCGGCCGTTCTCCACCCGGCGCTAGGGGAACCCGAACGGGGCGGCGTAAGCTTGGCGCGCGGTGTCTGTCGGCGGGAGGCGGCGAGGCCTGGCGCAGTAGTGGCCGGCGAGCGGCGTCGGGGACGCCTCCTGGCAGCTAGAGGCGGCGGCGGAGGTGGGTGCTTGCAGCCCTGCGGCCGGCGGCGGAAGGGGCTCGAGCTCCTGGGGGCTTTGGGCAGCGACGACGGTTGACTGCAGCGGCGGCTGGGCGACCTGGGGGGCTGCAGTTCTCGTGGAGACGGGGCACGACGGGGTCGGGGGTCCGAGGCGGTGGATCGAGGCAGCAATGGGTGGCGGGGTGGTTGGTGGCGACCGACCCTGTTGGCCAAATCTGGGCCAGGCGGGCCCGATCTAGGCCTGAAGGGCCGTGGTCGGCGGCCATGCCTTGGCTCTCTCAGGGAGACCAGGCCCACCCCCTGGCCCGTGTGTGGCTGGGGCCAGTACTGGGCTAGGTGGTCCTAGCGCTGGTTATCGTCGGTCAGACCCTATCGGGGTCTGTAGGGTGCGACTCGCCGGCGGCACGGAGGTGTCGTGCTTGCTGTGGGGTCCGCCTTCCGCTCCTCTTTGCTGACGTGTACCGACCCCCTTTTGTCTGTGTCATGCTCGTCGAAGGGGGAACTAGGGTTGGTGGCCTGGTGGCGTTTCTCGGACCGGTGGCGGTCCGGCTAGCCCGGGTGAACACGGTGTCGGCGGCGCTGCCCCTTGGCGACGGGGATCTGCGGTGGCGGCGGATCCGCTAGTGGACGGAGGAGTAGATACTAGTGCTAGGATTGGCGGTGTCAGTGACACCCTTGTTGCAGTGTGGCGACGGGGCTTTATGGGTCCATTTGGACTCGGCCGGGCCAGGAAGGGTCTGGTTTGCCCACGTTGCTGCATTCGGTCGGCTATCGCCCTCTGGCGGTGGAGGTAGTTCCCTCCCGCGTGTTACTGTACTGCTGACCCCGCCGAAGTTTCTCCTTATGGGTCGTACCAGCCTCGCAACGTGGTTCACTGTGAGATGGCGGGGGTGACTGCAAGTCCGTGGTGGCATGTGCAGGTGGGCGGTGAGCTGGTTGGAGCCATCCAGAGCACCCGGGAGCGTGGTTTTTTGAGAGATCGGGAGAAATCCTTGTCGTCCAGACACCGACGCGGTGACGCCCCCGGGTGTCGCCGACCTTCCTAAAGGGCGTCGGGAGTATCTCTTTCCCCACTCCCCGTAGCGTACCGAGGGAAACCCTAGGTCCGTCCGGGGTAGCAGCGTCGTTGTCGTCGCTTCCCTTCTTGGAGGTGTTGCTTGGTACGCGACGCTTCGGAGCGCTTGGAGCGTGGTGGGTCTCTCCGGAGGACGCAGCGGTTGCGAGTCATCCTTGTTTTCGTCGAGCCACTATTATCGGCCTTGTTTTCTCTTATTTTTCTTTTTTCCTTTTCTTTTGTCTTTGTCTTTTGGGCGTTGTGATGTCTGACCCTGCAGCGGTCTCAAACGGTTGCTATATTAATATAGCTGGGCGAAAGCCTGTTTCGAGGTGATAACTAAATCTGATTAGAACTGTTTCTATTGTTCTAGTAGCAATTTTCGTGGTTTAACTTTGCTTAACCAAATAAAGATATAGTACCCTAAATTAATGGATGGGTAAGGTCAAATACAACTCTTACTAACTGAACTAGTATGTGAGAGGATCGAGAAGCGACGGCTAAACCCATCTAGGGTGACTTCCTCTCATCGGCGACGTCGCCGGTCCGTTTCGTTTCTGGTGGCCATGGAGACTTAGCTTGGAGGTGTAGCGGATCACGGCCTCTCGCTGTCGGGAAAGTTTTTATTTTTTATTTAGCCTTTCTTGAGTGTCTTCTTAGGGATGGTGAGGCGGCGGCTACGCCCTGAAGTCAGAATAAGGTATTACCCACCCTATCCTCGCTCCGGTGGTGCGTCTATCGCCGGTGAAGGGCGCATGGAGTCATGTGCCCAGCGAATCTCTTGGGATATGGTCGTTTTTCATATTGGTTGGTATGGTTTGATCTTAGTCTCTTTCGGTCTTCTGTTTCATCTTCGGCGATGTTTATTGTTCCAGTGTGCTTGTTATGAGGTCTTAGCATGACAGACTTTTTGTTTGTCTACTACAATAAGTTTTATTATGATAAGCTATGCCCGACTCCCGTGATGGAGGGGCGATCATAACGGCGCGGCTTCGGCTCGTGCTAGTGTCTGTAGTCGTTGCTAGGTGGTCTAGTGACCTATTTGTAATTTCTAATATTTTTGGGACACTTTTGTATTTTCGTTAAAGATGAGTTGTGCTTCGGTGTCCCCCTTCTCCTCTCAAACTTAGGAAATTGAAAACACAAGGAGGGCTAGGAGTAACCAACACACCTTCGGTTTTGAGGGTATGAAAAGATATCGGTCAATCCTGATTGTTCTTGTTTTTTCGGTTTTCTAAGTTTGGAAGGAGGGCAAGGACACCGGAGCAAAACCCGTTGAAGATTATTAATAGATCGGTGGAATTTGGCAAAAAAAAACACTTACAGTTTTTTTAGTGATGTTAGGAGGTTCGTTGGGCGAGTCCTAAAAGACAGTTCCCTATATGTTGTGCGTATCCAAATGTTGGTTTTATGCTTTGAGATGATAGACATCGGATTATTTTGGCAAAGCTTTTACAGGTTTATTGCTATTTTGTTTCTTGCAGTGTTGAACCGTTTGTAACCCTGATTCCAGAGAGATGAGACAGTACTCACGGATTCTGGATGAGATATTCTGCTCATGCATGTTTCTGCTTCTATTGATCAGCACTTCAAGATCTATGCGGCCAATCACAAGGATAATAAAGGTGTGCATGTATTCATTCTACTCTTGTTAACTATGTCTCATTATACTGTATTTACATAGAAAAGCAATACATGTACATCTCAAGAGTGAGGACGGAGACATTATCGACTGTGTTGATATCTACAAACAACCGGCCTTTGAGCACACACTTCTGAAAAAACATACGATAAATGAGGTAAACTAACACTTCAACTTCTAGTTTGTCTGACTTCACTTGAGAACTATTTATGGCAGAACACAACTATTAGTATTTAAATGACTCAAGGCCTAATACTCATCTTTCTTATAGCCTTGACCACTCATGGCTATATGTTAAAGTACGTAACTTTTTGTTTTACCAGATGCCACCAGCAAATTTCAAGCTGAACACAAGAACCAATACAACACCAAGCAACTTAGTTCACCAAGTATGGCAGAGGAGTGGGACATGTCCGAAGAAAACTGTACCTATCCGAAGTATGGTGAAAAATGCAAAGTTCATGTCAGAACACGAAGAACCTAACGATGCATGCAAGATAGAGGTAATAGTACACATTGCATGTAGAAACACTTGTTTCTTTGTTGTTAGAATTGCTTCTGATCTCTTTATGGTGCCCATTGGTTGTTTTCTATGATATGATATTTATTGTGATTATTTAGCATGCTGGAATTACGGCGAATCAAGAAATATTTGGAGCCAGAGCAAATATTAATGTGTGGTCAGTAAAAGTCGAGCCAAATGAATGGAGTGTTAGTGCAATAAGCATCTACGACGACCAAGATTCTTACATTCAGTTTGGTTGGATGGTAAAAAATAATCCACTTTACCGTAATATCTATGGTATTAGAATTTAGCCATTATCTAGAAATAGTTTTTATTCATATGCCATGACTATCAATATATTCCGATATACATCACTAGTATATATGATGTCGATTTTACATTGTTAGTTGAGATCACCGCCCGTCATGTTTCAGGTAAGTCCTACTTTGTACGAGGATGATGGTAAACCCAGGCTATTTGTTCGAAGAATGGTACAGCCTCGAGTCCTTCCTCAAACACTATCAAGTTCAATAAAATAAGATGTGTGCTCACAATACTCAAGGCGCACTTGGTTATAAAATTTAAGTATTTCGAGTAATATTCCCCATGGATTTTCTTTAGGTAATATTTATATGATAATGCAATTCATTTCGGAGCTCCTATTACCTAAAATGGTATGCGCTATGAACAATATAATATCTATAAATACAAGGTTTTGCAAATGTTAATTTAGTGAAAAATCTTACATTTAGGACCCATCTCGTGGTATTGACTGCTTCAACCTATGGTGCACTGGATTTGTTCAAACCTCCAATGAGTATGCCCTTGGTGCGGCTTTGGCGCCTTTATCACAATATGGTGGAACACAATACGAGGTTGCAATTACAATATACAAGGTAACTACACATGTACAATAGTCTCACCAAAGTTAAGGGGTGGTAATATCATACAAAACTTTCCAAATATCTTATACACTTCCCCTTATTTTTCTCAAAAAGCAAATACTAACACAAAAGTGATCAGGATGACATAGGTTCGAGATGGTGTACGATGTATGGAGAGAGCATGTTAGGGTATTGGACATTTGACCATTTTCCAGAGTTATCGAACAAACATATGGTATTTTGGGGCGGACAAGTCTGCAACAGGCATCATGTACAGAAGAAGAAACATATGAGGAGCAAGATGGGAAGTGGTCACCTCCCACTAGAAGGATGGGGCAAGAGTGCATACATCCGCAACATCGAGGTGATGGACAACAATAAGGAATGGCAAAGGCCACACAAGATTCAACGCAACAAGAGCTCCAGTTGGTGCTACATGGTGGGGGTGCATGACGGTGGTGCCTGCAAAGGGTGCGCCTACTTCGGCGGCTCTTGTTCCATTCCGTGTATCGGTTTTTCTGAGGATCATAGTCTAGATGACCTCCCCCTCGTACCACCACGAAATTTTCCAATTCATGACGCACATTGTTGGCATGCTCTTGCTATTGGGCGCCATCCGTTTAAGGATATTTGATTCAAAGGAGTTTCGTGCGGATATTTGAACATTTTCATAAGTAGTTATGTTTAGGGAGATAGTTTGATTTGTAGGATTGAAACCTTACTGTAGAATTTATTCTGAATGGACAACTTTACATACAATATCAAGAGAAAAATGACCATGAACTTAAACCTTACCTTATGGGAATCTTTTTTATGAAAATACTCAAAATAAAATATTTTTAAAATAATCATGTATTTTTCTATTCTTAATGCGACCAGTCAAACAACCTTAAGGAAACATCCATGTGCAATTAATTTTTTGTACGATGTTATTGCCATGAAAAACTACTTGTATTTATTTCATTCTTGTGTTTCTCTAAGCCCATGATTCATATAGGATGTGTTGCAGTGAAATTGCTGGAACCCTTCATCTTATACCTTTTGCTTTACAAACACAATAATGTTGAATTTCATATATTAATAGGAAGTGAATACATAATGCTCAGTGAGCAATTAATATATGAACGATCCAAGCGGCAGAAACCCATCGCTTCAAGCATTGCATTGAAAGAGGGTGTGAACCTCTTCATAATCCTCAACAACAACAACCCTGACGACAAGTGCCTCGCGACTTCGACTTGCGGAACAATGTGACGCTCCTAGTTCGACACTAGGCAGTTTTTGTGTTCCCCAAAAAACCGCATAATGAAGATTCTTGTGCACCTACCGAGCACAACTTCCACGTTGAAACATACAAGTGATGCAGGTGTGTGTATAGATAGATAGATAGATAGATAGATAGATAGAACCCCTATTCAACACCCGGGATGTAGAATAGTTATTTTGCACCCGGCATGTTTTTATGTTGTCATATTCAGAAATTTATGTTTTGCATACAAATTACTATGTTCATATTCATCCACAACGGAAAAAATCGACATAAAAATGTAGTTTATGAGTCATTATAGTGTAAAAATATAAAAATGTGTATTTTACGTCGTATTTTCATATGGCATGTAAACAAAAAAGTTTACGACATGTCTAAATTTTCTGAAGTTTTCTTGACTTCTGATGTAAGACAAAATTTACATGTTATACAAATCATGTACAATTGGAAAGATAGAGGGTGGGTGTGTACTACACCCTGGGGATCAAATAGCGCGACTCGATGGATAGATAAATATATAGATATGCAAAAACAACTCCAACATGCAAAGTTTAATGAATGGATACAATACATACAAATCATAGAACCGAATTAGTATCCGGATATGGATAAGAATACAAATGGACCTAAGAAAGGTAAAGATAAGCAAGTGGCGTTCATAACCCTTCCCAAGCCAAGCTGGAACGAGAAACCTTGTTAACGTCGTACTTCATCATCAAACTCTCCTGAATTACAAAATTGCTTAATCAGTACTGGATGTTCTATGCAAGTCTTAAAGAGGCACAACAATTTCCATAGGATGTATGGTTGACTTAGGGGCGGAAAAGCATGCACTAAAATATTCTATAGAGACACGATGTAACTTTGGTCTATTAGAGAAAGATAATTGAGCATGTTCTGAAAAGATACTAACTATAACACAATCCAATGCAGCACTACCTCTCGACTATACCACGATGAAGCACTCTAAGGACACTCACACGGTTGGCAACTTTATGGGTTATTTGTTGTAGTGATTATATTTACTAGGCGTCTTAGTATAAATTAGGTGTAAGTTGTTCTATGATCAACTCAAGTTGCTTCAAGTCATCCATAACCGTGGACATGGATTTTTGAAGAAAAAATAACCCTGTAGGGATAAACACCAATACCAATACATATTCGACCAACCCTTCGCGCAAGTTAAAAAGTATGCCATTTGGACATCTCAACTAAAATAATTTCCCGTCCCTACAAACAAGTCCAGAGAGCCACTCAACCTGAGTTTGATCCGCTGGAGGGTCTGGATGATTCTCCAAGACGGACACAATGTTTGTGTTATGTGCTAGGTGCTCGGTGTCGACGGGGTGGCCACTTCGCGATATACCATATTACTAATGCATGCAAAGTATCATCATCGGGACATAACCATGTGAAAAAATGTAATATGGGTAGGCTCATATTGAAACACCCGGACTAAGTTGTGGCCCCTAGACATAAGTTTCTAAAGTAAGCGGAGATCACTGTTATAGCCACCCTATAACAGGTGATGTTTCATGACCATCAAATAATAAATCTTATGATATGAAGACATCTGATATTGTTATGGTCTAAGGATACAAAATTGCAAACAACAATGTTACGATAAAACAAACAATAATATGATGATGTAACCTTGTAGTCTACCATAGAGAATGGGTCGGTCAGGATCTTTTTTTTTGAAAATGGTAATGCATTAATCAGATAACATTGTTTTGGCTACAATCATCCAAAGTCGCTCTCGACATGAAGGTCAGAACAGAACTTTGTAACACACCACCACTCAACTCCCTACGACCAAATTGACATAGTTCATGGGCGACAACATTACAAACCCTGCTAATTTTAGCTAAAACAATTTGTCGATCTTGGGGTTTCTTCAACTTGAACTCCTTTGCAATTACACTGATTTCAGATCTATCAATGCTATCATCTTTAAACGCTTCCAAGACTGACGCATGGTCTGTTTCAATAACCAAATTTGAGGTGGAGTTTGCTAGCGCTAGTTTCAGGACCTGCACAAATGCGATCACTTTCCCTATAGCTGCGGACTTGTAGTGAGTAATATAGTCCCAGGACGAAACAATAACGTTAACCTAGCCATTATGGTCTCTCAGGACTGCTCCCCACGCACCAGTCCTTCCTTCACTTGTGAAGCTAGCATCGATATTACATTTAACCCATCCTACCTTCGGCTTCTTCCATGAGCATTTTACTTCCTTCTCCCGAGACCAACCATGCTGATTGAACCCTGAATTTTGATGTACCGTTGCCTTCCCTTTTCTACTAATTGTACCACCTTCATTTGTTAGTCCCAGCAAAGTAGCTAGATAGTTATGTAAATATCGAATAGAGTTATCAACATAGGCGTCTCCCTTACCAAAAATGGTACCATTTCAGTGATGCCAGGCTCTCCACCAAATAAACATCATTTTCTCTCTCATTACTCTATCTATTTTAGTTCACAAAAAAAAATTACATTGCATAGACTTATGGGTCTGAAATCCCGAAGGCAAACTGGGTTCTTCTTTTTTGGGATTAATACAATGATTGT
This sequence comes from Avena insularis, assembly GCA_023614405.1. Classification (NCBI taxonomy): domain Eukaryota; kingdom Viridiplantae; phylum Streptophyta; class Magnoliopsida; order Poales; family Poaceae; genus Avena; species Avena insularis. The sequence goes on from CM042697.1 coordinate 480,881,218, forward strand.
ATCATTTATCCCATTGGGCATATGACCACTCCGGATGAATTCCTTTATTTCTACGATAATATCATCTTTTAAAACTCCCCAATGGCGTTGGTAAAATCTAGCTGGAAAGCCATCTTTACCAAGATCTTTCGTGGTCCTATCTAAGAAAGAGCATTACTTATTTCCTCCTCAGAAAATTCGGCATAGAGGCCATCATTCATATCTTGTGTAATATGTGGTTGTACTATATCCAGGATGAGCAGCCAGCCACCTGCCATGTTCGTATTAGCCGCAAAGGCTCGGATCTTAGCTAACCATGACACGAATGACGACACCCCACACTAAGATAGCCGGCTATGGTCGGCCATGCTCACTCTGATCTTGGAGTGATGCGGAGAAGAAATAGATTTATAGGAAAAAAAAAGGAAAGAGGGACATATTCCGGCGACACCAGAGGATGGTGGGACTGACAACGGCGTCGGGGTAGGATCCCCCATGACGCCTCAGAAGAGGGAGATGGGGGTGGGGAGTCAACTATTTTTATTTTAAAATTGGAGGAGTATTCCACTTACTCGGTCTCTGCACCAACTAGTAATATACACAACCATTTACTAAGCATTGGTATCAGGATAGTGTAGTCCTTAAGTATAAATAGAAACCTAAATTCATATCCGTGAGTATTTAAACCCTATGCATTAAGCTTGTATATCCACTCTTCCAACCGGTTGATCTAGGCTCATTTCCTTTTTTTAGCTGAGAGCAACAAATTATTATTAGCTGATAGCCAAGAAAAGGTGGGTTACACGTGCACAACTAGATCGGTGCCAGAATCCTTTTATTTTCCTATCTAGCAAGGATGAGAAAAACGATATAAAATTCAGAGGTTCCTTTTTTATTCATTTATAGTGGATTCTTTTCCAGTGGCGGATCTAAGAATTATTCAAACCTGGGCAAACAGTGTATTTCAAGGCTAGCGTGAGCCGATGACGCATCACCGTCGTCCTCGTCTCTCCATCACCGGAGCCACACAAAGTTTATCATAGTAGAGATTATTGAAAAGTCATCGTGCTAAGATCCTAAAGAATCAGCTCAAGAGAGCAGGAACCTCGCCAATGACGAGACTTATAAGATAGAAATAGACTAACCTAAAACCACATCATCGAACATGAAAACCGAATCCCGAGAGATCTACCGGACACATAACTACACACACCCTCCGCCCGCGCCAGGCGCTCCATTAGAGCATGGATATGAAGATTTTTTAACGTTATGATGATCCTATCTTTTACATGTCTGTAAAGTTTATGAAGAAAAGATATATGTCGAGTCCAAGGCAAAAAAGAGAAGTGCTATAAATAGTGATTTTAAGCATAAGAGTGTCTACTTTTTTTTCTGAAACTTTATGTGTGGATATAGGACATGGATATGTACATGTGTTAGATTTTCAGACCTTTTGATATTTGTAATGCCTGTTTTTTTTAGGCAGTAGCTTTCTGCTCCTGGGCTTCATAGAATCCACTCTTTCTCTGAGTGCTAAATAAAGTCCAATTTCGTTTATTTATTTACACGGTGCGAAGACATACAGCTTGATCGCTTGATCATGATCCAGTTAATATACTGAAACATTCCATTTACATCATAAGAAAAATTTCGGATTCTTATCAACATGTCTAAGCCGAGTAGGAAAGTTTTTCGTAGGAACATACTGCGAATAATTCTTATGAAACATTCAAACTGCGAATAATTCTTATGAAACATTCAAACGTGATTCGACCCACGAATCAGACAATTAGTCTGCATACCAATAGTTGCTGTAGATTTAGTTTCTCCAACATTTTCTGTAATATCGAATATAGGCCCTTCCTGGCAAACACAAATGCGTTTGATTTCATGAGATTTCACATAAAAGTCACTTCATTTCTCGCGGAAACAGAACATTCGAGACCGGGATTCATTTCTCCGCGGGATGCTCCATGAGAAGACCACAACACCCAGCTACAAAGTCAAACAGTGGAAAGCTTCAGAGCAAACTGTGCAGTCCTGCTGTAGTGCTGAAACATCTATACTGATATACAACCACCACGAAGCATTGCAACAAAATGTAAGAGGTACGGCGCAAAATGGGTGACTTGTTATTCTTCTCTATCTTCACTCTCAACCGAAGAGCCTCCCCATACCCAGCTACATATATATATCATCCTCCATCAATTTCCATGCCAACAGACAATAATAATAATACAACAAAACGACACACCGGGCCAGAGGGGACAGGACAGGCGCGATATCTTCCCTGTCGTTACTCTGGCAGTATATATATAGGGATATACTCTCATCATATAAACTTTTCATCAGGCCGCATGACTAGGGAGGGAGCTAAATTCACAGGGATATGTACACCGTTGTTTTCTATCTGTCCAGCAACCAGTTGAAGACCGTCTTTTTAGGGACGGCTCCGTCAGTGTCTGCTTTCTCCTCTGGCTTCACGGGGGTATTTACAGCTTTGCGGATGACCGAGTTGAGGCGTATCCTCAGCTGCGCGTTGTCGATGAGCAGGTCGGACAGCATCTTTGTCGTCGCTTCATCGGTGTGGTTTGCTCCTTCGCTGCTCATGGTGATTGAAGATTTGGCATCGGAATAGTCGCCGTCATCGGAAGAGCCTTGTTCGTCGTCTCGAGCTAGAAGCTGAGCCTGCAGAGATCAATGTAGAACATGGAATTAGTGTGATTTTCCAAGCTTAAATTCAGCAAGAGAAAAATAGAAGGTATGATTGGAACTGAAATTGATTGTGAATGTTCCAGAATGTAGTGATTAGCTGGTAGGTTTGCATGCTTCATGATCACACACACAAAATACAAAGGGCCAAACAAGTGCCTCGTGCAAAACTGAACCATAACTACGAAAGGAGAAAACAAAATGAGATCTAGCTAGAGTAAATTCGATAATTTGAAGCTACACTATTTCAATGGAAGCACCAGTTCCGAATAGAAAATGGGAGATTTTGGTTCAGCGTTAGGATAATATTTATCCTCCAAATGATGCATATCATTACCTCAGCGTTAGGATAAACTAAAAATAAAAAGTAATTATTCATATGTGGGATCTTCAGTATCGTTTTCAAATCTTGAGAAGAAAAATCAGCATTACTCTGAAATGACTCCGCTAGTCCAAGTTCTCTATTGAAACTGCAGCTCTAATTTATGAGCTAGAGTTGGAGTTCTGCCAAGCAGGGATTTGGAGTAAATAACAACAGCCTACCAGAAGAAGAAACTTTACCTCAGCAACTAGAAACTGTATTTTATCGTCTGATGCCATCAGAAGGTCTAGTGCCTCAGGTAAAGATGATGGATCAACAGTCAAGTTGTCTTGCTCTTCAGCAAGAAATTTAGCACTGCTTTCTTGTAGACGCTCACGGAGTAATTGACATTCACGAAGAACTTTTTCACGGGATGCCTTCACACGTGTGGACCGCTGCTTGTCTCGATTAATGATCCTCTGGAACAAACAGAAAAATTAAAAATTAGAGAGATGAGACGCTGATCACATGAAATTAGGATATTATTAGTGAATACAGGCTTCAATTAGAGAAACATAAAATGAGTAGTAATACTAATTGGTTTAAAGTTATAAACATGCATAACAGGATTAATGTGGTGGCAGCAAGCCTCTACTAGAAAGAAGTCCAGAAAACCCCCCTAAGTATTGGGTTTGGGACACTAACCACCCCTAAATTTGGATTGGGACACTTAACCCCCTAAGTATCAAATACCAGGCAAATTACCCCCTCCGACCGTTGATGGCTGTTTTGGTAGCTGTTTTCGGTCTACATGGACAAGTGGTTTTACCCATGGTGGATATTAGCGGTTAATTTATACCATCTCCGTTCCACATCCTCTGAACCAAAATAGCAGCAGCCTACGAACGCGGTCGTTGGCATCGCCGCTTCGGTCGAAGCTGTCGTTGACGGCGTCCGGCGTGTGGTGCGTGGCGAGCAAGAGCGAGCCCGACCACGACCTGACGAACGTGATGCGCGTGGGCGCGGCGAGGCGGTCTGGCGCGTGGCAGGACAGGAGCCTGTGCTCTAGCTCCAAGCCGCTCAGACCTATGCCCTGATTATCGTAGTACCGAAAAAATCTCAGGTGGTGGAGCGGGTGGTCGAGCGCGGCGAGCCCGTCGGAGCAGTGTGCCTCGAGGCGCGCCTCTGCATCGTCGCAGAACCGAACGAGCTCATCCTGCATCCTCTGGACCTTGGCTCCCAGCGACGGGGATCGGCGGGAAGCACACAGCCACGAGGGCGATGAACAGGGCGTCAACCTCAGGAGACACACTCAGCGACGGCAGCTGAGATGGCGACGTAGAGGCCGGCGATCTTCTTCAGCAGAGCGAACGCTTCCTTGTTCTGGGCCTCCATATGTATATATGCCATCACCTGAAGCCAGTAGAGTCAAAGATATCATCAATTGATTGGAGCATTGCTGGCCTCTAGATTTCCCTATAGTTTCTTTCCTCGCATGCCAATTCTGGCCGTGGCGACGTGCTTACCTTACATACTGTGATCGTCTGTCACCCTGCTCTATTCTCGTAGCAGCAGCAGGCTACCCCGATGATCATTCAGCTAATGGGGGCAGCAGCGAAGGAGAGGACTAGAGCAGTGGTGTATTTTCTTTGCCCATGACTGAAAGAACTGAATAAATTCAGGCCCGGCGCCAGCATCTGTTACAAGCACTGAAACCACTTGTCCACGTGGACTAAAACAGCCATCAGCTGTCGGAGGGAGTAATTTGCCTGGTATTTGATACTTAGGGGGGTTAAGTGCACCAATCCAAACTTAGGGGGGGTTAGTATCCCAAATTTAATACTTAGGGGGGTTATGTGGACTTCTTTCCCTCTACTAATGTTCAATATCGTACTTGGTCTGGTTCTTAAAGGAGAAAGGGTTATAGTTTCTACATGTACCTCTAGTTCAGTCTTCTCCTCAAGATACTGATTCAATACTTTCTTCATCTCCTTTTGAGAATTCCTAAGAGACTTGACTTCTTTAACAAGAACCTTCATATCTGTTTTAGACTTTGCCTCAACTTCTACAAGATGCTGCTGCAAACTCTCGACTTCTTTTCTTTTAGTCTCAAGTTCCTCGACTAACTCTTCTCTTTCACCACTGGAAGTTGTTTTCTCTGACTCCACACGAGTTTTCTCATTCTGCAAATAATATACAGTAATATAATCAAAATACTAATGATATGGTAAATTAGAAATGCTAAGCCACAGGAACAGGGGAAAAACTGACTTGTTCAATCTTCAGGTTAGACTCCATCTCAGAGTATTTCCTGCGAAGCTCATCCATGTCCCACTGCATCTGGGTAATCCTCTCTCTTTCGGCTAAGATAGCTTGCTGTAATGTGTCTCTGCCCTTTTGCTTTGTAGCTTCCAACTCAACCTCCAAATCTTTTACCTGCATCAGAAATCATAAGTGGCAAGCAAACTACCTAGAACCCAACATAGTATGTATATGAGGACCAAGAAATCAGTTGAGTGGTAATGATCAATTCACAGAAGTACCAAAACAAGCTAACTTTGCAAAACATATGATGTTACATAGCATGTCAAATGAAAGCATATTGTGTGCATAAGCATGATCCTGGAATATTAAGAGCCTGATTTATATGAAGCATAAAAAATAAATATGAGATGAAAGTTGATACCTTTGTGGAAAGATATTCTTTGACTGCTACTTCCTGATTTAGGCGTGCTATGAGATCCTCCATATCGGTTTTTGCTGTCCCTATTCTTCTTTGCATGGTGATCAAATGTCTAGTCAACTTCTGTCTCTGATCAGTTGGAATGATGACTTGGGTATCTACATCATACAAAAACTGCATATCTACACCAGTAAGTTGTTCTGTTTGACTATGTCCATCCACGCCACTTGGGAGATCCACGGGACCATCCCATAGGGAACTACTAGCCCCTGGAGTTGATAATTCACTGCCTCTTAAAGAACTCAAATCACTACCTAAACTTTCAGAAGAATCCTTCCGAGCATGACCGGGATTAGAATCGTAATCCTCTTCAGAAATCACTCCCTTGGAAGTCTCTACTGAACCATTACGTCCATCATGTTCCGGGAATATAAGACTCTCTTTCCTGCGATTCGACACACTACCAACATGCTGATCAGACTGACCTAATATGGATTCTCCCAGCACACCATTACCAGTTGCTCCTGTCAGACTGATACTACGCACAAGCGCTGGATTTATTTGAGTGGACTCAGAGAGAGAACCTGAACCAGGATCATCAGGACGACGAGAAGAGTTTGTACTGTTTTTTACTGAAGTACCTGCTTCAGGAGGACGCTGATTCCAATCTTGGAAATCTGAATTCAGTAAAATAGTATAACTCAATTGCCACTATGACACTCATTATGCAAAATTAAGACACGATCAACACACAATTAGAAGAAACAAAATATGACTTCATTATGGATCAATGCACATACATGAGCGTGCAGCAGCTTCAAGTTCAAGAAAAGCAGCAACAGGAGTACTTCTTGATAAGTCAATGTCAGAAAGTAGCTTTTGCATCCACTCCTCCAAAGTATTCCTTCTCTGCAACCCAAACTTTTTTAGAACCACAAGTTCAAAAGGCAGAGCACAAAAGAATGTAGTAATTAACATTGAATAAAGCTAACCTCCTCTAGAAGCAACCTGCTTGAATTTATTCTTAAGAAGGCATGCTTTGGTGGAGCAGGGGCGATCTCTTTTTTTGGAAACGCACGCTTAAGCTGAAATAGAGCAGAATTGTATGGTGAGTGATTTAACAAAAAAACATAAATAAGAATTGAAAAGCACACAGTCAGTCTTTCTTTTGTGAGGAACACAGCAAAAATGGGAATTATAAAATGACTTATTATACTCAAGAAATACGTATCACTATTTATGAGGTGAAATGGACATGACAGTGCACCAATTATCTCAATTAGCACACTTTGCAGACGAGATAGCATGAGCACACTCACAAAATCCACTCATGCTTTAATATGTAAGACTTGTGAAACAATAAAATAGCAACAGTTATATTAACTTACATCAGAACACAACTTCAGAAAGTCACTAAACCTTCGAAGAACTCCATGGCTAGAGCTAACGCCTTCCGGAGATTGTACACCAACATGTATCCTGTAAAACTGTCCTTTATGGGCATTAAAAAGAGATCATGGAAACACGGGAAATTTTAGATCAAGCAAAACCCCCCACAAAATTTTGTCTGATATTACAACAAAGCAAATAGCCAGCTACCATGGGGGATAGCTACGCACTCACATCTGGCCATTAAATCATCCTATATGATTCTCTCCACAATAGATCAACTTAACAGTGTTAAACTTGCCCTTCCCTGCAACCGACCATCTTTTTTTTCAGGACGGTGAAAAGATTGGGAACGATGTGTTATTTTTATCCAGTATGGTTGGAAAAATGCCTTGTTTTTTATCCGGTAGAGAATTCGTGTTATTACAATAAATCCTACAAGGACAAAATATAAAATAATGCAATAGGTGAAACATCATCTGCACCTTGGAATTCTTGAATGTAAGTCCATTTCCATAATATAGTTATAAATCTATGTGATATGAACCTAGATAACCCTCAAGTAAAATTGTTGACATTGGCTTGATAAATGCTGAACAACTTTTGTCATTTTATTGATCTGCCAAAGTTTACTCACTTGATATTTCCCTCCTAGCTCATTTTGTTATAGCACAAAACTGTAATACCATCAAGATGGCAGTGCCTATCGGCAGACATGAACCAAATTGACTGACTAAACTCCTTGACTTAAGTGAAGAAAACAATAGGGAAAAAGAAAAATGATACTCACAACTATAGATTTCAAGAAGTTGTCAGAGGTTACACCAGCTTCAGGTGTTTGAGCAATCCAAGAAGGTATCGTCACACAGTAACTCCAGCCTGTTTGAGGGTTATGTGGCCATACGGTGTTCCTTCCCTCCTGCGAGCAATCAATAAATATGAGCTCGTTATGCAATGAAACCTGTTCTAAGAATAATAATACACTCTTCATACAACTTCCTTACTGGTTTATGCACTCAAATTTTTTGGTAATTAGACACAATATACACTTGGTTGTGCAAAGCAGTTGATTTCTTTCCTTCCTGGGTGGGAAGAAATTCAATGCATGGAATCTGGCAAAAAGCTTGCTAGTAACGAGGGTCAGGGTTTTAGCCATGGTAGTATCCATTCAGTTCAAGGTCAATATTCAGTTTGATCTTTCTTGTCTAAGACCATTTCTGCGAATGCATGGTAGAGATGTTCACAAATCAAACAGGGTATAAAGCATGATCACTGACACAACCATGGTTTTTAAGGTGATATAAGGCGTCACTAGGCGTTCTACCCTCAGTCTGACGCCTAAGCGCCTAAAAAGGGCAAGTTTCCAAGGCGCTGCCAGGGCGCCGTATCGCCTAAGCGTCGCCTAAGGCGGACACCTTAAAAACGACTCTCAGATATACACTCAGCCAGGTCCAAAAGGTAAATTTAACTGAAGGTAACCTATATACCCGTCATGAATGAAATAACCTAGTTACGCGCTCAAATACGACCAAGAGATAATACACTCAGCAAGCTAAGCTACATCCCATTCAGGCTGACAGATTTCATAAACTCAACCAACTAGTTGCCGAGATTCAAAACCCTAATCAAGGGCAAGCTCCGGCTATACATACTGGATCAGCATCCAAACGCAGCTCAGCAGCGCTAATAAATTCGTAAAATCCCAATGCAGATCCCAACACATTAAATAGCTCTGGTGACGTAACCAAGTGCTACTGCGCACCACACACACACACACAACGAAATCCAGCTCGAACCCACCCGCTGCCCTGCCGGCTGCCCGGGCGGTAGGGAGGGCAGAGCAACCGCACGCAATTCGGCACAACAGCCAGCGGAATCGAGCATGGCGGCACCGAATCTGACGCTCACGGGGCAGGATCAGGAGCACCTTAAAGCCAGTTTTGCGGCTGCCGTGTCGGCCGCCGGATCAGAGCGTGGGCGGCGATCGAGCCAGGGCTGAGGAAATTCAGGAGGGAGCGAGAGGGGGATCGCGGCGCTTACCCATCGCTTGGGGAGGTTTCTTTGCAATGAAACTTGTTCTAAGAAAAGTATGTGCTCTTCATGCAACTTCCTTACATGTTTATGCACTAAAGTTTTTGCTAATTAAACATAATATACACACTTGGTTGTGTAAAGCAGTTGATTTCTTTCCTTTTTGGGTGGGAAGAAAGTCAATGCATGGAATCTGGCCCAAAAACAAGGGTCAAGGTATTATCCATGGTATTATATAAGTTCAGTTCAAGGTCATCACTACTCAGGTCGTTGTGTAAGATCATTTTTGCGAATGCACCATAGAGATGTCCCGGATCAAACAGGGAATAAAGGATGTTCACTGACTCAACGCTGCCAGGTCAAAAAGGTCTATTAATGTTGGGAATAACAACGGAAGAACAACAACTATATGTCTATATCTGCCCTGAAATGAACTAACCTAGCTATGCGCTCAGAAATACGCGCAGCAAAGCCTCGCTACGGACAATCCAGGCTGGTAGATTTCATAAACCCAACCAACTGGTTGCGGAGATTCAAAACCCTAATCGCGGGCAAGCTCCGGATATACATATGAATGGATCAGCATCCAGGCTCAGCTCGGCAGCACTAATGAATGGATTCTTGAAATCCCAATGCAGATCCCAACACATTTAATACCTCTGCTGACGTAACCAAGTGCTGCTGCTGCTGCGCACCACACACACACACGGGGAAATCCAGCTCGAGCCCGCGGGCTGCCCCGCCCGAGCGGTCAGGAGGGCGGAGTAACCGCGCGCAATTGGGCACGACGGGCAGCGGAATCGAGCATGGCGGCACCGAATCTGACGCTCGCGGTCGCGGGGCAGGATCAGGAGCACCCTAAAGGCAGCTTGGAGGCTGCCGCGTCGGGCAACGGATCAGAGCGTGGGCGGCGATCGAGCCGGATCGGGAGGAGCCGGGGGCTGAGGAAATTTCAGGGGAGGGGGATCGGGGTCGCTTACCCATCGCTTGGGGGGCGGGCTCCAGTCCATGCCGAGCGGCAGCGGCGAGGTGCCGTCGTGGCGGTGCTTCGGGGGGCTGCCGCGGGCCTTCCACCTGGCCGCCGCCGACGACGACGCGGACGCCGCCATCGCCGGCCGCTGGCTCTCCTCCGGGGCTGGGCGGGGAGATCGAGGCGAGTGGGGGTGGAGTGGAGGTGGGGGTCCTCGGCGCCGACGGTTCCTAGAGAGCGGGGGGAGCTGGGTGGGGCGGAGGCGGAGGCTCCCGCGGTGGTGGCATCTAACTGTCAACGCCACCCCAGCCAGCAGCTTTCCTTCGCCGTGGCGTTGGTGGTGGGAGCTGCCTGCTGGGCCGGCCGGTGCGGTTTGGCTCAGCTCAGCCTGGGTTTCTCAGCCCACGCTACCTGGACACGGTGTCTTGACTTCACAGACGGCGTATGCTGTGCCCCGTGGTTCACGTGCAACCGGCGCGCCCCAATGCTAACACATTACATGTGAAAATCTAGATAAATATGAGACATCTAATTTCAAATATAATAGTTCTGAAAATAGTTACATGTGCATTGGTACAATGTAAATTTACTATCATCACGGCCTCTCTCTCTCTCTCATGCCTCAAGCGTGTGTGCCCTACATGGGTTTTTACTTAATTAGAGTTCTACAATATTGGGTGCGCCAGTAGTTTTGTATATCTGAAGGTTTCATACTAGATCAAAATTTAGATCAAAACTCGTCAAATTTACTGAGTTTGTCGGCTTTTAATTTTGGTTTAGATGCAGTTTTTCTAAAATTTATTGGGGTTCAATGATCACGTTATTTTTTCACAAAATACAAAATAAACATTTTATATTTTATACAAGGTATGTCTATTGTAGAACACTCCACCAAGATATACATATGTATATATAGATGCTAAAATAGATACACAAGACACTACCAACACTATTATGCGGTCATTATCAACTAAATTTGAAAAATAACATGATTTCAATGATAAGGGTTGTTCGCTAGGATTAATGTAAACCATGCTTAAAAGATGACAAACTTGGTGGAGTGTTCTACAATAGACATCTTTTAAGCATGGTTTAGATTTAGATAGAAATCCTTTCAAGAAATATATCAACTAAATTTAAAAAATAACATGATTTCAACGATAAGGGTTGTCCGTTAGGATTAATGTATTCGGATTAATAGTCTTTTGAATTGCATTGCAGTAAACATTGAACTATGATGTTACCAACACTATTATGTGGTCATTATCTTTAATGAGTAGTTATGAATAATGCATGAAACTTGTTGTACCAATAAGAAAAGTAGTAAGACTTACTGATAGTGAATATATATATGTAAAAAATATCTAGTATAAATAGATAACAACATTTATTTTGAACTTTCCTATGTTTCTCAAATGACAAGAAAAGTCTAGGCAAAATGTCAGAACAAAACAACTTACACTTGACATGTGAAGCATGTGAAGCCTGAACGATCGCGGACATCTTGATTGCATGTGAAGCCTGGAGCACAGAAGTTGCATCGTCATCGTCAGTGTGTCTTTTGCCATTCCGAGGGTTTTACTAAACCTGCATTATTTATAGATCAGCAGCGTTACCAGCAAATATCGACAACATGTCTTTTGCCATCCCATCACCCAAACCCTCAGCAGCACCACCAAAGTCGCCATGGCTAAGTGCAACACCATCATCCGTGCCCACGGCGGAGTGAAGATCAGTGTGATCGTGAACAAGATTATTACTTTGATATGTGCTTTGTCTACCATGATTTTTATTTTAAAACTTACATCATTGTGGCTTCCTATATGGCATTTGAGTAAAACATATCAAAGTAATTAATGCATTCCACATGCCATATAAAAATAATCAATTTGATGTTAAACTTTTTGTCAGATTTATTAACAATCTGAATCGTACCTAATGAATGAGGAAGCACATCATCGGAGTGATATATCCATCATGTATCCTATAAATCTATTGTCATACACTGTGTTCATCCATAGAGTATACACTCATATGTTATGATTTAACCCATATTTTGGAGAATTTTCCCAATAATCCTCCTAATGACAATGCCAAAAGATCATATTGATCATTATGACCTAAAAGACAGAGTAATAAGTGAGCAACATGTTTGCTCAGTGTTGAGTTGGCGTGAGAGGAATCCACACACACTATGTGAGAGATGTGAAATGGAGTGGGGGTACGTGTCACAATATTGGTGGTGTTGTAACATGAGGATACAAAGTTTTACACTAGAATTTTTAAAATGAACTGGAAGTGGGATTTTGGTGGAATCCCACTTGACATCCTACATGAGAAGGAAGTTTGTGTCTTGCTAGTGCCGATGTATAGTGGTGTAAAGTGGGGAGACGGTGCAAGCCACATGAGTATGATGATGTCTCTGATACGATGGCACGGGTAGGAGCTTGTGCATCATGGCAGTGATGCACCACCATGGAGCATGGCATGGATATTGCAGAAGTAAGGCAAAACAAATGAGGAACTTATCGTGATGGATACGGGCATTTGTTCATTTAGTTCTAGGTATCGTTATGTGAGCACCAAGCCTTGGACACCATGTTATCCCTGGTGTTGAGCCGCCCCCGAAAGGGAAATCAGAGGAAACATTTGTGCCTATGTGTAATCTCTCTCAACCAGACCTATTTATATTGACCCCATCTCATACCTCTGTCATTAAGAACAACGTATGGTTGAGCTGTCATTGGCTTCTTATCAGAAGTGAGCAGCAGCCTACCGTCAGAGTTGTTTTCAGTCTGAGGAGTTATGTGTTTCGAACGCAATATAGCTGGATATTCACTTGCGCTGTCAATGAATTGCGAGTTTACCATGCATTGCAGATCAGTAGTGAACGAGTATAGAACTGGAAATGTGCAGCTGAGCCTTGAAAGTGAACACCGGCTATCAGACCAAACCGATACCAATCGTCCTAATGAGCCTACTTGACATATTGTCGGTGATTGGACTTCTGAAAGTATAGTCATTGTGCCCAACATATATGTGCTGTAGAGAAGGCAAGTTCTTTCTCTTTTTTTTCCGAAAGCGGCTCGAGAGCTCTTGGACATAATTACGTACAAACTTTGGTTGGTGTCCTATATAAACAAAAATTATATAAGATGTCAACGAACTAGATCAATAGTTTGTTACAGATTTCTATCCATATAATTATTATCTACTGTTTATTATAGATTTATTTGAACACGTCAACATGAGAAATAACTTTTTTTTCTGAGGGAAGGCCAACACGAGAAATAACATAATTCGGAGAGCAGGAGTGAATTTAGTAGACATCTTCATAATTTATGTCACTTGTCATTGACAAAAATGCTGGCACGAGTGCACTTTGTCGAACTTAGACGGTCAACAAAGAAAAAACTTAAGCATCACACGATTTCACCATGTGAAACACAATCATAAAAAATTGTACATCATATACAGTTTAAATATAATGGCCCCAATTGATTTAACATATTATTATTATTATTATTAATATCTTAATAATTCAAAACATAAGAAGGAAATTAGCCACAAATACTACCTCCATTCCATATTATGAGACGTTTCGGTACGCTATAATTTAAAATAGAAGAAGTAGATTCAGGCTCATAGCACCATGATTTTGTATGAGTCAATTTGTTAGTTTTATGACTTCTACATGATCTACACATCAGTAATCATCACTTCTGAATCCACTATAGAGATATTCAGCAAAACATCCTACATCCATGAGCACATGTTTCCCACGCCTTGACATCGGAGATAGAAGTTTTAAACTCAAAATAGTGAACATTATTATTAATCTACACCATAATATTCTTTTTGGTGTTTCTTAAAAATTATACAAAATCAACCTTTAAATTTATACTAAAAAATACCTTTTCTATTTTACTTCTAAAATATTTGCTACGTTCGTGTATTGTAGAACTCTCTGTCAAGATATTCCAGGATACTAAATAAGCACGTAAAAATATTAAACATAGTAGATGTGATTTCTTCATCTTTTCGGTGTTGTTTAGATTTAGACAAAATTCATTTTAGTAAAATGTCCAAACTAAACTTAAAATAGCAAATAAAATTGGTGTATCATAGTATTAGACACTTAAGATATATTTATAGTAAACTTTGAACTATAATATAAATAACTACACAATTATGTGATTATTATTGTGAGATGTAATAAAAAAGGTATCTAAGAATGTATGAGAAATCTTGTATCAATGAAAAAACCAAGTTAAGACTAAACAAAAGTGGTTTATACAAAAAAGTAAAAATGTTTACTATAAATAGGTGATACTGTTTATTTTATATCGTATTAATAAGCCCAACGTTAGATAGGAAATGTTTATCTGAAACCAAACTGTGAGAAGGAATATTTCACTCTCTTGCATTTGTTGCATAAGATAGATAGGTCCATAATGCGAGTTTAGCTCTCTCTATATTCGAGGGTCATGATCTAACAAAAGCTCTTCTCGGAGAACCACACATTGACAAACTGTGTGCTTCTCTATCATAAAGGCCTTTAGTCCCGGTTGCGCAATCGAGACTGCTCAGTCGGGATTAGAGGGTCCCTTTAGTCACGTTTCTATTACGAACCGGGACGAAAGTCACTCCACGTGGCGGCGGTGAAGAGCGGGGGTGGAGGACCTTTAGCAGGCCGTATCCAGAAATTTGGGGCCCATGTGCGAGATGCACAAGGGGCCCTAATGTTCTTTAACAAAATATATGTAACCAATACAATTAAAGGATACTTTCATTGAGTTAATTTTTTTTTTGTCTTAGTTTGTAAAATATTTATAGATATATAAAATTAATTTTCTGCAAGACGTAACATCATGAATCTATTGATGAATTTATCAGGATTTAGAAGTTCAGCTATAGGGCTGGCCACATCCAAGGTCGGGGCTCGAACCGAAGGATGCAAATGGGTAACCTTTAGAGTATTGTTTTTAGTATAATAAAATAAAACTTTATTTATATATATCACAACTTGTTGAGAAAACTAGTTTATTCGTTTGAACTAGACTAAAATAGAGAATATATGATAAAAGGTTCCAAAATTTCATCTCTAGCCTGAATGAACTCAATTCATGGATTGATCTGTCTTCTGAGGCTTTGTTGGCAAAAACGAAAATCGTGTAGTGCCTTCTTTAAAGACAAACGGTTTTGAGCATCCACAAGACAAACAATTTTGACCCACACCGGGTGCACTGTTCATCAATCAATGAACAGTGCACGGCGTGTTCCCAGCCACCGATCTTCGATCTAACGGTTCACGTTAGGTTCTATAGAAGTCTTCTTTTGGAAAATGGACCCACGGCGGTACCTACCATTCGGTTATTCTTCGGCCGTGGGCGATTTTCAGGTCACAGTTTGCTATTAGTGATTCAAATTCTTTTGAGCTTTTAAATTCCTTGACACTAATTTCACCATCCTCCGCCTCTTTTATTGGGAAAGTTAGTACAACTATCTTCTACAACAACTTCGAACAACAATTTATACTATACTACATATCAAGTAATCTCCCGTGGTACTTTTGATCAACTATTCGAAGACACCATGTGCGGTGTGTCTCCACGGCACGTTTCCTAGTAGAAAGACATAGATAAACCTGCAGCTCATAGACAGATGTGCAGAGAGAAGCATGATTAAATCATGGATTATAAAATATTACTACCAAGGTATAACCGTATCATGGATAAACCTGTTGGCTTGGACGGAGGCTCCCGCGGTAGCAATCTAACCACCAAGCTAGTAGCTCATGGGTCGGCATGTGCGCCGGCCGTGCGGTTCCGCTCGGCTTAGGGCAACTTCAACGGTGTTTCTTGTTTTAAGGCCTGGAATTATAACTTAAAACTCACTAGCTAAATGATTAGTTACTCTTAACTCGGCTCAAACTCGGTGTCTACGAATCGAGCAGAGTTTTAGACTTGAGCTTGTTTGTGACCAAGCTAAACGAGCTACTCGCGAGCTACCCGTTTAGCTTGTTAAACTCGTTCTAATAGAGTTTGAAATTTTTCATAGATGAGTGTCAAACTACAAATGTATTTTGTTCCTGTAATGGTGTAGAGTTACTATTTTTTTTATTAATGTTGCCTTCGTGAAATTATGGAAATACTATCATTGTTCTAGTTTTGAATTAGTAGAAGAATTAATAGTTTTAACTAGTAGGAGAATTAATAGTTCTTTCTTATATATGCTTTATACGCAACTTATAACGAGCTACTAGCGAGTTTACCGAGTCAAGCCAAGTTTCAAGTTTAAAATATGCTCGTTTTATAAATGAGCCGAGCCAAGCCAATTCAGTAGTTAAACGAGCTTTAGGCCCAGTTCTTTTGGGGACTTCTCCGAGAAGCCGCCCTACCTCCAGCTTCCTAGAGAAGCCGATCTAAAAAAATTGTGAGGCTTCCAAATTTGTTTAGACTTAACTATTTTCGAAGCCTCGCAATTTTTTTAGACCGGTTTCCCTAGAAAACTAGGGTAGGGCAGCTCCGCCAAAAAAACTAGGCCTTAGCAAATCATGCCAAGCTAGCCCTAACCAAAAGTATCTGATCTGGTCAGTTTGTGGTGGCCCGTGAACAGACCAAAGTCCCATGTCCACTAGACACCCAAAGTCGTCAAGGGGCAGATATATTTTTGCCCTTTTTTTCATTTCATACAATCCACGTATATTGCGCTAAAAAAACACACAATCCACGTATATAAAGAGTCCTAATTTTAATAAATAACAGTAGCAAAAGGAAGGACAAGACATATGGGCGTAGCAAGCAACACAGATGTCTTCACTGTAGTATAATGAAAGCGTAAAAGGTCAAAGATGACAAATGATATTTCTAGGGGTAATAAATGTAACATCATCAACAGTACGGTTGCTACACAATCCAAGCACGACACATGTGTTGCTGCGAGACCAGGAAAAAAACGTTAAAGCATGGGGATGCAGATGAAAAACTCGCTGCATTAGACAAGGGCACCTCTTCACCGAGGAGACGCAAACAGAATGTTTTACATGGTATGCAAACTTTTAAGCGTGGGTGTATATGGAGAGTAGGCGATGGGACTCAGATCAACATATGGGAAGACCCGTGGATACCTACAAGTCCAACAAGGAGAATGTATACACCGAGAGGAAACATAATTTTGACTAGAGTAAGTGACTTGATTGATCCAATCACGGGCGTTTGGGATGAGAAACTTATTAGAGAAAACTTTTGGCCAGTTGATGTGAACAGAATTCTTGAAATTCCAATCTCCCCAACAGGTATGCAAGATTTTGTGGCTTGGCATTATACAAAATCTGGTTTTTTCTCGGTGCGATCCGCATATCATCTAGAGTGGGATTATCAATTTGGTCGCCGCCATCCTGATGTGATGAGCTTGGAAGGTTCAGATGGAAACAAAGTATGGAGGAAACTTTGGCATTTGAATATTCCAGCTAAGATAAAGATCTTTAAATGGCGTGTATTACATGGCCTTCTCCCCTGTCGAGGGGTTCTAGCAAATCGTCACATTGGGAACAGCAGTTTATGTCATATGTGCAATGTAGGGTGTGAAGATATCTTACATACGTTGTTAGTTGCCCTAGAGCTAAGCAAGTTTGGACAAATCTTGGTATGTGAAATATCATCTCTGAAAGTTTTCAAGTGGATCGGTCGGGATCAGTTATCTTAGAGCACATGATCATGAATCCTGGTGAGTGCCTGGCGCTAGGAAACATTGGATATTCTGAAATTATTCTAACGGGAGCATGGTATATTTGGTGGGAAAGGAGACAATTTACACATGGTGAAAATATCCAGCGTCCACATAGAAGTGCCATGTCTATTGGTGTGCTTGCTACAAATTATTGGAGAGCTAAAAAGAAGCCTGAAGAAAGGAAAACGGAGACATGGAAGTGTCCACCAGAAGGAGTTCTAAAAATAAATGTAGACGCTGCATATGATGAGGGTATTGGTAAGGGAGCTATGGGAGTTATTGCAAGAGATTTCACAGATAAATTTATTGCGGCAAGTTGCAAGGAGCTCCACTTTGTCACTGATGCGATGATGGCTGAAGCATATGCCCTGAGGGAGGGGTTGAGTCTAGCTCAACACCTTGGTGGAAACAAATTTATTATCCAATCCGACAATGCTTTGGTGATTGAAACTATTGAAGCTGGAGGGTTTTCGGCAACTTCTTCAGCAGCAATATTTGATGACTGTAGACTTCTTTCTTCAGGATTTAGAGAAATTATTTTTGAGAAGTGCCAAAGGGATGCGAACGGAGTTGCACATGAACTAGCTAGGCATAGTTTTTTAAATCATTCAGATTGTTTTTGGGACGATGAGCCCCTAGCTTTTTACTTTCTAGTATCATAAACGATGTAACTCTTGTTTAAGTGGCTGCAAGTTTCTGACGCACTCTTTTTCCTTACCAGGGTACCTAAGGGGACTGGAAGGTTTTAATGAGGCGGCTTGCATTGCCTAATATATAATTGTTCAAAAAACAGATGACCTAAATGGTTCGATTCTATTTGTTTGGGTTGTGGTCCGGCCTATTCGGTCAGCTGCTTGGGTGAGTCACTGGCGCATTTAGTTTGTGGTCCGGCCTATTCGGCCACCTAAGCACAACAGCGCGATTCAAACAGACCAGCCTAAGAGAAGAAGGTCCATGTGCATCTACATCTTAGTCAATCTGTGTCCAAACAAACTCATCCATGCATCAGATCTGGGTCAGCCCGGACAGATGGTACCGCTAGGGGCGCCGGACGAGTTCGGACGCACTCGGAGTGTCCAATCTGATCCGTTTGTGGTGTCCGGCGAACAAACCGAAGGCCCATGTCCGCTCAGGACAGACCACTGCACCCAAAGTTGTCACGGCGGGGATATTTTTGCCCTACACAATCCACGTCGAGTCCTATTTTAATAAAAAAAACGGTAGCAAAAGGATAAAACACGCAGGGTAGCAACACAGATATCTTCCTAAAAGGTCAAAGATAACAAATGATCTTTCTACGGGCAAATATAACATCATCAACAGTACAAGGTTGCTACACAATCCAAGCACGAAACACATGTGTTGCTGCGAGACCAGAAAAGGCAAGCGTTAAAGCATGGGGAATGCAGGTCAAGAACTCCCCATACTCAGTCCATCCTGCCCTTGAGCACTCTCTCTGTTACTTCAGTCGGCGTCCTACAAATCCAAAGGACAAGATGTCAAAAAACCAGATGGATAATCCGTTAAGATGAGTGGTGAAATGACTTGGACATAAGACTTTCCAATTTTCTATGCCAGAACATGTCAACACTAGGAAGAAGTTAATTCAGAGAGCAGATGACGAAAGCAAGTAGTGAACTTACACAACCAGAACATAGCCTCCCCACCCGCTGAGGCAATCACGGTCAACTGATGACAACAGAGCTTGCGATATGGTCTCGAAGAGTTCTTCAGGTTCCTTTGTCATGGCAAATAAGATGGTGTCAGGCGATTTGCATCATACAGAAAAATAATGGCAAAAATGCTGGCAGCCTAAAGTGCAAGTCAATGGTCACCAAGTAATAAACTGTATAAAATGTGGCAGACCAGGACAGAAATGTAAATCAAAGCATAAAATAAACCACACAAATACGTACCATGTTTGGTTTGTACATGGATTCACAAGCACCATATAAAGACTCTGATGCTGTCCCTGAGACAACAAAATCCTTGGCCAGTTCCCTGCATATGAGCAAACATCTACAATGAGCTCACAAAAAGATGACTGGATGATAGAGAAAGGCATGATGGCGCCCCTACAATTCATAGACAGATATCCAGACAAAAGCTTAATTAAGTGATGTACTATGAAATACTACTCCCTCCGGTCCATATAGATGGCCTCAACTTTATCTAGATTTGTATGTATCTAGTTAAGTATTTAGACTAGATGCATTCGTATCTAAACAAAGTTGAGGCCATTAATATGGACCGGAGGGAGTACCAATGTTCCCATAAGTACATATGAAATAAGAAGAGAAAATGATTGTCACTCTCAGAAAAGAAACAAATCCTAGCAAATCTGGGAGTTGAAGAAAGTTAGAGATGCCCAGCCTACAAGGATTTGTATGGAACGGATAGATTGTGTCATGTGTGAGTTGTGTTTGATTGAACTGGATGGTGAATCAAATGAACAACAGAAGATCCAGAAATTATATTCTGGGTTGTGGTATGCTCCTCTAAAACAAAAAATCAAAAATACTTTTGAGCATTTGTTACTAATGAAATACTGGGTATACACAATCCTAATCGTCGCTGTGCTTTTCACGTTTGGTCGTGGTTGCAAATCAACTACCGCCATTAGTGAGATACTGAGATATTTGTTAATGATGATTTACTCGTGTTCAAAAAAAATGGGTCACCTTGGTTAAGGTTGACAGACCTATATTAACCTTAAAAAATGTAAAGGGACTTTCTCCTAACCCTGAACATAGAATCTGACCCAGATTGAACAAAAAGAACTAAAACGGACATCGTACTCGATAGAGTAAAGGGCAACAATGAGAAGCAGATAATCAACTAGAGTACGGCATGTATATAATACATCGGAAAGAAAAAACTGCGCACAAAAAGAAAAGGCACAAACAAAACTGATACTTACTTTGCACCAATGCAGTCCATGGTACAAATGAATGGCTCATCGTCCTGTCCAAGTCCAGCAATAATTGGCTGGCAGAAGTATGGCCCAAATCTGCCATGTTTTATTAGCACAAAAAGTTAGATAAACCTTTCTCATCACCAAATGCATAGAACGAAGAAACATGGTTACATAGATAAGGCATAGGCCAGCAGGAAGGATAACCACCAAGCTCATTACTACATCCAAGAGATAACAATCACTATGCCAGAAGTCATAACTATTGCATAGCTAGAAAGCTTAAACACGCATGCTAAATCACAAATTGCGGTTTCATATCTTTCCAGCCAATGACCAAGCTTTTCATTCTTGGAGAAACTGAGCTCTGCACCTAAGGTTCTGATCCGAAACTCCACAACTATGGTTCTACCCCCCCCCCCCCCCCAAGAGACATGTCCAGATTTACTTTGTGTTATCTATAGATTTGTTGGTGTTTAGCTTAGTCCCTAATCCTAAAAAGTAAACATAAACAACCATTTGCATAAACTAGGAGCGTACAACTAATGTGACCCTCAGATAAAGTGCATCCTAATTACTCCTTTATTGGAAGAGGGCCAGATGTGGGAATCTAAGATGTACAGCACTGTATATCCATATGCAGCTCTTATGTACGGTACTGCACCATCAAGAAGATCACCACGCCAGAAAATAGTGGATGCTTTTGAGCAGATTAGCAAGCTAGAAACACTGTCTAAAGATAAACGCATACTTCTTTCTGGCATTGAATGAACCAATCAATAAGCAAGGTAACGGTACCAGCTTCGCTGTTCTGTTCTTACTTCTTACCTCGAATGGTTGTACAGACAGTAAATTCAGACTAACCATAAGCTCCTCCATGGTGCTAATTACTTGCTGCAAAGGGCCACACCGAAACATAAAACAAGCTGGCCCTGCCTCTAATCACCATAGGGAGCTCTTAGGCTACCATGAAAAAATGAAGCTCTTGTGCAAAACCATTGGAACACGTTGTCCCAACACTAGGCAGTTAACATGTCCTAATTTGAATCTTTCTGCACAACAGTGGACGCCGATTGCGTTCGAATTATAGGGCACGCCATCCTGCTAGCTCGACTGGTCTAGTCAGATGGCGAACAATCCAATTCAGGTAGCAATAGTGAAAAAGACCCTCACCTCTTCTCGTAGAGGAGCGCGGAGACGAGGCTGGCGAAGGTCTCGGGCTTCATGTCCCGCTCCTCCCGCAGCTGGTACAGCTTGTGCTTGAACACCAGGCGCTGGTACCTACACACGAATCGACGCAGACGAGCAAACCCTAAGATCGCCGCCGCGAGAAATCAGAGGCAGGCGAAAGTAAGCGGGGGATCTGAGGGACTCACAGGGTCTGGGCGTCGGAGGCGAGGCCGGAGAGGCCGATGTAGAGCTTGGGGTGGATCTTGAAGACCCTCTGGAAGTCGGTGGCGACGGTCTGGAGCTGCACGCCGAGGCGGCGGTCGCTGGCGATGGCGAAGCAGTTCTTCCCCACCATCGCCACCACGGCGGAACCGTTGTACTCGAAGATCTGCGAGGCGAGAGGAGCAGGACGTCAGGGGGGGACAAAATCGAGATCTGAGGCGAGGGATGTCCGGGGAGGGGCGGGGAACTCACCGACATGGCCGGAGTTGGGAAGTCGCGGAGACGGAGGCGGCCGGGTTCGATTGGGAGGAAGAGGAGGTGCTTCAGGTGGGGAAGTGGGCTTATGCGCGACGAGGTTGGGCTTCTTGCGGAGCAAGAAGATGGCTCGGAGCCGCCAGACCGGAGGGAACCTACTGTTCGACTCGGGTGCGGCTCGGGAGCGATGGACCGGCTGCGTCGGCCCCGTCAGGGAAGTTTTTTTTTTTTTGAAAAGACGGGTACAAAAGATTTGCCCCAATTTTTTATTAATTACTAGACTAGACTAGAAAAAGAGAATTGTCCAGGTATTTAACCAAAAATCCGACAAAAAACACTACAACAACACCAAACCACAAGAGAGTAACATCTAAAGAACGCAACTCTAAAACCAACAAGCATCTAAAGAACGCAACTCTAGAATGCAATGCCATAGGTACATGGTCTTATCGTTATGCTTGCAACGCTTGGCATAAATGTTATGAATGTGTGTAGTACCATCAAGATCTAGCAAGAGTAAACCTTTGCATACACACGCATGAACATAAAAGACATCATTCATATAAATAAAACAACCACTTGTTCCATATTTAAACGAATAATGATCTTGCAATAAGCAAGATCCACCCACAATATTTATGCTCAAGGCGGGTACAAAGTAGCACTTATTCGAAACTAAAATTAACTAGCTGAATGCCCGTGCGTTGCTACGGGATAGCGACATGTTCCAGCAAAAATGTATGAGATTGGATTATATTTGTAAAAGAATGTCGGCCTGACTATATTTTCATTGATAAAATATAAGGTATTGATTGAATTGTTGATACATGTATGGTTGCTTTGCTCTATTGTACATGTTACTGAATAAAGTTAACGCTGCTTACAACTTCTTCTCACATGTAGCTGATCTGTAGTGACAGATATCTTCCCGCGAGCACAAATAACTCCACATGTGCAAGGCACTTAAACAAACTCTAAGGCGCACACCGTTTTTCCCATGCCAAACCGCCCATCAAAATCTATGTTAACTAATCATCCATTTGCCAAAACAAACGAAGACGAGAATTTTTTTTGATTTAATTTCAGTCATGTTTGTGGAGTCGGACGTAAAAGAGCCTCCTAGCAGTGCATGATCATGTAGAAGATGTCAAACACCAAGGTGGGCCATTCACCATGAATTGCAGGCCGGCGCTGTCCTCACCCGCCGCAAAAAAAATATAGCCAGGATCTTGTTTAGCAGGTTCAAGCCCGGTATGTTCGGCACGGCCACCCGAACCGAGAACTCTGGCCAGTTGAACCCGTCGCTGAACGACAATACGTAGTTATCGTCAAAGACCACCGAACCGCACTCCATGTAGATGGTGGAGAAAATTCTCACGCCACCTCGTACCCCCTCGAACATAGGAAGAGCTTGTTCCACGCCTAGCGGCACCTGCAAACACGACCATATGATGATGCCTGCAGGGCAACATCATATATATAGCTACATCACTAAGATTGTTGCTAGTTTCCAATACCATCACGGCGAACGTCCATGTATGCTGTCAAGGTGGTCGTGCCTGCCTCCGAGGTGATGGCTATATGGTGCTACGTCGTCCAGGGCTGCTCGAGCCAAGATGCAAGTGCCGTTGACGGCATAGACCATCACCCGAGAAAATATACTACAGTATGACTATATATTTTGTTCCCTCTATTTAAAAACAAATCGAGCAAAACATATTTATTGGTAAAAATTAATACTAACTATGAAAGATTGTGTGAACTAAAGTATGTTCTACTTATAAAAATAATAATAAGAAAACAATAAACTGACCAAATATCACATGCTCCTTGGCTCTTCCTCTCCATCGACATATCCCTTTGGGCAAACAAATCATACCATATATATCATCCGAAGGGTATTACGGCGGCAAAATAGATAGAGATGACCTGCAACAAGTCTTGGTATCATAAAGCTTAACGTCGAACTGAAACCCTCTCGTGCGCCATGGCCGTATTAAACAAACAGCGGGATCATGTTAAGGCCACATGGTCAACAACAATTATAGGTATCATCCGAAGGCAGCGAATAAATGAATTAAGTTGAGCAAACAAGACTTTGATTCTGCTAGAAAGATAGACTTTGATTGTATCCATTATCAGATACCAACAACTATTCAACACGTGGAGTGCAGCACCTATTAGTAATAAGACCATGCATCCTATCAACATCTCACTGATCAACAAAAATCTCTACATAAGTAGCATGAACATCTAACATAGTCGTGCAATAGAAAGTCTGACCTTGGCGGAGCACCCCTGGCTGGATGGAAGTGTAGCACGACCTAGAGGATGTGAGATCTCCAACGCCGACTACCTACATAGCCGGAGAAACGGAGTCTGAAAAGCGCATGCTGTTAATGCAATGAAGCCTGCATACATGTTCAGAGTTCAGGTTGTTCCCATGGTTGAGAGTTGCACTGAACCAAAAATTTCCCATAGCATGATCCCTTGCTCTGTTTGTCAGTCCATGCCCACCAGCCACGGTTGCCCTTGCCTACAGTAAAAATCCCGTGCTCGGCAGCAGAATAGCACGCTGAGTTCTTGGGGTGAGCGGCAGCGAATGCTTGATCCATCTCAACGCGCTCACGCGCTCCATTATCCTACCGCTTCATCAAGGATTCACCGATGTGCAGGCGGATCGCATTGCGCACCTTCTCCGGACACGAAGAAAGGCAAAGGGAGAGACAGAGACCTGACCGTTTTTCTCTAGCAATCGTGCGTACGGAGGCCGGTTTTTTTCCATCGTTCTTCACACCGATCAGTTCCCTTCAGGAATACGAAAGACAACACGTGCACGAGAGACGTATTTAGCGTGAACGGAAACGTATTTACCGCCACACAACCAACCTACCTGAAGAGAAATTAGTATATAGATCTCGAAGGTAGACGCAGAGACAGATCGCCGACAGCCTTAACATTGACCTTTGATCCGTTGCCGACATGCATTGTTACTTTGTCTTTCCCCAAGCACCGCTTATTCTGTAGCTCTTGCTGGGAGTTACAAATATGAGCAACAGAACAGGTATCAAATACCCAGGTGTTGCTCTTGGTGCTTATAAGGAACACATCAATATCATGTATATCATATATACCTTTGTCTTTTGCGGCAAACTTGCCGGCTTTCTGGTCCTCGAGGCAGTTGAGGCAGTTGCGCTTCTAGTGCATGTCTACCTTGCAGTAGTAGCACGTAACACTGGGCTTTGGCTTTAGGGCCTTAGGGGAACGGGCAACTTGCTTGCCGTCCCTACAAGGCCTCTTAGCCCTAGAATGCACCGACTTTTTAAAGTTAGTGGTCTTATTAACCATCAACACCGTGTGCTCCTTCTTAATTTCCACCTCAGCAGTTTTGAGCGTCACGAACAACTCGGAAAGGGTCTTAACCATCCCGTGCATTTTGTAGTTCATCACGAAAGCTTTGTAGCTAGGGAGCAACGAGTGCAACATCCTATCAATCGCAAGCTCGTTCGAGATTTTGCAATCTAGGGCGTTCAAGCGTTGAACGTAGCCAGATATTTTGACTACATGCTCGCTCACACTGCTATGTTCTTCCATCATGGCAGAGAAGAAGAGCTCGGAAGCTTCATACCTCTATGCCCGAGCCTGCGGAGCAAAGACGGCTTTGAGATCCTCAAGGATCGCAAATGCAACCATCTTATCAAAACGCTTTTGAAGCTCTGGCTTCATGGCATAGAGCATTCCACTCTGGATGAGGAAGGAATCATCCGCCTTGGACTGCCACACATTCTTTTCGTCCTCGGTGGCGGTATCTGCGGGTTTAGCGGGCAGTTCTGCTTCTAAGACATAGTTGTGCTTGTATGGGGTCAGGAGGATTCTTAGGGTGCGGTACCAGGTGGTGAAGTTTGACCCATCGGTTTTCAGCTTGTCCTTCTCTAGGAATGAGCTAAGGTTGAAGGTGGGTAGACGAGACATCTACAATGGATTTGCAAAGAGTTTAGACCATGTTCATAATACACTAAGCACAAGTTTTAAGTTTCACTCTTAAACTTAAATTAACAGGGCTTCCACTCAAGACGAACATCTCTCCTTTCGTCTTAGTGATCACATGATCCCTTTTTACTATATCACCTCCGATCGTCATGGCCGATGAAATATCTCCAAAGGTGGACATTCTGAATGTCGATCACCTCCCCATGTGATTCATGCTCGACCTTTCGGTCTCTTGTGTTCTGAGGCCATGTCTGTACATGCTAGGCTCGCTAACTCAAACTTGTGTGTATTGATGTATAACCTTTCCTACACCCACTGTATGCGAACGTAGGTATGTCTGATATCCGATCGTCATGGTCTGCCTCATATCGAAAAACTTTCTTGGTGGTGCACACACAAGGGAAATACTATCATTGGAATTGATAGGGATCATCCTATTTAGCTACCATCGTATATCTAATATACTATGCCAAACAAGATATGCAAACATATACTTCAAAAGTATTGTGTCATGACATGGTTGCAACGCCTTGATCTCCATCGAGAGCTCTAATGGAAAATATGTTTCATAAACTTACCATTACCATGTCACGACACACGTGCTTGCAAAACGAAGTTAGACGCCTCTACTTTATACTTTTGCAAGTTTTACACGCCCTTGAAAACCCTTTTATGTTTGAGCAAAGAGTACTCCTGTTGTAAAACTTTTTTTACAAAAGCTTTATTTGTGAAACTGTTTGCTAGTTGTTCTGTGACCAAGAACAAAGTTTGCCAATCCCAATTATGATTTATATTTATGCATCTCTATTGTGACTGCTATACTTGTTGCAAGCTAAGTTATATAATGGTGACTTGCTTTCTTCTATGAGTTGTGTATTGGTAAGTGTGATGCTTCTTGTCCGTATTCTTTTTATCGACACTTCACTTCTTAAACCTGTGGACATGTTTACTGAGCTCAGTTTTCGCTTGGGGACAAGGGAAGGTCTAATCTTGGGGGGAGTTGATACGTCCAATTTGCATCACCATTCTATATCATAATTTGCCTCTATTCATTGATATATTTCATATTAAGAGGTGTTACTTATGTCTTTTCATCTGTTTTTGCATGTTGGATGATTCTTGGAGGATGAATCCGAGTCGATTACGATGAAAAAAGCGGTGTTTTGATGCAATTTCGCGAAGATCAGAAAAATACCAGAAAAACTACGGAAAACCCTATTTCCCCAGAAAACGAAGAATGCCAGAAGGGGAGGCGGAGATGGGCCACAGGGGGCCCACACCGCCCCCAGGCGCGGGCCACCCCTAGGCCCACCTCTGGCTCTGCCCTCTCGCCTATATCTTCTCCTCGAAACCCTAATACACGGGGAGCAACCACAGAAAGATTCCGCCGCTTCTGTGGGGCGGAAAACACCGAGAGAGAAAGAGCTCTCCGGCAGACAGTTTTTTGCCGGGGAAATTCCTTCCCGAAGAGGGGAGATTTTCGCCATCAACACCATCATCAAGATAGACTTCATCAGGATCATCATCATCATCATCATCCACACCATCATCTCCACCAGCACCATCATCATCACTCCATCCTGCTGTAACAATTGTGTTGAATCTTGCATAGTTCTTAGGGGAACTTTCCGGTGTTGATTACTATTGTAGTTGATGCATGTGAGTGGAACCATTGAATTATTGTTTATATTCAGATTGTTATTCACCACCATATCATCTTTGATCTTGATCCATATGATGTCTCGTTAGTAGTTCGTTTAGTTCTTGAGGACATGGGAGAAGTCATGTGGTTAGTAGTGGATTTGTGTTGAGATATTATTCAATGGTTTAGTATTTAAGTTGTGGTGCTATTCTTCTAGTGGTGTCATGTGAACGTCGACTACATGATACTTCACCATTTATGGGCCTAGGGGAATGCATTTTGTATTTGTCTACTAATTGTGGGGTTGCCGGAGTGATAGAAACCTGAACCCCGTTAGGACACCATTACACAAGGGAGTGTAGGATCTCAGAGTTTAAGGCTGTGGTTAGGTTTATACCTTAATTGCTTTCTTGTAGTTTCGAATGATTGCAAGGGGTTTAATCACAAGTATGTATTAGTCCAAGTAAGATCGGTACATTAGCACATGCTCACCCACACAACACTTACAAAACCAAAGAAGTCTACTTAGCTATATGAAGCGAAAGCACTTGACAGAATTCCCATGTGTCCTCGAGAACGTTTGGTCCTCATAAGTATTTTCAACGGCTTGTCCTTTGCTAAGAAAGGATTGGGCCACTTGCTGCAAGTGTTTGCTGTCTTTATTACTTGCACTTTATTTCTTTGCTTTATCAAAAAAACCCTAAAAATCCGTTTGCTAAGTATTTACAGAGATTTACTGCTCCATACCACTAGTCAACACCTTCTGCTCCTCGTTGGGATCGACACTCCTATTTATCGAAAGTACTACGATACACCCCCTATACTTGTGGGTCATCAAGACTATTTTCTGGCGCCGTTGCCGGGGAGTGAAGCGCTATTGAAGAGTGGAACTGGTAAAGGAAACTTCTACTGTGAGTATTGTTTTTTATTTATGTTTGTTACTTTGTTTCCATTATGGATAACCCACTTGGTTTTCTGTTTGGGAAAACTACTACCACTATTAGGGTAGTAGATGAACCACCACCTGTTGAGATAGATCCTTTTAAGATACCTACAATTTTTGTTGATCGTGTTATGTATAATTATTATTTAGGGGATGGAACTGTCCATCCTGGTGATCACTTGCTTTTTATCCATGAATTATGTAGGTTATTTAAGTGTGTGATGGCGCTGTGTCAACATGGAGCGCTTTGTCGGGAAACCCCAAGAGAAAGGTAGATGCAGCACAGTAGCAAGTCTTCCCTAGCTAAGAAACCGAGGTTATCGAACCAGTAGGAGGAAGGAAACGTCTCAAAGGTGTTGCAAGCAACATGGAAATGTAAGGTTCCCAACCTTTAGTAAGGTAGAGATCCCTGTGTTTACAATGCTAGTCCCTAGATTAATAGCTAGCATCCACAGTTAAGATGTAATATCAAGAAACAAAGGCATAATACAACTTTATAACCAGGAGTAAAATAATTTATTACATCTTACATAGCTCATTTGGCTATCTCATTACATTGCAGCAGAATATAACAATAGCATGGGGTCCTTCATCTTCAAAGTGCCACAGGCAATCATGTTGGTTGTAGACTTGTAATCCTAATCATTGAACTCCACTAACATCAAACAAACCTGCAACATAATAAGTTGCAGCCACAAGGGTCAATACATTTGAATTGTATTGGCAAGTTTCACTACTATGTAGAAATAAGTGGATCCTATCATTTACATGCATATTTGGCTAAGTAGGGTTTAGGCTTTTTTGTAGAAAGCAAATAGTTTTATCCTATCTTTTCAAAATAGTTTTTGATCTTTTGTCAAATCTTTCTGAACTCCTTGGAAAACTCCAAGTGCTTCAAATCCCTTGTTGTCACCCTCAAGTTTTAACTTTGAGAAATTGGAATGTCGAGATCTTCCATAGCTTCAGGCCTTAGTTGCTCAGTATTGTCCATAACCGGGGACATGGATAAGCACTTAGAATTTGATCTTCTGCAGAAGTTGTACACTTTACCCACATGACACAATCTCATCTTGATGCCACCAGTGGCCGCTGGATAAGTACTCACCAAGATGGAGTACTGGCAGATTGAGAATGTGACAAAGTCTTTCCATAGAAGTCCTCCCAATACACAATGCTAGCTTGTCATCCAGGCACCAATGTAGGGTTTCAAGTTCCCTAGCACAAATCTAGTTAACCTAAAGATGCCAATGCATGGGTCTTCCACTATGTAGTTGACTAAGCCAGAGCCCATTTAGCATGTGGCTGTACACGGAAGCCAGCATTTGAGAAACATGTTCAATCTCTAAGTCCCTGGGTGGTTTTCTTCTAGTGCACAACAAAAGAGATAGCCATATAAACATGGTTCCTTTTGTTGCCACCTTGTCCAACCTTGAGTATCCTTGTCCACCCAGGTGGTTCATTGAGTACTTGTTTTATTATATAAAACATATATCTTTTCAACTCTTCATATAATTCATAACATGTATCCCATCCCAAATATATAGCAGGGCTAAGCATACTACAACTACATTGTTTCCACTAAGGAATATATAAGGGTATCCTATTAGGATTAGCATAGCATAAAATATAGTAGTTCTTATCATGCATGTTACAAAATCCACTAAGTGTAATGAAAATAGTAGGACTTGGATGATAGTGTCACTTGCCTTTTTAGTAGAGAATTATGGTTCACTTCTTGATCTTGCAAATATCACACTCTTCTAACTTCACTACAATTCAATCAAACAAACACAATTTCAACTAGCATTCCAAACAATTTATCACACATAAAATAACAAAAACAATGTCATGCATGCAAGCATGCAAAAGATGGTTTTATTTGCAAAAGTGGTTTCTTCTAGGCTCTAAACATTGTAAAGTTCAACAGTGATCATTTAAAAAAGTGGTAAAACCATTTGGAAAAGGTTTTATCTATAAACCATTTTTAAATCAAATCATTATTTTATGTGGTTGAAAATGCTTTTAGCAAAGCAATATTCTTTAAAGAGTTCACCAAATATATTTTAATTCTCAAAACTTGGTGTTTAGGGTCAGAAGGTTTGAATCAAATCATTTCCCAAAGGTTTCACTCAAAAATCATTTCTAAACCATAAACATTATTTTTATTTGATTAGAAATGAGTTAATTCAAATATTTATTCCTAAACTTCACAAAATACATTTTTAAATCTATAAGTTGGTTCCTAGGGTCAGTAGGTTCACAACAATCCATTTTGCAAAGATTTCACATTAAAATTATATCTAGAACAATTTTTATATTCAAAATAAGCCTACCAATGTTTCTGCAAATTCAACCAATTTTCCAGAAGCAAATCATTAAACAAATTGCATGGTTGCAAAGTCCTTGTTCTACTGATTCCATTGATATAAAATTTGCAATTTTTGGACGTGTGGATCAAAAGTTATGCAATTTACAAATTTGCAATTCAATCAGATTCTATTTCTGTTTTTAAACTAAATCTTGTCCACGTGGCGCGTTTCTACTGGACGGTACCGCTTCGTGCGGATTGAGATCTGTGGACCGTAGGATTTAAGTTAGATCTAGTGGCTCAGATGGGCTCATACCCTTTCGCCCAAATCTAATCTTAGCCGCAGAATCAGGATCCAACGGGCTCATTGCCGACCAAGGATGGCGGTGCGGCGTGGCGGCGGCGCTGCCTTTCGAGCGGTGGCGTCTGGCGATTCCAGGAAGCAAAGGAGAAGGGAAACAACTCACCGTGTTCGTGTGGTCGAGGTGAAGCTCGAGGTAGTCGCAGCTGTCGAAGGGGCGCACAGGAACGACGGCAATTCCTCGCCGGAGTTTGCAACAGCATCTGGCGGCTCTGTTTGACGACGGGGCGACGCTGCAGTTCACCCCAAGGCAAAACAAAGACATGGTTAGATGCAGGCGAACGTGAGGTTCACGTGAGCGTCATCGAGAGGGCTTGGGGCGGTCGGAGTTCACCTGGGAAGTTCGCCGGAGGCGGAACAGACGGCGGTGGCGAGTTGAGGTCGTCCTTGCCGCCTGGGCAAGCAGCGAAGCGAATGAGTGGCACGGGGAGATGCGCCAGGAGGTAGGGAGCAGGCTCGCGTGCAGAGAAAGGTGAGGCACGGCTGCGGTTCACCGGAATTGACCGGGGAAGTCGTCGGAGACAGGGAAGCTTGAGCTCAAAATTCCGGCAGCCTAGTGGCAGAGGGGAGGCGATGTTTGGGGGGAAAGAGAGAGCGGAGAGGGGAGCTTATGTGTGCATGATTACAGTGAGGTTTTACTCAGCCAATTACGCGTATTGACGTCGGCAGTAACTCGGCAGCAACGGCAGTGCGACGAGGTCGCGAGGTTGATGATGCCTAGCTGGCAGTGGGGTCCGTCTCATGAGGAGAGAGAGGGGCAGGTCCACTCGTTTGTGACTGCGCGGGTGTAGGTTTGGGTAGAAAACATTTCACCGCGGGGAGAAAGAGTTGGGCTACGACTGGGCCTTGCTGGGCCTATTGGGTTGGGTCTGTTGTTTCACTTTTTTTTTTATTCTGAAGCCTTTTCTTTTTCTAATTTGAATTTCTGTTTTGATTTTATTCAAACAATTCAAACACCCAAATGAATTCAAACCTTTGCCAAACTTTGTGTAGTTTTTAATTCTATTTAACAACACAAATCAAAGTCCAAAACAAAATAATTTTTATTCTTTTTAGAATCTATTTAATAATTAAATAAAATAGACCTTAGTCATTAATTCAAATAGGATTTTATTTATTAAAAACTCCATTTGAAATCTAAATTAATACCAAAATCAATTCAGTAGGTTTTATTTGAAAATATAAAACACTTGGAAAACTTATTTAAAATAAATTAACAAGTTTTAGTGTTTATTTAAAATGGAAAAGCCTTTACTTAAATAAAATTAGATATTAATAAATCCTCATTATTTTATTTAAATAAACCCTTACTCTTTTATCAAATAGAGATATTTTATTTCAAAATCTTGGCTCTATAAAATAATCCTTATTTATTTTCTACCTTTTCTTTTGAAAACCAAATCTTTTTATTAAAAGATCCAAAAATAGTGATTCCAACTATTATAACTTTATTAAATATTTGTTTATCTTTTTAAGTCCCTTTAGGATTTTATTTGATCAAAATAGGTTTTGATGTTTCCAATTGGAATCAAAAGTTTCTTCTCACCCTAAAAATCAACAAAACTTTATTTTGTTTATTTATTTTTCACATTTCAAAATTTGGAAAATTTTGGGATGTGACATGCTACCACCCTTAAAATAAATGTCGTCCCGAGATTTGGAAAGGCTAGAGGTTACAAGTTGGCTTCAAGGCAACTAGGGTACTACCACCCTTAAAATAAAGTCTCATAGGGTTACATTGATGGTTCACTTGACTATGGGTTCAACACTTGATATTAGAAAAGGAATCCTTATTTGACTCAACTGAGTTATCTAAATCCTGACATCCACTTCTTCTATCTCTTAAAAGTTTCCATCCATGTCAATGTGGTTCACATGTCCTTTCTAGGTCACATTGGAGTCATTTCCATTGGCTCTTCTAGCATCCTTTTTCTTGTTCTTCTTAGGACAGTCTGATGCATAGTGTCCAAGCTCCTTACAATTATAGCACTGCAACTGGCTAATGTCTTTCTTCTTGAAAGTGTCATGTTGGTTCTGACCAAGGTCATCTCCATTGTCAGTATCATTTCCATTATTTTCACTTCCATTGTTGTTGTAGTGATACTGATGTGGTTCAGAATCTTCATTGCTCTTTTTGAATGAATGCTTCTTTTTTGATGATCCTGAGTGATTCTTGAGTTTATGCTTCCTCTTTCTGTTCTCAACTTGATTCATCTTGTTTTCCAATATAGTGGCTTTGTCACAGAGTGGTTGATAAGTTGGGACATAGGCAACAGCTAGCTGCAGGTTCAACTCATCTTTAAGTCCTTCAAGAAATTTTTCTTTTCTCTTAGCATCTGTATCAACTTCATCCGGTGCATATCGTGCCAGATTGTTGAATTCTTCAATATACTCAGCCACACTGAGGTGACACTGTTTCAGATTGTCAAACTCCTTTTTCTTCAAGTACATCACTCCAGGTGAGATGTGAGTTGATCTGAATCCATCCTCAAAAATAGCCCAAGTCACATCTTCAAGGGGAGTGGTGATCTGAAAGTTGTCCCACCATGTTGCTGCTGGTCCCTCAAGTAGAAATGCTGCAAACCTAACTTTTTCTTCATCGGTGCAGCCAAGAGTCACTAAGTCTTTGTTCACTGAACGTAACCAATCATTGGCTTCCATTGGATCAGTTGTTCCAGAGAATCTTGCAGGCCTAAGTTTCAGAAACTTGGTGAGCATGTCAAGTGCTGGAGGATTATTCTGATTGTTGTTGTTGTTGTTGTTGTTGTTGTTGTTGTTGTTCTGATTCTGTATGAATGTGGTCATCTCCTGCATCAATCAGGTATGCAGCCAACATCTGCTGCATCTCAGGGGTGATGTTGTTGTTGTTTTGGTTGGGGTTGGCACGACGGGGAGGCATCTGTTCGTTTGATAGGGATGAGTAATGATGGATAGGTTTTAAGAAGTCCTAGCACACAACTCAAAAACAACCAAGTTCAATCAAACAATCAACAAGCAACCATTCACTTAACAACTTATGAGCTTAACTCATGAGTTGAAGGAAACAACAAGTTTTTTTGAAAATAATAACTTAGTATAATCATACCTCATAGGTCAATATGATCCATACACTAACATGATATTAATGTCTTTGGTAGGCAATCTAATGTCTCTTGGTTTTCACTTGTAGTCCTTAGTGATGTCTAAGTTGAAGTCCTTAGTGCAATCCTTGGTGAAACTAAAGTTGAAATCAGTTGAAGATGTTGAAGTCATTAGAGTTGATGAAATCTTTTGCACATGGTGAAGTCTTTGGCCATGGGGTAGGCTTTGTCCATCAAGTTTGAATTAGAAGAGATGTAGAATCAAAAACAAAATGGTTGAGGAAAGAGTTTACAAGATTGTTTGTAAATAAGTTCGGTACAAATACAATTCCTATTTTTCTAAGGGGTTTTGTCCAATCCTAGGGTTACAAATCCTACAGGCAACACAGTGCTCTGATACCATCTGTAAGGTTCCCAACCTTTAGTAAGGTAGAGATCCCTGTGTTTACAATGCTAGTCCCTGGATCAATAGCTAGCATCCACAGTTAAGATGTAATATCAAGAAACAAAGGTCATAATACAACTTTATAACCAGGAGTAAAATAATTTATTACATCTTACATAGCTCATTTGGCTATCTCATTACATTGCAGCAGAATATAACAATAGCATGGGGTCCTTCATCTTCAAAGTGCCACAGGCAATCATGTTGGTTGTAGACTTGTAATCCTAATCATTAAACTCCACTAACATCAAACAAACCTGCAACATAATAAGTTGCAGCCACAAGGGTCAATACATTTGAATTGTATTGGCAAGTTTCACTACTATGTAGAAATAAGTGGATCCTATCATTTACATGCATATTTGGCTAAGTAGGGTTTAGGCTCTTTTGCAGAAAGCAAATAGTTTTATCCTATCTTTTCAAAATAGTTTTTGATCTTTTGTCAAATCTTTCTGAACTCCTTGGAAAACTCCAAGTGCTTCAAATCCCTTGTTGTCACCCTCAAGTTTTAACTTTGAGAAATTGGAATGTCGAGATCTTCCATAGCTTCAGGCCTTAGTTGCTCAGTATTGTCCATAACCGGGGACATGGATAAGCACTTAGAATTTGATCTTCTACAGAAGTTGTACACTTTACCCACATGACACAATCTCATCTTGATGCCACCAGTGGCCGCTGGATAAGTACTCACCAAGATGGAGTACTGGTAGATTGAGAATGTGACAAAGTCTTTCCATAGAAGTCCTCCCAATACACAATGCTAGCTTGTCATCCAGGCACCAATGTAGGGTTTCAAGTTCCCTAGCACAAATCTAGTTAACCTAAAGATGCCAATGCATGGGTCTTCCACTATGTAGTTGACTAAGCCAGAGCCCATTTAGCATGTGGCTGTACACGGAAGCCACTGTACGAGAAACATGTTCAATCTCTAAGTCCCTGGGTGGTTTTCTTCTAGTGCACAACAAAAAGAGATAGCCATATAAACATGGTTCCTTTTGTTGCCACCTTGTCCAACCTTGAGTATCCTTGTCCACCCAGGTGGTTCATTGAGTACTTGTTTTATTATATAAAACATATATCTTTTCAACTCTTCATATAATTCATAACATGTATCCCATCCCAAATATATAGCAGGGCTAAGCATACTACAACTACATTGTTTCCACTAAGGAATATATAAGGGTATCCTATTAGGATTAGCATAGCATAAAATATAGTAGTTCTTATCATGCATGTTACAAAATCCACTAAGTGTAATGAAAATAGTAGGACTTGGATGATAGTGTCACTTGCCTTTTTAGTAGAGAATTATGGTTCACTTCTTGATCTTACAAATATCACACTCTTCTAACTTCACTACAATTCAATCAAACAAACACAATTTCAACTAGCATTCCAAACAATTTATCACACATAAAATAACAAAAACAATGTCATGCATGCAAGCATGCAAAAGATGGTTTTATTTGCAAAAGTGGTTTCTTCTAGGCTCTAAACATTGTAAAGTTCAAAAGTGATCATTTAATAAAGTGGTAAAACCATTTGGAAAAGGTTTTATCTATAAACCATTTTTAAATCAAATCATTATTTTATGTGGTTGAAAATGCTTTTAGCAAAGCAATATTCTTTAAAGAGTTCACCAAATATATTTTAATTCTCAAAACTTGGTGTTTAGGGTCAGAAGGTTTGAATCAAATCATTTCCCAAAGGTTTCACTCAAAAATCATTTCTAAACCATAAACATTATTTTTATTTGATTAGAAATGAGTTAATTCAAATATTTATTCCTAAACTTCACAAAATACATTTTTAAATCCATAAGTTGGTTCCTAGGGTCAGTAGGTTCACAACAATCCATTTTGCAAAGATTTCACATTAAAATTATATCTAGAACAATTTTTATATTCAAAATAAGCCTACCCATGTTTCTGAAAATTCAACCAATTTTCCAGAAGAAAATCATTAAACAAATTGCATGGTTGCAAATTAATTGTGCTACTGATTCCATTGATATAAAATTTGCAATTTTTGGACGTGTGAATCAAAAGTTATGCAATTTACAAATTTGCAATTCAATCAGATTCTATTTCTGTTTTTAAACTAAATCTTGTCCACGTGGCGCGTTTCTACTGGACGGTACCGCTTCGTGCGGATTGAGCTCTGTGGACCATAGGATTTAAGTTAGATCTAGTGGCTCAGATGGGCTCATACCCTTTCGCCCAAATCTAATCTTAGCCGCAGAATCAGGATCCAACGGGCTCATTTGCCGACCAGGGATGGCGGCCGGCGTGCGGCGGCGCGACGCCTTCGCGGCGGTGGCGACGGCGATTCAGGAAGCAAAGGAAGAAGAAACAACTCACCATGTTCGCGTGGTGAAGCTCGAGGTGGTATAGCTGTCAAGGCGCGCATAGAACAGCAATTCCTCGCCGGA
The DNA here is from genome assembly GCA_023614405.1 of Avena insularis. Classification (NCBI taxonomy): domain Eukaryota; kingdom Viridiplantae; phylum Streptophyta; class Magnoliopsida; order Poales; family Poaceae; genus Avena; species Avena insularis. The sequence continues at coordinate 480,918,775 of CM042697.1, forward strand.
GTTTGCAACGGCGTCTGGCGGCTCTGTTTGACGACAGGGGCGGGCGCTGCGATTCACCCAAGGCAAAACAAAGACATGGTTAGATGCAGGCGAACGTGGGGTTCACGTGAGCGTCATCGAGAGGGCTCGGGGCGGTCGGAGTTCACCTAGGAAGTTCGCCGGAGGCGGAACAGACGGCGGCGGCGAGTTGAGGTCGTCCTTGCCGATGCTCTGGGGCAAGCGCGGGCGAATGAGTGGCACGGGGAGATGCGCCAGGAGGTAGGGAGCAGGCTCGTGCGAGAAAAGGTGAGGCAGCTGCGGTTCGCGGAATTGTGGGGAAGTCGTCGGAGATAGGGAAGCTTGAGCTCAAAATATCGGCAACCTAGTGGCAGAGGGGAGGCGATGTTTGGGGGGAAAGAGAGAGCGGAGAGGGGCGCTTATGTGTGCATGATTACAGCGAGGTTTTACTCAGCCAATTACGCGTATTGACGCTGGCAGTAATTCGGCAGCAACGGCAGTGCGATGAGGTCGCGAGGTTGATGATGCCTAGCTGGCAGTGGGGTCCGTCTGTTTGTGAGGGAGAGAGAGGGCGGGGGTGCAATCGTGTATTTTGAGGTGTAGGTTTGGGTAGAAAACGTTTCACTGTGAGGGAGAAAGAGTTGGCTGGGCAGGCCTTCTTTGGGCCTATTGGGTTGGGTCTGTTGTTTCACTTTTTTTTATTCTAAAGCCTTTTCTTTTTCTAATTTGAATTTCTGTTTTGATTTTATTCAAACAATTCAAACACCCAAATGAATTCAAACCTTTGCCAAACTTTGTGTAGTTTTTAATTCTATTTAACAACACAAATCAAAGTCCAAAACAAAATAATTTTTATTCTTTTTAGAATCTATTTAATAATTAAATAAAATAGACCTTAGTCATTAATTCAAATAGGATTTTATTTATTAAAAACTCCATTTGAAATCTAAATTAATACCAAAATCAATTCAGTAGGTTTTATTTGAAAATATAAAACACTTGGAAAACTTATTTAAAATAAATTAACAAGTTTTAGTGTTTATTTAAAATGGAAAAGCCTTTACTTAAATAAAATTAGATATTAATAAATCCTCATTATTTTATTTAAATAAACCCTTACTCTTTTATCCAATAGAGATATTTTATTTTCAAAATCTTGGCTCTATAAAATAATCCTTATTTATTTTCTACCTTTTCTTTTGAAAACCAAATCTTTTTATTAAAAGATCCAAAAATAGTGATTCCAACTATTATAACTTTATTTAATATTTGTTTATCTTTTTAAGTCCCTTTAGGATTTTATTTGATCAAAATAGGTTTTGATGTTTCCAATTGGAATCAAAGTTTCTTCTCACCCTAAAATCAACAAAACTTTATTTTGTTTATTTATTTTCACATTTCAAAATTTGGAAAATTTTGGGATGTGACATCTACCACCCTTAAAATAAATGTCGTCCCGAGATTTGGAAAGGCTAGAGGTTACAAGTTGGCTTCAAGGCAACTAGGGTACTACCACCCTTAAAATAAAGTCTCATAGGGTTACATTGATGGTTCACTTGACTATGGGTTCAACACTTGATATCAGAAAAGGAATCCTTATTTGACTCAACTAAGTTATCTAAATCCTAACATCCACTTCTTCTATCTCTTCAAAGTTTCCATCCATGTCAATGTGGTTCACATGTCCTTTCTAGGTCACATTGGAGTCATTTCCATTGGCTCTTCTAGCATCCTTTTTCTTGTTCTTCTTAGGACAGTCTGATGCATAGTGTCCAAGCTCCTTACAATTATAGCACTACAACTGGCTAATGTCTTTCTTCTTGAAAGTGTCATGTTGGTTCTGACCAAGGTCATCTCCATTGTCAGTATCATTTCCATTATTTTCACTTCCATTGTTGTTGTAGTGATACTGATGTGGTTCAGAATCTTCATTGCTCTTTTGAATGAATGCTTCTTTTTGATGATCTGAGTGATTCTTGAGTTTATGCTTCCTCTTTCTGTTCTCAACTTGATTCATCTTGTTTTCCAATATAGTGGCTTTGTCACAGAGTGGTTGGTAAGTTGGGACATAGGCAACAGCTAGCTGCAGGTTCAACTCATCTTTAAGTCCTTCAAGAAATTTTTCTTTTCTCTTAGCATCTGTATCAACTTCATCCGGTGCATATCGTGCCAGATTGTTGAATTCTTCAATATACTTAGCCACACTGAGGTGACGTTGTTTCAGATTGTGAAACTCCTTTTTCTTCAAGTACAACACTCCAGGTGAGATGTGAGTTGATCTGAATCCATCCTCAAAAATAGCCCAAGTCACATCTTCAAGGGGAGTGGTGATCTGAAAGTTGTCCCACCATGTTGCTGCTGGTCCCTCAAGTAGAAATGCTGCAAACCTAACTTTTTCTTCATCGGTGCAGCCAAGAGTCACTAAGTCTTTGTTCCTTTGAACGTAACCAATCATTGGCTTCCATTGGATCGGTTGTTCCAGAATCTTGCAGGCCTAAGTTTGAAACTTGGTGAGCATGTCAAGTGCTGGAGGATTATTCTGATTGTTGTTGTTGTTGTTGTTGTTGTTCTGATTCTGTATGAATGTGGTCATCTCCTGCATCAACTGTGTCTGAACTGCCAACATCTGCTGCATCTCAGGGGTGATGTTGTTGTTGTTTTGGTTGGGGTTGGCACGACGGGGAGGCATCTGTTCGTTTGATAGGGATGAGTAATGATGGATAGGTTTTAAGAAGTCCTAACACACAACTCAAAAACAACCAAGTTCAATCAAACAATCAAACAATCAACAAGCAACCATTCACTTAACAACTTATGAGCTTAACTCATGAGTTGAAGGAAACAACAAGTTTTTTTGAAAATAATAACTTAGTATAATCATACCTCATAGGTCAATATGATCCATACACTAACATGATATTAATGCCTTTGGTAGGCAATCTAATGTCTCTTGGTTTTCACTTGTAGTCCTTAGTGATGTCTAAGTTGAAGTCCTTAGTGCAATCCTTGGTGAAACTAAAGTTGAAATCAGTTGAAGATGTTGAAGTCATTAGAGTTGATGAAATCTTTTGCACATGGTGAAGTCTTTGGCCATGGGGTAGGCTTTGTCCATCAAGTTTGAATTAGAAGAGATGTAGAATCAAAAACAAAATGGTTGAGGAAAGAGTTTACAAGATTGTTTGTAAATAAGTTTGGTACAAATACAATTCCTATTTTTCTAAGGGGTTTTGTCCAATCCTAGGGTTACAAATCCTACAGGCAACACAGTGCTCTGATACCATCTGTAAGGTTCCCAACCTTTAGTAAGGTAGAGATCCCTGTGTTTACAATGCTAGTCCCTGGATCAATAGCTAGCATCCACAGTTAAGATGTAATATCAAGAAACAAAGGTCATAATACAACTTTATAACCAGGAGTAAAATAATTTATTACATCTTACATAGCTCATTTGGCTATCTCATTACATTGCAGCAGAATATAACAATAGCATGGGGTCCTTCATCTTCAAAGTGCCACATGCAATCATGTTGGTTGTAGACTTGTAATCCTAATCATTAAACTCCACTAACATCAAACAAACCTGCAACATAATAAGTTGTAGCCACAAGGGTCAATACAATTGAATTGTATTGGCAAGTTTCACTACTATGTAGAAATAAGTGGATCCTATCATTTACATGCATATTTGGCTAAGTAGGGTTTAGGCTCTTTTGCAGAAAGCAAATAGTTTTATCCTATGTTTTCAAAATAGTTTTTGATATTTTGTCAAATCTTTCTGAACTCCTTGGAAAACTCCAAGTGCTTCAAATCCCTTGTTGTCACCCTCAAGTTTTAACTTTGAGAAATTGGAATGTCGAGATCTTCCATAGCTTCAGGCCTTAGTTGCTCAGTATTGTCCATAACCGGGGACATGGATAAGCACTTAGAATTTGATCTTCTACAGAAGTTGTACACTTTACCCACATGACACAATCTCATCTTGATGCCACCAGTGGCCGCTGGATAAGTACTCACCAAGATGGAGTACTGGTAGATTGAGAATGTGACAAAGTCTTTCCATAGAAGTCCTCCCAATACACAATGCTAGCTTGTCATCCAGGCACCAATGTAGGGTTTCAAGTTCCCTAGCACAAATCTAGTTAACCTAAAGATGCCAATGCATGGGTCTTCCACTATGTAGTTGACTAAGCCAGCCCATTTAGCATGTGGTCGTACACGGAAGCCTTGTCGAGAAACATGTTCAATCTCTAAGTCCTGGGTGGTTTTCTTCTAGTGCACAACAAAGAGATAGCCATATAAACATGGTTCCTTTTGTTGCCACCTTGTCCAACCTTGAGTATCCTTGTCCACCAGGTGGTTCATTGAGTACTTGTTTATTATATAAAACATATATCTTTTCAACTCTTCATATAATTCATAACATGTATCCCATCCCAAATATATAGGGCTAAGCATACTACAACTACATTGTTTCCACTAAGGAATATATAAGGGTATCCTATTAGGATTAGCATAGCATAAAATATAGTAGTTCTTATCATGCATGTTACAAAATCCACTAAGTGTAATGAAAATAGTAGGACTTGGATGATAGTGTCACTTGCCTTTTTAGTAGAGAATTATGGTTCACTTCTTGATCTTACAAATATCACACTCTTCTAACTTCACTACAATTCAATCAAACAAACACAATTTCAACTAGCATTCCAAACAATTTATCACACATAAAATAACAAAAACAATGTCATGCATGCAAGCATGCAAAAGATAGTTTATTTGCAAAAGTGGTTTCTTCTAGGCTCTAAACATTGTAAAGTTCAAAAGTGATCATTTAATAAAGTGGTAAAACCATTTGGAAAAGGTTTTATCTATAAACCATTTTTAAATCAAATCATTATTTTATGTGGTTGAAAATGCTTTTAGCAAAGCAATATTCTTTAAAGAGTTCACCAAATATATTTTAATTCTCAAAACTTGGTGTTTAGGGTCAGAAGGTTTGAATCAAATCATTTCCCAAAGGTTTCACTCAAAAATCATTTCTAAACCATAAACATTATTTTTATTTGATTAGAAATGAGTTAATTCAAATATTTATTCCTAAACTTCACAAAATACATTTTTAAATCCATAAGTTGGTTCCTAGGGTCAGTAGGTTCACAACAATCCATTTTGCAAAGATTTCACATTAAAATTATATCTAGAACAATTTTTATATTCAAAATAAGCCTACCCATGTTTCTGAAAATTCAACCAATTTTCCAGAAGAAAATCATTAAACAAATTGCATGGTTGCAAATTAATTGTGCTACTGATTCCATTGATATAAAATTTGCAATTTTTGGACGTGTGAATCAAAAGTTATGCAATTTACAAATTTGCAATTCAATCAGATTCTATTTACATTTTAAACTAAATCTTGTCCACGTGGCGTTTCTCTTTGACGGTACCGCTTGATGCGGATTGAGCTCTGTGGACCATAGGATTTAAGTTAGATCTAGTGGCTCAGATGGGCTCATACCTTTCGCCCAAATCTAATCTTAGCCGGAGATCCGGATCCAGGCTCATGCCGACCAAGGATGGCGCTTGCGGCGGTGGCTGGCGGCCTGCCTTTCACGGGTGGCGTCACGGCGATTCCAGGAAGCAAAGGAAGAAGGGAAACAACTCACCATGTTCGCGTGGTCGAGGTGAAGCTCGAGGTGGCAGAATCGCTGTCCCAAGCGCATAGGCAATTCCAGCGATTCTCGGAGTTTGCAGCAGCGTCTGGCGGCGGCGCTTGACGCCGGGTCTTGCGATTCACCCCAAGGCAAAACAAAGACATGGTTAGATGCAGGCGAACGTGGGGTTCACGTGAGCGTCATCGAGAGGGCTCGGGGCGGTCGGAGTTCACCTAGGAAGTTCGCCGGAGGCGGAACAGACGGCGGCGGCGAGTTGAGGTCGTCCTTGCCGATGCTCTGGGGCAAGCGCGGGCGAATGAGTGGCACGGGGAGATGCGCCAGGAGGTAGGGAGCAGGCTCGCGTGCAGAGAAAGGTGAGGCACGGCTGCGGTTCGCCGGAATTGACCGGGGAAGTCGTCGGAGATAGGGAAGCTTGAGCTCAAAATATCGGCAACCTAGTGGCAGAGGGGAGGCGATGTTTGGGGGGAAAGAGAGAGCGGAGAGGGGCGCTTATGTGTGCATGATTACAGCGAGGTTTTACTCAGCCAATTACGCGTATTGACGCTGGCAGTAATTCGGCAGCAACGGCAGTGCGATGAGGTCGCGAGGTTGATGATGCCTAGCTGGCAGTGGGGTCCGTCTGTTTGTGAGGGAGAGAGAGGGGGAGCGGGGTCCACTCGTCTGGATCAAGGGTGTAGGTTTGGGTAGAAAACGTTTCACCGCGGGGAGAAAGAGTTGGGCTACGACTGGGCCTTGCTGGGCCTATTGGGTTGGGTCTGTTGTTTCACTTTTTTTTATTCTAAAGCCTTTTCTTTTTCTAATTTGAATTTCTGTTTTGATTTTATTCAAACAATTCAAACACCCAAATGAATTCAAACCTTTGCCAAACTTTGTGTAGTTTTTAATTCTATTTAACAACACAAATCAAAGTCCAAAACAAAATAATTTTTATTCTTTTTAGAATCTATTTAATAATTAAATAAAATAGACCTTAGTCATTAATTCAAATAGGATTTTATTTATTAAAAACTCCATTTGAAATCTAAATTAATACCAAAATCAATTCAGTAGGTTTTATTTGAAAATATAAAACACTTGGAAAACTTATTTAAAATAAATTAACAAGTTTTAGTGTTTATTTAAAATGGAAAAGCCTTTACTTAAATAAAATTAGATATTAATAAATCCTCATTATTTTATTTAAATAAACCCTTACTCTTTTATCCAATAGAGATATTTTATTTTCAAAATCTTGGCTCTATAAAATAATCCTTATTTATTTTCTACCTTTTCTTTTGAAAACCAAATCTTTTTATTAAAAGATCCAAAAATAGTGATTCCAACTATTATAACTTTATTTAATATTTGTTTATCTTTTTAAGTCCCTTTAGGATTTTATTTGATCAAAATAGGTTTTGATGTTTCCAATTGGAATCAAAAGTTTCTTCTCACCCTAAAAATCAACAAAACTTTATTTTGTTTATTTATTTTTCACATTTCAAAATTTGGAAAATTTTGGGATGTGACATGCTACCACCCTTAAAATAAATGTCGTCCCGAGATTTGGAAAGGCTAGAGGTTACAAGTTGGCTTCAAGGCAACTAGGGTACTACCACCCTTAAAATAAAGTCTCATAGGGTTACATTGATGGTTCACTTGACTATGGGTTCAACACTTGATATCAGAAAAGGAATCCTTATTTGACTCAACTAAGTTATCTAAATCCTAACATCCACTTCTTCTATCTCTTCAAAGTTTCCATCCATGTCAATGTGGTTCACATGTCCTTTCTAGGTCACATTGGAGTCATTTCCATTGGCTCTTCTAGCATCCTTTTTCTTGTTCTTCTTAGGACAGTCTGATGCATAGTGTCCAAGCTCCTTACAATTATAGCACTACAACTGGCTAATGTCTTTCTTCTTGAAAGTGTCATGTTGGTTCTGACCAAGGTCATCTCCATTGTCAGTATCATTTCCATTATTTTCACTTCCATTGTTGTTGTAGTGATACTGATGTGGTTCAGAATCTTCATTGCTCTTTTTGAATGAATGCTTCTTTTTTGATGATCCTGAGTGATTCTTGAGTTTATGCTTCCTCTTTCTGTTCTCAACTTGATTCATCTTGTTTTCCAATATAGTGGCTTTGTCACAGAGTGGTTGGTAAGTTGGGACATAGGCAACAGCTAGCTGCAGGTTCAACTCATCTTTAAGTCCTTCAAGAAATTTTTCTTTTCTCTTAGCATCTGTATCAACTTCATCCGGTGCATATCGTGCCAGATTGTTGAATTCTTCAATATACTTAGCCACACTGAGGTGACGTTGTTTCAGATTGTGAAACTCCTTTTTCTTCAAGTACAACACTCCAGGTGAGATGTGAGTTGATCTGAATCCATCCTCAAAAATAGCCCAAGTCACATCTTCAAGGGGAGTGGTGATCTGAAAGTTGTCCCACCATGTTGCTGCTGGTCCCTCAAGTAGAAATGCTGCAAACCTAACTTTTTCTTCATCGGTGCAGCCAAGAGTCACTAAGTCTTTGTTCACTGAACGTAACCAATCATTGGCTTCCATTGGATCAGTTGTTCCAGAGAATCTTGCAGGCCTAAGTTTCAGAAACTTGGTGAGCATGTCAAGTGCTGGAGGATTATTCTGATTGTTGTTGTTGTTGTTGTTGTTCTGATTCTGTATGAATGTGGTCATCTCCTGCATCAACTGTGTCTGAACTGCCAACATCTCTTTGCATCTCGAGGGTGATGTTGTTGTTGTTGTTTTGGTTGGGGTTGGCACGACGGGGAGGCATCTGTTCGTTTGATAGGGATGAGTAATGATGGATAGGTTTTAAGAAGTCCTAACACACAACTCAAAAACAACCAAGTTCAATCAAACAATCAAACAATCAACAAGCAACCATTCACTTAACAACTTATGAGCTTAACTCATGAGTTGAAGGAAACAACAAGTTTTTTTGAAAATAATAACTTAGTATAATCATACCTCATAGGTCAATATGATCCATACACTAACATGATATTAATGCCTTTGGTAGGCAATCTAATGTCTCTTGGTTTTCACTTGTAGTCCTTAGTGATGTCTAAGTTGAAGTCCTTAGTGCAATCCTTGGTGAAACTAAAGTTGAAATCAGTTGAAGATGTTGAAGTCATTAGAGTTGATGAAATCTTTTGCACATGGTGAAGTCTTTGGCCATGGGGTAGGCTTTGTCCATCAAGTTTGAATTAGAAGAGATGTAGAATCAAAAACAAAATGGTTGAGGAAAGAGTTTACAAGATTGTTTGTAAATAAGTTTGGTACAAATACAATTCCTATTTTTCTAAGGGGTTTTGTCCAATCCTAGGGTTACAAATCCTACAGGCAACACAGTGCTCTGATACCATCTGTAAGGTTCCCAACCTTTAGTAAGGTAGAGATCCCTGTGTTTACAATGCTAGTCCCTGGATCAATAGCTAGCATCCACAGTTAAGATGTAATATCAAGAAACAAAGGTCATAATACAACTTTATAACCAGGAGTAAAATAATTTATTACATCTTACATAGCTCATTTGGCTATCTCATTACATTGCGTGAGAATATAACAATAGCATGGGGTCCTTCATCTTCAAAGTGCCACAGGCAATCATGTTGGTTGTAGACTTGTAATCCTAATCATTAAACTCCACTAACATCAAACAAACCTGCAACATAATAAGTTGCAGCCACAAGGGTCAATACAATTGAATTGTATTGGCAAGTTTCACTACTATGTAGAAATAAGTGGATCCTATCATTTACATGCATATTTGGCTAAGTAGGGTTTAGGCTCTTTTGCAGAAAGCAAATAGTTTTATCCTATCTTTTCAAAATAGTTTTTGATATTTTGTCAAATCTTTCTGAACTCCTTGGAAAACTCCAAGTGCTTCAAATCCCTTGTTGTCACCCTCAAGTTTTAACTTTGAGAAATTGGAATGTCGAGATCTTCCATAGCTTCAGGCCTTAGTTGCTCAGTATTGTCCATAACCGGGGACATGGATAAGCACTTAGAATTTGATCTTCTGCAGAAGTTGTACACTTTACCCACATGACACAATCTCATCTTGATGCCACCAGTGGCCGCTGGATAAGTACTCACCAAGATGGAGTACTGGCAGATTGAGAATGTGAGAAAGTCTTTCCATAGAAGTCCTCCCAATACACAATGCTAGCTTGTCATCCAGGCACCAATGTAGGGTTTCAAGTTCCCTAGCACAAATCTAGTTAACCTAAAGATGCCAATGCATGGGTCTTCCACTATGTAGTTGACTAAGCCAGAGCCCATTTAGCATGTGGCTGTACACAGAAAGCTCCTTGTCGAGAAACATGTTCAATCTCTAAGTCCCTGGGTGGTTTTCTTCTAGTGCACAACAAAAGAGATAGCCATATAAACATGGTTCCTTTTGTTGCCACCTTGTCCAACCTTGAGTATCCTTGTCCACCCAGGTGGTTCATTGAGTACTTGTTTTATTATATAAAACATATATCTTTTCAACTCTTCATATAATTCATAACATGTATCCCATCCCAAATATATAGCAGGGCTAAGCATACTACAACTACATTGTTTCCACTAAGGAATATATAAGGGTATCCTATTAGGATTAGCATAGCATAAAATATAGTAGTTCTTATCATGCATGTTACAAAATCCACTAAGTGTAATGAAAATAGTAGGACTTGGATGATAGTGTCACTTGCCTTTTTAGTAGAGAATTATGGTTCACTTCTTGATCTTGCAAATATCACACTCTTCTAACTTCACTACAATTCAATCAAACAAACACAATTTCAACTAGCATTCCAAACAATTTATCACACATAAAATAACAAAAACAATGTCATGCATGCAAGCATGCAAAAGATGGTTTTATTTGCAAAAGTGGTTTCTTCTAGGCTCTAAACATTGTAAAGTTCAAAAGTGATCATTTAATAAAGTGGTAAAACCATTTGGAAAAGGTTTTATCTATAAACCATTTTTAAATCAAATCATTATTTTATGTGGTTGAAAATGCTTTTAGCAAAGCAATATTCTTTAAAGAGTTCACCAAATATATTTTAATTCTCAAAACTTGGTGTTTAGGGTCAAAAGGTTTGAATCAAATCATTTCCCAAAGGTTTCACTCAAAAATCATTTCTAAACCATAAACATTATTTTTATTTGATTAGAAATGAGTTAATTCAAATATTTATTCCTAAACTTCACAAAATACATTTTTAAATCCATAAGTTGGTTCCTAGGGTCAGTAGGTTCACAACAATCCATTTTGCAAAGATTTCACATTAAAATTATATCTAGAACAATTTTTATATTCAAAATAAGCCTACCCATGTTTCTAAAAATTCAACCAATTTTCCAGAAGCAAATCATTAAACAAATTGCATGGTTGCAAATTACTTGTTCTACTGATTCCATTGATATAAAATTTGCAATTTTTGGACGTGTGAATCAAAAGTTATGCAATTTACAAATTTGCAATTCAATCAGATTCTATTTCTGTTTTTAAACTAAATCTTGTCCACGTGGCGCGTTTCTACTGGACGGTACCGCTTCGTGCGGATTGAGCTCTGTGGACCATAGGATTTAAGTTAGATCTAGTGGCTCAGATGGGCTCATACCCTTTCGCCCAAATCTAATCTTAGCCGCAGAATCAGGATCCAACGGGCTCAGCTGCTTCGACCAAGGACTGGCGACGCTGTGCGGCGGCTGGCGGCGGCGCACGCTCAGACGGTGGCGTCACGGCGATTCCAGGAAGCAAAGGAAGAAGGGAAACAACTCACCATGTTCGCGTGGTCGAGGTGAAGCTCGAGGTGGTCGCAACTGTCCAAGGGGCGCATAGGAACGACGGCAATTCCTCGCCGGAGTTTGCAACGGCGTCTGGCGGCTCTGTTTGACGCCGGGGCGACGCTGCAGTTCACCCCAAGGCAAAACAAAGACATGGTTAGATGCAGGCGAACGTGGGGTTCACGTGAGCGTCATCGAGAGGGCTCGGGGCGGTCGGAGTTCACCTGGGAAGTTCGCCGGAGGCGGAACAGACGGCGGCGGCGAGTTGAGGTCGTCCTTGCCGACGCTCTGGGGCAAGCGCGGGCGAATGAGTGTACGGGAGATCGCCCAGGAGGTAGGGAGCAGGCTCGCATGCAGAGAAAGGTGAGGCACGGCTGCGGTTCGCCGGAATTGACCGGGGAAGTCGTCGGAGACAGGGAAGCTTGAGCTCAAAATATCGTCAGCCTAGTGGCAGAGGGGAGGCGATGTTTGGGGGGAAAGAGAGAGCGGAGAGGGGCGCTTATGTGTGCATGATTACAGCGAGGTTTTACTCAGCCAATTACGCGTATTGACGCTGGCAGTAATTCGGCAGCAACGGCAGTGCGACGAGGTCGCGAGGTTGATGATGCCTAGCTGGCAGTGGGGTCCGTCTGTCTGTGAGGGAGAGAGAGGGGGAGCGGGGTCCACTCGTCTGTGACTGCGCGGGTGTAGGTTTGGGTAGAAAACGTTTCACCGCGGGGAGAAAGAGTTGGGCTACGACTGGGCCTTGCTGGGCCTATTGGGTTGGGTCTGTTGTTTCACTTTTTTTATTCTGAAGCCTTTTCTTTCTCTAATTTGAATTTCTGTTTTGATTTTATTCAAACAATTCAAACACCCAAATGAATTCAAACCTTTGCCAAACTTTGTGTAGTTTTTAATTCTGTTTAACAACACAAATCAAAGTCCAAAACAAAATAATTTTTATTCATTTTAGAATCTATTTAATAATTAAATAAAATAGACCTTAGTCATTAATTCAAATAGGATTTTATTTATTAAAAACTCCATTTCAAATCTAAATTAATACCAAAATCAATTCAGGTTTTATTTGAAAATATAAAACACTTGGAAAACTTATTTAAAATAAATTAACAAGTTTTAGTGTTTATTTAAAATGGAAAAGCCTTTACTTAAATAAAATTGGATATTAATAAATCCTCATTATTTTATTTAAATAAACCCTTACTCTTTTATCAAATAGAGATATTTTATTTCAAAATCTTGGCTCTATAAAATAATCCTTATTTATTTTCTACCTTTTCTTTTGAAAACCAAATCTTTTTATTAAAAGATCCAAAAATAGTGATTCCAACTATTATAACTTTATTTAATATTTGTTTATCTTTTTAAGTCCCTTTAGGATTTTATTTGATCAAAATAGGTTTTGATGTTTACAATTGGAATCAAAAGTTTCTTCTCACCCTAAAAATCAACAAAACTTTATTTTGTTTATTTATTTTTCACATTTCAAAATTTGGAAAATTTTGGGATGTGACAGGAAACCTGCATAACACAAACTCAAGACTTTGCCCCAACTAACAGTGAGGTTGTCAATCTCACCGGTTGCGGTAACAAAGGATTAACTGTATGGTGTGGAAGGTGAAAGAGGTTTGCAGCAAGCAAACAATAACATGGCATGCTGGGTAAACAAATTACAGTAGGGCAATTGACAGGACTGAGCAAGGCATAATAATGCAATACTAGACATAAATATCCTATGAGATTCGATTGGGCAATACAACAAGATACATAGACCACCATCCAACTGCATCTATGACTAGAAGTCTACCTTTGGGTTATCATCCGAACCCCCTCCGGTATTAAGTTGCAAGCAACAGACAACTGCTTTAAACAAAGTGTGTAAGGTAAACAATCCACTTATTCCATGAACAAGAGACCATTGTTTTCTCCCTACTGGCAACATCACATCTACAACCTTAGAGATTTCTGTCACTTCCCTTGATTAAATAGAGGCATGATGTAGCATCCCAATTGTCTAACAATTGCAATGCTACTAGCCTAGTCTATATATATGGTACTTCCTATATATAATTGTTGCATCATAATTATTTCATGCTCATGTCATCATGCCACCTTGCATTTGAGCATCATATAAAACCCTTTCCAATTTGGATCTCCTCTCATATGCATTGTTAATTGTATTTGCCTCTTGATATTGTATTTGGTTATTGATATATTGTTTAATGCCCAAGTTGAGTTGGGGGCATATCTTTTATTAACTTCACCACCCTTTATTTTCACCACCTTATAATTCCACCATCCAACTAAATATGAGCTTTGCACTTTATTGGGTTTTACCTCTAGCTCATGTGGGTTGGGATGGATCCAACTCTATTTCCACATGCTCTCATATTAGCATCATGTTGTTTTCACATTATTTGATATGTGGAGCCACCTTTGCATGCATTATGAGTAGTGCTCCTTTTTCATAGCTTTCATATGGATTATTATGGATTTATGCTCATGTTGGTATATTTTTGGGACTATTAAACATCTAGTGGAATATACACACCAGCAAGTCCCAATTATAATCAAATATGATCATCTCCATCTACTCCACATGGAGCATTCCTTTAATTCTTTTAGCTTGGCTTTATTCCATATTTTGGAATGCATATGTATAAATGCCATGGATATTTATTTTGTTTTCACAAGATAAAACCTAGCATTAATGTTTATGCATGGGCCATGCAATCATAACCCTTGGCCTCCTTCTCTTTGTTTTGTTCTATTTTGGTTTGAGCTTTGCTTTTAAATTCATTCTAGATGTTCCCTTGTTTTTGAATCTCTTAAACCATAGTTTAAACCTACCTCTTTGGTTTGGCTAAACCAAACCATCCCTAAACCCTAAACCCTCTCCCCTTTTCCCTCTCCTTAAACCCTACTCCATGATCTACCCCCTCCATGCCGAAGCAACAACTCCAGCCCTAGCTACCCCATCTACCCCTCTAGACCCTATCAAACCAAACCCTAACCAAGCCCTCCACCTAGCTAACCCGAGGATACCCCTCTAACCTAACCCGAGACCACCTCTCTCTAACCCTAAGCAAAACCTAACCCGAGCCCCAAACTACCCTAGCCCGAGCTACCCCTCCCCCTCTCCCTCTCTCTTGGCTTCATCCCCTCTCTCCCTGCCAGGTCGCCCCACCGCCATGCCGGCCCACCTTGCAGCCTCTCTGCCCTCCCCTGGTCCCTCTCTTTCTCCTTCTTTAGCTCAAGACAAGAAGAGAAAAGAGGGAAGAAAGCCTCACCGATGCCCTCTTTTTTCACCAAACCCATGTGCTCCTTCCTCCCCTCTCTACCCCAACCACCCCAGCTCACCATAACCCTCTCAGATCGGATCTGGGAGGCGCCCAGGTCCTCCTCTACCTCCCCTCTTCCTCCCCAAGCTTGCAAGCTTTCAATCATGCCCTAAACCCTAGCCACGACTCCCTCTGCCTTCGCTGTTCCGGTGGACGTCAGGACGATCTAGGAGTACCAGTACCTTCCCCTGCCTCTTCACCGTCGCCCTGGACCTGCAGCCGCGCCTGGACCTCGCCAGAGCGTCGCCGTCGCCACCATGCCGAGAGGGAGCCGATGAAGCCGTCCACAAGCCCGACGCCAGATCCCCTCCACCTCCGCGCGTTGCGACCACGTCGGCGACACCGTGGTGAGCCCCTGCATCTCCTAGACATGGCCCCCTTCTTCCTCTTGCGCTGTAGCTCCGCCGCTTGCCGTCGAGCGCTCTGCGCGCGCCGCGGACCGTGCGCGGGCGGGCAGCCGCAGCCCCAGGTTCCTCTGGCCCTCTGTTCCTCGCCGAAGCCCGGCCAGCACAGCCCACCCCCGTAGTTGCTCCCTGAACGAAAGTTGTAGACCGGACTTTCCCCTCCATCTTTTGTTTTGGCATCATCTTCTAATTCTCGCTAGATGCGTCGCCACCGTCGCCGGAAGACGGCCAGGTCCGCCGCCGTCAGAGCCGGATCCGTCCGCGCGGAGGCAGCAACCGATGACGTTTTGCGCAGAACCCCCTCCCCCTTTTCCCGCCTAAACCCGCAGTCGCCGGAAGCCCACCTGTCAGCCCCTCCGTTCGTTTTTCAGATAAGCCCCCTAGTTCTTCTAGCCTCAACCCGCGCGCCCTGGATCGCCCACGTGTCAGCTGCCAAGGCTTCGCCGCTGAGGCCCACCATCATCGACGGTGTCTAGGGCTAGGATGAGCTGAGTAAGAAAAGGTTTTCTGTTTTCCTGTTTTAATTTAAACCTTTTTCAAATTAATTTAAATTCAAATTTAAAACTGTTTTTAAATAACTTTTAAAATATAAATCCAAATTAAACATGTAATATATCTTTTGAAATCAGAAAAATGTGAGGATTTCAAATATGCCCTTCAAAATATATTTTTGAACACTTTAATTTTCGAGTTGATTAAAATTACAACAAAATGCCCTTGGCCTTAATTAATTAATAACTTTTGTTTCATAACTCCAAATTTGACATATGATATGTCTAAAATGATTAGCTCGACGAGACCTTTCTGTTTATGCATTCCATTATCTGTTTTACAGCATGCATCATATAAATATAAAGTATACAGCAAATTATATGAGGTTAAAATGTGACCAAAACTCAATAAAAGGCTTTATTCTTGTATTCCACACCTCACCCATGCCATGCTACTTATTGCCATGCAAATTGTGCATCATTCATTATGGCATGATTGTTTGCTTGTTGCATTTTATTCATATGCTTGTGCACTTTATTTATGTCGGCCCTTGTTTGTTTGGTTCTTCTTCGAATAGACGCTGAGCAGGGAATATATCAAGAAACCCAGGAGCACTACCCAGATCCTTCTCTCGCTTCAACTGAGCTGCCAGGCAAGCACTACCACATGCTTGCATACATATAGTACCTATTGCCTCTATCTTATTCTTGCATCATTGAGTCGCGATTGCATTAAACTGAATCCCAAATCTTGCATAGCCTTTACTTTTAAACCCACGAAGCTTGTTCCTCCATCCCATGAGCCATTACTACGGAGTTGTTTGAGCCATGCAGTGGTAGAGAACAACATGTGTAGGGTATGTGAGTGTCGATGAATAACGAGGTACCTAAACAACTTAACTTTGAGTAGTAATGGGATAACTAATGAAAGTGGCACGGTGAGCAATATCGCTATTTGGTTTTTCATGCTCACTTGTGTCCGTGGGACCAGTACTTGATTCCTGTTCCTTGAATATTCGCCTATCCACATCCGGAGGCTTATGAACCCCCCACAGGCGAGCTTGATTCATTCTTATTTCTTGGGGCCACAAAGTAGTTTGGGGCTTTATTACTATTCTGTACTTATGCCATGCTTCTTGCTTTATTTAAGATTGTGCGAGGATGCACTGTCTGTTTAGGAAAGCGGAGTGTTTTTGCGTATCGACAAGCCAGTCCACTTCGGGTTCCCGATCGTTTACGACCATTGACGCAAACCTTGAGTCCGTCATGAGCGGCCAACCGTTGCGGGGAGCGTAATGGGGTGGCCCCAAAATATTTCTGAATCTGTGATCGCTTTGTCGTGAATGCCTCGTTGGGTTTTGATTTGGTTTTCCGAGGTTGATCGAGTGTGTGTTGCTATTTGTGCACCCTGCGGTATAAAACTTCTGAAAAGCCGTGTCATGTTATGGACGACTTGGAGCACGGTTTCGATCATAGACAAGTATAACTAAAGTACCGCTTTTAATTTGACTAAGTACGACTAGTAAATAGTGCAACACTCATGGAATGGATAATAAACGCCAGCGGATGGGGTTGTTAAATCCGCTTCCTCGTTGGTAGCGAGGAGGATGGATCTGTTAATATTCTGTTACAATGTTGTTATTAATTCACGGACATCCGTCTATCTTTGGTTAGGCGGATGGTTAGCAGTATCTATAAATTGTTAGGTATTATCTTTTGCTGCAATTCGTCACCCAGGTTGTGTCCCCTTTAGAGGCATAAAGACTTCTGAGTACCCCTAGGGTCTCACACGATAAATTGTTTGATTCGGATGAGCAGGTAAGCTTCAAGATGGATCTTTGGGTGGAGGAGGCGGACGATGTGGGCAACGATCATTCGGTGTAGAGATTACAGGAGCGAGGATCCGTGAGATCTGTGGGCGGGATGTGTTTATTTATGGGGCATCTTATGCCGATTTGCTTCTTATCCGTACTCGGATCTTGTCTTCCGCTTCCGCCTGATACTCTGATGTTTGATGTATGAGGAGATATCCAAAACTATTATATGTATCTAGGATATTTGGATCTTGCCGTATGGCGTTGCAATATTTCTATTTCTTATAGATGGAATGGCTCTGAGGACTGTTGTATGGTGGCTTGCATACATACTCATTTGTGTATGTAGTTGATCCATTCGCTTTGCCGATTCGCGCTTCGTTCTTGTCCCGATGTTTGGAAATGGTTAGGACGGCCGAAAGGTCTACCTGTGAGTGGCATTTGGGCCCCATCGTACTATTTTAACCATTTCCGCTCATCCAGGCTTGTAACTAAGAGCGTAATTCACTGAGGTAGTTACAATTGGTATCAGAGCCATCCCGCCCTTCAGGGTCTCAGCCAAATGGTCATTGTCAGTCTAGCAAATATTTTGGTAGTTATGTATACTAGGGAAAAACAAAACGCGAGAGTAGGACTGCTTCCACTTTTCTTCTTACCCACCCACCCTTTTACGGTAAGGAAGTGTAACGTTTTCAATCCTCTTCTTAAAATTCAAACTAGGATTCACGTGTTACGGGTTTCCGTAGTACCATAGAAAGTGTGTGTGTGTGTAATTCCTTGTCTATCTGCATCCAACATGTTATCTTTATCGCCTTTTGGTTATCAGCTGTTGGTACATTCCATACCAACTTTTTGCAAACCGAGATCTATCTGATTCGTTGTATACCGCCTTGATCTATCGACTCATCTTCTTAAGGGTGTCCTTCCTTCTAGCAACTCCACATTCTGTGCAAGCATCTAGTTGCTAATCTCTACCTGATAAGTGATTTTGCGCATCTATTGGTATTTTAATGCCGAACAATGCGGAAAATTTTTCTTTGATACATCTGTGTTTCCACACTCCTTTTTAGTCATGTGTGAAACATTATCTATCTCCCTTTTATCAGCATGTCCATGCTAACTCATTCTTTTGTCACCGGCGCTTAATCCTGGAGTTTCTTTTCATCTCCAATTCTCTTGGGCTAATTACATAACATGTGTCGATCCGATGCTGGTGATTGTAATTTGGTTCTCGGCATAGCTATAGGACACTTATCATGAGTGGAATATGGAAAATGCTATCAACCCCATCCTCCAAATGGTGACGGTTATCTCCTGTGATTTTGAGTACCCCGTGATCATAGCTATGCATATTCAAGCATCTTTGGCAATCCGGAGTTTCCCAAAGCACTACGGTGGTCTACCATCTGTTCATCATGCTGCACATCTTTTTGAACTCCACATCTGCAAAATTCTTTTTGAGACGAGGGAATTGCATCTTTTCGTCTCTGGTAGCTTTGCTTAAGGTATGAGCTATCATCGTTCCTTTATCCAAGATCTCTTTATCTGTCTAACCGGTGATCCAATCGACAATGTGAACCAGGTGACATCTCTTTTTCTTCCGAAGGACCAGATAATCTATTCTTCCAGTGCATCTTCTTCAACACGAACACGTGCTCTTAATATTGATCTTTCTAAGAGCGTTGAGCTCAGGAAGTGTTCGAGCATTTGTTCGTTTCTCCCGCCTCTTGAACTTGATATTCTGGGAATATCCTGTTAATCCATGGTGGTATATGTTGATAATATGCTTGCCTATTTGATATCAATGGAAGGACATGGAAGATCATCTGTGTCTCTTTCTCTCAAGCTTCGTGAGCACTGCCTGTGTGCAAAGTCTCAAAGTGAGAACTCTGACTTTTTGAAGTCACCTATCTCGGCCACGTCCTTCTAGTAAATAGATCGCTTCAATTCTGGAATCAACAAGTTCATTGTTAATTCCATCTTCCATCTTCAATCAAACCCGGAGTTTTCCTTGTTGGCGAGTTATCATCATCGTTCCGCCGTAGATTTCCTCAAAACTGCTAAATCTTTCTCAATCATTTCAAGAAGGACATGGACTTCTTTCCACCTCTATCTCGCTAAGTAATCTCTTGAAACCCTCTCGCTCTATCGTCTATGCTCTATCCACCGGAGGCCATGAAGACCTTCCAGATCTTGTAATCCTTCTGTTCAAGTTGGTGCTATCTTTTCTGTAGTTATTGAATCTTGCAGTTGTTCTCCGTAATCTTCCTTCATATCTTTCCGGTGGCTGGTTACTTATGATATGACGACAACATCATCACCCTTATCTATCTTGGATCCGGTGAATCGTTTGCATCAATCTTTGTTTTCTTACGGAGTCCCATGAGCTCTTCTCGACAATACCTTCAGTCTGTTTCGGTAGTTGGATTGCATGGTTTCTTATTCATGTGCGGAGTAATGCTTTGAGTGCGGGATGGAGTAGCTACCATACCACTACTCTTATCATTCGCTCTTGTACATTGAATTGGTGAATTAATGTGATTTCACTCATTCCACGGAAGTTAGAAGTGGCCTTTATCCCTCGATATCTTTACTTCCGTCCTTGTTTTTCCGGAGTGCTCTCTCGAAGAAAGTAATCAATAATCTCTTGTTGGTGGTCTGTCTATTCTAGATGGAGCAAAATCTTCAATTATCTGGTGGAAACAAACGCAAACTCTTTTCCGTCCTCGTCATTCTACCGGTGCTCGACATCCCCAAACAAGATGAAAGGAAACTATCTCTCTTTGTTTCATCAATTCTTTTTCTGTGGTAAAGCCAATTATGGTTGATGCCATCAGCTGCAAATCTATTGCGTTAGCCTCAAGGCTAAAGAAAGCAATAAGTATCTCTACAATAAACTCTAGATCCTCCATATTCTTTGCTTATCGGGGTTCCACCATGATCTGGCTTCACATCCGTCTCTGGAAGTTATATCCGCGCACCTCAATTACGTGATCCTTTGGTTCTTACCGGCGCAAGAAGAATCTAATCCGACGATGTCTAACTAAATCTTTCTGTTGATATCAAGGGACTCTATTGTTTGAAGGCAATATTGTTTCCGAACTTCATTTCTCAATCCGAGAGAAGTTACGATGCTATTGTCATAGTGGTTCAAACCTCTCCAACCTAGCTCTTTTCTTCCGGCAAGACAAAGATTTCATCATCTCTAGTATCGGTAAATCTTTAATCTTAATGGTGTGTTTTTTCCTTATCCATGATACATCATCTTGTCCTTTCTTTCACAAGTGGTTCGTTTTCTTTTATCTTGTTTCTTGAGAAAACCGGAGCTATGTTCATCCTATCCTTCTTGTCTCACGACAATCCTTCAACTCTTCTAACCGTTGTTTCTCAAGCAAAACGCAAGACTCGCAGCAGGTCTAGCAAGTTTTTTTTCCGTTGTTCATCAACTTGGGAACGTGAGGGTCACCTTCGTTCGAACAACCGCCTCTCCTTGTGTTGTTTTCTTTTTCCTAGGAATCTCGGGGCGAGATTCTTGTTTAGTGGGGGAGAGTTGTAGCATCCCAATTGTCTAACAATTGCAATGCTACTAGCCTAGTCTATATATATGGTACTTCCTATATATAATTGTTGCATCATAATTATTTCATGCTCATGTCATCATGCCACCTTGCATTTGAGCATCATATAAAACCCTTTCCAATTTGGATCTCCTCTCATATGCATTGTTAATTGTATTTGCCTCTTGATATTGTATTTGGTTATTGATATATTGTTTAATGCCCAAGTTGAGTTGGGGGCATATCTTTTATTAACTCCACCACCCTTTCTTTTCACCACCTTATAATTCCACCATCCAAATAAATATGAGCTTTGCACTTTATTGGGTTTTACCTCTAGCTCATGTGGGTTGGGATGGATCCAACTCTATTTCCACATGCTCTCATATTAGCATCATGTTGTTTTCACATTATTTGATATGTGGAGCCACCTTTGCATGCATTATGAGTAGTGCTCCTTTTTCATAGCTTTCATATGGATTATTATGGATTTATGCTCATGTTGGTATATTTT
Organism: Avena insularis; assembly: GCA_023614405.1. NCBI lineage: Eukaryota > Viridiplantae > Streptophyta > Magnoliopsida > Poales > Poaceae > Avena > Avena insularis. Next base: position 480,940,354 of record CM042697.1, read on the forward strand.
TGGGACTATTAAACATCTAGTGGAATATACACACCAGCAAGTCCCAATTATAATCAAATATGATCATCTCCATCTACTCCACATGGAGCATTCCTTTAATTCTTTTAGCTTGGCTTTATTCCATATTTTGGAATGCATATGTATAAATGCCATGGATATTTATTTTGTTTTCACAAGATAAAACCTAGCATTAATGTTTATGCATGGGCCATGCAATCATAACCCTTGGCCTCCTTCTCTTTGTTTTGTTCTATTTTGGTTTGAGCTTTGCTTTTAAATTCATTCTAGATGTTCCCTTGTTTTTGAATCTCTTAAACCATAGTTTAAACCTACCTCTTTGGTTTGGCTAAACCAAACCATCCCTAAACCCTAAACCCTCTCCCCTTTTCCCTCTCCTTAAACCCTACTCCATGATCTACCCCCTCCATGCCGAAGCAACAACTCCAGCCCTAGCTACCCCATCTACCCCTCTAGACCCTATCAAACCAAACCCTAACCAAGCCCTCCACCTAGCTAACCCGAGGATACCCCTCTAACCTAACCCGAGACCACCTCTCTCTAACCCTAAGCAAAACCTAACCCGAGCCCCAAACTACCCTAGCCCGAGCTACCCCTCCCCCTCTCCCTCTCTCTTGGCTTCATCCCCTCTCTCCCTGCTAGGTCGCCCCACCGCCACGCCGGCCCACCTTGCAGCCTCTCTGCCCTCCCCTGGTCCCTCTCTTTCTCCTTCTTTAGCTCAAGACAAGAAGAGAAAAGAGGGAAGAAATCCTCACCGATGCCCTCTTTTTTCACCAAACCCATGTGCTCCTTCCTCCCCTCTCTACCCCAACCACCCCAGCTCACCATAACCCTCTCAGATCGGATCTGGGAGGCGCCCAGGTCCTCCTCTACCTCCCCTCTTCCTCCCCAAGCTTGCAAGCATTCAATCATGCCCTAAACCCTAGCCACGACTCCCTCTGCCTTCGCTGTTCCGGTGGACGTCAGGACGATCTAGGAGTACCAGTACCTTCCCCTGCCTCTTCACCGTCGCCCTGGACCTGCAGCCGCGCCTGGACCTTGCCGGAGCGTCGCCGTCGCCACCATGCCGAGAGGGAGCCGATGAAGCCGTCCACGAGCCCGGCGCCAGATCCCCTCCACCTCCGCGCGTTGCGACCACGTCGGCGACACCGTGGTGAGCCCCTGCATCTCCTAGACATGGCCCCCTTCTTCCTCTTGCGCTGTAGCTCCGCCGCTTGCCGAAGCGCTCACAAGCCCATGACTGCGGCGGGCGGGCAGCAGCCCAGTCCCTCGGCCCTCATTCTCGCCGAAGCCCGGCCCCGTGGAGTTGCTCCACGGCGAAAGTTGTAGACCGGACTTTCCCCTCCATCTTTTGTTTTGGCATCATCTTCTAATTCTCGCTAGATGCGTCGCCATCGTTGCCGGAAGACGGCCAGGTCCACCGCCGTCAGAGCCGGATCCGTCCGCGCGGAGGCAGCAGCCGATGACGTTTTGCGCAGAACCCCCTCCCCTTTTTCCTGCCTAAACCCGCAGTCCCCGGAAGCCCACCTGTCAGCCCCTCCGTTCGTTTTTCAGATAAGCCCCCTAGTTCTTCCAGCCTCAACCCGCGCGCCCTGGATCGCCCACGTGTCGGCTTGCCCATGTCAGCAGGCCTGTGAGCCCGCGCCTGAGAGGCCCACATCATCCGTTGGGGTGGGTGTGTGTGTGCAAAAAGTCCGGCCTAGACCCCGCCGTGTCGGCTATGGCTGAGTCAGCATCGACCCCACCCGTCAGTGTCTAGGGCTAGGATGAGCTGAGTAAGAAAAGGTTTTCTGTTTTCCTGTTTTAATTTAAACCTTTTTCAAATTAATTTAAATTCAAATTTAAAACTGTTTTTAAATAACTTTTAAAATATAAATCCAAATTAAACATGTAATATATGTTTTGAAATCAGAAAAATGTGAGGATTTCAAATATTCCCTTCAAAATATATTTTTTGAACACTTTAATTTTCGAGTTGATTAAAATTACAACAAAATGCCCTTGGCCTTAATTAATTAATAACTTTTGTTTTATAACTCCAAATTTGACATATGATATGTCTAAAATGATTAGCTCGACGAGACCTTTCTGTTTATGCATTCCATTATCTATTTTACAACATGCATCATATAAATATAAAGTATACATCAACTTATATGAGGTTAAAATGTGACCAAAACTCAATAAAAGGCTTTATTCTTGTATTCCACACCTCACCCATGCCATGCTACTTATTGCCATGCAAATTGTGCATCATTCATCATGGAATGATTGTTTGCTTGTTGCATTTTATTCATATGCTTGTGCACTTTATTTATGTCGGCCCTTGTTTGTTTGGTTCTTCTTTGAATAGGCGATGGTGGAATATATCAAGAAACCAGAGCACTACCTGATCCTTCTCTCGCTTCAACTGAGCTGCCAGGCAAGCACTACCACATGCTTGCATACATATAGTACCTATTGCCTCTATCTTATTCTTGCATCATTGAGTCGCGATTGCATTAAACTGAATCCCAAGTACTGCATAGCCTTTACTTTTAAACCCCACCGAAGCTTGTTCCTCCATCCCATGAGCCATTACTACAGGAGTTGTTTGAGCCATGCGAGTCGTAGAACAACATGTGTAGGGTATGTGAGTGTCTGATGAATAACGAGGTACCTAAACAACTTAACCTGAGTAGTAATGGGATAACTAATGAAAGTGGCACCGGTGAGCAATATCTGCTATTTGGTTTTTCATGCTCACTTGTGTCCGTGGGACCCGAGTACTTGATTCCTGTTCCTTGAATATTCGCTATCCACATCCGGAGGCTTATGAACCCCACGAGCGAGCTTGATTCATTCTTATTTCTTGGGGCCACAAAGTAGTTTGGGGCTTTATTACTATTCTGTACTTATGCCATGCTTTACTGCTTTATTTAAGATTGTGCGAGGATGCACCTGTACTATTTAGGAAAGCGGAGTGTTTTAGCGGTATCGACAAGCCCAGTCACACTTTCGGGTTCCCAGTCGTTTACAGCCATTGACGCAAACCTTGAGTCCGTCGTGGAGCCGGCCAACTTCGTTGCGGGTAGCTTAATGGGGTGGGCCCCTGAAATATTTCTGAATCGTGTGATCGCTTTATCGTGAATGCCTCGTTGGGTTTTGATTTGGTTTTTCCGAGGTTGATCGAGTGTGTGTTGCTATTTGTGCACCCTAGGGTAAAACTTTCGAAAGCCGTGTCATGTTATGGACGACTTGGAGCAGTTTCTCGATCATAGACAAGTATAACTAAAGTACCGCTTTTAATTTGACTAAGTACGACTAGTAAATAGTGCAACACTCATGGAATGGATAATAAAACTGCCAGCGGATGGGGGTTGTTAAATAGCTTCCTCGTTGGTAGCGAGGAGGAGGATGGATCATTAATATTCTTTATATGGCTGTTGTTATTAATTCACGGACATCCGTCTATCTTTGGTTAGGCGGATGGTTAGCAGTATCTATAGAATTGTTAGGTATTATCTTTTTGCTGCAATTGCGTCACCCCAGGTTGTGTCCCCTTTAGAGGCATACAGACTTGCTGAGTACCCCTAGGGTCTCACACGATAAATTGTTTGATTCAGATGAACAGGTAAGCTCGCAAGATGGATACTGGGTGGAGGAGACGGACGATGTGGGCAACGATCATTTGGTGTAGAGATTCCGGGAATGGGGATCCGTGAGATCTGTGGGCGGGATGTGTTTATTTATGGGGCATCTTATGCTGATTTGCTTCTTATCTGTACTCGGATCTTGTCTTCCGCTTCCGCCTGATACTCTGATGTTTGATGTATGAGATCCAAAACTATTATATCTATCTAGGATATTTGGATCTTGCCGTATGGCGTTGCAATATTTCTATTTCTTATAGATGGAATGGCTCTGAGGACTGTTGTATGGTGGCTTGCATACATACTCATTTGTGTATGTAGTTGATCCCTTCGCCTGCCGATTACGCTGCTCGTTCTTGTCCCGATGTTTGGAAATGGTTAGGGCCGGACGAAGGTCTACCTGTGAGTGGCATTTGGGCCCCACCGTACTATTTTAACCATTTCCGCTCATCCAGGCTTGTAACTAAGAGCGTAATTCACCGAGGTAGTTACACATGAACCCACTATCGAGCATAAATACCCCCTCTTGGAGTCACTAGCAACTACTTGGCCAAGATAGCTACTAACAACGGAGAGCATGCAAGATCACAAACAACACAGACATGATAGAATCAATAAGACAAAACCATTAATCAATCTGACATAGTAATCTCAATATCCATCGAATGCCTGCAAACACAACATGCATGATTACAAATAGATGAGATCTTGATCATGAACGGAGCTCACACGATCTAGACATGAAAGCACAAAGGAGGAGATACAACCATCTAGCTACTACATGGACCCGTAGTCCAAGGTGGAACTACTCACGCTTCATACCGGAGGCTGGCATGATGAAGAAGAAGGCCTCCGGGATGATGTCCCCTCCGGCAGGGTGCCGGGAAGAGCTTCAGATCCCCCCAATCTAGGGACGATGGTGGCGGCGGCTACAGACGGTTTCATGGGATATTGATCGGGTCTTTAGGGTTTAGGCATCGGGGGCTTCTAATAGGCGAAGGGGTGAGGCTGGAAGGTGGCAGGGGGGCCACACCCTACCTAGGCGCGGGCTCGCGCCTGGGAGGGCTTGACACCTCGCTCAAGTCTCTCCTATGGACTCCGTGTTCTCCTCGGTGAAATATTGACTTTGGCTTTTGTCCCGTCCAATACTGAGAATATTTCCTTACTAGCTTTTACGGAACCAAAACAACAGTAAACAGTAACGCTTTGTGGCAACTTGTTAATAGGTTAGTACCATAAAACATATAAAAAGCACCTCAAAGTGTGGACAAAGCAAAGCAAAGTAGATACTAAACAAGCATGGAACATCAAAAATTATAGATACGTTTCGGACGTATCAAGCATCCCCAAGCTTAACACCTACTCGTCCTCGAGTAGGTAAGTGATAAAAATAATAATTTTTAAGGTGACATGCACCATCAAAACCAAGATCAAAGCATTTGCAAGCATTGAAAGCTGGGATCAAAGAACTCTAAACATGAGCATGAAAGATGGAGTTCTATCAGTAAGACAAAGTAACTATGCATGCAACATGAAAGACAACGAACAAAGATCATGAATAACATGCATTGAAAAATGTTTGTTTGTTTCACATACAGAAAACATGGCATAGTGGCATTCATCTTGTCCCTCAAAGAGTAGCAAATAGATGCATAATGCACCTTCAAAGTTCATAAGAGTGACTAGATACAAATAGCACAAGAACAAGTAATATCAACAATATGCATCAATCAATAAGTTTTGGGACAATGCACATAGAACTAAGAATGGCAACTATGATATCTTAACTGATGCCTAAAGGTAGAAGGTGGAGACTCAATATAATAGTGGAAGAAAGACCCTTCATGAAGGGAAGCAGGGATTTCAAGTTTCAAAAAGAGCTTCCAAAAATTATGGTACTTGTTAGATTTCAACCCTCATTTCCCCTATCATAAGCATCTTGAAGTGATTAAGGTTAAAGTGAACAAACTATGGAGTATTTTCTTGACAAAGTATAAGCTGGAAATCTCATGTCCCTTGAATATGAGGGCTGCACCGCATGCAACTCAACTTTAGTCACCTGTAAGTTCTTGTCAGAGAACCGCCAACGGGGTACCCCTTGCACATGGTACAAAAGCTATCCTATAACCAAAATGACAAGGCAAGTAGACAATGAGCATCTCAGCGATCTTTTTATTTGCTATTTGCATAGGTTTTTATTGAGGATGCTTCACAGATTGCTCATTATGGTGATGCTGCAAGTTTCCACCATGATTAGGCATGGCTTAGGCTAGCGGCCCAGGAGTTTCTCTAACACAAAATACATAACTCCATGGACTTACAAGCTCCCTTTTTATTTCACACCGGCGACATCCATAGACAAAAGAGGATGATATCAACTGTGTACAAAGTACAAGTGCAATGTTGAAAACATTCCCCATGACAGCATGGTTCTGCTAATTCCAACGTATAAGTGCAAGCATATACAACATAGTGACATAATGGTTCAAGTTTATTAGGGGAAAGAAATATAAAGTGTGCCATCAAGTTCGTGAGAGCTTTAATCACTAAGTTTTCACATAACAAAATACTTTTTAATTGGAAGATAGATGAAAACAAGAATATCTTGGAATGGTGTAACACACCATGCATAGGAATTTATAGTGGACACTTTGGAATAACTTGGTTTCTTGGGAGTTGGAAGCATGAGTAGTGCTTACTCATACAAGTGGACGCTAGCAAAAGACTGGGAGCAACCAACTAAGAGAGCAATAATGGCCATAATCATGAAGAACTTGGTTTTAGGGCGATTTACAACTACCGTAAGACCCGATACATGTTGGAGAGATTTGACCCAAAACTTGCAGTTTTCGCATTTTATGGCCGTTTTCATGAGATATTGGCCATAGTTTTATGGTTCTAGGCTGGTTTACATCAACCTAAAGACCTGATACATGTTTGAGAGTTATGACCAAAAACTCGTCGATGTCGTGTTTTATGGTCGTTTTCATGAGTTAATGCCCACCGTTTTTGGGTTCTAGGTGGATGTGCATGTCCTATAAGAACCCTTACATGTTTGAGAGATATGACCAGAAACTCGTCGTTTTCGTGTTTTATGGACGTTTTCATGAGGTATTGCCCACAGTTTTGGGGTTCAAGGGCGATTTATAGCGACCTTAAGACCTAATACATGTTTGAAAGTTATGACCTAAAACTTGTAGTTTTTGTGTTTTATGATCATTTTCATGAGCTATTCTCCACAGTTTTATTATTCCGGTGCGATTTACATCAACCTTAAGACCCCATACATATTTGAGAGTTATGACAAAAAACTCGTCGTTTTCGGGTTTTATTGTCGTTTCATGAGTTATTGCCCAATTTTTTGGGTTCCAGACGGATTTGCATGCCTCGTAAGAACCCTTACATGTTTGAGAGATATGACCAAAAACTCATCGTTTTCTTGTTTTATTTTCGTTTCATGAGTTATTGCCCATACTTTTTGGGTTCCAAGCGGATTTACATGCCTTGTAAGAATCCTTAAATGTTTGAGAGATATGACCAGAAACTCGTCGTTTTTGCGTTTGATGGACGTTTTTATGAGCTATTGCCCACAGTTTTGGGGTTCAAGGGCGATTTACAATGACCTTAAGACTTGATACATGTTTGAGAGTTATGACCAAAAACTCCTAGTTTCGTGTTTATGGCCATTTTCAAGAGTTAATGCCCACATTTTTGGGTTCCAGTTGGATTTGCAAGGCTTGTACGACCTGTTACAGTTGGATTTGCAAGACTTGTAAGACCCCCTTACATGTCTGAGAGATATGGTAAGAAACTCGTCGTTTTCGCGTTTTATTGTCGTTTCATGAGTTATTGCCCAATTTTTTGGGTTCCAGGAAGATTCGCATACCTCATAAGAACCCTTACATGTTTTATGGCCATTTTCATGAGCTATTGACCACAGTTTTATGGTTCTAGGGAGATTTACATCAACCCGAAGAACCAATACATGTTTGAGAGTTATGACCAAAAACTCGTCGATTTCGTGTTTTATGGTCGTTTTCACGAGTTAATGCCCACCGTTTTTGGGTTCTAGGCGAATTTGCATGTCTCGTAAGAACCCTTACATGTTTGAGAGATATGACCAGAAAATCGTCATTTTCGTGTTTTATGGATGTTTTCATGAGCTATTGCCCACAGTTTTGGGGTTCAAGGGCGATTTACAACGACCTTAAGACCCGATACATATTTGAGAGTTATGGCCCAAAACTCGTAGTTTTCGCGTTTTATGGCTATTTTTCATGAGCTATTGCCCACAATTTTATGGTCCTAGGGTGATTTACAGCAACCTTAAAAACCGATACATGTTTGAGAGTTATGACCAAACACTCGTCTCTTTTGTGTTTTATGGCCGTTTTATGAGTTATTGCCCATAGTTTTTCGTTTAGGAAGATTTGCATGCCTCGTAAGATCCCTTACATGTTTGAGAGATATGACAACAAACTTGTCGTTTTTGTGTTTTATGGCCGTTTTCATGAGCTATTGCGCACTGTTTTGAGGGTTTAGGGCGATTTACAACTACCATAAGATCCGATACTTGTTGGAGAGATTTGACCCAAAACTCGCAGTTTTCACATTTTATGGCCGTTTTCATGAGCTATTGGCCATATTTTTATGGTTCAAGGGAGGTTTAAATCAACCTGAAGACCTGATACATGTTTGAGAGTTATGACCAAAAACTCGTCGATGTCGTGTTTTATGGTTGTTTTCATGAGTTAATGCCCACAGTTTTTGGGTTCTAGGCGGATGTGATGTCTCGTAAGAACCCTTACATGTTTGAGAGATATGACCAGAAACTCATCGTTTTCAGGTTTTTTGGACGTTTTCATGAGGTATTGCCCACAATTTTAGGGTTCAAGGGCGATTTACAGCGACCTTAAGACCCGATACATGTTTGAGAGTTTTGACCTAAAACTTGTAGTTTTCGCGTTTTATGATCGTTTTCATGAGCTATTGGCCATAGTTTTATTATTACAGGGAGATTTGCATCAACCTTAAGACCCTATACATGTTTGAGAGCTATGACCAAAAACTCATCATTTTCGGGTTTTATTGCCGTTTCATGAGTTATTGCCCAATTTTTTGGGTTCCGGGCGAATTTTTATGCCTCATAAGAACCCTTACATGTTTGAGAGATATGACCAAAAACTCGTCGATGTCGTGTTTTATGGTCGTTTTCATGAGTTAATTCCCATAGTTTTTGGGTTCTAGGCGGATGTGCATGTCTTGTAAGAACCCTTACATGTTTGAGAGATATGACAAGAAACTCGTCGTTTTCGTGTTTTATGGACGTTTTCATGAGGTATTGCACACAGTTTTGGGGTTCAAGGGCGATTTATAGCGACCTAAAGACCCGATACATGTTAGAATGTTATGACCTCAAACTTGTAGTTTTTGCTTTTTATGATCATTTTCATGAGCTATTGTCCATAGTTTCATTATTCTGGGGCGATTTACATCAACATTAAGACCGTATACATGTTGGAGAGTTATGACCAAAAACTCGTCATTTTTGGGTTTTATTGTCGTTTCATGAGTTATTGTCCATTTTTTTGGGTTTCGGGCGGATTTGCATGCCTCGTAAGAACCCTTACATGTTTGAGAGATATGACCAAAAACTCATCGTTCTCTTGGTTTATTTTCGTTTCATGAGTTATTGCCCATACTTTTTGGGTTCCAAGCGGATTTACATGCCTTGTAAGAACCCTTAAATGTTTGAGAGATATGGCCAGAAACTCTTTGTTTTCGCGTTTTATGGACGTTTTCATTAGCTATTGCCCACAGTTTTGGGATCAAGGGCGATTTACAACGACCTTAAGACTTGATACATGTTTGAGAGTTATGACCTAAAACTCGAAGTTTTCGTGTTTATGGCCATTTTCAAGAGTTATTGCCCACATTTTTGGGTTCCAGCTGGATCTGGAAGGCTTGTACGACCTGTTACATGTTTGAGATTTATGAATAAAAACTCGTAGTTTTCGCGTTTTATTGCCGTTTTCAGCAGCTATTGTCCTTTATTTTGGGGTTCCAGGGCGATTTACAACGACCTGAAGACCCGATACATGTTAGAGAGTTATGACAAAACACTCGTCGCTTTTGTGTGTTATGGCCGTTTTTATGAGTTATTGCCCATAGTTTTGGGTTTAGGCGGATTTGCATGCCTCATAAGGCCCCTTACATGTTTGAGAGATATGACAAGAAACTCGTCATTTTCGCGTTTTATGGCCGTTTTGATGAGCTATTTCCCACTGTTTTGAGGTTTTAGGGCGATTTACAACGATCGAAAGACCCGATACATGTTGGAGAGATTTGACCCAAAACTCGCAGTTTTCGCATTTTATGGCCGTTTTCATGAGCTATTGCCCAAAGTTTTATGGTTTCAGGGAGATTTACAACAGCCTTAAGACACGATACATGTTTGAGAGTTATGACGAAAAACTCATCGCTTATCTATTTTATGTCCGTTTTCATGAGTTATTGCAAACAGTTTTGGGTTTAGGCCGATTTGCATGCCTCGTAAGACCCCCTTACATGTCTGAGAGATATGGCAAGAAACTCGTCGTTTTCGCGTTTTATTGTCGTTTCATGAGTTATTGCCCAATTTTTTGGGTTCCAGGAAGATTTGCATACCTCGTAAGAACCCTTACATGTTTTATGGCCATTTTCATGAGCTATTGCCCATAGTTTTATGGTTCTAGGGAGATTTAAATCAACCTGAAGAACCGATACATGTTTGAGAGTTATGACCAAAAGCTCGTCGATTTCGAGTTTTATGGTCGTTTTCATGAGTTAATGCCCACCGTTTTTGGGTTCTAGGCGAATTTGCATGTCTCGTAAGAACCCTTACATGTTTGAGAGATATGACCAGAAACTCGTCGTTTTCGTGTTTTATGGATGTTGTCATGAGCTATTGCCACATTTTTGGGGTTCAAGGGCGATTTACAACGACCTTAAGACCCGATACATATTTGAGAGCTATGACCCAAAACTCGTAGTTTTCGCGTTTTATGGCTGTTTTTCATGAGCTATTGCCCACAATTTTATGGTTCTAGGATGATTTACAGCAACCTTAAAAACCGATACATGTTTGAGAGTTATGACCAAACACTCGTCTCTTTTGTGTTTTATGGCCGTTTTATGAGTTATTGCCCACAGGTTTAGGTTTAGGAAGATTTGCATGCGTCGTAAGATCCCTTACATGTTTGAGAGATATGACAAGAAACTCGTCGTTTTCGTGTTATATGGCCGTTTTCATGAGCTATTGCGCATTGTTTTGAGGGTTTAGGGCGATTTACAACTACCATAAGATCCGATACTTGTTGGAGAGATTTGACCCAAAACTCGCAGTTTTCGCATTTTATGGCCGTTTTCATGAGCTATTGGCCAAGATTTATGGTTCTAGGGAGGTTTAGATCAACCTGAAGACCTGATACATGTTTGAGAGTTATTACCAAAAACTAGTCGATGTCATGTTTTATGGTCATTTTCATGAGTTAATGCCCACAATTTTTGGGTTCTAGGCGGATGTGATGTCTCGTAAGAACCCTTACATGTTTGAGAGATATGACCAGAAACTCATCGTTTTCATGTTTTATGGACGTTTTCATGAGGTATTGCCCATAGTTTTAGGGTTCAAGGGGGATTTGCAGCGACCTTAAGACCCGATACATGTTTGAGAGTTATGACCTAAAACTTGTAGTTTTCGCGTTTTATGATCGTTTTCATGAGCTATTGTCCATAGTTTTATTATTCCAGGGCGATTTACATCAACCTTAAGACCCTATACATGTTTGAGAGCTATGACCAAAAACTCGTCGTTTTCGGGTTTTATTGCCGTTTCATGAGTTATTGCCCAATTTTTTGGGTTCCGGGCGAATTTGCATGCCTCGTAAGAACCCTTACATGTTTGAGAGATATGACCAAAAACTCGTCGATGTCGTGTTTTATGGTCGTTTTGATGAGTTAATGCCCATAGTTTTTGGGTTCTAGGCGGATGTGCATGTCTTGTAAGAACCCTTACATGTGTGAGAGATATGACAAGAAACTCGTCGTTTTCGTGTTTTATGGACGTTTTCATGAGGTATTGCACACAGTTTTGGGGGTTCAAGGGCGATTTATAGCGACCTTAAGACCCGATACATGTTTGAAAGTTATGACCTCAAACTTGTAGTTTTCGCGTTTTATGATCATTTTCATGAGCTATTGTCCACAGTTTTATTATTCTGGGGCGATTTACATCAACCTTAAGACCCTATACATGTTTGAGAGTTATGACCAAAAACTCGTTGTTTTCGGGTTTTAATGTCGTTTCATGAGTTATTGTCCATTATTTGGGTTCCGGGCGGATTTGCTTGCCTCGTAAAAACCCTTACATGTTTGAGATATATGACCAAAAACTCATCGTTCTCTTGTTTTATTTTTCTTTCATGAGTAATTGCCCATACGTTTTGGGTTCCAAGCGGATTTACATGCCTCGTAAGAACACTTAAATGCTTGAGAGATATGACCAGTAACTCGTCGTTTCGCGTTTTATGGATTTTTTCGTGAGCTATTGCCCATAGTTTTGGGGTTTAAGGGCGATTTACAACGACCTTAAGACTTGATACATGTTTGTGAGTTATGACCTAAAACTCGTAGTTTTCGTGTTTATGGCCATTTTCAAGAGTTATTGCCCACATTTTTGGGTTCCAGCTGGATCTGGAAGGCTTGTACGACCTGTTACATGTTTGAGATTTATGAAAAACTCGTAGTTTTCGCGTTTTATTGCCGTTTTCAGCAGCTATTGTCCTTTGTTTTGGGGTTCCAGGGCGATTTACAACGACCTGAAGACCCGATACATGTTAGAGAGTTATGACAAAACACTCGTCGCTTTTGTGTGTTATGGCCGTTTTTATGAGTTATTGCCCATAGTTTTGGGTTTAGGCGGATTTGCATGCCTCGTAAGGCCCCTTACATGTTTGAGAGATATGACAAGAAACTCGTCATTTTCGCGTTTTATGGCCGTTTTGATGAGCTATTTCCCACTGTTTTGAGGTTTTAGGGCGATTAACAACGATCGAAAGACCCGATACATGTTGGAGAGATTTGACCCAAAACTCGCAGTTTTCGCATTTTATGGCCATTTTCATGAGCTATTGCCCAAAGTTTTATGGTTTCAGGGAGATTTACAACAGCCTTAAGACACGATACATGTTTGAGAGTTATGATGAAAAACTCATCGCTTATCTATTTTATGTCTGTTTTCATGAGTTATTGCAAACAGTTTTGGGTTTAGGCCGATTTGCATGCCTCGTAAGACCCCCTTACATGTCTGAGAGATATGGCAAGAAACTCGTCGTTTGCTGCTTTTATTGTCGTTTCATGAGTTATTGCCCAATTTTTTGGGTTCCAGGAAGATTTGCATACCTCGTAAGAACCCTTACATGTTTTATGGCCATTTTCATGAGTTATTGCCCATAGTTTTATGGTTCTAGGGAGATTTAAATCAACTTGAAGAACCGATACATGTTTGAGAGTTATGACCAAAAACTCGTCGATTTCGAGTTTTATGGTCGTTTTCATGAGTTAATGCCCACCGTTTTTGGGTTCTAGGCGAATTTGCATGTCTCGTAAGAACCCTTACATGTTTGAGAGATATGACCAGAAACTCGTCGTTTTCGTGTTTTATGGATGTTGTCATGAGCTATTGCCACATTTTTGGGGTTCAAGGGCGATTTACAACGACCTTAAGACCCGATACATATTTGAGAGCTATGACCCAAAACTCGTAGTTTTCGCGTTTTATGGCTGTTTTTCATGAGCTATTGCCCACAATTTTATGGTTCTAGGGTGATTTACAGCAACCTTAAAAACCGATACATGTTTGAGAGTTATGACCAAACACTCGTCTCTTTTGTGTTTTATGGCCGTTTTATGAGTTATTGCCCACAGGTTTAGGTTTAGGAAGATTTGCATGCGTCGTAAGATCCCTTACATGTTTGAGAGATATGACAAGAAACTCGTCGTTTTCGTGTTATATGGCCGTTTTCATGAGCTATTGCGCATTGTTTTGAGGGTTTAGGGCGATTTACAACTACCATAAGATCCGATACTTGTTGGAGAGATTTGACCCAAAACTCGCAGTTTTCGCATTTTATGGCCGTTTTCATGAGCTATTGGCCAAGATTTATGGTTCTAGGGAGGTTTAGATCAACCTGAAGACCTGATACATGTTTGAGAGTTATTACCAAAAACTAGTCGATGTCATGTTTTATGGTCATTTTCATGAGTTAATGCCCACAATTTTTGGGTTCTAGGCAGATGTGATGTCTCGTAAGAACCCTTACATGTTTGAGAGATATGACCAGAAACTCATCGTTTTCATGTTTTATGGACGTTTTCATGAGGTATTGCCCATAGTTTTAGGGTTCAAGGGGGATTTGCAGCGACCTTAAGACCCGATACATGTTTGAGAGTTATGACCTAAAACTTGTAGTTTTCGCGTTTTATGATCGTTTTCATGAGCTATTGTCCATAGTTTTATTATTCCAGGGCGATTTACATCAACCTTAAGACCCTATACATGTTTGAGAGCTATGACCAAAAACTCGTCGTTTTCGGGTTTTATTGCCGTTTCATGAGTTATTGCCCAATTTTTTGGGTTCCGGGCGAATTTGCATGCCTCGTAAGAACCCTTACATGTTTGAGAGATATGACCAAAAACTCGTTGATGTCGTGTCTTATGGTCGTTTTGATGAGTTAATGCCCATAGTTTTTGGGTTCTAGGCGGATGTGCATGTCTTGTAAGAACCCTCATGTGTGAGAGATATGACAAGAAACTCGTCGTTTTCGTGTTTTATGGACGTTTTCATGAGGTATTGCACATAGTTTTGGGGGTTCAAGGGCGATTTATAGCGACCTTAAGACCCGATACATGTTTGAAAGTTATGACCTCAAACTTGTAGTTTTCACGTTTTATGATCATTTTCATGAGCTATTGTCCACAATTTTATTATTCTGGGGCGATTTACATCAACCTTAAGACCCTATACATGTTTGAGAGTTATGACCAAAAACTCGTCGTTTTCGGGTTTTAATGTCGTTTCATGAGTTATTGTCCATTATTTGGGTTCCGGGCGGATTTGCTTGCCTCGTAAAAACCCTTACATGTTTGAGATATATGACCAAAAACTCATCGTTCTCTTGTTTTATTTTTCTTTCATGAGTAATTGCCCATACGTTTTGGGTTCCAAGCGGATTTACATGCCTCGTAAGAACACTTAAATGCTTGAGAGATATGACCAGTAACTCGTCGTTTCGCGTTTTATGGATTTTTTCGTGAGCTATTGCCCATAGTTTTGGGGTTTAAGGGCCATTTACAACGACCTTAAGACTTGATACATGTTTGCGAGTTATGACCAAAAACTCGTACTTTTCGTGTTTATGGCCATTTTCAAGAGTTATTGCCCGTATTTTTGGGTTCTAGTTGGATCTGGAAGGCTTGTACGACCTGTTACATGTTTGAGATTTATGAATAAAAACTCGTAGTTTTCGCGTTTTGTTGCCGTTTTCAGTAGCTATTGCCCTTTGTTTTGGGGTTCCAGGGCGATTTACAACGACCTGAAGACCCGATACATGTTGGAGAGATTTGACCCAAAACTCGCAGTTTTCGCGTTTTTTGGCTATTTTCATGAGCTATTGCCCATAATTTTATGGTTCCAGGGCGATTTACAACAACCTTAAGACCCGAGACATGTTTGAGAGTTATGACCAAATACTTGTCGCTTTTGTGTTTTATTGACGTTTTCATGAGCTATTGCCCATAGTTTTGGGTTTAGGAAGATTTGCATGCCTCGTAAGACCACTTACATGTTTGAGAGATATGACAAGAAACTCGTCGTTTTTGCGTTTTATTGACGTTTTCATGAGCTATTGCCCACTGTTTTGAGGTTTGAGGGCGATTTACAACGACCGTAAGATCCGATACATGTTGGACAGATTTGACCCGAAACTCGCAGTTTTCGCATTTTTTGGCCATTTTCATGAGTTATTGCCCACAGTTTTCTGGTTCTAGGGAGATTTACATCAACCTGAAGACCTGATACATGTTTGAGAGTTATGACTTTAAAAACTCATCGATTTTGTGTTTTATGGTCGTTTTCATGAGTTAATGCCCACCGTTTTTGGGTTCTAGGCAGATGTGCATGTCTCGTAAGAACCCTTACAAGTTTGAGATATATGACCAGAAACTCGTCGTTTTCGTGTTTTATGTACATTTTCATGAGGTATTGCCCACAGTTTTGGGGTTCAAGGGCGATTTGCAACGACCTTAAGACCTGATACATGTTTGAGAGTTATGACCTAAAACTTGCAGTTTTCGTGCTCTATGATCGTTTTCCTGAGCTATTGTCCACAGTTTTATTATTCCGGGGAAATTTACATCAACCTTAAGACCCGATACATGTTTGAGAGTTATGACAAAAAACTCGTCGTTTTCGGGTTTTATTGTCGTTTCATGAGTTATTGCCCAATTTTTTGGGTTCTAGGCGGATTTGCATGCCTCGTAAGAACCCTTACATGTTTGAGAGATATGACTAAAAACTCGTCGTTTTCTTGTTTTATTGTCGTTTCATGAGCTATTGCCCATACTTTTTGGGTTCTAGGCGGATTTATATGCCTCGTAAGAACCCTTAAATGTTTGAGAGATATGACCAGAAATTCATCGTTTTCACGTTTTATGGACGTTTTCATGAGCTATTACCCACAATTTTGGGGTTCAAGGGTGATTTACAACGACCCTAAGACTTGATACATGTTTGAGAGTTATGACAAAAAACTCGTAGTTTTCGTGTTTATGGCCATTTTCAAGAGTTATTGCCCACATTTTTGGGTTCTAGTTGGATTTGCAAGGCTCGTACGACCTGTTACATGTTTGAGATTCATGAATAAAAACTCGTAGTTTTAGCATTTTATTGCCATTTTTAGCAGCTATTGCCCTTTGTTTTGGGGTTCCAAGGCGATTTACAACGACCTGAAGACCCGATACATGTTAGAGAGTTATGACCAAACACTCGTCGCTTTTGAGTGTTATGGTCGTTTTTATGAGTTATTGCCCATAGTTTTGGGTTTAGTAGGATTTGCATGCCTCGTAAGACCCCTTACACGAGTGAGAGATATGACAAGAAACTCGTCATTTTCGTGTTTTATGGCTGTTTTGATGAGCTATTGCCCACTGTTTTGAGGTTTTTGGGCGATTTACAACGACCGTAAGACCCGACACATGTTGGAGCGATACATGTTGGAGAGATTTGACCGAAACTCAAGGCCAGATTTTATGGACGTTCTCATGAACTATTGCCCAAAGTTTTATGGTTTCAGGGCGATTTGCAGCAGCCTTAAGACACGATACATGTTTGAGAGTTATGACCAAAAACTCATCGCTTGTCTGTTTTATGTCCGTTTTCATGAGTTAATGCAAAAAGTTATGGGTTCAGGACGATTTGCATGCCTCGTAAGATCCTCTTACATGTCTGAGAGATATGACAAGAAACTCATTGTTTTCATGTTTTATTGTCGTGTCATGAGTTATTGCCCAATTTTTTGGGTTCCAGACAGATTTGCATACCTCGTATGAACCCTTACATGTTTTATGGCCATTTTTATGAGCTATTGCCCACAATTTTATGGTTCTAGGGAGATTTACATCAACCTGAAGAACCGATACATGTTTGAGAGTTATGACCAAAAACTCATCGATTTCGTGTTTTATGGTCGTTTTCATGAGTTAATACCCACCGTTTTGGGGTTCTAGGCGGATTTGCATGTCAGTAAAAACCCTTACGTGTTTGAGAGATATGTATAGAAACTCGTCATTTTCGTGTTTTATGGACGTTTTCATGAGCTATTGCCCAAAGTTTTGGGGTTCAAGGGCGATTTACAACGACCTTAAGACCCGATACATGTTTGAGAGTTATGACCCAAATCGCAGTTTTCAAGTTTTATGGCTGTTTCCATGAGCTATTACCCACAATTGTATGGTTCCAGGGAGATTTACAGCAACCTTAAAAGCCGATACATGTTTGTGAGTTATGACCAAACACTTGTCGCTTTTGTGTTTTATGGCCGTTTTATGAGTTATTGCCCATAGTTTTGGGTTTAGGCAAATTTGCATGCCTCGTAAGACCCCTTACATGTTTGAGAGATATGACAAGAAAATCGTCGTTTTCGTGTTTTATGGCCGTTTTCATGAGATATTGCGCACTGTTTTGAGGTTTTAGGGCGATTTACAACGCAAGATCCGAGATACATGTTGGAGAGATTTGACCCGAAACTCGCAGTTTTCGCATTTTATGGCCGTTTTCATGAGTTATTGCCCACATGTTTATGGTTCTAGGGAGATTTACATCAACCTAAAGACCGGATACATGTTTGAGAGTTATGACCAATAATTCGTAGATTTCGTGTTTTATGGTCGTTTTCATGAGTTAATGCCCAAAATTTTTGGGTTCTAGGTAGATGTGCATGTCTCGTAAGAACCCTTACATGTTTGAGAGATATTACCATAAACTTGTCGTTTTCGTGTTTTATGATCATTTTCATGAGCTATTCTCCACAGTTTTATTATTCCGGGACGATTTACATCAACCTTAAGACCCTATACATGTTTGAGAGTTATGACAAAAAACTCGTCGTTTTCGGGTTTTATTATCGTTTCATGAGTTATTGCCCAATTTTTTGGGTTCTAGACAGATTTGCATGCCTCGTAAGAACCCTTACATGTTTGAGAGATATGACCAAAAACTCATCGTTTTCTTGTTTTATTTTCGTTTCATGAGTTATTGCCCATACTTTTTGAGTTCCAAGCGGATTTACATGCCTTGTAAGAACCCTTAAATGTTTGAGAGATATGACCAGAAACTTGTCGTTTTTGCGTTTAATGGATGTTTTTATGAGCTATTGCCCATAGTTTTGGGGTTCAAGGGCGATTTACAATGACCTTAAGACTTGATACATGTTTGAGAGTTATGACCAAAAACTCCTAGTTTCGTGTTTATGGCCATTTTCAAGAGTTAATGCCCACATTTTTGGGTTCCAGTTGGATTTGCAAGGCTTGTACGACCTGTTACTTGTTTGAGATTTATGAATAAAAACTCGTAGTTTTGCATTTTATTGCCGTTTTCAGCAGCTATTGCCCTTTATTTTGGGGTTCTAGGGCGATTTACAACGACCTGAAGACCCGATACATGTTAGAGAGTTATGACCAAACACTCATCGCTTTTGTGTTTTATGGCCGTTTTTATGAGTTATTACCCATAGTTTTGGGTTTAGGCGGATTTGCATGCCTCGTAAGACCCCTTACATGTTTGAGAGATATGACAAGAAACCCGCCGTTTTCGCGTTTTATGGCCGTTTTGATGAGCTATTGCCCACAGTTTTGAGGTTTTAGGGCGATTTACAACGATCGCAATACCCGATACATGTTGGAGAGATTTGACCCAAAACTCGCAGTTTTCGCATTTTATGGCCGTTTTTATGAGCTATTGCCGAAAGTTTTGTGGTTCCAGGGCGATTTACAGCAGCATTAAGACATGATACATGTTTGAGAGTTATGACCAAAAACTCATCGCTTATCTATTTTATGTCCGTTTTCATGAGTTATTGCAAACAGTTTTGAGTTTAGGCCGATTTGCATGCCTCGTAAGACCCCCTTACATGTCTGAGAGATATGGCAAGAAAATCGTCGTTTTCGCATTTTATTGTCGTCTCATGAGTATAGCCCATTTTTTTGGGTTCCAGGAATATTTGCATACCTTGTAAGAACCCTTACATGTTTTATGGCCATTTTCATGAGCTATTGACCACAGTTTTATGGTTCTAGGGAGATTTACATCAACCTGAAGAACCAATACATGTTTGAGAGTTATGACCAAAAACTCGTCGATTTCGTGTTTTATGGTCGTTTTCACGAGTTAATGCCCACCGTTTTTGGGTTCTAGGCGAATTTGCATGTCTTGTAAGAACCCTTACATGTTTGAGAGATATGACCAGAAACTCGTCATTTTCGTGTTTTATGGATGTTTTCATGAGCTATTGCCCACAGTTTTGGGGTTCAAGGGCGATTTACAACGACCTTAAGACCCGATACATATTTGAGAGTTATGGCCCAAAACTCGTAGTTTTCGCGTTTTATGGCTGTTTTTCATGAGCTATTGCCCACAATTTTATGGTTCTACGGTGATTTACAACAACCTTAAAAACTGATACATGTTTGAGAGTTATGACCAAACACTCGTCTCTTTTGTGTTTTATGGCCGTTTTATGAGTTATTGCCCACAGTTTTTCGTTTAGGAAGATTTGCATGCCTCGTAAGATCCCTTACATGTTTGAGAGATTTGACAAGAAACTCGTCGTTTTCGTGTTATATGGCAGTTTTCATGAGCTATTGCGCACTGTTTTGAGGGTTTAGGGCGATTTACAACTACCATAAGATCCGATACTTGTTGGAGAGATTTGACCCAAAACTCGCAGTTTTCGCATTTTATGGCCGTTTTCATGAGCTATTGGCCATAGTTTTATGGTTCAAGGGAGGTTTAAATCAACCTGAAGACCTGATACATGTTTGAGAGTTATGACCAAAAACTCGTTGATGTCGTGTTTTATGGTTGTTTTCATGAGTTAATGCCCACAGTTTTTGGGTTCTAGGCGGATGTGATGTCTCGTAAGAACCCTTACATGTTTGAGAGATATGACCAGAAACTCATCGTTTTCAGGTTTTTTGGACGTTTTCATGAGGTATTGCCCACAATTTTAGGGTTCAAGGGCGATTCACAGCGACCTTAAGACCCGATACATGTTTGAGAGTTTTGACCTAAAACTTGTAGTTTTCGCGTTTTATGATCATTTTCATGTGCTATTGGCCATAGTTTTCTTATTACAGGGAGATTTGCATCAACCTTAAGACCCTATACATGTTTGAGAGCTATGACCAAAAACTCGTCATTTTCGGGTTTTATTGCCGTTTCATGAGTTATTGCCCAATTTTTTGGGTTTCGGGCGAATTTTATGCCTCGTAAGAACCCTTACATGTTTGAGAGATATGACCAAAAACTCGTCGATGTCGTGTTTTATGGTCGTTTTCATGAGTTAATTCCCATAGTTTTTGGGTTCTAGGCGGATGTGCATGTCTTGTAAGAACCCTTACATGTGTGAGAGATATGACAAGAAACTCGTCGTTTTCGTGTTTTATGGACGTTTTCATGAGGTATTGCACACAGTTTTGGGGTTCAAGGGCGATTTATAGCGACGTAAAGACCCGATACATGTTTGAATGTTATGACCTCAAACTTGTAGTTTTCGCGTTTTATGATCATTTTCATGAGCTATTGTCCATAGTTTCATTATTCTGGGGCGATTTACATCAACCTTAAGACCGTATACATGTTGGAGAGTTATGACCAAAAACTCGTCATTTTTGGGTTTTATTGTCGTTTCATGAGTTATTGTCCATTTTTTTGGGTTTCGGGCGGATTTGCATGCCTCGTAAGAACCCTTACATGTTTGAGAGATATGACCAAAAACTCATCGTTCTCTTGGTTTATTTTCGTTTCATGAGTTATTGCCCATACCTTTTGGGTTCCAAACGGATTTACATGCCTTGTAAGAACCCTTAAATGTTTGAGAGATATGGCCAGAAACTCGTCGTTTTCGCGTTTTATGGACGTTTTCATTAGCTATTGCCCACAGTTTTGGGATCAAGGGCGATTTACAACGACCTTAAGACTTGATACATGTTTGAGAGTTAGGACCTAAAACTCGTAGTTTTCGTGTTTATGGCCATTTTCAAGAGTTATTGCCCACATTTTTGGGTTCCTGCTGGATTTGCAAGGCTTGTACGACCTGTTACATGTTTGAGATTTATGAATAAAAACTCGTAGTTTTTATGTTTTATTGCCGTTTTCAGCAGCTATTGCCCTTTGTTTTGGGGTTCCAGGGCGATTTACAACGACCTGAAGACCCGATACATGTTAGAGAGTTATGACAAAACACTCGTCGCTTTTGTGTTTTATGGCCGTTTTTATGAGTTATTGCCCACAGTGTTGGGTTTAGGCGGATTTGCATGCCTCGTAAGGCCCCTTACATGTTTGAGAGATATGACAAGAAACTCGTCGTTTTCGCGTTTTATGGCCGTTTTGATGAGCTATTTCCCACTGATTTGAGGTTTTAGGGCGATTTACAACGATCGAAAGACCCGATACATGTTGGAGAGATTTGACCCAAAACTCGCAGTTTTCGCATTTTATGGCCGTTTTCATGAGCTATTGCCCAAAGTTTTATGGTTTCAGGGAGATTTACAACAGCCTTAAGACACGATACATGTTTGAGAGTTATGATGAAAAACTCATCGCTTATCTATTTTATGTCTGTTTTCATGAGTTATTGTAAACAGTTTTGGGTTTAGGCCGATTTGCATGCCTCGTAAGACCCCCTTACATGTCTGAGAGATATGGCAAGAAACTCGTCGTTTTCGCGTTTTATTGTCGTTTCATGAGTTATTGCCCAATTTTTTGGGTTCCAGGAAGATTTGCATACCTCGTAAGAACCCTTACATGTTTTATGGCCATTTTCATGAGTTATTGCCCATAGTTTTATGGTTCTAGGGAGATTTAAATCAACTTGAAGAACCGATACATGTTTGAGAGTTATGACCAAAAACTCGTCGATTTCGAGTTTTATGGTCGTTTTCATGAGTTAATGCCCACCGTTTTTGGGTTCTAGGCGAATTTGCATGTCTCGTAAGAACCCTTACATGTTTGAGAGATATGACCAGAAACTCGTCGTTTTCGTGTTTTATGGATGTTGTCATGAGCTATTGCCACATTTTTGGGGTTCAAGGGCGATTTACAATGACCTTAAGACCCGATACATATTTGAGAGCTATGACCCAAAACTCGTAGTTTTCGCGTTTTATGGCTGTTTTTCATGAGCTATTGCCCACAATTTTATGGTTCGAGGGTGATTTACAGCAACCTTAAAAACCGATACTTGTTTGAGAGTTATGACCAAACACTCGTCGCTTTTGTGTTTTATGGTCGTTTTATGAGTTATTGCCCACAGTTTTAGGTTTAGGAAGATTTGCATGCCTCGTCAGATCCCTTAGATGTTTGAGAGATATGACAAGAAACTCGTCGTTTTCTTGTTATATGGCCGTTTTCATGAGCTATTGCGCACTGTTTTGAGGGTTTAGGGCGATTTACAACTACCATAAGATCCGATACTTGATGGAGAAATTTGACCCAAAACTCGCAGTTTTCGCATTTTATGGCCGTTTTCATGAGCTATTGGCCAAGATTTATGGTTCTAGGGAGGTTTAAATCAACCTGAAGACCTGATACATGTTTGAGAGTTATTACCAAACACTAGTTGATGTCATGTTTTATGGTCGTTTTCATGAGTTAATGCCCACAGTTTTTGGATTCTAGGCGGATGTGATGTCTCGTAAGAACCCTTACATGTTTGAGAGATATGACCAGAAACTCATCGTTTTCATGTTTTATGGACGTTTTCATGAGGTATTGCCCATAGTTTTAGGGTTCAAGGGGGATTTGCAGCGACCTTAAGACCCGATACATGTTTGAGAGTTATGACCTAAAACTTGTAGTTTTCGCGTTTTATGATCGTTTTCATGAGCTATTGTCCATAGTTTTATTATTCCAGGGCGATTTACATCAACCTTAAGACCCTATACATGTTTGAGAGCTATGACCAAAAACTCATCGTTTTCGGGTTTTATTGCCGTTTCATGAGTTATTGCCCAATTTTTTGGGTTCCGAGCGAATTTTTATGCCTCGTAAGAACCCTTACATGTTTGAGAGATATGACCAAAAACTCGTCGATGTCGTGTTTTATGGTCGTTTTGATGAGTTAATGCCCATAGTTTTTGGGTTCTAGGCGGATGTGCATGTCTTGTAAGAACCCTTACATGTTTGAGAGATATGACAAGAAACTCGTCGTTTTCGTGTTTTATGGACGTTTTCATGAGATATTGCACACAGTTTTGGGGGTTCAAGGGCGATTTATAGCGACCTTAAGACCCGATACATGTTTGAAAGTTATGACCTCAAACTTGTAGTTTTCGCGTTTTATGGTCATTTTCATGAGCTATTGTCCACAGTTTTATTATTCTGGGGCGATTTACATCAACCTTAAGATCCTATACATGTTTGAGAGTTATCACCAAAAACTCGTCGTTTTCGGGTTTTATTGTCGTTTCATGAGTTATTATCCATTATTTGGGTTCCGGGCGGATTTGCTTGCCTCGTAAAAACCCTTACATGTTTGAGATATATGACCAAAAACTCATCGTTCTCTTGTTTTATTTTTCTTTCATGAGTAATTGCCCATACATTTTGGGTTCCAAGCGGATTTACATGCCTCGTAAGAACACTTAAATGCTTGAGAGATATGACCAGTAACTCGTCGTTTCGCGTTTTATGGATTTTTTAGTGAGCTATTGCCCATAGTTTTGGGGTTTAAGGGCGATTTACAACGACCTTAAGACTTGATACATGTTTGCGAGTTATGACCAAAAACTCATAGTTTTCGTGTTTATGGCCATTTTCAAGAGTTATTGCCCGTATTTTTGGGTTCTAGTTGGATCTGGAAGGCTTGTACGACCTGTTACATGTTTGAGATTTATGAATAAAAACTCGTAGTTTTCGCGTTTTGTTGCCATTTTCAGTAGCTATTGCCCTTTGTTTTGGGGTTCCAGGGCGATTTACAACGACCTGAAGACCCGATACATGTTGGAGAGATTTGACCCAAAACTCGCAGTTTTCGCGTTTTTTGGCTATTTTCATGAGCTATTGCCCACAATTTTATGGTTCCAGGGCGATTTACAACAACCTTAAGACCCGATACATGTTTGAGAGTTATGACCAAATACTCGTCGCTTTTGTGTTTTATTGACGTTTTCATGAGCTATTGCCCATAGTTTTGGGTTTAGGAAGATTTGCATGCCTCGTAAGACCACTTACATGTTTGAGAGATATGACAAGAAACTCGTCGTTTTTGCGTTTTATGGACGTTTTCATGAGCTATTGCCCACAGTTTTGAGGTTTGAGGGCGATTTACAACGACCGTAAGATCCGATACATGTTGGACAGATTTGACCCGAAACTCGCAGTTTTCGCATTTTTTGGCCGTTTTCATGAGTTATTGCCCACATTTTATGGTTCTAGGGAGATTTACATCAACCTGAAGACCTGATACATGTTTGATAGTTATGACTTTAAAAACTCATCGATTTTGTGTTTTATGGTTGTTTTCATGAGTTAATGCCCACCATTTTTGGGTTCTAGGCAGATGTGCATGTCTCGTAAGAACCCTTACAAGTTTGAGATATATGACCAGAAACTCGTCGTTTTCGTGTTTTATGTACATTTTCATGAGGTATTTTACGCTTTGGGGTTCAAGGGCGATTTGCAACGACCTTAAGACCCGATACATGTTTGAGAGTTATGACCTAAAACTTGCAGTTTTCGCGCTTTATGATCATTTTCCTGAGCTATTGTCCACAGTTTTATTATTCCGGGGCAATTTACATCAACCTTAAGAACCGATACATGTTTGAGAGTTATGACAAAAAACTCGTCGTTTTCGGGTTTTATTGTCGTTTCATGAGTTATTGCCCAATTTTTTGGGTTCCAGGCGGATTTGCATGCCTCTTAAGAACCCTTACATGCTTGAGAGATATGACTAAAAACTCGTCGTTTTCTTGTTTTATTGTCGTTTCATGAGCTATTGCCCATACTTTTTGGGTTCTAGGCGGATTTATATGCCTCGTAAGAACCCTTAAATGTTTGAGAGATATGACCAGAAACTCATCGTTTTCACGTTTTATGGACGTTTTCATGGGCTATTACCCACAATTTTGGGGTTCAAGGGTGATTTACAACGACCCTAAGACTTGATACATGTTTGAGAGTTATGACCAAAAACTCGCAGTTTTCGTGTTTATGGCTATTTTCAAGAGTTATTGCCCACATTTTTGGGTTCTAGTTGGATTTTCAAGGCTTGTACGACCTGTTACATGTTTGAGATTCATGAATAAAAACTCGTAGTTTTAGCTTTTTATTGCCATTTTTAGCAGCCATTGCCCTTTGTTTTGGGGTTCCAAGGCGATTTACAACGACCTGAAGACCCGATACATGTTAGAGAGTTATGACCAAACACTCGTCGCTTTTGAGTTTTATGGCCGTTTTTATGAGTTATTGCCCATAGTTTTGGGTTTAGGAGGATTTGCATGCCTCGTAAGACCCCTTACATGATTGAGAGATATGACAAGAAACTCGTCATTTTCGCGTTTTATTGCCGTTTTGATGAGCTATTGTCCACTGTTTTGAGGTTTTTGGGCGATTTACAACGACCGTAAGACCCGACACATGTTGGAGCGATACATGTTGGAGAGATTTGACCGAAAACTCACAGTTTTCGCATTTTATGGACGTTCTCATGAACTATTGCCCAAAGTTTTATGGTTTCAGGGCGATTTGCAGCAGCCTTAAGACACGATACATGTTTGAGAGTTATGACCAAAAACTCATCGCTTGTCTGTTTTATGTCCGTTTTCATGAGTTATTGCAAAAAGTTATGGGTTCAGGACGATTTGCATGCCTCGTAAGATCCTCTTACATGTCTGAGAGATATGACAAGAAACTCATTGTTTTCAATGATTTATTGTCGTGTCATGAGTTATTGCCCAATTTTTTGGGTTCCAGGCAGATTTGCATACCTCGTATGAACCCTTACATGTTTTATGGCCATTTTTATGAGCTATTGCCCACAGTTTTATGGTTCTAGGGAGATTTACATCAACCTGAAGAACCGATACATGTTTGAGAGTTATGACCAAAAACTCATCGATTTCGTGTTTTATGGCTGTTTCCATGAGTTATTACCCACAATTTTATGGTTCCAGGGAGATTTACATCAACCTTAAAAACCGATACATGTTTGAGAGTTATGACCAAACACTCGTCGCTTTTGTGTTTTATGGCTGTTTTATGAGTTATTGCCCATAGTTTTGGGTTTAGGCAAATTTGCATGCCTCGTAAGACCCCTTACATGTTTGAGAGATATGACAAGAAAATCGTCGTTTTCGTGTTTTATGGCCGTTTTCATGAGATATTGCGCACTGTTTTCAGGTTTTAGGGCGATTTACAACGACCGTAAGATCCGATACATGTTGGAGAGATTTGACCCGAAACTCGCACTTTTCGCATTTTATGGCCGTTTTCATGAGTTATTGCCCACATGTTTATGGTTCTAGGGAGATTTACATCAACCTGAAGACCGGATACATGTTTGAGAGTTATGACCAATAATTCGTTGATTTCGTATTTTATGGTCGTTTTCATGAGTTAATGCCCAAAATTTTTGGGTTCTAGGCAGATGTGCATGTCTCGTAAGAACCCTTACATGTTTGAGAGATATGACCATAAACTCGTCGTTTTCGCGTTTTATGGACATTTTTATGAGGTATTGCCCACAATTTGGGGCTCAAGGGCGATTTACAACGACCTTAAGACCAGATACATGTTTGAGAGTTATGACCCAAAACTTGCAGTTTTCGCGTTTTATGATCGTTTTCATGACTATTCTCCATAGTTTTATGATTCCGGGGCGATTTACATCAACCTTAAGACCTAATACATGCTTGAGAGTTATGACCAAAAACTCGTCGTTTTCGGGTTTTATTGTCGTGTCATGAGTTATTGCCCAATTTTTGGGTTCCGGGCGGATTTGCATGCCTAGTAAGAACCGTTACATGTTTGAGGGATATGACCAAAAACTCATCGTTTTCGCGTTTTATGAATGTTTTCATGAGCTATTGCCCATAGTTTTGGGGTTCAAGGGATATTTAAAACGACCTTAAGACTCGATACATGTTTGAGATTTATGACCAAAAACTCGTCGTTCATGTTTATGGACATTTTTAAGAGTTATTGCCCATAATTTTTTGGATCCAGTTGGATTTGAAAGGCATGTGACATATGACTAGAAACTCGTAGTTTTCGGGTTTTATGGTCGTTTTCATGAGCTATTAGCCACAATTTTATGATTCTAGGGCGATTTCCAAAAAGACTCGATACTTTTTGGAGAGATCTGACCCAAAACTCACAGTGTTTGCATTTCATGGCTGTTTTCATGAGCTATTAACCATGGTTTTATGGTTCTAGGGCGATTTACATCAACCCTTAAGACTTGATACATGTTTGGGAGTTATGACCAAAAACTTGTCATTTTCGCATTTTATGGTCATTTGCATGAGTTATGGCCACAGTTTTTGGGTTCCTGACGGATTTGCATGTCTGGTAAGAACCCTTATATGTTTGAGAGATATGACCAGAAAATCGTTGTTTTCGCGTTTTATGGCCGTTTTCATGTGCTATTGCCCATAGTTTTAGGGTTCTAGGGCGATTTACAACATCCTTAAGACCCGATACATGTTTAAGAGTTATGACCAAAAACTCGTCGTTTTCGTGTTTATGGCCATTTTGAAGAGTTATTGCCCACATTTTTTGGGTTCCAGTTGGATTTGCAAGGCTAGTATGACACGTTACATGTTTGAGATTCCTGAATAAAAACTCGTAGTTTTCGCGTTTTATTGTCGTTTTCAGCAGCTATTGCCCTCTGTTTTGGGGTTCCAGGGCGATTTACAACGACCTTAAGACCCAATACATGTTGGAGAGATATGACCCAAAACTCGCAGTTTTCATGTTTTATGGCTGTTTTCATGAGCTATTTCCCAAAGTTTTATGGTTTCAGGGCGATTTACAACGACCTTAAGACCCGGTATATGTTTGAGAGTTATGACCAAAAACTCATCGCTTATGTGTTTTATGGCTGTTTTCATGAGTTATTGCACACAGTTTTGGGTTCAGGAAGATTTGCATGCCTCGTAAGACCCCCTTACATATGTGAGACATATGACAAAAAACTCGTTGTTTTCGCGTTTTATTGTCATTTCATGAATTATTGCCCAATTTTTTGGGTTCCGGGCGGATTTGCATGCCTCCTAAGAACCCTTAAATTTTTGAGAGATATGACCAGAAAATCGTCGTTTTCGCATTTTATGGACGTTTTCATGAGCTATTGCCCATAGTTTTGGGGTTCAAGGGCGATTTACAGCGACCTTAAGACCCAATACATGTTTAATATTTATGACCAAAAACTCGTTGTTTTTGTGTTTATGGCCATTTTCAGGAGTTATTACCCATAATTTTTTTTGGATCCTGTTCGATTTGAAAGGCCTGTAAGACCCGTTATATGTTTGAGTCATATGATTAAAACTCGTAGTTTTCATGTTTTATGGCTGTTTTCATAAGCTATTTCACACTGTGTTATGATTTTAGGGCGATTTACAACGGCCTTAACACCCGATACATGTTAGAGAGATTTGACCCAAAACTCGTAGTTTTCGCATTTTATGGTTGTTTTCATGAGCTATTACCTTTAGTTTTATGGATCCAAGGAGACCTATAGCAACTTTAAGACCCGATACATGTTTGAGAGTTATGAGCAAAAACAAGTCGGCTTCATGTTTTATGTCCGTTTTCATGAGCCTTTCCCCACATTTATGGGGTTCCATGGAGATTTGCATGGTCCATAAGACCCCTTACATGTCTAAAGAGATATGACAAGAAAATCATTGTGTTCGCGTTTTATGGCTGTTTTGATGAGCTATTGCCCACCGTTTTGGGGTTCTAGGGCGATTTACAACGACTGTAAGAATCGATACATGTTTGAGAGTTATGACCAAAAACTCGTCGTTTTTTGTTTTTGGCCAGTTTCATGAGTTATTTCCCACTATTTTTACGTTCCAAGCGGATTTACTAGGCATGTAAGACCTAATATATGTTTGAGATATTTGACTAAAAACTCGTCGTTTTCGCGTTTTATGGCCGTTTTCATGAGGTACTGCCCACAATTTTGGGGTTCCAG